>CM053622.1:723727198-723837144 GCA_028646595.1 Phalanger gymnotis | reverse complement strand
GGGGGGAGAGTTTGGGTGAAAGATAATGAATTCTGTTTTGGACCTATTGAGTTTAAGATATCTACTGGACATCCAGTTCAGGATATCTTAAAGACAGTAGGAGATATGAGAATGGAGGCTGGCAAAGAGATTGGGGTAAAATAAGTAGATTTAAGAGTCATAAACATAGAGATGGTAAGTAAATCCATAGAAGCTGATGAGATCACCAAGTGAAGGAATATGCAGGGAGAAAAGAAGAGGGCCCAGGAAAGGACCCTGAGGAACACCTACAATTAGAGGAAATGATCTGGAAGAGGATCTAGAAAAGAAGACTAAAAAGGAGCAGTCAGATACAAGGATGAGAACAGGAGAAAACAGTGTCCCAAAAACCTACAAGGAATAGAGTATCGACGAAGAGCGAGTGATCGACAATGTCAAAGACTACAGAGAGGTCAAGGAAAATGAGGACTGAGAAAAAGCCATTGGATTTGACAACTAAGAGATCATTAGTAACTTTGGAGAGAACAGTTTCAGTGGAATGATGAGATCAGAAGCTGGATTGTAAAGGGTTAGAGAGTGGGAGGAGAGAAATCAAAAGTACCTACTACAGAAGTCATTTTTTGAGGATTTTAGCTCCAAAGGGGAAGAGAGCTGTAGAAAGAGAGTGCAGGAAAAGGTTTGGGTTTTTTCTTCTCAGGATGGGAGAAGTGGGCATTTTTGTAGGCAGAAAAGAATGATCTAGTAGAGGGAAAGATAGAAAATAAATGAGAGAGGGGGAATAACAGAAGGCACAATCTGTTGAAGGAGATAGGATGGAATGGGACCACTTGAACAATGGGTTCAAATTGCTGGGTTAACCTTGATAAGGAGTAAGGCCACTTCACCATATGAGACAGGGCTGAAGGAGAAGATAGAGGCAGAAGATATCTGAGTGATAGATGAAAAAAGGAAGAGAAGAGGAAGCTTATGGCAAATGTCCTCAGTTTTTTTCTGTAAAATATAACAAAAGGTTCTAGCAAAGAGAGTGGGGGGAGAGGAAGCAGTGGGAAGTTTAAGGAGGGATGAAAAGGTTTGGAAGAGCTGCCATGGAGAATGGGAAAGTGAGTTGATGAGGAAGGTAGAAAAGGATTGCCTAGCAGCAGTGAGGGCCCAATTGAGGTTATGTAATATAAATTTATAGCGGACCCAGTCAAAACAGTTGTGTCATTTCCTTAATCTTCTTTCAACAGAACATTTGTAGTAGTAAAGGTAGAGAATGTACAATAAATAGAATGTACATAGTTATTAGCATATTGTCTCTGCCATTAAAATGTGAACTCCTTGAGAAAGGGGACCTTTTTTGTAGGGAAGGGGAAGAAGAAAGGGAAAAGAATAATGATTTATATTATACTTAATATTTGCCAGGCACTGTGCTAAGCACTTTACAAATATTATCTCTCATTTGATCCTCATGACAATACTGTGAGGTAAGTGTGGCTATTATCTCCATGTAACAGTTGAGGAAACTGAGGCAAACAAAAAGTAAGTGACTTGCCTGGGGGTCACACAGCTAATCAGTGTCTGGGGTTAGATTTGAACTCAAATCTCCTTGACTCCAGGCCCAGAGCTCCCCCACTTAGCTGCTAGAATTTAGCACACTTCTAATACATGCTTGATAAATATTTTCTGACTGACTGACGACTGTTGTGGGACATTACATATTAATATGACTCAAACCCTTGACCCAAAAGGATGAAGCTTTAATAGGGAATTTTGGCATCAACAACAACAATTATACTAAAATCTCACTGCTAAATGATTCTTTCTAAAATAGAATCTAGCCATGCTTGTCATTTAGTTCATGCTTGACATTGTTCATCTTTCACTTCGAAAAAGACCAGTGGCATCAGGGGGTGATGTCTTAACTCGTGTGTGAATTGGATTTAAGTGAGGTGGAGTTGCACAAAGTCATCAACCTCACTCTCTCTTCCAGAGTCATCAAAATCCAGTGCAAGACAAAAGTCAGGATGACTAGCAATGGCCTGGGACACAGTATATGGATGACCTTGGCATCTTCAGTGTCTGACCAGGCTCTAAGATCTCTGCAGCTCCTGCTTCAGCTGCCTTCGCAGCCATAGAACAAATTGTTCTTGTCTGACCGTTCCACCAAATGAAGTCTTCACATGCTTGGAGTAAATATTCCCCTGACTCACCAATCGGTTTGAGGCCTTGAGGTTTGGTTACCTTCAAGCTGGTTTAGTCTGTCTTTTGAGATGGTTTTACCAGAGTATGATCCTTGCTCATGCTACAGTTTCTTGGAGCCACAGGTTAGAGTTGGTGGACAGTCAGATACCAAAGGTGGATGAGCAGTCTTGAAAAGGGCTCAGCAAGACCTCACATCAAAGGTGCTACTAGTCCCTGAATATCATATCCACCCCTGCTTGACATCATAAAAAGGGCACTGTACCTCACATCTCAAGACCAATATTCAATCCCGGCTTTGTCGCTTAGCAATGACTATGGGCAAGTAATTTTACCTTTCTGGGCCTCGGGCTGCTCATCTATAAAATGGAGGTAATAAAACTTGTACTACCTATCTCATGGGGCTTTATAAATTTAAAAGTGTTATTGAAATATGAACTGTTATGATAATTAGCAACCCAAGCAACAGTCCCCAGTAAAGGCATTATAACAAGGCTCTGGTGAATTATTTTCAGCATCAGTCTTCCAATTATTTAACTCAATTCATAGGAAACCACCAGTGAAAGGCTCAGAGGAGGTAGTGGTTTTTATTAGTATTATGTGATGAGTTGAATAGAGGAGAGAAGGCTACTTCTGCCAGCCAAATGTAAAAGGAAGAAAGGGAAGGCGGAAAGTAGTAATTTTTCTTTGCTCCCTATTCATGACCAGTAGAGTTAGCTAGAGAACCACTAGTGACCCCCCAAAAAACCCAAACTGCAAATTAGCAGAAAGAAGAGATTCTAATTCCAAAAGAACAAAATTAGTCAGGCAGCCTGAGTGGCATTTCAAATATGGCCCCAGGGGCCCTGGAAAGGGAAGTCAATAATCTATCTAGGCCAGATGGAATTCACCCCAGTGTGTCACAGAAGTTACATAAGGTCCTGGCAGGAGCTGGATGCTCCCCTTCCCAATGTTACTGAGGCTGCTGGAAATGGATCTTGTCTAGAGAGGCAAACGTATGAAAACATCATAGGTTTAAACAAAGAAAGGAGAGATGGAGGGGACAGATGGAGTAAGACAGAGGAAAGGAGAGAGAAGAGACAGGGGGAAGGGAGAGAAGGGGGCAGAGAGATAAGGGGACATAGAAGGACAGAGAGAGAAGAATGAGAAAGAATGAGACAGAGAAAGGAGAAGAAACAGAGGGCTAGAGAGAAAGATGTAAGAGGCAGAAAAAGAAAGAAAGAAAGAAAGAAAGAAAGAAAGAAAGAAAGAAAGAAAGAAAGAAAGAAAGAAAGAAGGAAGGAAGGAAGGAAGGAAGGAAGGAAGGAAGGAAGGAAGGAAGGAAGGAAGGAAGGAAGGAAGGAAAGAAAGAAAGAAAGAAAGAAAGAAAGAAAGAAAGAAAGAAAGAAAGAAAGAAAGGAAGGAAGGAAGGAAGGAAGGAAGGAAGGAAGGAAGGAAGGAAGGAAGGAAGGAAGGAAGGAAGGAAGGAAGGAAGGAAGGAAGAAAAAGAAACAAACAAACAGAAGAGACAGAGGGGCAAGAGAGGAGAGACAGAAGTGGGCAGAAAGAGAGGAACATAGAGGAAGATAGAGAGACAAAAGGAGACAGAGAGAGAAGAAAACAGAAAAGTCAAGAGAAAGAAAGGGAAGAGAGAGAAGAGAGACATGGGAAGAAAAAGAGAAAAGAGAGAAGGAAACTGTGAAGAACAAAAATTTCTGTTTCCTGCATATTTCTAAATGGTAGGGAAGGGAGTAATGTAACTCTGTTGCCTTCTCCCTGCTTCCTTCAAGGACTCAGCACCTATAAAGCAAATGACTCACTCCTATGGCCCCAAATATGAGAACAGACAAACAAGCATTCTAATCAACCAACTCACACTAAGGCCATAAAGAAAATGAAAATTTGGAAGCATTTGAATTTTAAAAGAGAATTGTAGCAAGAAGGCAAATTTTAATCCAAAGGAGTGACTTTTTAATGGTTAACTACAGGTTTAGAATACACAGACCCAGCAAAGAGGCCTTCATAACATCCTTTGAATCACATCATTCCATCCTATTTTCTCTAACAGACATTGATCCCTCCATCAACCTCACTCCTACACTTATCTTCAGTCTCTCTCTGTCTACTGGCTTCTTCCTTGTTACCTACAAACACGCCCATATCTTCCCACATCCTCAAAAAACACTCACTTGATCCTTGCTAGCTCTCTTCCCTTTACTGCCCAAACTCCTTGAGAAGGCCATTTACATTCAGTACCTCCATTTCTTTCCTCTTACTCTCTTCTTAACTCATTACATTCTGGCTTCTGGCTTCATCATTCAACTGAAACCCTCTCTTCAATGTTATCAGTAACTTCTTAATGGCCAAACGTAAAACCTTTTCACAATCCTTATCCTACTTGACCTCTCCACAATCTTTTACACCATTGATTATCCTCTTCTCCCAGATACTCTCTTCCATCTAGGTTTTTGCGACACCACCTTCTCTTGGTTCTCCTACCTATCTGACCATTCTTCTCAGGGGGATCTTCACCCACATCGCACATGTTAAACATGGTGTCCACCAAGTCTCTGTTCTTAGCTCCCATCTCTTCTCTCCAGTGCTTCTTAAACTATGGGTCGAAAAAAAATTGGCAATAGTAAAAGGTTTCTGAACATTCAACACCCAAAAATTAATTAAAAATCAAACACATAATGAATCCAAAGTGTTTCTGGCAGCTCTTTCCCATATTGAATCATGCAACTTCACTTCAGCCTTGGTTCCGAATACAAAGCACATGCACTTTGCACTGCCCATGCCCTCAGGCCACAAAACACCAACAAATGCTGCCAAAAGACAAAAAGAAGTCCAGGGTGGAAACAGTTTAAGAAGCCCTGCTCTACACAATATTGCTTAGTAATCTCAGCATCTCCCATGGTTTCACTAATAATCTCTATGCAAATGATTCTCAGACATTTTTATTCAGCTCTCACCTCTAGTCGCACATCTCCAGCAGCTTACTGGACGTCTCAAACTGGATGTCCCATAGACATCTTAAACTCAATATGGCCAAAGCTGATTCTTTCCTCAAAAGGCTTCCCATCTTCATGACTCCACTATGACTGTCATGAGTACTACCATCCTCCCAGTCATCCAGACACAAATCTAGGGATTGTCAACTCCTCACCGACTCTCACCACCACCACCCTCCATCCAATGAGTTACTAAGTTCTGTTGATTTCACCTCACAACATCTCTCATATATGCCCCCTTTCTATCCTCTAACACTGCCACCAACATGGTGAATACTCTTACCAACTCATACCCAGATTAATGTAATAACTTGTTTGGTTTCCTTGCTTCAATGTTCTCTCTACTCCAGTCTATATTCCACTCAGCTGATCTTCTTCCTTCAGAACAGGTCAGTCCACATCACACATCCCAATCCCAATTCAATAAACTTCAGTGGCCTTCTCTCACCTTCAGGATGAAATATAAAATTCTCTATTTGGCTTCTAAAGCTAAATAGGAAGCTGGTGGTACAGAGGTTAAAGTACTGGGCCTGAAGTCAGGAAGACCTAAGTTCAAATCTAGCTTCAGATACTCTCTGTGTGACCCTGCACAAGTCACCTAACCTATGTCTGCCTCAGTTTCCTCTTCTGTAAAATGGGGATAATAAAAATGCATACCCCTTGTTGAGAGGATCAGATGAGATATTTGTAAAAAGCTCTTAGTACAATGCCTAGCACATAACAGGCGCTATATAAATGCTCATTCCCTTCCCTCCTTTCATAACCTGGGTCCTTCTTAACTATCTAGTCTCCTTACATCTTGAACTCTATGATCCAGTGACACTGACCTCCTTGATGTTTCCTGCTTAAGACATGCCATCTCCAGACCCTGGAACTTAATAGCCTTAATCGTAGTGCCTTCATTCTGAAATTATCCCCAATTTATCCTGTATATACTTTGTATATAGTCCATGTACATGTTCTTCTCCCCAGTAGATTGTAAGCTCCTTGAAGGCACGGACAAGTTTTGCCTTTCTTTGTATCCCCCAGCACTTAGCACTATGCCTGGCATATAGCAGGCACTTAACACATTTTTGTTGACTTGACTCAACATGACATCATACAGCTGACAACCTTTTCAGGCTATATGTAAAATTAACCCTGACATTTGCCTTTCATTCAGATCAAACCATGCTACTCATTCCTGATATATTTAGGGAAATTTCACTGTGTACAGTCTAAAAGAATAATTTATTTTACTTCAGTGCTGGGAGTTGGAACATTTCTCAATTTCTCAAACAAAAATCAATTTAAGTATATCAATACTTATGCTATGCCTCTTACATTTTCTCTTACCCCAGTGACATCAATTCCATGGGATAAGGATTCTCTACTAGACAAAAATTGTGAGAAATAATCACAAATAATCTAAAAGACAATTTTGATAACATAAAATTAGAAAGCTTGGGGGGGGAATCAATAGAGTTAGAATTAAGAGGGAAACAACTGTAAAAAATATTTGGAGCAAATTTCTCCGATGAAGGTCTAATAGCTATGATATCTAATATAGATATATAAGAACAAGAACCATTCCCCAATAGATAAATGGTCAATCAATAAGAATTTGTCAAATATTTGTTATGGACACTGTACTAAGTACTGAGGGTAAAAAGAAAGGCAAAACACAAAAACAGTCCCTGCTCGCAAGAAGCTTACATTCTACTGGGGAAGACATGTAAATAAGTGCAAATATGATAGATACAGAGTAGAAGGAAGGTAAATTAAGAATGGGAGGCTGGAGTGACTGTGGGGAATGCAGATTTCCTGCAGAAGGAGACATTTGAGCTTAGTCTTTATAGAAGCTTGGGCAGCTAGGTGGTCCAGTTGATAGTGTTGGGTTTGGAGTCAGACATACTCACTTTCATGGGTTCAAATCTGGCCTCAGACACTATCTGTGTGACCCTGGACACGTCATTTAACCCTATTTGCCTCAGTTCACTCACCTGTAAAATTAGCTGGAGAAGGAAACGGCCAACCACTCTAGTACCTTTGCCAAGAAAACCACAAATGGGGTTTTAAGAACAACTTTGAGTGACTAAGTTATTTTGACTATTACAAATGTCCAAATTAACTACAAAGGACCTGGAAGACAGTATCTGCATTATCTTAGGGGGTAAAATATGGAAAATTCCAGTACCTAGGTTGCCACCTTTGTTGCTACCACCTAAGGGATTAGGATTAAGTCTTGCAGTAATGAACAACCCACAGAATGGAGTCATCCACCATCCCCCACATTCTCATCATCTCGGTAACCTATGTAAAATGGATTAAATGATCTCTGAGGTCATTTCCTACTCCATAGCACAGAATTCCATGAGGAGCCTTCTTATGCTAGCTATAGTACTTCATCACAGGTGTTGAAGATAATACGGGCAGAAATTATTGACAAAGAATATAAACACAGGCACATGTTGTTGTTCAACCATTTCAGTCATATTTGACTCTTGATGACTCCTGATACGTAGATTAGACACAAAGACGCTTTCCTTTGACCCTGCCTTTGATTCTGCCAAGGTCTTTTCCCCTTCATTGCTTAGCTTCTAAAGGGAGTACAAGTTGCTGCCTCTACTCAATCCCTGTAACAACAACACTACTTGCTGCTACTGTGGCTGTGTAAGACCTACAACACCAGCACACAGGAGGGCTCTAGCACAGATTCTTTGATCTGCTTTTCTAAGGAAAGCAACTCTAAGGGGTTTACAATCTCTCTTTAATCAAGCTTACATATATCATTCAACTTAGTTCAGGAGGAAAAGTCAGCATCCTGAACTTCAGAGAAAACACAAACAGAAATTACAAGCAGAAATTATGTAAACAGAGCAAATAACACAAATCGGCAGACAGGGCTTCTAACTGTCTGTCCATAGCAATACATGTGTAGTTATAAGAGAGAGAGAGAAGCACCAACATCTGGGTTTTCAAAGCAGGGAGCGGAAGGAGAGGGCTCCTTAACGGCTATCCAGAGTCTCCTCTGGCCAAGTCACAGAACACTCTTCTAATGAGTGAGCCCCCAAGGCAAAATGCTAAGCTCTGAGTATACATACCTGCTTCTTCAGAGTCAGAAGGCATCACAACCATGCAACTCAAACCCACGTGATCTAGGCCTTCCTGTTACTTAAGCAGGTCATCCAAGACTCCAAATTCAATCAAAGACTCTTGATTGAAACAAAGGCAAGACTCAAAGGCACTTGACTGCCTTAGTGCTGAGAAGCACTCCAAAAGAAAAAACACCAAAAAGTGCCACCCTGCTTGCCATTACACCCCCCACTCACTTAACCCTCTCTCCAACAACCTTTGAAAGGCCAAACCCAATGGGTTCTTCTCAGTCCTTGCCTTCTTTGACCTGTCTTCAACATTTGGCATTTTTATCCAGCACTTTTCTTTTCAACATTTTCTCCCCCTTTGCTTTCTGTAACATTATTATCTCTTGGTTCTCCGACTTTCCTTGCTATTCCTTTACTGTCTTTTTAGCATCTTCCTCCCACACAATTGCCTCCTTGATGTTCCACCAGCTCCCCTAACCTTATATGTCCAAAACTGAACTCTCTCTCCTTCTCCTCTGTCTTTATCAGTTTTTTCCCTGTAACGTCCTTGTTTGTGTTTATGTCATGTCCCTCCATTATATTACAGGCTCCTGGAGGACAAGGAACGTACTATTTCATCTTTGTATCCCTCACATCTAGTGTAATGGCTTGCACATAGTAAGTGTTTAATAGATACTTATTGAATTTAATTGAGCTCATCTCTGTCTCTATGTTTGGCAAGAACACCAATTTATTTCTCAGTCTAGACACAGCTAAGGGGATCACAAAGGGCCCATGTGAAAAATGGTGCTTCATTTGAGCTTTGAAGGAAACCAGGGATTCGAGGATTAGAGACAGCTAGGTGGCTCAGTGAAAAGATTGCTAGGCCTGGAGTCAGGAAGACCTGAGTTTAAATCTAGCCTCAGACACTTACTAGTTGTATGACCCTGAGCAAGTCACTGAACCTCTGTTTGCCTTAATCTACCGGCGAAGGAAATGTCAAACTACTCTTTTTCAGTATCTTTTCCAAGAAAACCTCATGGACAGTATAGTCCACAAAGTCACAAAGGGTCAGACAGAACTGAACAACATCAAAGAATTAGAGGAGGGAGTACATGGGGGAGAATAAGGTATAAGAAGACTGGAAAAGCAGGAAGGGGCCAGGTTATGAAGGGTTTTGAATGCCAAACAGAGGATTTCATATTTAACCCTGGAGTTAATAGGAAATCACTGGAGTGTATTGAACAGGGGATGTAATTGACATAGAAAGACCCATGCTTGAGGAAGATCAATTTTATAGCTGAGAGGAGGAGGGGAGTAGGGAGAGACTTGAGGCAGGGAAACCAATCAAAATTAGGGTAGCTAGGTGGCATAGTGGATAGAGCTCTAAGTCTGGAATCAGAGAGACTCATCTTCCTGAGTTCAAATCTGGCCTCAGCAACGTTAAGTCACTTAACCTTCATCTACAAAATGAACTGGAGAAGGAAATGGCAACCACTCCAGTATCTTTACCAAGAAAACCCCAAATGGGGTGAGGGAGAGTCAGACACAACTGAAAACAACAACGAGGAACTAATCAAAAGTCTCCTGCCATAGCCCAATCATGAGGTGATGGGGGCCTGTACTAGAGTGGTAGCAGTGTCAGAGGAGAGAAGGAGGAAGACACAAGAAGACTGGGCAGCAGATCGGACATGAGGGGTAGGGCAGAGAGATGCAAACCTAGGTAAGTGGGAGGATAGTAGTACCCTCAATAATCAGAGGGAATTCAGGAAGATGAGAGAGCTTTGGGGAAAAGATGAATTCTGTTCTCAAGATATTGAGTTTAATATGCTATGAGGCATCCAGCACCTAACACATGTCTTTGCACAAAGTACACATTTAATAAACACTTGTGGAATTAAATTGTGGAAAGCACTAGACTTGGAATGAGGAGAGACCTGGGTAGGACTATTTAGTCTAACATTTACTAGCTATGTGTCTCTGGACAGTTAACTGAAGTTTCTGAGTCTGTTTTCCCCCATTTGTAAAGTGGAGATAACCATCCTTGCACTGCCTACCTCAGAGACATGGTGTAAAGAAGACATTTTGGAGACCTTAAGGAGCCATTGAAGCACGAGTTAGTATCAGTTATTCATACCGCTCAAGGCCAGGTGACCTCCCTTGTTCCTCCTTGCCATGTCATTCCCTGGGCTCTCTCACTCAGCACACAAGTCCAATGCCGCACAGGTTCAGTGGCAGCAGAGATTTTCATTCTGAAGGCCTATTCCTTCAGCCCGCCTGTGAGAAGGGATGGGCCTCATCTTCCTTCTGAAAAGGTCATCTAAGACTGTAGCACAAATGTGGAGATGGGCATGGTGCCAAGAAAAATCCATCTGTGGGCTTCCTATGGCAAGATGGGGCAGGTCAAATTAAACAAGCATATTTACTAAGACAGACTGGCAGGATTTATTGGAGGGAGGAGGCAGACAATTTGTCACCCACAGAGGCTGCCAGTCCTGTCTACAGTTTGACTTCCTACAGCTGCCAAGGATAAAGCCAGAGATTAAGGAGGTTTTGCTATTCTCACCAAAGATGGTGGCATGTAACTAAACACATCAGCAGTGGCCCAGAAAGAAGAATAAGCAATGGATGGTTTTCTGTGATACTGTCTGGTGGTCAAGAAGAATGAAGATGGAGGCCAAGAGAATTAGATGGAATGGAACTGAATTCTCAGGGACAATCACAAGTCTCAGAGCTAGAAGGAGCCTTATTTAACAAGCTCCTTTCCACTTAATACAATATCTTGATTTTTTCAGATATGGAAACTGAGGCCCCATTAAATGACTTATATGAGATCACATAGGCCTGATCAAGGATTCAAACCCAGGTCTTCTGCCTCAAAATCCAGTTCATTTTCTACCACACCATCCTACTTCTTTTGAGAAGGGTTCAATCTAATTAGTTAATCAATCTAATTAGATAAATGAATGTGGTACAACCTAACTCCATTTGAACATCCTTCCTGGGTGTAGCTTTCTAGGGGCTGAGTTGTGATGACAGATATTTCTGAAGGCAGGACTATTCTTAACTTTACTTTGCAATAGGAAAGTAGCCTAATTTCTTAAAGGGGGAGAGAAAGGATTCTATGTTATGGTAAGCTAGATGACTATTCTGGATGCATTCCTTTTAGAGCTTTTGTATATCTGTGTGTCCCTGCCTAAGAAGATTCGATGTAAAACTCTTTAACTGAATTCTCCATCAATTCTATTTTTAAAAACAGTAACCACAACAATACTGCCTGTATCCCTCCAGAAAATCTGTTATGTCAACGGACTCTTAACTCAGGATCTTTTCTGTAATGAACAATTGGATGCTTGGCAGGCTGAGACACACTGAAGGAGCAGACAGTTTTGCTCAAGAGAGACATTTAATGAGGACTAGAAAGAACATGGACTTTGGGGAAAATTTCTAGCTCGGTACAAACACACAAATCCATCAAAATGGCTTTGAAAAATCGAGACTCTAATCCCTAACAGTAAAGCATTCGTCTAAATTGGATAGAATTAGATTAGTCCTCCTGGGCCTAGTTGGGCCTACCTTGACGTGAAGGGGGATGGGGGAGAAGAGGAAGGGGGAGAGAGAGAGAGAGAGAGAGAGAGAGACAGAGAGACAGAGAGACAGAGAGAGACAGAGAGAGAGACAGAGAGAGAGAGAGAGAGAGAGAGACAGAGAGAGAGACAGAGAGAGAGACAGAGAGAGAGAGAGAGAGAGAGAGAGAGAGAGAGAGAGAGAGAGAGAGAGAGAGAAAGAGAAACAGGGAAACAGAGTGAGGAGAGAGAGAGACAGAGAGAGCAAACCACAGAGACCCATAGCTCCTGTTCTCATGTTCCCCTAAAAGACAGTACAGAAAGACAGTAGAGAAGACTTCTACTTGTCTTTAAGCTCTGCCTAAAACTTCAGTCTAGTTCGATCATACTGCAAGTTCCTAGTCAGGAAGAATCTATGCCTCCCCTCAGCTCCAAGATTGGAGGCAAAATGATAGCTTCTGCATTCCAAACCCTATGCCTCATATATTCTGAGGGTCAATGGAAATGTCCCTTTTTCTTCAAGGGACAAAGTACCTTTGAATCAAAGAGGACACATCTTATTAAAAATTAAATTAAGGCAGCTTTATCAATCCAGTCATGTGACTCACTGGGGCCCAACCTCCAGAGACCTGAGCAGAAGGTACAAGTCACTACACCTATTCCAAAGAGCCAGAAGGCAAGGAGGAGTTAGTTGATAATTATGATATTTCTAAGGATTGCTGAGCAGGAAGGCTCCTAATAGCATCTATAACAACTGATTACAAGATATGCAGTTTTTGACATTTAAGAGATGGCAGTTTTTCATATGGGGCATCTAAGTGGCTTAGTGGATAAAGTGCTGTGCCTGGAGCCAGGAAGACCTGAGTTCAAATCGGGTCTCAAAAACTTACTAGCTTTGTGATCCTGGGCAAGTCACTTAACCTCTGTTTGCCTAAGAGGCAGGTAGATGGCTCAGTGGATAGCATGCTGGGCTTGGATTTAGGAAGACCTGAGTTCAAATCTACCCTCAGATATGTTTACTTACTTACTGTGTGACCCTGGGCAAGTCATTTAACCTTTGTTTGCCCTAATCCACTGGAGAAGGAAATTGCAAACTGCTCCAGTATCTTTTCCAAGAAAACCCCATGGACAGTGTTAGTGTGCTATGGTCCATGGAGTCATGAAGAGTTGGAAACAACTAAATGCCAACAACAAGAAAAAGTTTTTCATATGGCCAGCTGTTTCAACAATCCGGCTAGCAGCTGCTGTGGGGGGTATAAAACCAACAACAACCAGCTCACAGAATGCTGCAAGCCCAGGTTCTTTTTATCTACCTTACTAAGGAAAGCAACATTAAGGGGTTAACAATCTCAATTTAATCCAGCATACAAATATCACTCACTTAGCTCAGGGGAAAAAGCCAACACCCTGAACTTCAGAGCAAATACAAACAAATTGCACATCAACAGACCAAATACAATTCAGAGTTACCAAGAAAACCATCAACATCTGAGTTCAGCCAGAAGGCCCTTACAGCCAGCGGCTTCCCAGAGTCCCGCACCTCCAGGAGTGAGAGCCTTAAGCAAATAACTCTGTTCTCTCTTTTTATACAGTTTCAGACATCATCAAATGCCATCTGAGCAACCAGAACTTAGGCTCTTACTATTGGCTCTGGAGTTAGCACCTCCCTTCATGAGCCCCACCTTAGTTACCAATTCACACCCACATAGGCTTAGCACCTAATAGATAAGGGTTTGGGCCTGGGGCTTAGCACCTAGTAAGACTCAATCAAAGTCACTGAATTAATCAAAGGAAACAAAGGCCAAACTCTTCAAGGGAACTTGGTTGAATTAAGTGCTAAGAGCCCATTTTGATTGCCAATACACCAGCTTAGAGGTTCAAAATCACTGAAAGAATAGGTAATTGCTGTTTATTCACTGGGAGCAAAGGGATTACTTTTTGTTAGAATGGTGTTGAAAATAGGGAATTTCGAAGAACAGAGGCCAAAAAAAATGTCAAGGTGATGCCTTATGTTCTCTCTAACATTCCCACCCACCCACTCCAACTCTCAGCTGTAGAAAACAGCACTGAATGGCATTTTTCATTGTTGTTAGGGTACATAAGGGATTCAGCTAGTGGGAAGGGGGCTGGAATATTTTGTATTAAACCAGTCCATGCATGGTGTTAGAAGGCCTGAGGAAGAGTCAGCATAGTGAGCATGGGAGAGACACCAGCTGAATGTGGGAGGTAGTATATGGTGTTGACACCTTCATTATTTAGTCTTAAAGCTTCTCCCCTTGTACCACCAGTGTGGATCATGGATGATTATTCAGAAGTGGCTATTCCAGAGCCTACGCACAAAATGTATCATTTATTCATTCAATGAGTCCAACTGCTACCAACAGGCAGGTAGGCTCCAGAGCCCTAGGAAAAGCAGCACTCCACCCCAAGCCCCAGATGACTTGCTCTGCTTCCAGCCCAGCTGCCACAGCCATCATCTGGAGGAGTAATCTTTGGGGGGGCAGACCTGGCAGATACTTCTGCTGTTGTCCCTACCTCCTCAGCAGCCCCAGGTATTGAAGACTCCTAAAAGACTTCCCTACCAAAGCCCATGGCACTGTCAAATTGCTCAACATCAGATATTATTTTATCCATGCAATAACATTAAAGAGGATGCATTATCATGTTTTGCCACTGCTAAATCTTGACGTCTCTCCCATTAGAATGGGGGCTCCTTGAGAGTGGGGGCTGTTTTGCTTTTTCTGTTTATATCCTTAATGCTTCGCACACAGTAAACATTTAATAAATGTGCTTTTTCATTTATTCATTAACCTCCTATTGTATGCAGAGGACTGTGTTAGGCACTGAGGTACATACAAAATTTAGAGAGCCCTCAAGATGCTTAGTCTTGTAAAGGAGATATGACACTTGAACTGGAAAAGTAAGGGATGACAAAGGCAATGGTCT
Source organism: Phalanger gymnotis (assembly GCA_028646595.1). NCBI lineage: Eukaryota > Metazoa > Chordata > Mammalia > Diprotodontia > Phalangeridae > Phalanger > Phalanger gymnotis. The sequence goes on along the minus strand of CM053622.1, from coordinate 723,822,420 downwards.
GATCCAGCCAACTGCTGTCCTGAATTACAAGAGCCAAGCGGAGACCTGGGCCCCTCCCTCCCCTCAAGTGACCAAGAAAAGATTGTCAATGGGGAGCACCAGTTATTCAATCACATGCTGGACTTCTTAGAAGGGGTCATTGATTCAGTGAATTTTAGAGTTGGGAGCAATTTTAGAGATCATCAAGCCAACCCCTTCATTTTACAGATGAGGAAACTGAGACCCAGAGAAGCCACTTACCCAAAGTCACAAAGGCATTTAGTGACACAGCCAGGTCTTCTAACTCCCAGCCCCATGATCTGTCCACTGCACACCACGTTGTCTCCCCAAATCCTGAATGAATAGTGATTAGGCAGCTAGGTGGTAGAGTGGGCAGAGGACTGGTCCTGGAGTCAGGAAGACCTGAGTTCAAATCTAGCCCCAGACATTTACTAGCTTTGTGACCCTGGGCAAGTCATTCAACCTGTTTCCTCACTTACAAAATGGGGATGATAATGGCACCTGCCTCCCAGGGTTGTTGTGAGGATCAAATGAGTCAATAATTATAAAATGCTTAGGAAAATGCCTGGTATAAGGTAACTGCTATTTAAATGTTAGTTATTATTATTATTATTATTATTATCATTATTATTATTATTATTATACAATTGTTATTTCATGGACAAACTATGGAAATGCCTTAGTACGTTATCTCTCTATTCACATGCTGCTTCATCGGCTGAAATTTTGCTTTAAAATTCGTATGTATTAACACAGGGCAAGTCTTATCCAGAAGCGGAAGGTATGTGGACTCAGGAAAACCTCAGTTTAAATCTCATCTCAGATTCAGCTGTGTGACCTTGAGCAAATACATAACTGAGCTGTGCCTGAGTTTCCTCATCTACAAAATGACAGGATTGAACTAATGACCCCTAAGACCTTTCCACTTCTAAAATTTATTATCATAGGATCTATGAGCCTAACAACCCCCCTTCCATTATTAATCCCCAAATGCCTCCCCTACCTGCCTGGTAACACCTGGAAGCACATTACCCTGTGCCCACACTGAGACACAAGAGACCGTAATTCAATTAAATTCAACAAACTACTGAAACTTCCCATCATGCGTGCCAATACCTTCAGTTATACAGAATCCCTCTTAGACACCATCTAGTCTTAACACTCTTTCATCATCACTTACTCAGTATTAGTATGCATTTGGGAGGGAGGGCGGAAGAGACAGAGGAAGGGGGACCCTGGCCCCAGCATAATCTATATTCTCAATCTACTGTTCCCCACTCACTCAAAGCTGCCTAAACTCTCAGGTCATTTCCTCTGTGTACTTCTGGCTTCCCAGACTTCCACACCATGCCTCTTCTGCAGAATCACTCTGGAACATCCATAAGTACCCACGGTGTTTTCACCCTGGAACATCCTTCTGCTAGGACAGCTCCACTCTCCCAATGTGAGATTGCCTCCATTTTGAGAAGAACAACCTTTGCTGCCCTCCCCAGATACCTTCACACGCTCTTTTTCCAGCTCCCTTTCCTGTGTTGTCTTGCCTCCTTAGATAATAAGCTCTTTGAGGGCAGGGGCTCTTTCTTTTGATTTGTATTTGTAATCCCTGTATTTAGCACGGTGCCTGGAAAGAAACACTTTTTGCCTTGCCTCAACTCATACTCATTCTCAGGTCATTCTCTCTACTCAACATCAACTCCCAGATTCACTGCCCAGGCTCACACTCCAGCTACCTCCACTTAACTCTCTGAGCTCCTGGGAACACATTCTCCCATTCTAGCCATATGTCTCTCACAGCTCCGAAGCCAGTCTCCCAAATAACCCCTTATCTTAGACCCACTTTGAAACTACTTCTTGATATTCTTAAAGTCAGTCAACAAGCACTTATTAAGTGCCTGCTACATTCCACCAAACAATGCACATTCCCATAAATTATGAATCACTTGCTTTCCTGGTTCCCCCCAGGAAAAGACAGGGGCATAGAAGGAAATTTTCCCCAACAGGGCGCGCACTCTCTGAATCACTTACAGCCCAAGTGCCTGGTACCTACTTAGTGAGGCATTTTGATGGGTATTACTGGTGACAGAAAAATGAGCAAGCAACAGTCCCTTTCTTCAAGGAACTTCTAATGAGGTAGATAAAACACGTGCACAAAGTGTTATTACAAAGTACAGAGTATCGTGTGATAGTACAGGGGTGTGCTGGAACCAGCTCAAACCAGCTCACAGAAGCTACCTGCTAAATTTTCAATGTGAGCCTTGAAGTGATACCTTCTAGACTTGATTTATTGCTTTGTTGATTGCCTAAGGAAGCAATGGAGGAAATATTAATAATGAAGATTAAGCTTATGTCATGAGTGCCTTTTGTGTGTGTGATACCCACCTTAAAGGGAGAGATCGCTAATAGCTTAAGGGAGGGGAAGCATCAATGGAGACTACATTGAGAACATGCAGCTCTACATTATTATCCTTTTTTAAAAGAGATGCCTAAGAAAGCACATAAAGAAAAGAGAGGATTTCAACAGTCAGAGAGAGAAACGAGAAGAGAACATTCTAGTTAGAGTTTATAGGATGAGCAAATTGTCCTCTTTTCTGAGAACAGGTATAGTCATTCTACAAATATTGAATACAAAGGGTTGGATGTGATGGGGATGAAGGGAGGAGAATGAGGGTCCTAGGTACAGGAGGTGAAGTCCCAGATAGTGAGAGAAATGGGGCTCAGAAAAGGAAGTTAGGGGTTGAAAAGATAAATCATCTTGACTGTGTAATTTTTCTGAGGGCTGACTACGCAAGGTCCTGGGTTCCTGAAAGTGATGTCAGGTCAAAGGTTATAACGGCATTAAGCAAAGACCATTCCTTACTGCCTGAATGGAAGAGAGGAACATAAGTCCTGAGATAGGACTAAATGTCACAATATCTTAGTGAGGCAGATGGGTGGCTCACTGGACAGAAATATGAACCTAAAATCACAAAGACCTGAGTTCAAATTCAGCCTCAGATACTCGCTACCTAAAGCAGCTAGGTGATGCAGTGGACAGGGTGCTGGGCCTAGAGTCAGGAAGACATCTTCCTGAATTCAAGTGTGATCTCACTAGCTATGTGATCTTGGGCCAGTCACTTTACTCTATTTGTCTCAGTTTCCTCATCTGTAAAATGAGCTGGAGAAGGAAATGGCAAACCACTCCAGTTTCTCCATCAAGAAAACCCCAAAGGGGTCACAAAGAGTCGGACACAACTAAAAATGACTGAACGACAACTTGCTACCTATGTGATCGAGTCACTTAGCCTCTCTGTGCCTCTGTTTCCTCATCTGTAAAATAGAGATGATCATAGCACCTACATCTCCAGGTTGCTGTGATGATCAAATGAGACAATACTTGAGAAGAGCTTTGTAAATCTTAAAGCACTATATAAATGCTAGTTATCATTGTTGAAACAAGGCCCAGACAATTTCAAAAGGGCCCATGACCATTCCAAGATACAAGGTGGGCTCACTAGAGCATTGGCAAGGGACTAATATGCTTCGCTCAGTGGGAAGAAAAAAAAAAGGTTCATGCCAAAATAATTTCCAAAACTCTCCATCAGCAAGAACTTCATCTATTCTAAGTATTGAAAAGTCACTGCATCTTAGATTTGAAAGAGGATCTAATCCAATGCTCTTTGCAACATTTTCAGTAAATGGTTATCTGACCTCAATTTGAACACCGGCAGAGATGCTCAACTCACTACCCCACAAGAAAACCCATTCCATTTGAGGGCAGTTTTAACTGATAGAAAATTGTCCCCTATGTTAAGCTGAAATATTCCTCCCTATAATTTCCAACTACTACTCCTGGTTCTCATTTCTGGGAACAAGCAAAACATGTGATCCCTCTTCTACATGACTAGGCAATGCCGTCAATAGGGCACCATTATGTGGTGGACTGGCCTTGGAGGCAAAAGACCCGAGTTTAAATCCAGCCCCATTATATACTAGCTATGCGACCCTGGGCACATCACTTATCCTCTGTTTGCCTCACTTTCCTCATCTATAAAATGAGGATAATAATAGCAGCTCCCTCAAAGGATTGTTGTGAGGATCAAATGAGATAATATTTGTAAAGCACTGAGCACAGTGCCTGGCACATAGTAGGCTATATAAATGCTTATCCTCTTCCCCCTGTCTTTCAAATATTTAAGAACAACTGTTATGTATCCACTAAATCTTCTCTTTAATGAGCTAAACATTCCTGACTGCCTTAAACACTTTTCATGTGACATAGTTTCGAATCTTCTCACGCTTTCATTGGCTTTGCTATAGATACTATATTACTACTAACCAAATACTCACTCAGACTAAGTTGGGACATTCATTTCTCTTACTCTGAGTGCCATATTTCTTCTAGAGGGGGCATGGTGTATTTGAAAGATAATAGGAGGGGCCTAGGGAGAAAAAAACAGGCCCGATAATGCACTGTTGGTGGAGCTATGGAAAGAATTTTGGAAGGTGATTTGAAATTATGCTAGAATAACTAAACTGTCCATAGCCCTTAGACCCAGAGAGGACACTATTGGGCATACTCTCCAAAGATTCCATACCTAGAAGAAGAGGTCTTGTGTATACCAAAATGCTTACAGAAGCATTTTTGGTGCTAATAAAAAGCTAAAAACAAAGCAAATGCTCATAAAACAGGGAACCACTAAGCAAATCACAATATATGAATTAATAGAATTTTGTTGCACTATAAGAAAGAACAAATACAAGGAATTCAGAGAAACTTGGGAAGATTGTATGAAGTGATACTGAATGGAGAAATCAAAGCAAAGAGATCAATACACACAATGGTACCAAAACAATATGACAGCTAGATAGCACAGTGGATAGAGTGCCAGGTCTGGAGTCAAGAAGACTCATCTTCCTGAGTTCGAATACAGCCTTGGATGCTTACTCACTGTCTAGACGATCCTGATAAGTCATTTAACCTCTATTCAACTGTATTTCTTCATCACAGTGTTGTGAGCATCAAATGAAATAATATTTAGGAAGTGCCTCACACAATGCCTAGCATATAGTAGATGCTATAAAAATGCTGGGCACTTAGGTGGCACAATGGAAAGAGTGTGGGGCCCAGAGCCAGGAAGACTCATCTTCCTGAGTTCAAATCTGGCCTCAGACACTTACTAGCTGTGTGACCCTGGGCAAATCACTTAACCCTGTTTGCCTCAGTTTCCTCATCTTTAAAATGAGCTGGAGAAGGAAACGGCAAACCACACCAGTATTTTTGCCAAGAAAACTCCAAATAGGGTCACAAATTGCTGGACAAGAATGTGGCAAGTCAACAACAAACCAAAATAATATAAAGGAAAACACTTAAAAGACATTAGAATTCATTGCAACAACCAATCTTGATTCCAGAGGAATGATAATGAAGCTCTTTTCAGTAGAGAAACTGTAACTACAGAAGGAGAATGAAGAGTACACTACCATAGATAATTAATGTCTCATTGTTTGGCTTACTTGTACTTCTTTGTTACAAGAAGAGCTTGAGAAGCGGAAGAAGGATTAGGGAATGAAAGCAAAGCTTTTAAAAATCAGTAAACCAAATTTTTTTTAAAGGAGAAGAGAGAAAAATCACTAGATTTGAAAATTAGGAGACCTGCGTTAGAGTCCTGGACCTACCGTGTATTAATTATATGATCATGGGCAAAAGTCATTTAGCCTCTCAGGGTCTCAGTTTCCTCATCTGTCAAATGGGAATAATGATGACTTCTACCTCACCATTGTGGGGATCAATGACATAATGAATATGAAAGTGTTTTGTAACTGAAAAGGGGTATGGGAGATAGATTTACTCTCCAGACTATCATGCAACCTAAGGATCACAGTAGCTTCTTTGACAGCCACATCACACTACTGACTCATATGGAGTTTGCAATCCACTATCAATCACTCAATAAACATTTGTTCAGTACCCACTATATATATGCCAGGCATTATGCTAAATTCTAGGTCTGTTTCATATGAATTTCTATTAAACTTGGTCTCTCCAATAGTATACTTGTATAGTTGGGGGGTTTTAACTTCCAAGCATAAACTTCACTTTCTTCGCCATTACATTTCTTATTGTTATATCAAAGGAGGCAGAGGGTCATACGATGAATATCTATGTGAGGGATGATTTGGGTCCAAATGATGCTTGGATAGGTAATGCATGTCTCCCTCTATCTCTCACTTTCCCCCTTCCCCCCTTCCCATTTCCCTTAAAAATCTTCTCTACCAATGCAGGCAGATACCCTCTTCAATTTAAAGTCTTAGGGGGTTGTGTGGGCCCATTGAAGAGGTATGCAATTAATTTTTCCTCTTAGTATGACATAAAACATTTAACATTTTCATCTTCCACGTCACATCTTTGATTCACGCTGACCTTGCAGTCCACCCAAACCCCAGATTTTAGGTTGTAACATTGTAAAAGTTATCTAGGTCTGAGAATGTGTTACACCTTCAATGGTGGCCTCTTGCCTAGCAATCTTCCAGGAAAGGGTATACAAATACTTATTTATTTAGTTAGTATATTTCCACCAAAGTGCTACTATGGTGCTTCTTCACGTGTGAAGAGGACCCTGAGATCTCAAGGAAAAGGCAGTTGAAGCAGTAGTATTGAGAGGAGGAAGGATGGCTCACCAACTTGGAATGGCTTCAAGGACCATGCTTAGTTTCTGAGGAAAAGCCTAAGGAGACTCTCCTCAATAGTCTGATCAGAGTCTAATGAAGTTTTCCATCATAGCCATCCCCCAAGATTATCTACCAAGTTATAGAGGAGTTGCAATCGCCATTGGTGGATAGACTGCTATAATAATGAAAGCATGGGTCCTTCCAACATTGAAATATGGGGCAGCGAGATGGCACGGCGGACAGACTGATGGACCAAACACTTACTAGCTGTGTTACCCTGGGCAAATCACTTAACCCTGTTTGTCTCAGTTTCCTCATCTATAAAATAGGTATGATAATAGCACCTGTCTCTCAGGGTTGTTGTGAAGATCACACGACATAATAATTATAAAGCAGTACAGTGCCTGGTACATATTAGGTGACTCTATTAAGTACTTTTAATAAATACCTTGTCATTCTTTTATTCATTCATTCATTTCCCAGAGAGGAAGAGAGCTAGCTGTGTAGATTCCTGGAGGATAGGAATATAGTCCTGAACAGGAGTGTGGACTTAAATGTCTTACAAACCTTACATGCCTTCTAAGAAGTGAGTCCTTGTTTCTCATCTGGTGCCCCTAGATCTAAGAGCAGAATTGCCTCTTTTGAAGCTTTCAGATCTTGGAAGGGCAGGGAAGGGAAATGTGACAGAGCATCAAATGACATTGCTTTGAAATTTGAGAGAGGACAAATGCTTGACTAGACTTCTGACAAGATGGCAGTCATGAGAGCTACACACCTGAAGGGAAACGTCAGCAGCAAAAACCATTTGGCAAATGGTCAGCAGGCTCCTGGGGCTTTCTGGGGCCAACAAGTGTCAATATTGTTTTCAGGAAAGCTGCTTCAGCTTTCTCTCAATTCACAAGAGAGAGAGCATGACAAATTGGCAGCCTGGGTCTTCACCTGATACAAAACCACTTCAATTACTAAGAGTTGCCCAAGACTTGAACCCCAAGGAATTGTGCTCACTGTTGGCTGGCTACTAATTGGTGGCACTGGCTGACAGCTGTTAAAACTGATCGTAGTCTACCCTGGTCATTGGACCTACAAGTCTGACCTCTTTAAAAAGGGAAGTGGGGTTGGGGAGAGACTTAATAATTAAACTTACATTTGAGTGTTGCTGTAGGATTGCAAAATACTGAGCGGTAGTTTGATGCTGGGAAGTGAGTATAGGATTTGGAGTATTGAACTGAATATAGGACTTGGAAGGCCTGAATTCAAACCGTGGTCCTACTATTCCGTACTCACGTGATATTGAGAACGCCATTCAACCTCTCCAGGCCTCAGTTTCTTCACCTATAAAATAAGCGATTCAACTAAAGCATTTCTAAGATATCTCCCTATTCTAAATCCCATGCTGCATTGGCCTTTCCTGATCCTTGTTAATGCAAGCATCCTCCCTAGAATGATTATCTCCAATTTAACCTGCAAATGTCTTATTTGCACATGATTGCTTTCACTTAGTTTCTACTGAGCCATGAGCCTATGAGCTCCTTCTTTTGCCTATTTTTGTATCCCCAGGGGTTACTTAGCACAGTGACTTGCAAATAGTAGGCATTTAATAAATGTTTACTTGACTATTTCATTTGAGCCTCACCACAACCCTAGCCTAGACTTCAAGATTCATTAGGAGAGTGACCATGCCTTACCTAAGCTTTCTATCTTCCTGGGTTCTGAGCTCTGCACATAATAGTAGGTGCTTAATGAACATTTATTGAATTAAATTGAATTTCTGATTCATTAAGTTCCCAATGGTGAAATATTCAATGTTCAACTACCATAGGCCCTTGTGTAGTAGGTGCTTAATAAATATTTGTTGATGGATAGATGGATGGATGGATAGATACATAGATAGATAGATAGATAGATAGATAGATAGATAGATAGATAGATAGACAGACAGACAGACAGAGAGACATATAGACAGATGAAAAAGGCATTTGTTAAATGCTCACTACATGCCAGGTCCTGTGTTAAGCACTGGAGATGCAAAGAATGGCAAAAATACTGTACTTGCCCTCAAGGAGCCCACATTCTCATGAGGGAGATAACATGTAAACAACTAAGTACAAACAAGCCATGAACAGGATAAATTTTGAAATAATCAACCTGGGTTCCAGGAAGGGCCTCCTACAAAAAGTGGGATTTGAGCACTCTTGAAAGAAGCTAGGGAAGCTGGAAGCTTCTTCAGACTTACCTAGTCCAGGTTTTATTATTAACTGATCATGTGAGCTTGGATTACTAACTCACCTGCCCAGTCCTCAATTCTTCAACTGTTAAATGAGGGGTCAGGTAAGGTGTTCTCTAAGGAACCTTCTAGCCCTTGAACTTTTAGGATTCTTAATGTTTTCCTATGTTGATGGTAATTGAAAAAAACCCTATGCTTCTGATTCTTGCAGCATTCTTAAGTCATACACATAGAGCAAATCTCCAATTTCAGCAAACATTTATGAAGTACCTTTTATCTGCCAGAGCCTGTGCTAGGTACTAGGAAAACAAAAACACAATTCCTGCCCTCGAGGAGCTTTCGATCTAAAAGCAAAGATAAACCTTGTACACAAACACCTCGAAAAGCAGTGGGAGTTATTGTTTGTCCTTCTTTCTTGAAGGGGACCATGACACCGGGAAGGTAATGCCATGACTTGAAAATGAATTGGATTTAAGTGAGGGAGGGCTGTGCAAAGTCAACAGCCCCATTCTCCCCCTCCCCACCCCCAACTCCAAGCCACCTGGCTCCAGTGGCCAGATACAGGTCAGGACAACTAGAGATGGCCTCCTCTGTCTAGGTGAATCTTCCACAAGGACCAAGTCCTCCATGTCAGCCTGTGACCAGCAACATCCTTTTCTCCCCTACTTTTTTTTCCAGGTTCAGGTTCCTGGCAAAACAGGACCTCCATAAAAGTAGAATACAAAAATGAAGGAGAGAAACAAAGTGCTGAGGGAATTCAGAGAATTCAGCTGTCAGTATTAGGTCATCCAATGCCATATCCACCCCCCTTGGGCAATCTGCTACTGAAACAGAAATCAGAAAGGAGCCCAGATACTCTACACAAAATCTAATCTTTATTTAGCTTTTGATCATTCCATATTGTTATATTCTGCTGAGGAGTAAAAACACAGGTCATAGCCCTACCCTCATTTACCACCCACCCTCCAATCCTCCATCTAGTCATCCTCAAGCAAAGGCACTGCAGCTGCTCAAATTTTCAGACTCACATTCATTGTCAGGACAACGTGTCCTCCCTCACTCCAAGTTCCAGAACCCACTGCCCAGGCTCCCAAGTTCTGAGCTCAGATTCACTCTCTGGTTCCCTTGAATGATTCCTCCATGCAGCCATAGACTCTTCTTGCACACCATACTCAGAGAATGAAGGCCAGCCTCCAAAGCACCAATCACATACATCAGCCCTAACCCTGCCCCTTGATGCTCCTAAGTATGGTGATCCCTTCCCATATGTAATTACTTGTTTCCCCTGGCAACTGCCTTACCAGAAGTAGAGGAAGAAAAAAAACCCAACCTTCCCATGTGCATGTATCTCTCGTCCCCTCTTAGCCCTATAGTATTCCCATGAAGCAGTTTAGCATAGTGGATGGAATATTGGGCCAGGCATTAGAAAACTCTAGATTTTAATCCTTCCTAAAATACTGTGTGACCCTTAACAAGCCTCTTAACCTCGGTCATGAGGCCTCACCTTCTTTATAATAATCACTAGCACATGCTTCAACAAAGCTTCTCTCTCTTGATCCTCACAGCAACCCTACAAGGTGGATGCTGTTATCTCCATTTTACAGATGAGAAAACTGAGACTGAGAAATGTGCCCAATACCACACATTTGAGGCAGGATTAAATTCAGCTCATCCTAACTACAAGTCCAACATTTTATTCACTACTCTACCTAGCTTTCTAAGATCATAGATGGGATAAAGGACAGGGTAACCTTTGAGCTAACCTTCGGGGAAAGACATTCCAGATTTGGGAATATCGTGTACAAAAGAACAGAACAGAAATCAAAGAGCACAGTACTAGAATTTATTGAGTCAGGGGAGGATGATGTGATCAAATCTGCACTTTAGGAAAATCATTTTGGTAGCTGTGTGGAGGAGTATCTAAGTGGTGCAGTGGACAGAGTGCTGGGCCTTCCAGTCAGGAAGACTCATCTTCCCGAGTTCGAATCTGGCCTCAGATACTCACTGGCTGTGTCACCCTGGACAAGTCACTTAACCCTATTTGCCTCAGTTTCCTCATTTGTAAAATGAGCTGGAGCAGTAAATGACAAACCACTCCAGTATCTTTGCCAAGCAAACCCCGGTGGGGTCATGAAGAGTCAGACATGACTGAACAGCAGCAAAAGCTGTGTGGAAGATATAGGTGGAAGACCAATGAAGAGCCTGTTTTTAATAGTCCAGAAGATGGAAGCTAAGGGCCAGGATGAAGATGGTGGCTATTCAGGCCCTCACCACCTCTTGCTTAGACTATTGCAACAACAAAAACAAAAGCAAAAAATCCTGATTAATCTTTTTCCCTCAAGCCTGACTCCACCCCAATCCATCTTGCACACAGCCACCCGAATAATTTTTCCTAAAGTTCAGATATAATCATGTCACCCTCCCCACTACTCACTAAACTCCAGTACTACCCTCTCCTATTTCTTTACCTTTGCTTATGCTGCTCCCAAATCTAGAATGTCTGCCCTCATTTCTACCTGTCAACATCACATCCGTCCTGACTCAAGTGTCTCCCCACTCCAGTCCATCTTCCACATAGACACTAAAGTGATTTTCCAAACACACGGATCTGACCATGTCACCTCCCTACTCAACAAACTCTAATGCTCCCTATTGCCTCCAGGATTAAATTTAAACTCCTTTTTGACATTGTAATTATTCCCAACTTGTTCTCTTCCTATCTTTTCAAGTTTCTTACAAATCACTCCCCTCCACACATTCTGGGTTCTGATATTACTGGCCTAGTCATACACAAGGCTCCATCTCTCATTTCTGCACTTTGACATTGGCTCATTCCTGAAATACGCTTCCTACTCACATCTGCCTCTTGGAATCCCTCTTTTCTTTCAGATTCAGCACAAATGCCATGAAGTGGGCCTTTCCTGCCCCCCCCAACCTGCCTCTCCCCAACACCCCCTCTGCACTAGGTTGCTAGTGCCTTCCCTACTAAAATTTCCTCATATCTGGTTCACATGTATCCTGTTTATATCTATTTATGTACATGTGATCTCCCCAGTAGAGTATCAACTTCTTGGAAACAAGGAATTTTTTTTGCTTTTTTTTTTTGTATTCCCAGAGGCGTACATAGTTGGTAAGGGTCTGTTGACTGGTCTACTAATTGATTCCTATTATGCTGGGATAAGGATTGCTAATGCACTGTATGACAGAGTCAGGACCCCAAAAGATCTTGATATGATGAAATACCAGGGAGAAACAAACAAGTTGAAATTTAATTGGGATAAATGTAAAATCTCACACTTGAAATTAAAAAAATCAACTTCACAAGTAAAAAATGAGGGACTGCAACAGTGTGAGAAAGGTCGAAGGGTTTAGTGGACTGCAAATTCAGTTTTCGTTGTTACTGTTCAGTTGCTTCAGCTTTCTCTGATTCTTCCTGACCCCATTTGGGGTTTTCTTGGCAGTGATACTGGAGTGGTTTTGCCATTTCCTTCTCCAGCTCACTTTACAGATGAGAAAGCTGAGGCGAACAGGGCTAAGTGACTGGCCCAGGATCACGTGGCTAGAAAGCATCTGAGGCCAGATTTGAACTCAGGGAGATGAGTCTTTCTGAATCCAAGCCTAGCTCTATCCACTATGCCACTTAACTGCGCTTGAGAACTCAGTATAAATTGATAATATGATGTGGCATTAACCAAAGCTATCTTATACTGCATGTAGAATGTCCAGGATTAGGGAAGTGATCATCCCACTATGCTTGGTACAATAGTAACAAACTCAAAGAGAAACTGGGCCACTAATAAGAATCTTAATAAGAACAAGGACTCCTGCTGCCACATATCCACATATTGACTTAGAAAATCACACATTAACATTATATTCTATCCTATTTATATTTGTTCTGTTAAATATTTCCCAATTACGTTTGAATCTGGTTTGGCCTACACTTAGAAGTGTTGCCAGCCAAGGCCTCAATGATTTCAAGAGCCTGTATTTCTTCTGTGGTATATGGAGGGGAAAAAAATTGCTATGTATGACAAAGATCCCCAGCCAATAGATTGGCATCTGTCAGCTATATGAGAAATTTTGGGGATAAATGATCCACTGGCCAAGGATTGGAAACATATGAGACATATGTGCAATTTTCTTTATTGTCCTAGAATCTGATCTGCACTCAAAATGGCCAGCAGCATGGTATATTGGCAAAAAGACCAGAGCTGGACTGAAGAGACCTACCTTAGGGCCCTGGCTCTTTTACTTGCTAGCTTGTGTGACCATGGGCAACTTAATTCCTCTGAACCTCAGTTTCTTCATCTTTAAAATGGAGATAACAATGCTTGTCCTACTTACCTCACAAAATTTTGAGGCTCGCATGTGATAATGCATGTATCAGCATTTTATATACCGTAAAATACTACAGAAATGTGAGCTATTGCAATTTTCCTGGGTTTAGGAAAGGAAAAAGGAAAAAAGAAAAAAAGATTTATTCATACAAAAGCACGATTCCTAATTGTAAGCTAATTGTGACCCCTTGGAAATGTTATAGCCTTCACACAAGATATATTTTATTTTCTCTAGGTTCTGGTGGGAAGATTCCAGAGAAATGAGGTGCCACAGTGGACAGAGTACTAGACTTGCAGTCAGGAAGACAAATACAAATCAGACACTATCTGCGCGACTCCAAAAAGGTCATTAAACCACTGTCTGCCTCAGTTTCTTCCTCTGTAAAATGGGGATAATATTAGCTCATACCTCCCAGGGTTGTTTTTTGCAAACTTTAACATGCAATATAAATGCTAGCTATTATCATTATAATTATGATTAAATGACAGAATCTCAGAGTTGGAAGAGACTTCTTCAGTGATCAAATGTCCTCCAGCACATGTCTGAACACAAATCTCTTCTATAGCTTTCCTGACAGGTGGTCATTCAGTCCTTGCTTGAAGTCCTCCAATGAGAGAAAATCAATGACCTCAGAAAAGTCAGCTTTTGGACTGCTCTAATTGTTGGGAAGATTTTCCTGATTCAGAGTATAAATTTGTCTCTTTGCAACTTTCAACCGCCGCTCCCAGTTCTGACCTCTTGTGCCGACCAGAACAAAGTCTAATCTCTCTTCCATGTGAAAACCCTGTGAAGACCTAAGTACAATTAACATGTATACCTGCTAAGGCTAAATGTCTCTAGTCCCTCCAATCAATCGTGAGTCAACAAGCTTCTAACATAACTGTTATCTATGGCAGAACAATAAAGTGATATCAGGCATAATTGAATAAAGAACCAGAAAGACCAGGACAGAGCAGAATGGAATGAAAAACAAAGGACTGGAGGAAGGCAGGCTCCAGGTTTTTTGGTATCTTAGTCGCTTTCCTCCAGATGATCTCCAGTGGCCTGAGCCACTGGACTTAGAGCCAGGGAGACCTGAATTCAGTTCAATACCACTACTTAACTATCTAGCTCACTATGAAGAAGTCACTTACTGTCTCAGTTTTCTTATCTGTAATATGAGCATAATAACTCCTACTTTACCAAGTTGTTCTGAGAATCAAACGAGATAACTTTCATATTTGCTTTACAGCATCTTAAAGTGCTTTATAAATGCTAGTAGAGCAGGATCAAATTATTATCAATGTCCTTTCTAAATTGTGGCACCCAGAACTAGATACTACTCTGGATAGCTAAGTAGTACAGTGGATAGAGCTCTGGGCCTGGAGTCGGGAAAACCTGAGTTCAAATCCAGCCTCAGAAGCATACCAGCTGTGTGACCCTGTACAATTCACTCGATTTATCTGCCTCAGTTTCTTCCAATGTAAGATGGGAATAAGAGCAGCACCTACCTTACAATGTTGTTACGAAGATTAAATAAGAAAATATTTGTAAAATGCTTAGCACAATGCCTGGCATATAGCAGGTGCCTAATAAATGTTTGTTTTTTTCCTTTCCCTAACATTAAACACAATACCTCTGATAAAGTCTAACACTATAGCTTTCTTAATCTGGTTAAAGATTCTATTAGCATTTTTGGCTGCCACATCACACTGCTGACTCACATGGAGCTTTGTGTCCGCTAACACCCCCAGATCTTTTCAAGACCAGCAGTGATCCAATTAATCTTGTACTTATATAATATCTGGCTCGAGATAAATAAATGCTTCATAAAAGCTATTGAACTGAACTGATTCTTTGACTCCAAGTATAAGGCTTTTCATATTTTCCTTTTACATTTTATCTCATTTTTACAATGTTCAAACCATAGTCTACAAAAAAGCAACATTTTCCCTCACAGCCTTTCCTCAGAACTTTCCCCTGAGAGTTCTTGTTTTGGCTTTGCCTTGCCCCCAGCTTTTTGACCCTGGACTCAGTTTCCTCCTGAGTCCTTTGAGGAGATTGGACTAATTGATTTTCAAGGTCCCTTCTAGCTCTGAAATGATGTTATTCTTTTCTCTCATATGATGGCCCTGCAGTGGGGGATAGGGTATGTTAGGGAACACTGGAGTACATGGCCCTTGGTTCAATTTCCCAGCAGGAAGCGTATGTGGGTTCTGTGAGGGGCAGTAAGAGTCACTAAGCCCTCTGCCTAGTAATTGCTTTGGCCCAGCAATCACTCACAGGACCACAGAGAGCAATTTTCCAGGTCTAGATGAAAGAAAGCATCAGGCTTAAACAAAAATAAAACAAAAGGCATTTTTGCCTCTGGCTCACTGTGTGACTCTGGGACTCTCTCACTGAGTCCCTCCTTTTCTCATTCTCAGTACAAAGAGGAAGACGAACACTAGATGAGCAAGGAAGTATAGGAAGGAGATCCAGACTTAGAGTCAGGATATCTGTGTTTGAATCCTGGTTTTGTCATTTATAAGCTCTGCATTCACGGGCAAATTATTGTGAAATAATACCTGATGCTCAGGTTCCTCATCTATAAAATGGGGATGATCATATACTATCTATGTGACCAGATTGTTATAGGGCAAGTGCTTTGTAAACCTTGAAGCCCCATAGAAATGTGGGCTGTTACCATCATTATTATTGTCTCTGAGTTCTCCCCCAGCTCTGGCATCCTAGGTGCTTGCTGACTGACACACACCAAGAGCTTTGTACATCAACAAGCTTAAAATGTCACATTACTACTTTACACAGCAAATTATGGAACTAATTACCCAAGAGATGATCTAACTTAAAAATAGGGACAGTTCATGAAAGGTTTGGATAATGAACAATAGATACATAATTGGCCATTAAAAAAACTAACCTATTATTTTTATTATTAGGAATTAAACTGATGCTGTAAACAATAGTAGTGTCATATCTTGGTGGGTAGAGAGGACAGCAAAACAGTTGGGTGTGGGGGAGCAGCAGTGGGACAGGGGTGTGTTAGCAAATATTTAACAACTGGCTCTCCAAAAAGAAAACTGCCCATGAGACACAGTTTAATCTGCACTAATAATATTTCCTCCATCACTTCTTAAGCCCAATCAACAAAATAATAATCAAGCCCTGAATTGTAGCAATTTTCAATATATGAGATGTAAACGCTCACACTGAAAATTTAACAATCCTCTTAACCAATACAAGCTAGCTTCAGCGCATCTGTGGGTCCAGAGAATGTCCACTGTTGGTACTATTTGGGAAGAGTGGTTAGACCCTAATCTTAATGAGGGATCTCTGAAAGCTGTGAGTGGTCCAGGAGCTGTTTTCACCCATAGAGGAAGACATTCCTCTATGTAGGCACCCTGGGGCAAAAGTGTGTTTGCCCAGTGCTAGTCACAACTATGAAGGTTGTCCATTATTACCATGTGTCCTTCCACAGAAAGCTCCCATATAAGCTAAGCCCACCTGAACATATTTCATGCAGGGGACATCAAAATTATTTAATGATCATCAAGTCTCGTTTTGATTTTTGTTGCATTACATCAGTGTTCCCCTCAAAAGGCTGTGTATACACCTTCCAGGCTTTTCTTTGGCTCATGCTAAGAAGCAGAAAACATGTTGACACTTTAGTTTTCTATAGTACATTAAGTCATGCCCAAAAGCCTTTGCAGGTTATTAAGACCTGGCTCAAAGGGCTCATGTAGAGGACCCCTTTTAACACACGGTCCTCTAAATAGCACAGAAATTCCAGGTGGTGAGAGATGATTACCAACTTTTCAAGATGTTGATGGAGTGCCATGCCTACCCCACACTGAGTTACTGTTGCTGAAAATAGCAAAGCTGTCGATACAGCAGTGTGGCTTAAAGAATCCATGCTCTGTTTCTAAGAATCAATTAGGTAGGTGTTCAGAAATCCCCCCTCTCCATGCTCCATTATGAAAACTAGGCTGTCTACACAATGGGCAACCATACAAGCAGAAGAAGAGACCATGCTGAATAGTGTAGGGAGTTGGGTTTGGATTCCAGAAGACCCTACTTCAGGTCCCCACTCTTAATATTTCCTTGCTTTATGACCCTGGACTAATCACTTGAACTTGCAGTGCCCTAAAACAACTCTCTAAGACTACGAAATAAGCAGGTGCCAACTTGTCTGGAGGATAGGAGGGTGGGAAAGAGAAAGGGAGAAAATATTTATTTATGCGTAAAACAACTGTTCTAAATACTTTGTGAAAACTCTGGAAGGTAGATGCTGTTATGGTCCCCACATTATAGTTGAGGAAACTGAGGGAAGCAGAAGTTAAGTGACTTGCCCAGGGTCAGATCACTAGTAAGTGTGTGTGGCTAGATTCAAACTCAGGTCTTCTTGACTCCTGGCCCAGGGCTCTCCACTGTGATCTTTGTTGCCTCTCTGCACCAGTGAAATCACAGGTACAGGGAAAAAAAAGAGGAAAAATAAAGACAGTAACTTTTCCTAAGAATGTTTCTATCTGAACCTCTTCAAAAATTAAAAGAATTCATATAATGGAATATTATCGAACCATAAGAAGTGATGAATATGAATTCAAAGAAATATGGAAGGACTTATAGGAACTGATGCAAAATGAAGTGAATAGAACCAGAAAAACAGGGCATATACAATAACTAATAAAGTGTAAATGTAAAGAACATGAATGAAAATGAAACCTAATGCTATGTAATTATAATAACCAAACTTGACCTTAAAAAAGTAATGTGAAAATGTGCCTCCTTCACTACCTTTCTTCCTTCTTTGCAGAAGTGGTACACCATTGGCATGGAATAATGCATAGACACAGACTTGGTCGCTATATTAATTGGTGTGTTGAACTGCTTTATTTTTCTCCTCTCTTTTTTATTGTTACAAAGCATGACTTTGGAGGTAAGGAGAGAAGGATGTCAGAAAGAAAGGTGATGTAAAACCAAAAGATAAGTAAATATTAAATTTTTTTAAATCATATTAAAAGATCCAATCCATAATTTTATGACTGCATAATAGCATGAAAAAATGAACTATCAGTTTCTTAAATGAGAAAATGATTACTGTGATAATTAAATATAATCTAATAAATTTGTCATTTCAACTTTAAAAAAAGAAAAAAAAGATAAGACTATGTAACCAGGCCTTTGGAGCATACCCAGTTCATCCTACATGGAGACATTCCTCACCCCCACCACATGAGTGGGTGTAGCCTCCTTTGATTGGCTGCATAACCAAAGCAGGATAGTAGAGTCTAAGTCAGCCTCTGAGAGTTAATACCTTTGTGACACTGGACAAGTCACTTAACTTCTCTCAGCCTCAGTATGCCTATCTGTAAAATGGTGATAATAATGCCTTTATCACTTCTATCACAGAGCTGATATAAGGATCAAAAAAGACAGCATATGTGATGCTCTCTACAAACTTTAAATGGCTGAACAAATTATGATATATGAGTATAACAGAATACTATTGTGCTATAAGAAACAAGGAAAACATGGCTTCAAAGAGACTTAGAAAGACATAAATTAATACAGAGTACAGAACAACATATTATATAGTATCAATATTATAAAAACAAATGATTTTGAAAGACAAGAACTCTCGTGAGCTAAATGATCAACCATGATTCAAGAGGACTTAAAAAAATGCTTTTAAGTATTCTTTTAATATTTATTCTTAAATATTCTTTTATAATACTCTCTGCCCATGACAGAGAGATGATGGATTAATACGCAGAATAAGAAACATATATTTGGACATGACCAGTGTAACCCTGGCCTCAAAAGGCCATCTATATAACACTCTACTCATTGGAGTAGATTAGTTACTCAGTACTGTCCACCTGTATGAAGAGCAGAGCAAGGGAGGAAAGAGATTCTGGTATTCTGGCTTTGAGAAAGAAGTCATGCCATTCCAGAGTCGCTTCAGGTCCCTGGAAAGAGAAAGCCTCTGGGAAAAAGCCAATCGGTAGAGAAGCTAGCACATTGTTCATGTCCCTATCCCTAGCTACTCCGCTGAGACTTCAGAGAACTTGCTCATGGGCGAGATCGAGTACTCTCTCTTGGTTGAGCTGAGTTACCTCATTCTCAATGAGAGAGCTCCTTCACTCTGTATTATCTGATGTATGTTTTACTGTGTATACTTTCTCTGATTTCTGTTTTGCTATTAACTTGGATAAATGGGTTTCTTTGTTATTTGCTACATGTGTTCATTGTGGAACTGGTATTTCATGGGAAGGGAGTCAAGCCTTAGATATATAGCTTGGGGCCTTCCTTTCCTACTAAGGGATAGCAATAAACAGTATGACTTGAACCTAAAAATTATTTCCTCCTAGATTACTCCCCTGAGGGAATAGGTAGATATAATTCTAGTCTAACACCCTCCTCCATGAGAGCAGAGTGGACTCTTTCCCTACCTTCTTGCTTCCCCTCCTTGCAAGAATCAAAGTCTCCATTGGAGAAATTATGGGAGAAGAGTCTCTAAAGATATCTATTCTTGTCTCCTTGCAAGCTTCATCTAATCAGACCCATGTGGATACACATAAACTACCTGACCAAACAACAAAGCTTAATCACATACCACTTTCCTACACCAATATGGGAATATGTTGCACTTGACTGTGCTTATGTGATAGAGAAGTTTTGTATTGTTTCTTTTTACATGGGGGGCAGAGTGAGAAGGAAAAAAATAATGCCTGATAATTGAAAAAATAAAATAAAAAACAACATTTAAATGATCGACATTATATTACAGATGCATCTAAAAGTATTGCCGCAAAAGACTATGATAAATTTCTCCCTGAAGACTGAAGGGCCCTCCACACGTGCTGGATCCCAGACTCAGGTGTGCTCACACTGGGTCCCAAGCTATGGCTGTGGGTGTAGAGGAGCGAGCACATACTGGTGAGTACAGTAGCAGAGGGGTGGGGATGCTGATGACTGTGGGCACTCACAGAAGAACAGAGTACCTGGTTTTGTTTTCAGGACAGAGGGGTGAGCTGAAACTTGCAACCATGGGAGGGACCACAAGGAGCAAGAGCTTTTGTGGCGACAATCCATTGCTGCAGCCATAGCCATGGCTCAGGGGCAACGAAGACTACCTGAGATCAAGGCCTTAGACAGAGCTCAGAAAACAACAGTACAAAAATGGGAAGCCTGAGGCATCACCCCCTATGCCTCAGGACTAGAGCCTGAAATAAAAAATGTACTTCAGAGAAAAAAAGAAAACTCAGAAGGAAGCACAGAAAAGCAGAGTAGCTTTGAAAACGATGGGTATTTATTACCTAGTTTTCAAAAAAAAGTAAATAGTGTAAAATGGGGAAAAAATGATAATTAAACCCATAGGAGTAGATAAGGTCACCAAGAGAGAAAGTACATAGAGAGAGGACCTAGGATGGAACCTTGGAGTTAGGGGGCATGTGTTAGGTGATGTTGCAGCAAAGCAGAAACCATACAAATGTGAAGAGAACCAAGAGAGAGCATTATCAAGAAAACCCAGAGAGGAAAAAGTATCTAGGAAGATGTTTCAACAATCCGGCTAGCAGTTTCTGTAGGGGTGTAAGATCCACCCACAGCCAGCACCCAGAAAGCTGCCAACAGTACAGGTTCTTTTGATCTGCTTAACTAAGGAAAGCAAGTTGAAGGGGTTGACAAGCTTACTTTAATTCAGCATACAAATATCATTCACTTAGCTCAGGTGAAAAAGACCAGCACGCTGAACTTCAGAACAAAATACAAACAAATTACAAACATCAACAGACAGACCTTGTGTGATTCAAATCCTAATACATAGTTACCAGAGTTTAACAAAGTCTCAGCATCCAGGTTATAAGCTGGAGGACCCTTAGCTACCGCTGCCTGGAGTCTCTTGCATCAACAAGAGAGAGACAGAGAGAGAGAGAGAGAGAGAGAGAGAGAGTCAGTCAGAGACAGCTAGAGACAGAGAGAGAGAGAGAGAGAGAGAGAGAGAGAGAGAGAGAGAACCCTGCACAAATGGCTCTGTCCTCCCTTCTTATAGGGCTTCAGACATCATCAAATGTCATCTGAATGGCCAGAACTTAGGCTGCTATGATTGGCTCTTGAGTTAGCCCCTCCCCTTAGGACCCTGGGAGGTTCACATCCACATAGGTTAGGTTAACACCTAATAGGGCATGGCTCTGGAATTAGCACCTCCCCTTAGCCAGCCCCACCTTGGGCCCCACCCCAGCCACCAATCCACACCCACATAGGTTCCACACCTAATAGGGGTTTGGGCCTGGGGCTTAGCACCTAGTAAGGCTCAATGAAATACACTGAATTACTCAAAGGAAACAAACCAAACTCTTCAAGGGCAGTTGTTGAACTAAGAGCTAAGGAGCCCATTTTGCTTACCAACACAGAGGAGAAGGTGGTCAATAGTGTCAAAAATTGCAAAGAAGTTAAGAAGAATTAAGATTAAAAAGAGGTCATTGTAGTTGGTAATTAATGAGCTCATGGGTTACTTTTAAAAAGCTCAATTTCAGTTGATCAATGAAGTCAGAAGCCAGTTTGTAAAGGGTTAAAAAAAGAATAAGAGGAGAGGAATCAGAGGCATGGACTATAGACAGTTTTTTTCTGAAAGTTTGTGTCCCCTGAAGCTTGGGACAAAGCACTCTCCACTCTGAAAGCAGTCATACCCTGACCAAAAGCTCAAAAGTCAAGTAACTGACTGGGAAAATGAGCAAGCAGCATAGAAGGGCTCAGATTCAAACTATAGAATCTTTCTTTGGTGACAAAGAAGATCAAAACATACAGGCAGAAGAAGTCAACAAAGTCAAAGATCCTACATCAAAAGCCTCCAAGAAAAATATGACTTGGTCTCAGGCCATGGAAGAGCTCAAAAAGGATTTGGAAAATCAAGTAAGGGAAATAGAGGAAAAATTAGGAAGAGAAATGAGAGGGATGCAAAAAAAATTACAAAAAAACAAGTGAATGACTTGCTAAAAGGGATCCAAAAAATAGTGAAGAAAAAAAAAGTATTACTGAGAAAGGGAGAAGAAATAGAGGATGATAGCCCTAGAGAATAGAAGGGTTTAGTAAGTTTTTTTAAGGCTGGGGAAATAGGCATGTTTGAGTGCAGCAGGGAAAGAACAAATAGATAGGATGATATTTAAAATCACAGAAAGGGAGTATGATAGCTGAGGCAATCTGCTGGAGAAGATGTTGGGATAGGATGGGATGGAATAAAGTACACATTTAGGGGATTTGCCTTGGAAGGGAGAAGAGTCTCCTCTTTATCAGAGACTGGAGTAAAGTGAAAAAAGAATAGAAGATAATGCCGGGAGGTTGTAAGGTGAAGAGAAGGGGGAAGAGAGAACTCATGGCAAAATCTTCTGTTTTCTTAGTAAAATAAAAAGCAAGGTCCTTGGCTGAGAAAGTAGGTAGAGCATCGTGAAAGATTTTAGGAAATAAATTTGGAGCAACTTCTTAGAGAGTGGGATAGGCGAGACCTTGGGTGAAAAACTACCTTTGCCACATACTAGTTGTGTGACAAAAAGCCTCATTTTTCTTATCTGTTAAATGGGAATCATAATGTCAGAGGTTATTATGGGGTAAAATTAGATAACATTTGTAAAGTGTTTCATAAATTCCAGGTATTATTAAGTGGCAAAGTTAAGATTTAAACCAAAATATCTGATGTTAAACCCAGTGTCATTCCACTGCATTCCAGGGTTTCAGTATGCTCAGAATCACGTCATCTGTTCCATTTCTTAGCCATCTTTCAACTAAAGTCACTGTGGCCTCCAAGTTTTAATTAAGCTCCCTGCTTTAAAGTATTTTGCCATTTGCTGCTTATTATTCTAGGTTCTCACATTAGCCCACACAAAGGCTGAAGACAGCAAAGTGCCATCAGTAATGTCAAAACAAAACAACTTGGTACACATAATAGAAAAGTGCTGACATAGAATGAAATTGAAGAGGCCACTGTTCTGACTGAAGAAAACTGCTGACAAAGCTTATAAACTACGTTCAATGGCTGAGAGTTGACTACAATAAATACAATCCTCCATAGTATGTCAATTTCCTGGGATCCCTGCCAAAGTGATTTTCCTAAAGCATAGATACAACCATCTTACCCTATCACCCCTTAGTCAATAAATTCCAGCAGCTCCCTATTACCTCCAGGATCAAATATGAACTGACCTGTTGTTGTTGTTCAGTCATTTCAGACATGTCCAACCTTTTATGACCCTGTTTGGGGTTTTCTTGGCAGATACTGAAGTGGTTTGATATTTCTTCTTCCAGCTCATGTTACAGATGAAGAAACTGAGGCAAACAGGGTGAAGTGACTTGTCCAGGGTCACACAGCCAGTAGATATATGAGACCAGAAAGAAGAGTTTTCTCAACTTTAGACCCAGCACTCTATCCACTGCACCATCTAGCTGACCATAAATTCATCTATCTGGCATTTAAGATCTTCACAATCTGAACTTTGTCTGACTTTTCAGTCTTTTAACACATGACTCTCTTCCACACACTCTACCAGGTTTCCTCACACATGTTCTCCATCTCTCATCTCAATGCCTGGCAATCCCCATGCCTAGAATGGCTAATCCAGAGGGTTTTTTCTTCCCTTGGGCCATTCAGCTCTCCCCTAAATAGAAATGTATGCCTACTAAGCCTTAATAACTTTGAGTTCCCTAGAAAGATATTATGGCCTAGTAGAAAAAGCATTAGAAAGGCAGGGCCTGTGACCTGCCCCCCCCCAAAAAAATTGGCTGTTTTGTCATTTTTGAAACAGATATCATAATATGTTCATGGCTTTCCTCCCAAGGATCATTGTGAGAAAATCACATAAGACAAAGTATTTTATAAACTAAAAGCAACCCAATGAGATAACAAGTGAAAGCATTTTGTCACCATAAATAAAGAGTGATCTAAGTGTAAGTTCATAATTATGACAGCACAAATTCTGTCAAAATATAAATAACGTCATGTTGTCTTTGTGGACATCTATCAGCTAGGTATGATGGCTGAAGTCTGGCATTCCAAACTGCTATACTCTCCTTTCCTTCTCTGTCAGTCCTTTGAATACTATTTAAACATCCACAGATGGTTCCACCAGTAAGAAAACAAACCCATCTTCCATAATTACATATATAGCAGACCCTTGAACTCAAGCCCATTTTCCTCTCCAACAATCCATTAAGGAATCCATAGGGTCAGAGGATGAGACTGGGGGCATGTGGGTGAGCATCAGCCTGCAGCAAGGTTATTGAAAGCACTTAAACCAGTCACCTTTTTAAATGGCCTCATTATTTTTGTTGGAGAGAGATCAGATGTCAGCCCAACAAAAAAGTCAAGAAGGGTTTGGGTGCAGCCACACAGATGGGCAGAGAGGGAGGAAGATGAGCTCTGTACAAGAGCAGAAAAGGGACAATGGTGGGCCATAGAGACCAGCGGGAGGGGATTCAGGGCAGTACCCAGCTATTCTGGGGTACTTTCACTATACAAGGACAAGTCACTTTGCCTGTGCAAGTCTCAGATTCCCCTTATTTTTCATCATATAGCAAAATCCTTCCAATGCCTCTCCACCCATTACTGTGAGGAAGGTGTTTGGTAACCCTGAGAGAACAATCGAAACGCTGATTCGACTCTGTTGTGGGAGGCGGAGTCGTGCCTGGGACCTTGGCCTCCTGACTTTCAGTGTTTTACTTCTCATAGTTCCCTCAATGCCTAGAACAGGGCCTCATTCACGGCAGAGCCTTAAGCAATTTTGGATTGTATTGAATTTTTTCTTTTAAAAAAAAAGGGGAAATGGAAGGAAAGGTTAAACACTAGAGGCCCCAGAACCGTTCTTAACAGCAAAAGCAATGTGGAGGCCCTGAGTGGGCTTCAAGAACGCACTTGAGATTAGGGGGCAGACTTAGTCTGGAATCCCTCCCTCCCTCCTCCCCTCCCTAAGACGGCAGGCAGTCTGATATAGGTTAAACATGTACAATCATGTTAAACATATTTCCACATTAGTCATGTTGTGAAAGAAGAATCAGAATAGGGAAAAACCGCGAGAAAGAAAAAACAAAGTGAAAGTAATATTCTTCAATCTGGATTCAGACTCCATAGTTCTTCCTCCGGATGGAGTGAGCATTTTCCATAAGGAATCTTTTGGAATTGCCTTGGATCATTGTATCGAGCTAAGTCTATCAAAGGTAATAATTGCACAATGTTGTTGTTACTATGTACAATGTTCTCCTGGTTCTGCTCACTTCACTCAGCATCAGTTATGTAAGTCTGTCCAGGTTTTTCTGAAATCTGCCTGCTCACCATTTCTTATAGTACAATAGCATTACATTACATTCACATACCACAATTTGTTCAGCCATTCCCCAATTGATGGGCATTGCCTCAATTTCCAATTCTTTGCCAACACTAAACAAGCCGCATTAAATATTTTTGTACATATGGGACCTTTTCCCTTTTTATGATCTCTTTTGGATACAGACCTACTAGTGTTATTGCTGGATCAAAAGGTATGCACAGTTTTATAGCCTTTTGGGCATAGTTCCAAATCGCTCTCCAGAATGGTCGAATCAGTTCACAACTCTACCAACGATTCATCAGTGTTCCAACTTTCCCACATCTCCTACAACATTTATCATTTTCCTTTTCTGTCATATTGACAGGTAAATCTGTCCATTTGATAGGAATAAGGTAGTACCTCAGAGTTGTTTTAATTTGCATTACTCTAATCAATAGTGATTTGGACCATTTTTTCATATGATTATAGATAGCTTTAATTTCTTCCTCTGAAAACTGCCTGTTCATATCCTTTGTCAATTTATCAATTGGGAATTACTTGTATTTTTATAAATTTGACTCAGTTCTCTATATATTTGAGAAATGAGGCCTCTGTCTGAAACACTGGCTATAAAAATTGTTTCCCAGCTTTCTGCTTTCTTTCTAGTCTTGGTCACATCAATTTTGTTTGTGCAAAAACTTTTAATTTAATGTAATCAAAGTAACCATTTTGCATTTCATAATGTTCTCTGTCTCATTTGGTTATAAATTCTTCCCTTCTCCATGGACCTGACAGGTACACTATTCCTTGCTCTCCTAATTTGCTTATGGTACCATCCCTTATGTCTAAGTCACGTACCCATTTAGACCTTAATTTAGTATAGGGTGTGAGATGTTGGTCCATGCCTAGTTTCTGCCACACTATTTTCCAGTTTTCCCAACAGTTTTTGTCAAATGGTGAGTTCTCCCAGAAGCTGCAGTGTCTGGGTTTATCAAACAGTAGATTACCATAGTCACTGACTACTGTGTCTTGTGTACCTAACCTATTCTACTGATCTTCTTTTCTAATTATTAGCCAGTACCAACGGGTTTTGATGATTGCCATTTTATAATACAATTTTAGATCTGGTATGGCTAGGCCACCTTCTTTCACATTTTTTTTTTCATTAATTCCCTTGGTATTCTTGACCTTTTGTTCTTCCAGATGAATTTTGCTATTATTTTTTTCTAGCTCTATAAAATAATTTTTGGTAATTTGATTGGTATGGCACTGAATTGCACCCAAATATTAAAAAAATTCTACAAAGGATTCTTCTCACCAAGTACCTAACAGTGCTGACTAGAGACTATGCCCCAGAGGATTTAACCCCTTCAACATCAAAACTCCCACCATACCGCTCCAGCATTCCACTTAGTGAGTGCCTCACCTGACCCACTACTTAGGCCAGTTCCAGATCCAAGCTTCACTTCACTCCCTAGCCATCTTGCTGCACTCATGCCAACTGAGAATTGAGATTTTAAAAAGTAGTAATTAATTTAAAAAATAGCCTTTATATAGCAATTTATAGTTTTCAAAGTGCTTTACAAATATCTCATTTGATTCTCACAACAACCCTGGGAAATAGGTGCTATTATCCCTATTTTGCAGGAAACTGAGGCAGAGACTGTGACTTACCCAGGGTCACATAGCTAGAATGTATCTGAGGCTGCATTTCTACTCAAGTTTTCCTGACTCCATTCTATCCACTGCACTCCTTAGTTGTGCAGTCTAGGAGATGAGACTCACAATGGAATGGGGCATATGAAGACAAGTTGTGATTAGATTTCTGCAAAATCCATATGGAGGATTCTATATTTTAAACCCTAGACTGATCCAAGGGGAACATAGCCAAGGTAAAGGTCAGGCACTTCTACATATCAGAAAATGTCCTGCTCTAGAGCAACCACATTGCTTCCTTTATGTGGTACCCTACTCTCTCTATACATCTTCCTTCCAGTCACCTTGCCACTCTGACCAGATACTAGGCCTCTGAAGACTAAACCCCTTCATTTCCAGAATATACCATCCCCTCCCTTGGGGCTACCACTACATTCAGGTTAGCTCCAGCCATACTTCACTTTACTTTATGACAAATGAAAAGTTCAAGAGACATAATTTCAGGGTAATTAATCATTTTATTAATTAAGACTAGCAAATAATTAATAAAAGGGTTGTCATTTGGCTTCCTTTCATAAACCAAAGACCTCTCCTGCAGGCCTCCTGATGCTTATATACCCTTGGAAGAGTGGGTGTTCCCAACAGGCAGCAATCAACTCTGATTGGTTAACAATCAATGAGAGAATGAATATTATAAAGAGAGGTGGACCTATCTTAATGAGGGGCTGGGAGACTTTGATTAAGACTTTCATTACTCCCAGGGGCAGCTAAGTGGTAAAGTGAGTAGAGCATCAGCCCTGGAGTCAAGAGGACCTGAGTTCAAATCCAGCCTCAGAAGCTTGACACACTTTCTAGCTGTGTGACCTTGGGCAAGTCACTTAACCCCAATTGCCCTGCCTTCCCCCTCAAAAAAAAAAAGACTTTGATTACTTCTAGATCTCCTAGATCACCCCCAGCCTGAGGCAGTGGAGACAAAGGGATCATCTACCTGTCATTCAAGCCTGTCTGAGTAGAACACAATAGGTCAGAATTCACCCAGATTAGATTCTCTTTGTAAGGTTCTCTAGTTAGGTAGGGTAATAATTCTACCTAGATAAGATGGTCTAGGTGGGGTAAATTTTGGGGCAAGATCAGCAATGTCCTTCGAAGCCTGGCTGTATTTATCTACAGGGGTTTGTCTCTGAATGAGAAAAAAGAAGGAAAAAAAGCTTAATCTCAATTAATAATTGGTTTTTAATATGAGAGAAATAATCATTTCTCTCAACTCCCTGGGCATCTTTTCACCAGCTGCACTTATATACTCTGCTGACTTCCCCCACTTCTATCTCTGGAACCATAATAAAGTCAATATAACCATTTCTACTAGAAAAGATGTATCAGTCTACCCTCCTATGACTCCATTCACCATCCTGGAACCTTTCCAAATCATAACATCCATCACTGGTGACCGCTCCCTTAGACATGTCATCTCCTTTTCCTCATTAGAACATAAGCCCCTTAAAGTCTGGGCCTGTCTTTATTCTTGTACCTCCAGTACTTAACACATTGCCCAACACATAGTAAGAAATTGATACATGTTTTTTTTTTTCATTAATTCATTCCCAGATGTACTATTTGGTTTGGAATCCATCCACGTGGTATTCATACATGTGGCATTAGAAACGTACAAAGCAAAGCTTCGCTGTTGTTGAGTCATTTCTGTCATGTCCAACTCTCCATGGCCCCATTTGGGGTTTTCTTGGGAAAGATACTGGTGTGGTTTGCCATTTCCTTCTCTAGCTCATTTTACTGGTGAGGAAAGTGACACAAACAAAATTAAGTGATTTGCCCAGAGTCACACAGCTAGTGTCTGAAGCCAGATTTGAACTTGGGTAGACGAGTCTTCCTAACTCCGTACCCAGCACTCTATCCACCTATCTGAGCAGGAACACACTTAATGTGAGGAGACAATTAGGGGCAATTTCCTGGTGAAGGTGATATTTGAGGTGGACTTCAAAGGACAGGAAAGAATTCAAAATTCAGAGGGAAAGAAGGGCATTCTGGACATAGACACCAGTTTGAGCAAGGTGACTGAAATAGGAAAGCACAGATCGTGTTTTGGGAACACAGAGTAGAGAAGTATGGTTCAAGCACAGTGTGGGGAGGTAAGTAACATGAGGAAAGGTTGGAAGGTAAGGCGGTACCATATCGTAGAAGTCTCTGAATGCCATCACAAGAGGTTTAAATAATCAGCGATACTGATCTGTTAAAGAATTCTTCGCTAAGAAGTGAATGATATGATCAGATCTACCCAGGACAAAAATCACCAGCAGCAACAAAAAGGGTAACAAATTAGAGCATGAAGAGTGAAAATACAGACAAAATGTATTAGAAGTCTTAGGTACCACAGCCCAGGCAAATGGTGATAAGGAGGATTGTACCAGCGAGAATAGAGAGAAGAGGATGGATATGACAGATGTCATGGAAGTGGAAATTGACAAGATTTAGTAAGTGATCAGAGTTTTAACTAATTTTTTTATTCTGACATTAACAAATGCCAGCTAAAATAAGCATTTCCATAAACATAGTAGTGAGAGAAACAGAGAGAATTGTACAGTAAATTGTGAATCTCTATTGTGTATTGCTTGCTTTTCAAGTATATAAATAAATTCAGCATGTAATTTTAAATCTGTCCTGCTTGTCTGTGGTTCCTTCTGGACTGCCTTCTGTTCTCTTCTGTGTATTTTTTAAAAAATCTCAATGACTCTCTTTTCTTTCCTTTTTTTTTTGGTGGGGGGTGGGGTAACTCTATCCCCACCCCCTCTTTTCTCTTAATTACCCTCCTCAATCCACTGAAAAAGAAACGAAAAAAGAAAATTTTTGTAACAAATATACTTTGCTAAACAAAACAAATTTCCACATTGGTCAGGTCCAAAAATATATGTCTCGTTCTTCAGTTTAAGATCATTACCCATCATTCCTGTCAGGAGGTAACCTGAACATTTTGAAAACTGGTGACTCATAACATAGAAGTGAAGTCAGAAGGAGGAGTGGGGTCAGGGGACAAAGACAAGCTCAATTGAGCTTCCCCCAAGACCTTTGAGGTTCGCAGCTCAAGCAGGACATGGGACACTCGTGAAGAGCTGTCCTGTAGGCAGCTGGAAATGTGGTCTTGAAGCTCCAAAGAGAAGTGAGGACTGGAGATATGTTCTAGATTTTTCCAAGAAAACAAGGTCAAGCTTCCTTAAATTATAGCTTATAGCTTAAAGACTCTATTCTTGTTTTCCTTTTTTGAAATGGGAACATTTGCTCTTGTCCAGGGCTGTAGTACTTCTCCTATCCTTTACAAACTTTCAGACGTTACTAGCAGTGACTCAGCAATCACATCTGGCAGTTCTAACCACTACCTGAGGAAGTAGTCTATGAGGGCCAGGTGGCTTGAATTCATCCAGGAAGGCTGAGTGCTATCTTATTTGTTCATTTATCTTGGCTCCCAACTTCCTATTAACTATTTCTGTTCTGCCCTTTCCCATCCAAAGGTTGGCCTCTGTACTATGTACTCTCTACTATGGCAATGATAGTGGAAATCAAGAGAAAAGGACAAAGAAAGAGATACTGCCAAGTTGAAATTTTATTAGTAACTGACTGGATATTACAGGTAAGGGGAAAGGGGAAATAAAATTCCATTGTTTTAAATACAGTAGGTTGGATGGATGGTTGTGCCCAAAAGGAATAGTGAAGAAATAAGATTGGGGTAAGGAGAAATGCAGTGTCCTAGAAACCTTATATATTAAGTTTGCTTATGAATGTTTCAAGAAGTTTTCAAGAGGAAAGAGACAAGATGGCGGCTAAATGGAGAACTGAGCAGACCCATGTTGGTAATGGGATTGAAAGGAGTCCATGTAGAGGGAGATACTGAAGGGCCATTGAGCGTCTATTAATCTCTTGTAAACCTCTTGCAATCCCTAAATTTACTTAAGGCTCAGTTGAAGCTATACTTTCTACAAAAGGTTTCTGCTGATTCAGTGCCCCCAATTGTTAGTTGTCCCCAATCCCTGCCACCTGATTATTTACATTTGTTTGTCTGCATACATGTTGTAGGCCCCTGTCCCCTACCCCAGTAGAATATAAGATCCTTGAGGATAAGAACTATGTTCATTTCTGTTTGGGGGAGGCCTCATGCCCCATCATGCCTGAAGTTCCACCATTAGAGATTCCTTCATTTGTTTTGAATTCTACCCTTTGCCGCAGATATCACCATCAAAATCATCATCTCCTACTCCCTCCTCCTTTGCTTCAGCTTCTTCTAATGAAGTGCAGCTTGTCTTTGGCAAGGCCAAACCTCTACATGTGCCCCCAACTCCATTTTCTTCCATCTTCTCCAACAGATTTACTTTTCAATTATCACCTTTCTCTCTAATTTTTAATCTCTTCCTATCTACTAGTTTTTTCCCTACTGCCTTCAAACATACCCAAACCCCCCTCATCCTTAAAAACACCTTCACCAAACCCTTTTAAGCCATCATCCTCTATCTCTCCTCCTTTTCTCAGCCAAACTCCTGGAAAAGGCCGTCTATACTTGTTGCCTCTATTCCTTACCTCTCTCTCATTCCTCAACCCTTTACAAACTGATGCTCTCACTATGTGTTTGGTCACTCTTTCTCAGTCTCCTTTGCTGGGATATATCCATCATGCCCCTTCTGTTATCCATACCATGCTCCCTAACTGTGGAGGTTTTCCAAGTCTTTGTACTGGGCCCTCTTCTCTTTTCTATACTCTCTGGATGACTTCATCTGCCCATCTCTATGCAGATGACTCCCAGATCTATATATCCAGCCATAGACTCACTCCTGAGCTCTATTCCTTCACTGCTAACTACCTACTAGACATTTCAAATTGGAAGTTCCATGGATAGCTCTAACTCAACATGATCAAGACAGAGCTCGCTATCTTTCTCCCTTAACCTACTCCTGTTTGAAACTTCCCTATTTCTAAGGCATCAGCATTCTTCCATTCTACATTGTCCTCAAATTCTCCTTCTCCCTCACCCCATGCATACAATTAGTACCCAAATGTGTCTCCAAAACATCCCTCTCGTTCAATATCTTATTTCTATGTGCACAGCCTTCAAACTAGTTCAAATCCTCATCACCTCTTACCTAGCCTATTATGATGATGAACTAAAGGGTCTCTTCACTTCAAGTCTCTCCCCACTCCATTCCATCCTCAACACAGCTGCCAAAGTGGTTTTCCTTATGCATGCATCTGACCATGCTGCTTTCCTAAACGAGCAGGCATGTGGATGTGGTGATCAGCAAACATCCCTGCAATGACTTCTCACTGCATTCACTTCAGTTTCTGCAATCAGTAGGACTGTTTCTTCCCTAACAGCCAAGTAATTCACATTAAATTAAGTTTCCCTAAACCCACTTTATAGCGGTAGAATATTTTTGGCTACTAAAACCTATGGTTCAACCAAACTGCACTTCTCTTTGATCTTCATAGAGAATATTCTATCTCCCATCACCATACCTTGGAATTGACCATGCCTCATACCTGTCTCAAAGCATCCTTAACTTTCTTCAAGATATAACTTGAGCACCAACATCTACATGATGCCTTTGCCTGATTCTCTCAAAGGCTAGTGCCTTCCCTCCCTATCTCGTATTCAACAACCTTAGATCTATGTTAAATTTATTCTAATCTATTTTTGCTGTGTATATGTACACATTGTCTCTCCCAAAGCCAAATGTACTTTTCAAAAGCAGGAATTATTTCTTTTGTTAGTTCGTTTTTGTGTCTCTTATGCCTAGCATTGTTCCTGGCACATGCCCTGAACATCCAAGGAGCTTAATAAATGCTGATTGATTGATTGATAAATTGAAAGTAAACCCCAGAAGAGAGGTTAGTCATTAAAGTCACCAGTTCTTTAGAATAAAAAACCTCTACCAGGTGCTGTCCTCCTAGGCAGGGTGGGGAGGGGGGACAGAGGGGAAAACCCTTAAGGAGCCTCAGTATATGGGGTGCCTGGAGAGAGGAGGGACTAATGAATCCCAGATTTTAGCTCCTTCCCAGTTCTGAGAACACCCACCCACAGGAAGCAGAGCCAGTTTTCAAAGCTAAGTTCCTCCTCATTTAAGTCAGAATGTGTTATTTGAATCCAATGCATAGCAACGCCCTGAATTTTTGAGAGGTGTCATTCCCAGCTAAAACTCCCTAATAAATCTATATACCAAGCACGGGGCCCTGGCCTTTTCTCACAGCTCCTGTAGAGTCTCTCCTCTTAATAAGCTCCAAAGGCAGATGGTGACTTCATCTTCCTTCCTGCTTATGATGCTTTGCCTCAGGCCAGGGTTCTCAGAGGCCTCCTTGGGGGCCACGAGGGACTAATTCCATACAGTGTCACAACTAAATGAGCAGGCATGTGGACATGGTGATCAGCAAACATCCCTGCAATGACTTCTCACTGCATTCACTTCAATCACTGCAATCAATAGCCCCACGGACCTGTTTCCTCCCTAACAGCCAAGTAATTCAAATTTTATTAAGCTGCCCTAAACCCACTTTATAGAGGTAATATATCTTTGGCAACTAAACTTTTTGAAAAACCCAAGGAAGTATTTATGAGGCTAGTAAAAGGAAAAATAGCCACAGAAAAGGGCAGCTTTATGTTTCTTCTTCTTTTTTTTTAATCAGTCAATAAACATTTATTAAGCACCTAGTATGCGCTAGGCACTGTGGATACAAGGAAAGGCAAAAGACAGTCCCTATTCTCAAGACAATGCACGTGAGCAAGCTATAGACAGGATAAGTTGGAAATAATGAGAGAGACAACTCACTAGAATTAAGAGGGTTTGGGAAGGGCTTTCTGTAGAAGGTGGCATTGTAGTTGGGACTTGGAGAAACTTAGAGAAATTAAAAGGTGGTGATGAAAAGGAAGAGCATTCCAGGCATGGGGGAGAATCAGTGAAAATGCCCCAAGTCAGGAGATAGATTGTCACAAGGAGGCCAATGTCACTGGATTGAAGAGCATGTAGGGGAGAGGGTGGTGTAAGACCTAAGGAGACTGGAAAGGTTGAGGGGGTGCAGGTTATGAAGAGGATTTTATATTTGATTTTATAGATGATAGGGAAGAATGGAGTTTTTTAGGTAGGGGATGGGGAGACATGTTCAGACCTGAGCTTTAGGAAGATGCCCTGAACATCCAAGTGAAGAATGGACTAGAGCATGGAGAGACTTTTGGCAGGGAAATCAACCATCATGTTATTGCTCTAGTCAAAGTGTAGGATGATAAGGGCCTGCACTGAAGTTATGCTAGTTCCAGAAGACAGAAGGAGGTATACGCAAGAGATGTTTCAAAGGCAAAATTGAAAGGCCTTAGCAACAGATTGGACATGAGTGCTGAGAGAGAGTGAAGAGTCAAGGATGACACCTAAGTTGAGAGCCAAAGTGACTGGAAGGATGGCAGTACCCTCAAAAGTAATAGAGAAGTATGGAAGAGAGGAGAGTTTGGGAGGAAAGATAACACAGTCAGTTTAGCACCTGTTGAGTTTAAGATGTCTATTACACATTGCTTTCAAGCTGGAGATGCGATCAATAGAGGTCAATAGAGATTGGGGGTGATAAATAGATCTAAGAATCATCAACATAGAGAAAATTGAATCCATGGATGCTGATGAGGTCACTAAATGAAATAGGAAAGACTCTATACTATTTCTATACTATACTATAGAGGGAGTAGAGAAGAGGGCCCAAGACAGAACCCATGGGTTAGTGGCCATGACGTGAATGAAGATCTCAGCTAAGGAGACTGAGGAGTGGTCAGACAGGTAATAAGAGACCTAGGAGAGAGTAGGGTCACAAAAAAAGAAGAGAATATCAAGGAGAAAAGAGTGATCAATAGTGTTAAAGGTGGCAGAGAGGTCAAGAAGGATGAGGACTGAGAAAAGGCCAGTAGGTGCGGTGATTATGATATGGTTAGCAGCTTTGCAGAGAGCAGTTTCAGTTGAATGATGAGGTCAAAAGCCAGACTGTAGCAAGTTAAGAAGAGAGTGAGGAAAAAGAATAAATGAAAGCACTTATTGTAAACAATCTTCTCAAGGAGTTTAGCCACAAAGAGGGGAGAGATATGAGAAGCTAGGTGGTGGGGATGGACAAATCAAGGGAGAGCTTTTAGAGGGTGGGCATGTTTGCAGGAAGTAGAAGCAGACAGTTGGCAGGGAGAGATTGAAGATAAGTACGAAAGTGAAGATGATAGAGGAGGAAATCTGCTGAAGAAGACATGATAGAATGGGATATATTGTGCATATCGAGGAGTTTTCATTGGCAAGAAACGGGGCAAAGGTGGAGATAGTGACAGAAGACATCTGGGTTATGGGGGTTGGGAGAGGAGAAGGAACTCTTGGTGTATAGCCTCAATTCTTTAAGTAAAATATGAGACTAAATTCTCATTTGAAAGGGTGAGTGGGGAGGGAGATCCACGGAACATCAAAGGAGGGATGAAAAGGTTTGGAAGAGGCACTGTGGAATTGGGATCGGAAGTCACAGTTGTGATCAAAGAACAGAATTCGGGATTGCAAAGCAAAAGGAGAAGTGGAATGACAAGTTGTGATCAAATATGGGAATTTCAGAGTTCATGAACTTTATTAATTTGTGAATAACAGCAAGATTAAGAGCATGATCATCTCGGTGTGTGGCTGAGGTGGGCTGGTCATATGAAATGAGTTTGTTGAAGAACTGGGAAAATAAGAGCATTTGAGAGAATACCATTACGTATGTATAAGTCCAGTAGTATGAGGGCAAGAGTTGAGAAGAAAAAGACTCTGAGCCAGGATCTAAACTCACCAAGGAAAGAAGGGGAATGTTCTGGAGGGTTGGTAGGCATTAACTGCCAGAACCAATGGAGAGAGAGCATTCTTACAACCTTCAGAGCTGTCAAAAACTGAGCCAGCTTAGCAAAGAAATTACTTTTAGAATACTGTGACTGAAGGGGGCGGGGGGAAGGCTTGTATTTTGAGCCCTATGTTGGGACTTGGAACTCTAGGGAGTATAAGATATTTGCTATTTTCAAAGGCCTCGTAATCTAATTTAGGGAAACAAGACGTATAATAATGAAGAACCTGTCACACATTCCGTATTAATCCCACACAAAAAGACATTAGTTCAAAGCAAAAGACATTTAATTAAACAGCCTCACAGTTTAAGAGACAACACAAGAGTACACTCTCCTACAGGATTCCATATCACCAGTGGGGGAGTTCATACACGCAGAAAACACACATGATCAGGGAAAATAATGTATGATGGGGCTCACATACACACACACAGAGGGAACACGTGGGGCCGCAATTCACAGCTCCAGCACTAGCATTGTCTTCTGGTGCTACCATCATGTAAGCTTTCTCTACTGTACAAGGAGTTTCTGCTACCCTATTCTCTCTACCATATTGTTCTCTGAATATTTTTAGGACTATTCCTGTGGCTATTACTCTGTACTGCCATCTTCTGGTCCTCAGCTTCATTATGGTTTCTTTTCTCACAGAGTATAGAGGCTTCTCACAGCTTCAGGAGTTTTTTTTTGTTTGTAAACTCAGTCAACTAAATTTAGCCAGCTAGCTAGAGACACCTCAAGGCAGACTTTCAGTCTGTCTTTTGAACTGATTCCTCTGCGTTTGTTCCTCTGGACTTTCAGTCTAACTCTTATTAGAGAGATGATCAAAAAAATCCCTTTTAATTCCTATAATCCATCTGGTTACTTCCTAGGCTACCACTTGGCAAAATTGTGAAGGAGCTAGGGTAAACTGTGACAAAGAAATTTATTCCATCACCCTCCTGTAATACTCCTTTGTATACCATGAAAATCATAGAGGCTAGGCTGACTGGATAAGCCTGAAAAAGCTAAGTGATCTCTGCCCATATTCCCTCAGAAACAAAATCACTGCTTTTTGGTCTGCATTTTTCCTAGCACAAAGTACTGACCTCTCTACACAAATGATAACGCACAATTAAATCTGTACAGTACTTTCATCCCAGCCACCCTGTGAGGAAAAATAGAGTAAATATTATTTTCTCTGTCCTACAGATGAAGAAACTGAAGGCTGAAAGGAGCTGCTATTTGCTCACCATGTGGAGAACTACTAAGTATCTGAGGAACAATCCAAACCCAAGTCTCCTTATTTCACATCTAAGGTTCTACTAACCACGTGATGTTCTCTCTTTAACATTCATAAAAGGTAATTAACAGTTGACAAGATGGTAAGTGCCAAATAATTGGGATAGACAAAAGGGAGCCATAGGATTTGAAGGGAGAGATCATGAGTCATGAAAGGCTTCAAGGGTCACTTAAATAGCAATATACATATATATATATATATATATAAATGAATAATACAACATTTCTCCTATAAACCCTGAGCTAACACTTCTCACAAAAACATACACACTCAGTGGGAATACTGATCTTTAAAAGGAATTATGTATAGAAAAATCTACACATAGGGAACAAGTATGCCTGCACACACAGCAAGCCCATGTGACCAAGATATATTCGTGGAGTTGACTCTTGAAAGCATGATGAGCCTACTTAGACGAGTAGTTAGATTGAGTGTGTGGGAGAGTGTGCAACAATGAGGAATCTAAGCAATGTGAGCAAAGAAGTCAATGTTGAAATGAATGCTTACAGTAGACCCAGGGAATAGCGAACAGACACATAGGAGAGTAGTGGGAAATGAGGTTAGAAAATTAAGTCAAGGCCAAAATGTATAGAGCCTTGAATGTAAGGTTAAGGAATTCTGGACTTTATCCTGTAGTCAAGGAGGGATAGAAAGGAGGAGATGGAAAAGCTGGAGAATTTTGAGGCTAATGCATACAAAGGTAGAAAGACTGATATGACAAAACTGTGCAGAATGATTGGGGTAAGTTGAGGGGAAGGAACAACTAAACCTATCACTGTTTCTAATAATCCCTGGTTTTTGGGTTCTTTATAATAAACCTCACACCTTCAATATGATTCTGGACATTGTTCTTTCCTTTGGAAATCATACAGATTTCCCTCTTTTAAGGAAAAAGAAACTAGCACTTTTATCTTCTATCAGCTATCCTCAAGTAGGAAAGAATAGGAAAACATTATAGATGTGTTACATCGCACAATTCAATTTTTTAAAGCAGTTATTAAGCAATTTAACAACTAGACAAATGTTTATTAAGGGGCTACTGATCTCAGACAAAGTTAAAGCTAAAATAGATTTAATCAGGAAAGAAAAATAGGGAAACTACACTATGTATCAGCCATATTAATAAATAGTTATAGACAATATAAAATAACTAGATGGTATTAAAAAAAATCAGAATGTACCTGCCAAAACAGATCAGGAACTATATGAATATAAACACAAAACACTTTTTATATAAAGTTAGATCTAAATAACTGAAGTAATATTTATTGTGCATGGGTACGTATAATTTTTAAAATTACAATTTTGCCTAACTAATCCATTTATGTAATGCCATCCCAATTAAATAACTAAAAAAAATAGCTTACTGAGTCAGAAAAATAATAACAAGGTTCATTTGGAAGAGCAGAAGGTCAGGAACTTCAACAAAAAAAAGGAGGAAAAGATGTGAAGAAACTAGATTCAGTAGTATCAGACCTTAAACCATATTTCAAGATGAGAACAGTGTTAAAGTGCAAAATGGCTAATTTTTATTATTTTAAATTAAAATTTTCCTGTATAAATAAAACCTGTGTAGCTAAGAATAGAGGCAATGCAGAAAATTGGGGGGAAACTCCCACAGTCTCTCAGAAAGAATGTGATTGGTGCAGAATATTGTTGTGGTGTATTTAGAGGCTACTATGTATAAGGCCTTTTGTTAGGCACTGAGAATATAAAGAGCTTTACCAACTGAAGAACAAATGAGAACTATGCCTAGTGGTGAGCATTGGAGAGTTATGCATGGCAAAGAAGAGATCTAATAGAGATCAATGGGATAACATCAGTAGAAGATATATGCAGCTTTACAGCATTGGAGACTTGAGTTGCCCCTTCATCAATGTACCTTGGTCATACATGCTCCCTGAGCATATGGGCATGCTTATTCTCTATATGTGGAATTCTCATACATAACTCCTATTAAGGTTCAGTCTTCCCACTGTGTATGTATTATTTGTGGAAAGAATTAGCTCTAGGATTACAGGTGAAATATTATAGTATTCATTTGTTTACATTGCTATTTAATTAAAATCCCTTTGTTACTAACAAAATGTGCCATCTGACTAATTAGAAAAAAAAAAGGAGAACACACTGGTGGGGGCTTGTGAGCCATGGTTTAGAGAAGATTCTAACTCATAAAATACCTTAAAATTGAGATAGCTAACTGGAGGCTCCAGAATGAAACAAGTCCTGTAGGTTGCATTTTCCTTTGCCCTATCTATAAATTTAAAACTTAATAAAAAAAAAAAGATAGGTTAGAGTCAAATTATGGAGGACCTTCAAGCATGGAACTTCTTTGTAATATAAAATACCAAAACCCACCAAAATTAGTGCTGTTATATTATTACTATCTGTTGACTGAGAAAATACATGAAGACAAAACCTACTATTAATTTAGTAACACTTTCAAATGAATTTATAATTTATTTATCATAGCAGCATCCTTATATGTTTGAAAGTAGTATATATATATATATATATATGTGTGTGTGTGTGTGTGTGTGTGTGTGTGTGTAAAATGCATTATTCTTCTGGCTTACGGAAGGTATCTTTCCTTATTTATTGAGTCACATTGCATATTTTGTTAGAGCTGATTAAAGATCAAAATGACTGTACTTTATATACATAGGATTCACAGATACTTTGCAATAAATCTGAGCCTCTCATCCCTCCCTCTCCCCCAAGGATCTGTAGCCCACAAGTTAGAAATCATTGCACTATTAATAGAATCTACATAAATTCCTTGTGTGATTTTAAAATGTTTAATGTTGTTCTAAAATTGAATTCAATAATATGGATTGGACATAAGATGAGAAAGAGCCATAACTAGTTCGGGGCAAATGGGCCTTT
Source organism: Phalanger gymnotis (assembly GCA_028646595.1). Classification (NCBI taxonomy): domain Eukaryota; kingdom Metazoa; phylum Chordata; class Mammalia; order Diprotodontia; family Phalangeridae; genus Phalanger; species Phalanger gymnotis. The sequence continues at coordinate 723,782,242 of CM053622.1, read as the reverse complement.
GGCCTAGGACACCAATATCTAGTGGGGCTCACTTCCTTCTTTGGATGGAGGTATGCTTTGTCCTAAATCAGTCACTATTCCCAAACCCTTCATTGCCCTCAACAGCCTTCTCTACCACACAATTGTAGATACAATTGTAGGTCTTCTGATCCACTGCCCCTACCACCATCACCAAGTCAGACTGTTCTGTCTTGTCACTACCCTCTGACATGGGACTGTCCTCTACACAACTGCTACTATCACTTCACATCTCAAAGGTTTTGCCATAGGAAGAATTTTTAGCTACATCTCTGAAATGGAAGCAGTCTGTAAAAAGCATTTAAGGAAAATAGATTTTTCTCCTCACCAATGATATGGGCTTTGATGCTAGTACCCTTAGAACACAATTAACCAGGAATAGCAAACTTCTGTCACAGAATCTGAATTAAGACTACAATGGGCCCATTTGTATCATGAAGTTCTCTCAAACTTGAATTGCCTTTATATACTATTTTCAAGAGAAATTTATCATGCCTATGACCTTTCATTAAAATTTTAAAGTTCACAAGGACTTTATGAAGATTCTATCCAGGGTAAACTCTGGCTGGGCTTTGATTTACCTGCATTCTCAATTATATATGCCTTTTTTCTGTATTCCACTTTTAATAGAAAAAAAAATTAATCACCAGGAAACAAATAGATATTAGGTGTTTTATTCACCAAACACATATTAAACGTCTGTACTGAACTCAGCCCAGTCTCTATTCTCAAAGAATTTACAATCTAGTTTCAGAAAAGCAAATTTCAGAAACTGTACTTATAGGGCTCAACCTAATATGTCCATTTCCATTCCAAATCATGGACAAAGAGAACTAATGATCAGTAAAATGATTAGGGAACCTTAAAAGATCCAATTTCTCTCAAGGATGTGTTCAATGTTACATTCCTCAGGCAGAAAAAATAGGCTAAATGTGTTGGGTTTTTTTTTTTTTTAGTAACAAAAGTTGACACAAAAGTATCCTTAGTTTGTCTCTGGCAACCTGATTAACTGGAGCACATTACTCCTCATATATCCAAGTTATTCATGGTTGTACTGCAGATGCCAAATGGTTTAGGAAAGAGATGGTCCCTGAGTCTCAGAGAAGCTACCATGTTAAAGGTCATACTGTTACTTAGTGAATAGAAATAAGAAATCAGATTCTTAAAGCATGGCTTTTTCCACTTTGTAACTTTATCTGCCCTACGATGGGAATGAAAAAAAATGTGTTTATCACTATAGAAGCAAATAAACTGAGTCTCTCTGTTATATTTAGGAATCATCTCTATTAGAAACACACGTTTTTTAAGTTTCATCAAATAGCTGCAAGGATTGTTGACGGGCATTGGTTTTCCCTTATCAGCCAAGAATCCCAATTTACAAGGACAATACAAGGGTTTATATAAACTTCCAAAGGGCTTCCAGAGGATTTTAAGCAATTTTCTATAACCTTTCATTATGTTTCAATTCAAGAACAGAATATTTACCCACCAGAAAGGGAAAACAATTTTTGTTGTTGTCAAATACGTTGTATCTGACACGATATATATGACATAACATGACAAATCAGTAACGTCCAGTCTCAAGGACATCGGGATGAGATAAAGGTGTTGGAAATCACGAAGATCCAAACAACTGAAAATTGTTAGAATAGTAAGGCTTTTGTATTTGTAATATTCATGTGTCCTACTCAATTGGCACACAGCCAATTTATCTTGTGATTAAAGCTAATGGCTTAAGTTAATGGCCTCATTTCAGCTGTAGTATTACGGCCTTTAGATTCTATTTTATCTGTAAGTTTGAGACTTTAAAATTCTGCCTCTTCATTACCAAATATCATGCTGATGGAAAGACATGTTACAGCTTCTACTCCTTGGTTTCATCCTGACCTTTCCAGTTAGGAGCAAGAAAAAGATAAAATACTGAATAGAAATGTAGCATAAGGTAAGTGAAATAAAAATAACAGGTGACAGAAAGAAGGTAGAACCATTCGACACTTATTTTGCTTCTATTTTCTCTACCTAGGAAAATTATCTTTGGATTAGGACGGATAGAACAAAAATGGATAACAGGGCACAGAAAGCCAACAAATGTGAGGAGATGGTAAGAGAATACATAAAGTTCAAGTCATCAGGTTTTGACAGTCTACATCCCAAGGTAATAAAAGATATAATTATTGTGTTTGCTGCATGTCTATGAACCTTCCAAATGATAGGGAATGAGATATTTGCCATAGGACTTTCAGGCAAGAAAATGTTGTTACTATTTTTTTTTTCAAAAGACTGTAGGGCAGGGGCAGCTAGGTGGCGCAGTGAGTAGAGCACTGGCCCTGGAGTCAGGAGGACCTGAGTTCAAATCTGGTCTCAGACACTTGATACCTGTACTAGCTGTGTGATGTTGGGCAAGTCACTTAACCCCAATTGCCCTGCCCAAAAAAAAAAAAAAAAAGACTGTAGGGGTAGACTGTAGGGTCTTCAGACTGTAAGCTGGTGACCTTGAATTCAATCCCTGGCAAGATTCTAGAACTTATGTTTAAAGAGATGGTTTTTGAGTATTCAGAAAAGAAATTAGTTGTCACTAAGTGTGAACATGGTTTCATCGTGCACTATTCATGTAACACTTATACTGTTTGGGGTTTTTTTGACCAGTTAACTAGACTGGTACAAGAGAATAATAGAGATATAGTATGTTTGTATTTTTGCTAGGCATTTGACAATCCTGCATATTACCCTTGTAATAAGAGATGTGGGCTACATGATCATACATTTAAATGGATCTGGAACTGGTTAAATGATCAATGTCACGGAATTTTAGAACTGGAAGGAACTAACCCAATGTGTTCCCAAAAAAGGAATCTTCACTACAATATATCTAACAAATAGTCATTCAGCCTCAGACTGAAGACCTCCAATAATGGAGAACCTTACTGCTTCTAAAGCACTCCATCATGCTTTTGGAAAACTCCAATTGCTAGGAAGTTTTTCCTGACATAAAGTCTAAATTTGACCTTTTAGAACTTCTATCCATTGCTCCAGGCTTTACCTTCTGCAGCCAAGCAGTGAAAGCAGAATCCCTCTTCCATAAGAAATTTTGACCTTCAAATATCTGACAATAGCTATTTCGACCCCTGAGTATTCTCTTCTATAAGCTAAACTTCTCCAGTTCTTTTAACCAATCCCAAAGAGTAGTGGTGAATAGACCAATAATGAACTGAGAGAGAGTTCATTAGTAAAGTACCCTCAGGATCTGTCCTTGGTTCTGTTGAGTCCAATATTTTTATCACTGACTCAGTCAAAAGTTTAGTTGTTTTGCTTGCCAAATTTTCATATGAAGCAAAGCTGATATGGATAGCTTATATGTATAAAAACAACCAAAATCCAAAAAGATCTCAATAGACTCAAAGAACCAAATCTAAAGAGATAAATTGTGTAAGTATAAATGTTAAGTACTATACTTGTGATTCAAAAAATCAGCTGCACAAGTGCAGAATGTCAAATCATGAACTGACAACAGTTCACATGAAAAGATCTTCACCTGTGGCTTTGGGAGAACTCCAGATCAAATTTGAGTCAGCAGTGTGATAAAATAGCCAAAAAAAATGAATGTAATTTCAGACATTAATGGGACATAGTATCCAGGACTAGGAGGGTGATAAGTGCATTGTGTCCTGCTCCGGTCAGACCAACTCCAGAGCATCATGTTCAGTTTGGGTGACATTTTGAGGAAGGACATCCACAAACTTGGGTGCATCCAGCAAAGCAACTGGAATGCTAAGAAGACAAAAGACCATGTCCTATGAGAATTGATTAAAGGACCTATAAATATTTAGTCTCGAGAGGAGACAACTTGTATGGAACATGATGAATAATTTCAAGCATTTAAAGGTTGACACATGGAAAAAGTATTGCACTTAATTTGGTCCCAGAAGGTAAAATTAGGAACCACAAATGGAAGTTACAGAAAGCTAGATTAGGCACAGTGTAAGGAAAAACTTTATAATAATCTGAGGCATCAAAAGTAGAATGGTCTGTCTCCAGAGGTTGTTGGTTCCCGTTTACTGTAGATTTTCAAGGAGAAGCTGGATAACAGCTTGTCAGAGATACTGCCATGGGGATTACTGCTCAGGTATGAGTTAGATTTGTTAAAGCAAATAAACTGAATCAGTCCTCATTGTTTAGTGATTATTATAAACAATATTCATTGTAATATCAAGGAGTTTTGGGGAGCATAGTTGTCTTATACAGTGATCTGTTTCATATACTTACTTAGAGAGAAAGCAGCACTCTATTTCCCTTTCTTAATATGAGTAATGCCATTTGAGAATAAGCCTCCATTTCAGTATAAACTGGCAGTTATTACCTATGTTTTTGCCTGCCTTTTTCCCAGTACTTGCCCAATAACGAAAGAACAGAGTTTATCCTACAGTGACAGACTAACAAATTAGGATGTCTCTGCTCTCCCCCTGCCCAAAAAAAAACAAACAAACAAGAAGAAATTGCCCCCAAAGCTGTTTGGCTGACCAGTTGTGAACTTAGCATGATTCTTTTTTTGTATACTATCGGTGCCCAGGGAAAAATGGTTCATATTGAAAGTAATGGAAATCTATTGTGCTATAAGAAATGATGAGTAGGATGGTTTCCTAAAAATCTGGGAAGGCTTCTATGAAACCAATGCAAAGTGAAGTAAGCAGAGCCAAGAGAACAATTCATACAATAATAGCAATATTGAAAAGATACACAACCTTGAAAGATTTAGGAACTCTGATCAACACAATGACCAATAACAATTTCAAAGGACTCATGATGACATGTGCTACCTATCTCCAGATAGAAAAATGATGGACTCAGTGTATAGACTGAATATTCTTTTTCTTTCTTTTTTTCTCCTTCTTCTTCTCATAGCAAATATGAGAAATTGTTTTGCTTGAGTACACATATTACTAATGTATTTTATTTCTCTTGCCTTCTTGGATGGGGAAGGGAAAGGATTCAGAACCAAAAATAAAATAAAATTGAATTTCTTCAAAATAATTTTAAATGGTTCATATTCAGAAGCTCACTTGCCCCATATGTTCTGTTTTCTTTTCTATGTGCCAACTGATGTTTTTCCTTGCCTTGGCTTGTAATGGTAGAGGAAATAGAACCTCTCACTAACTTCTACCCTAAATTTTAAAGTCATGTTTCTTGGTTTGGGTTTGGGTTTTTTTTCTCACAACATTCTATTATCCAAGTGTCCCTTATTGGCGTAAGAAGTATGAGATTAAATACTGTTCAAATAATAAGAATAGCTAGCATTTACATATAGCTCTTTAAGGTTGCAAATCATTTTATGTATGTTAACTCATTTGATACTCAAAACAACCCTATGAGAATGGTTCTACTATTATCCTCATTTTTACAGATGAGGAAACTGAGACCCAGGGAGCTTAAGTGACTTGCATTATAAAGTTAGTAAGAGTCTGAGTCAGGATTAAAACTCAGGTCTTCCTAACTCAAAGTTCTACATTTATTCATCACCACATAGCTGCCCCAAAGGGCTTTCAGAGAATTCTACAAAATCACTTCAAGACCACAAAACTCACATTAAAGTTATCAATCAAGAACAGAGTACATATCTAAAAGGAAAGGTCAAAGTCAAAGATATTAGATCTAACATACAGATATAAAGACCCGAAGATGAGCTAAAGATATTATTAATTACAAAGATTCAAAAAATACTAAATTATGAGAACAAGCCTAATTGGATCTAGCTGTAGAACAAAAATTGTTAGAATTTTCTTACATGTTAAAGTATATGCTGGCATCAACACAAAAACTATTAGCTTTGATTAGCAGTCAGTTGCATGAAGTTAGAAGCCTAGTGAATTCACCTAAATTAGGGCCTCTCTCAAATTTTCACTTACCTATAAACTGCTAATATTCTGCTTCTACACGCTAGATGACCTCCAAGGTCCCTATAATTAAATTGTAAATTTCTGTGATTATATGAATATTCCACAAGCTGAATCTTATCGTGTCAAATTATCTTGTCAAATATAAGAACACTACTGGGTTCATTCATTATACATTATGCTTCTTTTATCTTGCCATGAGCTTTGAAAACTCCCAGCCCATTTGATAACTTTGATAGAGAGACAGCAGGGTAACATTGCACTAGATTTGGGATCAGAGAATCTAGTTTCAAATCCTGACTTCAGAAGTTAAATCACTACATCTCTCTGGGCCTCTGGTTCATTATCTGTAAAATGAATGAGCTGGATTAGAGGGCATCAAAGCTTCCTTCCAAGATCTAGGTCTATGCTTCCATGTACATTGGCACATCCCAATGGTGACACCTAGAAAAAGGATAATATCTTATAGCATTTTGTTATTCAGGCCTGGCACCATCCAGGTAGATTACATAGCCATCCACATGGTATAAGTGAGGACTTACCTACTTAGAACTTTTTCCCCTAGTGACCAGATGCAAGACCTATAATTCTTTTTTCCCCTTTTTTTCTTTTCTTTTCCTTTTTTTTTTTTTTTTGGAGGCAATCAGGATTAAATAACTTTCCCAGGGTCAGAGAGCTACTAAGTGTCTGGGGTCAGATTTTTACTTAGGCCTTCATGACTCTAGGGCCAGTGCTCTATCCACTGTACTACCTAGCTGCCCCTAATACCTATAATTCTTAACATTCAGATCATTTCTATCAGATAAAGGCATAGGCATCATGTTCAGAATTCCTCTCTTAGAATGAAATAGGTTATCTCAAATAAGTATTGGTAAAGGAGAGGAGGGAAGAATAGAAGTACTGTGGCTACAAGGGAGTGAGTGTACCCCCATCATCCTCCAATCTAGCCTCACTTCCCTGGGGTTTCCTTCAGGTTTCAATCAACCACTTCTTGTGTATAGAAGTCTATAAATCCCAGGTCCAACTATGAGAATACTTTTATTTTCAACATGCTTTTCCCTTCATGCCCTCATACTTGTAACGGCTCCCCAGCCTCTTAGGTATCACCTCAAATAAATTGCCTCTCTAGACTTCAGTTTCCTTATTTGTGAAAGGACATTACACTAAATGAACTGCAAAGTTCTTTCCAACTCTAAAACTCTATGATTATATAATATTAATTATATTATATTAATTATATCATATTATATTATATTAATTTTATATATATATATAATGCAAAGAAGTAGCTAGGGATTGAGGAGCGAAGGGTCAGAGTAACAGAGTAGTAGCAGTAGTAGTAGCAGAGTAGCAGGATAAATAACTGTTCCCGGTTTTCAAATATAGTATATAATTTCTCTGGGTCTTCCAACAGTTGCAGGCCACTCGAAATTTTCTTTGTTGTGGCATATGGTTATGAGCAAATACTACCACGCTATACTAAATGAAAAGCTCATTGATTTTAGAAAAACATGGAAAAATTTGCATGAAATAATCAAGAGCAAAATGAGCAGAACCAAGAGAACACTGTATACAGTAGCAGCAATATTGTTTTAAGAGTGACTTTGAAGGAATAAGTTATTTTGACTATTATAAATACCCAAATTAATTATAAAAGACATATGAAGAAAACCACTATCTGCATCTAGAAAAAGAAATGACAAATAGACATATAGAATAATTTTACAGATATATACCTATTTGTGTCTAATGGTAGCCATCTGTGGGGGAAGGAAATTCACATAATCTTGTTGCATATTTGAAAGGAATAGCAAGTTGTGCACAGTAGATTTGCAGTTTCATGTGCAATCATCTTTTATTGTACTATGCTATGGAAATTCCATAAATTAAAAAATAAATTTTTTTTTAAATTTTTATTAGTTTATTTTTAGTTTTCAACATTCACTTTCATAAGTTTTAAATTTTCTCCCCCTCCCTCCCCAAAATAGCTTGCTATCTGATATAGGCTGTACATATACATTCGTATTAAACATATTTTCACATTAGTCATGTTCTATGGAAGAATCAAAATGAATGGAAGAAACCACGAGAAAGAAAACAAAACAAAATAAAATAAAAACAAGAAAAGAAAAAATAGTCTGCTTTGCTCTACATTCAGACTCCATAGTTCTTTCTCTGGATGTGGATAGCATTTTCCATTATGAGTCCTTTAGAATTGTTTTAGGTCCTTGCGTTGCTGAGATGGGCTGTCTATCAAAATCAGTCCTCACACACGGTGGCTGTTACTGTGTGCAATATTCTCCTGGTTCTGCTCACTTCACTCAGCATCAATTCATATGTCTTCCCAGGAAAAATAAAATAATTTTTTAAAAATAAATTAATTAAAAATTTAAAAAGAAAAGAAACTTTCCTTAACTTCCTTTTGCCATTAAAGTCTTTTTTGTGGTCTGGGCCATGATATCATGTCAATTTTCCATGACCAGGAGCTACCCTTTCTACAGTGTTCCAGAACCTGTTTCCTTCATCCTCACTTTGACCTTCAGGATCCTAAGCCTAAATAGAGTTTTCCTTTTCTTGTTCACCACCTACCTTTGTTGGGTCATCTTGGATCTTTTTACCATTGGCCCCTCAGGCTAGAGAAGCCCACCCTATACATACGCTTTCTCCCTGGAGTCCAAAACTATTTCCCCCAAGGTTTCTATCCCTAATGTCTCCATTACCCAGTGGAAAGATCATTAGTTCTGGAGTAAGAGAACCAGGGTTCAAATCCCACCTCTAAGGCTCATATTTATGAGACTTTGGGCAAGTCAATTAATTTCCTTGGGCTTCACTTTTCTCACTTGTAAAATGAAGGGGTTGGACTAGATGGATTATGACATCGCTTTGAGCTTTCATGTTATGATAGATGTCTGCTTGCTTGAGCCTTATCAGAATCTTCTCAATCTATCATCTCATCTCTTATTCTAATTGGTCCCATGAAGCAAATTATTTTAATCAAACCTTTTATGGTAAGGTTCCCAGTTCCCTCACCATCCTGGTCACCTTCATCTGGATACACTTCAGTTTATTCATGTCCTCCCTGAAATGCACCCTCCAATGTCATTTGGTATTTAAAGTCTCCAAAAGAATAGGTGTCTATGTATAGAATATTGTTGTAGAAAGACTCTGAAGTGATGGAAATTTTTTAATATAGTCCCAGAAAACAGTAGAATTAAACCACAAAAGAAATATCAAGAATAATCATAGGATTATAGATTTAAAACTAGAAGGTACCTTCAAGGCCATGAGTCCAACTCCTCAATTTTACAAATGGGAGAACAGAAGTCTAAAAAGATGAAATGAGTTGGCTGGAGACACAAAGTCAATAACTATCTGATGCTGAATTTGAACTAAGATCTTCCTGAATCAAGGTCCTGTGTCCCATCCACTATACAAGGCTGCTCTCCAAGATATTAATGTCCAGTCGATGTCTGCCAAAGGATCATCTTGGCCTCAGACTGGGATAGAGCTCAATTTGAATGAGCGCCAGGCACATCTTGTAGGACAAACAGAGAGTAACAGCTACAGCAACAAACCAAAATGACACCCTCCTGCCAAACAGGACTTTAGAACCAGAAGAGATCTTTGAAACAATGGAGCAGAATAAATACAGACATGCTGGGAGGCAGTCTGGTAAAGTAAAAGGAGTGCTAGCCTTGGAATCTGGAGACACAAGTTTAAATTCCAACTCTGACATTTGAATTCTAGCTACATGCAAATTACTTAAACTCTTTGAGCCTCAGTTTTTTCATTTGTAAAGTGGCAATAATACTAATACCTACCTCCCAGGGTGAGTTGGAAAGAGCAATATATAAACCTTCAGAGGCCTTAGAAACATGAGTTATTACTGAAGGGCCTCTGTCATGAAATCAGAATTACATTAATCATAACCATAGAAACTTTTATAGTGTTTTAAGTAAGGTACTGTGAAGTACTTTATAAATACTATCTCATTTGATCCTCACAACCACCCTGGGACATGATTTCTACTAGTATCCTCTTTACAGATAAGGGAACTGAGGCAGAGGTTAAGAGACTTGCCCAAGGTCACGTAGCTATTAAATGTCTGAGGATGGATTTGAACTCAGATCTTCCTGAATCCAGATCAATGTGCCACCTGTTATAAATATCTATTGCAAATGTTTAAACTGAATGAGCTTACTATTATATACAGGACTATATAACATATATAAACATCCACAGAAAATTATTTTAATAAGGAAGTCAATTGAGGACTCTACTCAATTTTCCAGAGGAGAATAGCAGAAAATACTAGAGGTGTTTAGCCTGGAAAACAGACTTGAGTGGGACATGACAATTTCCATCAACTGTCATATGAAAGAGGGATTAGACTTGTTTTGTTTGGACACAGAGAACAGAATGAGGAGCAGAAGGAGTGGGGGAGAGGGAGGAGTTGAAAAAAACAGATTTTTGCCTTGGTATAAATAAAAACTTCCACACAACTGGACTTAACTAAAAGTGGAATGGGCTTCCATGGGAGGTCATGGATTTTCCATCCCTGGAGGTCTAAAAGCAGAGGTTGGATGACTACTCAGTTGAAACCTACAGAGAGGAGTCTTGTTGGGAAAGGGGCTTGACCCTTTCTCTGAGGCAGCTTCCAGTTCTGAGCAACTTTGATTCTGTTTGGCTCAAGACCTGTTGATTTTTATGGCTTACTAGTATAGATACAAAGAACTCATTATATAGTGGATGAGTCAGTGGTATAAAGTTCAAAATCTGGATTCCCTGCTAAAGATGTCAGAGAGGATTTTCTTTGTAATAGTAAAACAAATAGATCTCCAATGGATAAAGAAAGATGCATTTTGTGTCCCTCTTTCTTCACTCCACTTCATAGTCCATTCCTGGGGCAATATATTATCATCAGACATCCTACTCCATCATATTATCCAGATTATGCATAACTGACACCAGACAAGGCAGTAACAGAAAGCCCTAGAACAGGAAGCAGAAAACTTATAGTCCCAATTCCTCTGCTTACTGACTGTGTGACTTTGGGCAAGTCATTTAATCTCTCTGAGGCTCAGCTTCTTCGTCTTTAAAATGAAGGGGTTGGAGCCAATGATATTTAAGGTATCTTCTAGCTTTAAATATATCTTTATATGGATGGCTCAAAATCATGGGCTTTCAGACTTAGAAGCTACTTTAATGGCCATCTAATCCAACCCATATGTGAAAGAGAATGATAAATATCTTCAGTGAGAAGGAAGCCACTGCCTTCTGAGACAGCTCAATCCACATTTGGATAGCTCTAATTGTTAAGAAGTTTTTATTTATCTCCAATGGTGTCTGTCATCTACTTTATGTTTTTATGAGTAAGAAACTGTGAAAATGTAGTTATACACAAAGGACGATGAGTTAACGATGTAAATCACAAAACATACATGGATATAAGATATAGCAATAATGGGAGACATCAAGCACCTGGGCATCTGCTAGGCATTCATTTTGCTAAAAACAGAGCACCTGGTATATCTGTCACTTGCTTTTTTGATAGTTTCATCGGTCAAAAGATGAGGTAAACCAGTAGTTCTCAAACACCTTGATATCTCCTTACACTTTTGGTCTCCTTTACACTATTAAAAATCATTAAGGACCTCAAATAGCTTTTGTTTATGTGGGTTGTGTCTATCAATATTTGCCATATTAGAAATTAAATGTCTTATCATTATGTTTGACCTCATGGACCCTCTAAAAGAGTCTTAGGGATCCTCAAGGGTCTCTGGACTAGATTTTGAGAACTGATAGTGTAAACAATGATGGAAACTGCTAGACCTAGTTCTGACCAATAAGAAGATACAGGTTGGTGAAGTGGAAATGGCAGGAAGCTTGGAAGAAAGTGAGCATGCTATCTTAGAATTTGTGATAGCCAAAGAGGAGGTCAAACTTTAGGGAAAGTTTTAGAAATTCAGAGAAAGGATAGGAAAGATCTTATCACCTGAGACTCTAAAAGGGAATATGACACAAAGGGTTGATGAAAGACTCTCAAAAACAGAAAGCTGTTGTTTTTATCACAAATGATCCTGATGAGAAGAGAGAACATTGTAAAGCTGTTAAGTTGGCCTCACCAGAAACCCTGAGTTGGCTCAGATTTTTAAAGAACATACACAAGTGACAGAAGTAAGTCCCATAAACAAGAAAAAATAGAAAAGAGACTAATAGATCCTTAAAAAGAGAGTGAAAAAAAGCTAAAGCCCAGAATGAGCTGAGACTTGCAAAAAATTCTAAAGACAACTTTAAGAGCTTTTTTTTAAATCAAAAAGAAGCACAAGGAAAGGAGGAGCCCACTGTCAGGAATATATGGTATCAACAACTAAGAACTACTCAACTCTTATTTATTCCATTCTGTCTTTAAAGGAGGATAATCTTAATGTTAGGAAGAACAATGGCCTTGGCACAGGGGAAACTCAAGTTAGTTGAGGAAGTGGTAAGAAGACTTAGTGAATCTGAGGTTCTTAGCCCAAATGTACAACATCCCAGAGCAATGAAAGAGTTTGCGGGTATAACTGTTGAACCTCTGTCAAAGGAAAGTCATTCAACTAGCATTTGTGAAGCACTTACAACATGCCAGGCACCAAGATGGGCAAGTGTCCTAAAATTCCAAATAAGAAGATAAATTCTGAAAACTATAGCTTGCTAAAAGTAACTCAGAGCTGTCTAATTATAACGATTATGAAGCTTGATTCTACAGAAGAGCTGAAAAAATATACTTCCCTCCCTTTTTACAGAGGTTGTAGGCTGTGAGCATGGAATATTGCAATAATGCAAGATTCAGTTGATTCTTTTGCTGGTTTTTCTAAACTGATTTTTTTTCCTTCTTTTTGATGCTTTGTCACAAAGTTCGCTGGGTGGAGATAGAGGAATGTATTTAGAAATAAAGGTGATGTAAACACAAAAGACATCAATAAATGTTTTAAAAGAAAATAAATAAAAAATCTATCAGGCTTTTTTTATCCTTTGGTCAGTACAATTATCATTCTGTAGGTCAGTCTAATTAACAAATATTTATTAAGTGCAAGGTAATATATACCATCTATTTTACTAGACCTAAATGATACAAAAACATAAACAAAATAATGATATCTTCAAGAAGTACATATTCTACTGAGGGAGAATGAAGAGTTAATTTAGAGCCAGAGGATCTATGTTTGAGAAATGGCTCTGCTTGGGAAGTTCACTTGCCAAGGACTCAGTTTCTTCATCTATAAGGTAAGAAGCTTAGACTACATCAGGGGTTCTTAACCTAGGGTCTACAAACCCATTGGGCATACATAGATAGATTCTAGGAGGTCTGTGAACTTGGATGGAAAAACAATTCCATCTTTATTTTCACCTTCCTTGAATTGAAATTTAGCATTTCCTTAATTGGGAAATTGTGAAGGAGAAAAAAACAAAACAAACAGACAGACAAACAAAACCCATGAGAATGAGAAGGGAACCACAGGCTTCCCCAGACTGCCAAAACGGTTCATGACACCAAAAAAGTTAAAAATCTCTAGACAAATGCAAGACTAATGGCCATTCCCTCATATATAAATGGCCAAAAGATATGAACAAATAGTCTTCAAAAGAATTGCGAAGTATTCATAGTGTTAAACCTGAAAGTTGGTTGAAGGTAACAACAGGCTAGGTGATAGAAAAATTCATATTGCTTATTTATTTGTTCATTTATTCCCTTCGAACTTAGCAGATACAGGTATGCATGGGGGCCAGACTAAGTCTGACTCCCCAAACAAAGAGACGAGTAAGTTTTAATACATTTTTTGGTCCCAACACAGCAGCCTGCATTACATCACTTTTATGATCCCCATGTGTGTTAATTATGATACAAGACAAGGATTTTCCTTAATGGAATAGATTGTAAATAGAACAAATCAGATAGTTGATAAAGCGTCAAGTGAAATTACAACCCAGGATCTCTGTTTAATTTGCCATTAACATTCCATAACATAGTATTTGCCCATAAAATACTAAGATAAGGAAAAGTCACATAATTCAAGATAGCGTCTGGGGTCATGGTTTTCACCCTTAATGGCCATGGACAGAGAAAGGAATGCTCTATCTGGAGGTGTTGACATAAGAAGAGGCATCTTTGAGTTTACTCAAAAAACAAAGAGACTGTTAGGATCAGGCTTTTCTTCTGATTAATTAGTTCAGGCTCTGAGTCTCATTGAAATTACAAAAATGATATAAAATGGTATAAAATCTTCCACATTAGCCACATGAAAAAATGCTCCGAGAATTGAAAAATCAAAACAATCCTGAGGCTTCACCTGAAAATTGGCCCAGAAAAAAAAAAGACAAAAAAAATGGCAACAGTCAATGTCAGATGGGTTGTGGGAAGAGAGGCACACTAATACGTTGTTGGTAGAACTGTGAAATGGTACAACAATTTTGGAAAACAATTTGGAATTATGGAAATAAATTGATTAAAACATCCATGCCCTTTGTACCAGAGATTCCATTACTGGGATTATACGCCAACAAAGCCATCAATAAAAGAAAAATTCACATATATATACTCCAAAATATTTATATCATCATTTTTTGTGATACACTAAGAATTGGAAACAAAATAAATTCCCATCAATTGGAGAATGGCTAAACAAATCGTCGTATATTAATGAAATGGAATATTATTGTGCTATAAGAAATAATGCATGTGATGAATACAGAGAATCATGAAAAGATTTATATGAACTGATGAAGAGTGAAGTAAGCAGAGCCAAGGAAAAAATATACACAGTAACAACAATGGAAATGGAAAGAACACACCAAAAAATCAAAAATAAATGTAACAAAATTATAAAGATCAAGTGGTACTTGAATGAAGAGATACGAGAAGACAATCCCAAACCTCCTCCTTCATGTAGGTGGGAGGTCCACAGGTGTTACACATTGCTCATGTTTTCAGACCCTCTCAATGTATCTAACAGTTGGGCTATTTTTTTTCCTCTCTAAAAAAATACTGTTGTCGTATGGGATGACTCTGGAAGACAGGGAGGGGAAGAGATACACAAGATACTATGTTGATGTAAGAAACAGAAAACATCAATAAAAATTTATTTTTTGAAAAAGAATCCCTGGACAAGGTGATCTCTGAGGTGCCTTCCAGCTCCAGATTCTATAATCTTACTGAAATTTGATGTTACATCTTTTATCTCCAAGCCATCTGCATATATTGTGTTGTATTGCAGTGTTCATTTCAAAACTACCTTGTTTTATCAAGTTTCTACTTGAGCAGATCAGCTCAGATACCCTTGGCAGCTGCTACAGCAGCTCTTCTGAAGCTCTGGGGCTCACTTGAGAACAAGGCCATCATCTGGGAGGAACAGAGGCATCAGGTGTTCACCATCAATCATAGTCCAGTCAAGGCACTACAACAAAGGCCCCCAGGTAGTGGCAAGCGATTTAAGGGAGATGGCATCCCCTCATTATTCAGTGCTGTTTAATTATAATGATTAAAAAGCTTAACCCTGGAGTAGAGTTGAGAAAATACACCTCCCCACTTTGCAGAGATTAGAGACTGTGGATGTGGAATACTGCGGAGACTATCATACTCAAGTTGGTCCTTAGGCTGGTTTTCTTGAACATACTTTCTGGTCACTGGCTTGGCACAGCTCTATATAAAGCCTGACTTTGGATCCATTGTTGTTGTTGTTGTTCACTTGTGTGGACTCTTTGTGATCTGACTCCCAGTGTTAATCTCCTCATTGTATACTTTTTGCTGTATTGAATGCATGCAATCCATTCAATTCAATAAACATTTGTTAAGCACTTTCTGTGTGCCAGGTACCATACTACTATAGGTAAGGGGGATACAAGGTCAAAAACAAGACAGCCCCTTCCCTCAAGGAGTTTACATATGACAAGTCATACATAATTTTGTAGTCTCAAATAGAGGCACGTTAGAGATTCAGTATGACTCTTCATCTTTTTCCTGAAGATACCAAACTAAAGCTAATATTGTGATGGAGGAGGGATCACATCCCTTCTTTTGCTCCCCCATATCCTCACCCATAAAATAACATTATCACTGAGATCCCTTTCAGCTAAAAGTCCATGATACAGATGACTAAGAGGCCAAAGACTTACTGAGATGAGCTACCAGTGGGTGAGGCATTTAGCCAAAAATGGAAATGTTGAGGGCAGTATATCATTGATCCTGGTGTTCAGCGGATCTGTGCTCAAATTGTGAAGTATTTATAAATTTGAACAACAATATTAACAAATACACAAAACAGTTTGTAGACCTCAACAAAATTCTAGAACAGATTATTAAACAGATGGTCTATTAATACTTGGAAAGGAAAGTAATGAGGAGTAACTAGGAGCCTTCCTGGATTCACAAGTCATTCCAGACTAACATTTCTTTCTCTTTTGCATATTGACTTTAGCAAGGTATTTGGCAAAGTTTCTCCTAAAAGACCTGAGGAGGTATATCTCTAAGATGAGCAGACTTAAAGGTGAAATAATTGTTGTCTTCATCATTTAGAGGGGAAAGACTGGCTCTCTTTCTCTCACCCAGGCCAGAATTACAACAGCCATTTACAAAGCCAATCCCACTACTAATCAGTATGGAAGCTTTGACCTGCTTTGACCTTGGGCCATTTCACCCCTCCTTAAGCAGCATGGTGGCCCCAAGGTGAGGTGGATGCCAAGGGATCTCCATATTGGTGCTAGATATGGTGCAGACTCCCTGTCAGCTTTAACCCTATTGCAGCTTACAACTCCAGAACTCAATCAATCCACCAACCCGTCTCTCCAGCAGCAGAGATTACAGATGAGTCCCACACACAATTGTCTTCAACTGTTTGAAAGGCTGTCCAATGAAAGAGAAATTTGACTTGTTCTTCTTGGACCCAGAGGGTAGATAGAGGACTAGTAGCTGGAGTTATAGAATACCAAAATCTGAGTGTAAGAGGTCATCTTTCCCCAACACAAATCTTCCCTCCACCACATTCCTGACAAATGGTCTTCCAGCTTCTACTTGATGACCTCTAGTATTTTAGCTCAATGTAAGGAAAATTGCCCTATGAGCTATATAAATTATTTTGCATAACTTTAATATTTATTTTTGTACATGTTGTCCCTACCCCTTCCTACAATAATATAAGCTAATTGAGAGTAAAAACTACTTCATTTTTGTCTCTGTAGTCCCAGTATATGATAAATAGTAGATGCTTAATTAATGGAATTGAATGGAATGAAACAAGTCAGAAGCTGGATAATCACTAATTAAGAATGTTAATGTATCAGTATCCTACTAGGTGACCTCTAAGGTCCTTCCTACTCTGGTATTTTATGATTCCATGAAATGATGGGCAGTGTAATGTTAGACATTCCCTAATAAAGTCAAGGGCAGACCAATCCTTAAAGCTAGTTTGAAGAGGACAAATTACCATTACAAATTCAATTCGTCTAACATTTCCAAGTGCCTACTATGTTTGTTAAAATGTTTTAGCTGCCCAAGAAGATGCACAGCTTAGATAAAGACATGGTTCCTTTTCTTAAGGCACTTGTAGCAAATAGAGGGATTGGCACACAAAGTGATAACTATAACATAAATTATTATATAAGTACAAAACAGTGCCAGATGAAGTCTTGAGGAGAAAGGGTAGTTACTGATTGGGGGCATCAGGGAAGGTTACATAGAGTAGGTGGCATCTTGAAAAGCTGGATATGAATTATATTGATGTTATAATTAGAACCTAAAATGATAGCACGATGTACAATGTACAAACACAAAGAGACTTTAACCAGAGAGAGAAAAGACCTTGCCTATAATGACTTTGCTTTTTTGTTGCTGTTATTTGGACTTCAATGTCATGCTTCAGCTGCCCTCTTACCCTGCATCTCCTCTCACTGGAGGCTGCCTCACCCAAGAGTAACCATCTCTCACTGAAGTTGTCTAGACCCATCATACTAACCCTGCTCTCCCATTAGTGAGTTCCTCCTGAGTTCTCCATTTTGTGGAGCATCCCAGGCCAGCCAAACTTCATTCCGGGCTCTACTTCTGACATTGTGGACTTCAGCACCATTCACCCACATAGTTACCCTTCTCACACGGCTTTTCAGATCCCTTCTGTGTGTTGTCTTCCCTCACTAAAATGTAAGTTCCTTGAGGACAGGGATTGTCATTCCTTTTGCTTGAATTTATATCCCCAGCACTTAGCATAGTGCCTGGCACATAGTAATTACTATGTTTGTTGCATTGCCTTCTGATTTTCATTTATTGTGTCTCCCTTCTATGACAATGGTCAACTTTGACTTTTGCTCAAGGTTAGAATGGCCACCCAATGCCTTGGCTGGAATGTATCAGAATCAAAAACTAAAAGAATCATAAAGATGGAAGAAATCCTAATGGTTCCCTAGTCCCTACTCTACAAAATCTTTAGCAGGTGTTCATCTATCCTCTGCTTGAATATTTTTTGTCACCACCTTCTGAAACAGGACAGCTAGGTGGTACAGTGCGTGGAGAACTGGGCCTGGAGTCAGGAGGACCTGAGATCAAATCTGACCTCAGAACATAGTAGCTGTGTGACCCTGAGCAAGTCACTTAACCCTGTTTGCCTCAGTTTCTTCAACTATAAAATGAGCTGAAGAAAGAAATGGCAAGGCTCTCCAGTATCTTTGCCAAGAAAACCCCAAATAGGGTCACAAAGAGTTGCACACAATTTTTTAAAAAATGACTAAACAACTTGAAACAGGACATTCCATTATTAGACAGCTTCTCTCTACACTGAACTGAAATCTGCCTCTCCGGAAATTTCTTCCATTTTTCTGTCTTCTAGGGTAATACAAAAACCAAGTCATTCTGTATATAACAGTTTCCAACCCCCTTCCCATCCTAGTCACCTTCCTCTGAAAATGCACTACCAGGTAAAATCCTTCTCAAAAATCAATGTCCAGGGGGCAGCTAGATGGTACAGTGAGTAGAGCAGCGGCCCTGGAGTCAGGAGGACCTGAGTTCAAATCCAGTCTCAGATACTTGACACACTAGCTGTATGACCTTGGGCAAGTCACTTAACCCCAATTGCCCTCCCTTCCCCCCTCCGAAAAAAATGTCCAGAACTGAACATAGTAGAAAATACAACCAACGGGTCCAGGAAGGAAATCCACGGTCTATCATGTTCTTATAATACACTTTACATTTTTACAGAGAAGCATTTCAACCAATCCAACTCACATATGAGGATTCCCAGAGATATTTCTCTTTTGTTACACCTAACACACAATACACTCAGAAGTTAAGGTTTTTTAATTCTAAAGGACTCACGATGAAAAATTCTCTCCACCTCCAGAGAGGCAACTGATGAACTCTGAGACCAGATTAAAACATAATTTTGTCCCTTTTGTGTCTTTGTTTTTTATTATTTTTTTTATCACAGCTAATATAGAAATAAGTTTTGCATGATTTCAGATGTAAAATTGATATCATATTGCTTGCCTTCTCAATGGGTGGGGGAGGAGTGAGAGGGAGAGAATTTGGAACTCAAAAAAATTAAATGAATGTTAAAAATTAATAAGTAATTTGAAAAAAGGTCTTTGAGGGTAGGTATTCTTTTACTTTCTTTGTCATAGTCTCTGGCCTACTAAAGTGCTTTATAAACAGCAGGTACTTAATAAAGGTTGGTTGTTGAAATGAATTGGGTTGAATTTTGTTCTTTCAAATGAAATCATAATCGCACTTTTCAATTCATTGGAATTACTATCTACATATCTTCTTAGGATTTCCAATGGAAAAATTTGGACTGAGGCCCAGCTGAGACCAAAGTAAGAATGCAAACGTATTTTGTGTTGGTTTGGACTTTGTTCTGCATTTGATCTTGACAATACTCGATGGATAGATGTTAATAGTGGAGTATGAAGGGCACTGGAAAAAGATGAAGTGATTTGCTTAGGATCACGCAGATAGTTAAGTATCTAAGATAGGAACTCAGGTCTTGCAGACTTCACGGTCAGCATTCTATCAACTACCCCCCCCCTTACCTACTTCTTGAGCAACTTACTGATTATAGTAGCAACAAACCCAAATCAACAGCCCAGTCAGCTATAAATCTTCCCAGAGCTCAAGACTTTGGATTCCTAAAGGAAATATAGGCCCTAAAGATAAAAAAACTAGAAATGCATGACTGATGGTGGGAATCTTCAACCTCCCTTAGGTTCTTTATACCTCAAAGGAGAGCTGGACAAAAAAAAACAATACTGCCTTTCTGACAGCCCCTAGAAATTTTGTACCAGGTACCACAAGGGGAAGCATGAGACTAAAAGAAACTTATAATGGGAAGAATATGACGTTTCTGAGAAGGGACTGAAGGATCACAGAGTCATAAATCTAGAACTGGAAGGCCCAAGAGATGATCCATAGTAACTTAATGGTCAGTAGTAACAAACAGAAATGCAGAAACTCAGAGCACAAATCTGTGCCTATCTTGCAAATAGTTGGCCCAATAATACAACTTGTCTCCTCCATAAAAAAAAAATGCTGCAAACTTCCATAGACATGTGAGTCATTATTTTAAGGGCTGCTGAAAATGTCACTAGACCAGTAAAAACGTTAGCAGGCCTAGAGATTTGTTTAATCTGTCTGTGAGAGGGTAATAATGCATTATAGTAATTTATTTTTTTAACACACATTGACTAGTTCATTAGCTATACAAGCATATGATTTAAGTACCCAGATACAAGGAGAGAGATTTCTCACACCTTCACCAAAGGCAGATTCAAGTAATGTTGTCCTGTGTTAGGGGTATTCCAGCACACACATATCCCTTTCAAATGAAGACATTTCTAAACTTTTCCAACAGAATCAGAAGGCAAACCAAATGGAGAGTCAGACTCTCAGACTACTTTCTTAAAGAGAAGTGGAATATGTGTTCTATAATGATGACAATAACAATAATAATAGCTCATCTTTATACAGCTCTCACTACATACCCAGCACTATGCTAAAAACTTCATTTGATCCTCACAGCCACCATGGTGGGTAGGTACTGTTATTATTCCTATTTAAGAGATGAGGAAATTGGGGCAGAGAGACAAGTGCTTGCCCAGGGTCACACCGCTGGTATCTGAGGCCAGATTTGAACTCATATCTTCCTGACTCTGGTTCTACCTACACTCTATTCATTGCACCACCTAGCCACCCTTTGAATGCAGGAACTATTTTCTCTCTGAAATACAGTGCTTTGCTTCATAAATGTTTCTGTAATTGGATTGAATTGTTGAGGGTGGAAACACTTTCCCTCATTGAGTATCATTTTCTTCACTGATGAGAGAGCCAAATCAGTACAGTGGAAGAAATACTGGCTCTAGAGTAAGACAACCTGAGTTCAAATCGTGACTCTGAGGCTTGCTATTCTGATGACCTTAAGCAATTCACTTAACCCCGTCTCAGTTTCCTCATCTGTAAAATGAGGAGGTTGAACTAGATAGACTCCGAACCCTGGATTTATGAAACTACGAAATAAAGAAGTTGCTTAAACTGAATGATCTCAAAGTCTATGGGCCCTTCCAGCTCTGTCAGTCTCTGAATCTCAAGTTCGGTTCACAGACCTGGGCTTAGTTCACTCATTCTCTTTCTGTCACATTCCAATTCCAAAACCACGAGGGAGCTACTTGAGGGAAATAAACTCAGTCCCCAAAGCATTCCTCTTGTCTAATAGGGATTAAGCTCAACCACGACAGCTTGAGCCCCATCAAGGATGAAGGGAACTAGCAGCAAATGGCCATGACTTCCTCATGACTCAATCAGGTCAGCCACAGAAGTTAGGAAAAACTAGGGCGGCTCTGACGGAGGAAGACTGTGTCTGAATGGTGCTTTCTCCTTAGGAAGAAAAGTGGGGATGAATGATAAGCTAGGCCCGATGACAAGCTAGGGACTATTGTTCCAGTCCATCATCCATAGCCCTTGATCACATAGAGAGCTCCCAAAGCGATGGCTGATGGGGCTGCTGTCTGAAGTAAGTGCTTGTGACAGCTGGTAAGAGGGCACTGACTCACTCCTCTCCCTCTGCCCAGCCAGATGCAGAAAGCAGCGTCATATACAAAGAAGAAGGGCAAGGTGAGGGGCCCTGATTAGTTTTTAATGAGGCTCACTATTTGGAATATCAAGTGGGTTTTTGCATCCTAATGAACAACTATTGCAGGATGTTTCAAATGTTCCTGAATGAAGGACTGCAGTCATCCAGATGAATCACACTGACTTCAGGCCACCTGTAGAGATCAGCTTATTAGCAGCATCCTTTCCCAGACAAACTCCTGTGACAGCTATTTTTAGCCTGCCCCCTGTTGCCAGCTCCAACCTGTAGAGTCACCTCTCAGATGAGACAATGTCCTCGAGATCAAAGAGAAAGGGGGAAAAGGAACCACTGGGAACTTAACATTAAGTTCCCAAAGGAGGAAGCTGCAAACCAGATCACTTTTAAGCAGCTCTGCTTACTGGTTGTCTGACTTTTGGGTAACTCATGCAACTCTCCTAGCTTAAATCTCCTCTTCTATAAAAGGAGAAGGTTGGACTAAATCAGGGATGGTGAACTTGTGGTCTTGAGGCCATATGTGGCCCTCTAGGTCCTCAAGTGTGGCCCTTTGAGTGAATCCAAACTAGAATGATTCTGTCAAAGGGCCACACTTGAGGACCTAGAGGGCCACAGGATGAAGTTTGGATTCAGTTAAAGGGCTGCACTTGAGGACCTAAAGGGCCACATATAGCCTTGAGGCTGCAGGTTCCCCAGCCCCGGACTAGATCAATCAGTCACAAAGCATGTTATATGCCAGGCAAATATGAAAATGGAACAATCCTCGTCCTCAAAAAGCTTACGTTCCAGTGGAAGAGACAACATGTACATATGTACAAAGACACAGAATAAATGTGAATACAAAATAATTAACTGGGTAGTTGGGAGTGGTTAATGTAAAGAAAATAAATACAAAATACTTAATGAGGCAGTTGGGAGAGGGCACTAGCATCTGAGGAATCAGGAAAAGACCTCATGTGGAAGGCTGAGTATAAGCTTCAACTTGAAGGAAGAGAAGGATCCTGAGAAGGGGAGACTAGGAGTTAGTACATTCAAGGCATGAGGGGAAATGGAAGCAGAGAAGAGAGTTCAGATGAATAGCAGAGTATGGGAGGAGGAGTCATGAATAGTGAAGACGGAAAGACAATTTGGGAGCAGGTTTTGAAGGACTTTAACATCTAAATAGAGGACTTTATATGTGATCCCTGAGGCCATAGGGATCCCAAGGAGATGATTGAGTTGAGGAGTGATACAGTCAGAAGGATTCCACACTTAAGGAAAATCATTTTGGCAAGAGGGTATAAAATAAGGCTGAGGTGAGAAGAAACTCAAGATAGAGACATGAGGCTGTTGCACATAAGAGGGTCTACACTAAAGTGGTGGCTGTGAGGATAAAGAGAAGGGACAGGATGGGAGAGATATTGTAGAAGTAGAAACATTAAGATTTGGCAACTGAATATTTGGAGTGAAGAAGAGTAAGGAGTTGAAGGTGATACCAATATTATGAACATGGGAAAATGGAAGGAAGGTGGTACCTTCAACAGAAATGGTGAAGTTTGATGGAGGGGAGGGTTGGGAAAGGGGTGAAGAAGATAACAAGGTTGGTTTCTGACATGTTGAGTTCGAGACGTCTCTGAGACGTCTAGTTTGAAATACCCAATAAGCAACTGAAGATATGGGACTGAATCTCTGGGGAGAGACTGGGGCTAAATATACAGATCTATGAGTCATCTGCATAGAGATGGTAGTTAAACCCCAGGGCCAGAAATGAGGTTAGCAAGAGAAGCAGTTTAGAATGAGAAAAGAGGGACTAGAAGAGAACCTTGGGTATCCCCACAATTAGGGGGCATGATCTGGAGAAGCCGGCAAAGGAGATGGAATAGTGATATAACAGGGGAACCAGGAAAGAGTAACATCCCAAAATTCCAGTGAGAAGAGAATATCCAGGAAGAGAAGATGGTTAATCATTAAGTTTCACAGATGTGTCAAGAAGAGTAAGGACCATCAGATTTGAAAATTAAAAGCTCATTGGTATCTTTACAGAGAGCAGTTTCAGTAAAGTGATGAGGTCAGAAGCCAGACTCCAAAAAGTTTAGAAAAGAGTGACAGAAAATGAAATACATACGAATATTCTGAGGTCAGCTGAGAAAGGAAGGAGAGATATAGACGATAGCTTGAGGGAGTAATGGAATCTAGTTAAAGTCTTTCAAGGAGGGGGGAGATTGGGGTATGTTTGAAGAAAATAGAGAAGGACTTAGTAGATAGGAAGAAGTTGAAAGGGTTTTTTTGTTTGGTTGGTTTTCTAATGGGGGAGAGGAAGGTGATGAATGTTACAGTCTCCTGGTGAAGACAGGACGGATAGAATCAAGTGCACATGTAAAAAGATTGGCCTTGGCAAAGAAAAAAGCTACTCCTTTATCAGAGGTTGGGGGAAAGAGGAGAATATGAAGAATGGTATCAAGGGGGTCTTGAGATGAAGAGAAAGGGAAGGAGAGCTCATGTATAATGGCCTCAATTTTCTCAGTATAGTCAGAGTCATCTGAGAAGGAAAGAGGAGGGAGTATAGGAGCCTTAAGCAGGAAAAAGGCTTGGAACTTCTCTGGGGAACAAGATAAGAAATCAATTGTGCAGGAGTAAAAGGACTTTCTTGCTGCAATGAAAGCCTACTTTAAATTGGATAACATGAATTTATAATGTACCCAATCTGCATGGTAGTGTGATGTCTCCCGACTCCATTGGTACATATTGAGAATAATCCTGAGCTGAAGTTTGGCAAGAAATGGGCTAGGGGGTAAAGGATGAGAGAGTGGACAACAGTGTAGAGTTGAAATGGCCAACAATAAAATTGAGACTGGAAAGGGAGGAAAGTGAAGTCAGAGCAGGTCTAATGACCTTGAGAAAATTTAAGGTGGGAGAGGATCAGAAGTCTCCCTGAGGGCAAAGAATAGGTCAAGGTGGGTTGAGGCATAAGGAGAGATGGGATCATAGGAAGTTTTGATTAGACAGATGTACGGGAAAAGATCATTCAGTAAAAACAAAATATGTCTTAACATACACATAATGAGGTACCTTAATTACATCCATGCACACAAGCCTAACATCACAATTTTTAAATAAACACAATTAAGACTTCTAGGAGCATTTTATAATAAAGTAATTCCCAATTTTTCTTTGTAGATAGATCAAGCACCTCCGAAATACAAATTATTCCTAGACACAGTGAACACTTTCCCTAAAATGAACACTTAAGTAAACTGAGTTGGTGGACAGCCTCAGAACAAGCTGATGTTACAATATTCATAAGATTTAAGGAGCCTGAAGGACTGGGAGGTTACGGAGTTAGAGGGACAAACAACATGAATATGTTTCCCCTGGTGAAAAAAAAGAGGAAGGAGAGGAATTTGGTGAGGCAAGAGTAGAAATGCTTGAGAAAGGAAGGGAAATGACCTGGAGGAGGGATGACAGAACTATCATGATTTAAATTGAACTTAGATTTAAATGAATTCAGATTTAGATTAGACTGAAAAAATGTAAGCAAACTTTAAAACAGGAGAGGTGAGTGAATGATGTAGTAAAAGGACAGTATGGAAGCAGTAACAGGGAGTTTGGATTACAGAGTGCAGGAAAGGGGATAATGAATGATGACACTGGAAAGAAAGTTTGGAGCCAGGATGTGAAGGGATTTAAAAATGAAGCAGGTGATTTTACATTTTATCCCAGAGGTAATAGGGAGTCACTAAAGTTTATTGAGTGGTAAAGTGACATGGTCATGTCTACCCTTAAGAAAAATCACTTTGGCAACTATGTAGAAGATGGGCTGGAGTGGTGAGAAATGTGAGGCGGGGAAACCAATTAGAAGGCTGCTGAAATCTCTAGGTGAGATAGGGTGAAAGGCTGAACTAATGTGGTAACTATGTGAGCAGAAGGTCATATACTAGAGATGTTGTGACCGGAGAAGGAGGTCCTTCAGCTTCTAAATCCTATCTATAAGATCTATTCCAGAGGAAGGGAGGGAGGGAGAAGAAGGGAGGGAGGGAGGAGAGAAGGAAGGAAGGAAGGAAGGAAGGAAGGAAGGAAGGAAGGAAGGAAGGAAGGAAGGAAGGAAGGAAGGAAGGAAGGAAGGAAGGAAGGAAGGAAGGAAGGAGGGAGGGAGGGAGGAAGGGAGGAAGGGAGGAAGGGAGGAAAGAAGGAATATACTTTTCTGGAGTATATTAATGTCCCTTTTTCTACACTGCCACTATACTTTCTGTCCATAGCACAAAATTTAACACTTGATAGTTTAGCACATTCTATTGTTTTCAACTTGTTTCTTGTAGAAGTAGGAAGTAGCCTGGTATAGCAGAAGGAAGGCTGGACTTGGAACTAGAATACTGGGGGATCCAAGCTGGGATCTGACATTTACTAGACCTGTGACTGTAGACAAATAATTTTATCTCAGTTCCTGCCCTCAAGGAGCTTACAATCTAGTAGCAAGATAGGACACATGTTCAGACTGTGGAACAAGCCACAAATTTGTAATCAGTGGGTTCACAGTCTGGCTCAGTCATGTCCTGTGTGACCTCAGATAAACTACTTAACCTCTCTGGATCTTCAATACCTGTTCGATTGAGCTAAGTAAGGTTCGGGTTCGGATTCATGCTGGCAATAAAGCACACTCCTGACAGAACATAGTTTTATTGAAAGACAGGGGAAATACTCTAACAAACACAGTTAACACAACAAAGACAAAGACACAAACAATATAGATTTATCACCTTCCGGAGGAACTCCAGCACTTGATCCTCTCAAAGCTGAGGAGATCCCGGCTTACACAGCTCAGCTCGATCAAGGCCCCGGAAAGGAAGTTGGTCCCAGGCGAAGCGTCCTCCCCATGGGTGAGATCTCACATGCTTGTTCCACGTGGAGACTTTTATAGCATCCTGAACAAGGAAGGCTTATTGCTAACTGTCCTGGATGTTCTGGGGCAGTGAGGGTAGCCACTACCCTCGGGAGGGGAAGATCTTGTCAATCATTTTGTTCCTGAGAACTGGCTAGGTCCTCAAGAAGCAGTTTCAGAATTTCCTGTCCTTTGTTCAAGACCTATCTGTCTTCTAGTGGAAATGTATTCAACTCTTTGTTTGGGCCTATCAGCCAGGGAGGAATGTCTGAGAGGTTCATTCGTATTGAAGGTTTATCAGTTGGAGAGGAATGTCTGATTTTTTATTCCAAGCCGGAAAGTCTAAAAATCTTGCAGGAGCTGGGGGATAGCG
The DNA here is from genome assembly GCA_028646595.1 of Phalanger gymnotis. Taxonomy (NCBI): domain Eukaryota; kingdom Metazoa; phylum Chordata; class Mammalia; order Diprotodontia; family Phalangeridae; genus Phalanger; species Phalanger gymnotis. The sequence goes on along the minus strand of CM053622.1, from coordinate 723,755,011 downwards.
GGAAGGAAGAAAAGCCGGGCTTACACTGTAATATGGAAGATCTTCTATAATGATTTATCATTCAATACCGCATCTCTAAAAGAAGAAATTTGGATAAGAAGCTTACTTCTGAGGTCCCTTCCAGCTCAAAATGCGTAGTTCTGAGAATTATAATATAAATGCATTACTCAGGTACAAAACAAAGTGCTTACTTAGCTCCAAGAGGTGCTTACTAACTAGGAATTATTAGTAACTAGGAATCAAGAATGACTCCATGGACGAGGTGACAAGACAATCCACCTGCCTCCTGGCTTCTGTGGACCCTGCTCCAGAGCTGGAGCAAGACTCTACCTCCAGACTTCTAGGATCTCCTCCAGCAAAGGTCTAGACTGCTCTCTACTGTTTCTGCATGCTCTGAGCAGGACTTCCCAGAGCCTCAAAGGACACCACATGACCATTAACATTTTGCTCTTCTCTCCAAGGCTGCTTTTCTATTCTAATAAAAAAAATGATTTGAAAAATGCCTCTGTACTTAATGACCTGAGATTGTAATTGAAGTAGCTTGGAGGGGGGGGGAGGCATTTAAATATGTCTATTAAACACATATGTTTATATTGTTAACATGAGCTCTGCAATAACTATACCAGCCTGTCAGAGTGCACAACAATTAGCCAATCAGAAAGGCTTCTGAAGCCCCAAACTGCTCGACGTACCAGTGATCCTTGGCGAGTAAACAAACCCTAGCAGAATTTGGAGGTGCCTGTAGCTGCCAGAAACCAAACACCTCAAAGGCAACCTTGAGCAGCAGCTGCAGACTTAATATCTTGCCCTGAACTTTCTGTACATCCTGGCATATTGTTATTACAGATGTCTTGTCCCTTAGCACTGCCCCCACTCCCCTCCAGAAAGTAAATTATCTCACCCCTTTTTCTATTCCCCTTTGAGCTCCCTCTCTGCTCCCTTGCAGGATCTTCTCTCCCCTACAAGCTTCTTTTCCTCAGACAATAAATGTTTTTAATTGTTGTATCAGACTCTCATTTCAGGTCCCTTTCTGGAGCTGGGAGTCTTTGGTTAATAATATGTACACACATGTACATATATGCATGTCATATATGTATGAGGAGAGAGAGAGAGAAAGAGAGAGAGAGAGAGGGAGAGAGAGAGAAGGAGGGAAAGCATCTCCCCCCTCCTACAGTAAAAGTGTAGACAAGCTTTATCCTTGGCATTTCATTCTTCTGTATAAGGTTGCTCATTTTTTAATTGCCAAAATCTAATAAGCATTAAATAGAGATTTAGTTAAATAAAACATTTTGGTCATATGGCCAAAAAAATGAACATTGCCTAGACTATGATATGCAGCCCCATAGCAACATTTAAATTTGCAGTGCAAATTATTTGCATTATTCAATAATAGAAATATGGACCCACTAATTTCACTAATAGTAACTAAATGCTTGCAGCATGCAAGTATCTTGCTAGGCATTGTGGGAAATACAATGATAAATAAAAACTTTCCTTACCCTAAAGGAGCTTTCAATGTTATGATAACAACAACAGTAATAATAATGATAGTTCACATTTATAAAACATCACTCTCTTGGGACCTTCAAGAGTTACTCAACCTCTTTGGGCCCTGGCTTCCTCTACTGTAAAATGAGAGCTTAGATGAGAGGACCTTGAACCCTCTCAGCCCTCAATCTATCATCCTGTGATCCTAAGAGTCCTCACTGCAAAGGCAATACAAGAATTATTATACAGGAGGACACGGGACCTAATGAAAGTCCTAGATCTATAATCAGAGAACTTGGATTCAAATATTGTCACTTATGAGGCATTTAGTCCTTCAGCAACAATAAACCTCATTTTCCTCATCTGTTAAAATGCTGTTATTTAATGAACATAATGCATTTTATAAAACTGTGCTAGAATTAATATAAACTATTGTTGTCAGTATTTTACAGATGGGGAAATTGAGGCTGAGAAGTTCAATGACTAGTCCAAGGGCACATGGGAAATAAATAGAAGGGCAGAGATAAAAATAGCTTATAACATAAAATGGCTGCTAGGTAGCACAGTAGATAGAGTGCTGGGCCTGTAATCAAGAAGACATCTTCCTGTGTTCAAATATGCCTTCAAACACTTACTAGTTGTGTGGCCCTGGGCGAGTCACTTAACCCTGTTTGCCTTACTTTCCTCATCTGAAAAATGAGCTGGAGAAGGAAATGGGCAAACCACTCCAGTCTCTTTGCCAAGAAAACTCCTAATGGGGTCACAAAGATTCAGATACAACTGGAAAATGACTGAACAACAAAATAATGTAGAATATGATGATAGGGGCAGGGGGCGGGGGTAGGGGAGAGACCAGAGGAATACAGTCAGAGTATTGTAAATTCAGGAGTGATCCCTTCTAGCCTGCCTGGCTAATTAAGGAAAGCATTCTCAGCCTAGTGCATTGGGAAGGGCTCAGAATCAGAAGACCCAGATTCAAGCTGCTCACAAAAGCTGTTCTTCCTCCCAGAGAGGGAGGTGAAAGGCCTGCCGCCGCTGCCTCTCTATTCCCTGGGGCAAATAAAGAATGAAGAGTTTCTGGAAAGAATAGAAGTGCTTCAAAAGGAAAACAAAGAAATTTGTAAAGCACTCAGCCCAGAGACTGGCAAATAGTAGTAGAAACACTGGGCCCAAGATTTCACTGAGATAGAGAACTTTCAGATAAGGAAACACCCTCTTCTGACATAAATCAGTACTTTCTCAGCCACTATAGGCTCAGTGACCTTCCTAGAATATTGAGAGGTTAAGCACCTTGGCCAGAGGCAGGACTAGAAGCCCCCTCTTTCTGGTTTGGGGGTGAAGGGGGGCGGGGTTAGTTCTCTATGACCACACCAAACTGACCTTCCAATAAATGTTAGTGATAACCAAAAGGGCTTCTTTTTAAATAAATAAATAAAGCTATGTGGGGGCAAGAGAAACATCAAAGAAGAAAGAAGACTGTTACTTGGGTTGAATATAATGAAGGGAAGAGATGACAATGACAAATAACTACCCATTTTTTAGTTTCTCTTTTTTCTACCAAGGAGAATGCTCTTTGGCCTGGGCATATCAGAAACAAAAGGGCTAACAGGATATTCAAACTCAAAATAAGCACAGTGTTGGTAAGAAGACGTGTCATGGCGGTGGTGATGGTTGTCATTTGTTCTTGAAGAGGACCAAAATGACATCACTATGTTAGAATCAAGTTACAGTGTGTCTGACTATGGCTGATCAGACCAATATGAGCTCAGAATGGTCAACCACAGGTTGTCACTGCTTTCAACAAGACCAAATGACCAGGTAGAGAGATAAACTATATCCCAGGGTAAACGAAGATCTGGCTTATTTGATTTCTGAGTCACTGTCATTGTTATTTTACAAATCTTGGAGAACAGGAGAGTTGCCTAAGGAGAGAAGGTAGGTGAATGTTGTACTGATTTAAACCACAGACCAGTGAACTTGTTTCTGATTCCCAACAAAATCCTAGTATGGTGTTGAAGGAATGGCCTAGAGTCTTGCCTACATGCTTTCTAGAATCTTTCTCCTTGCCTATCACATTGATTCCTTGAGAAGCCTCCATCCTGGGGCCTTCCATTCCTCACTGGTGACTCTTTCCCCAGGACCCTTACTTTAGGAAAGACTCCAGCCTGCTACATTTCACTCAGGCCTTCACTCTCTAGCATACTCCTCCTACCCCAGTCACATTGCCCTCAGGTGTCGCTCTTTCCAGTTTGTTTTTGTGTTGTCTTACCCCATTAGAATGTAAGTTTCTCAATAGTATTGACCATCTTGCTTGCTTTTACTTGTATCCTCAGTACTTAGTGCCTGGCACATAATAAATGCCTAAAAAATGGTCTAACCCTCTATCTAATGAGAATTTAGAAAGGGAAGCAATACCTGGGATGCAGAATGAGGCATTTTTTTCACATGGCCAATGCATGAATTTATTTAGCTTGACTATGCATATTTGTTACAAGATTTTGTTGTGGTGGGTTTTTTCCCAGAGGAGGGAGGCAAAGTAGAAAGGATGGGGTGGATTTTTTCTTCATTTAAAAAAGTTTTTTTTTTTAAATATTAAAAAGAAAGCAAATTCCAGTAAGGGACAGGATGACATCATCAAAACTGAAATCACAGTAGAATTATTTTCAGTTCCTTTTTTTTTTTTTTTTACAAAATCACCATATTCATATTGGTCTGATCATATTAAGGAAATGCCCTAGATATAGTATACCTAGATTTAAAGGGGGCATTTGACAATGTCTTTCATGATACTCCTGTAAAAAGTTGCTGAGATTTGGGACTAGGTGATCCTTCCAGGTAGATTAGAAATTGCTTAAGTAACTATGCCCAAAGAGCACTGGTTAATGGATTAATGTCCTTCTAGTAAGGTCTACAGTAAAGTATCTCGGGGGTCTATATTTGGACCTGTCCTTTTCAACATTTTTATCAAAGATATGGATGAAAACCTTACCAAAAAGACAGATCACTAGTCAAATTTTCATATGCTAAAAATCTATGCTAATACAATGGATGACAGAATCAGAATCTAACAAGATTTTAACTAGAATGATAAAATTTAACATGAAGTAAAATAAAAAAAAAATAATGTAAAACCTGGACTTCAAAAAATCTACTATATTAAAAACAAAACAGGAATGAGCTGAGATGAGAGTTTACCTGAAAAGGATCTGGGGTTTTTGGTGGACCACAAGCTCAACATGAGTTAACAACATGGCATGAAAGCCAACGAGACTAATTTAATTTCAGGCTACATTGAGAGAGATAGTAGCCAGAAGAAGGAAGATGAGAGTGCTGCTATCTTTTGCCCGGTCCAGACCACATCTCAAGTACTGTGTTCTCTTCCATGTGCCGTAGTTTTAGAAAGGGCATTGACAGACTGAAGCAAGTCCAGAAATGGGTGGACAAGATGGTTCTAGGACCATGCCACAGAAGGGCCAGTTGAAGGAACTGGCAATGTTTAGTCTAAAGAAGAGATGACATAGAAAGGGGCATAATATAGTAACTGCCTTCGTAATAAAGAGTGTTGAATGTGGAGTTAGGAAGATCCAAGTTCAAATCTCATCTCCACTGCTTGCTAATTATATGACTCGGGGAGGTCATTTTCCTCCATGAGACTTGTTTTCATCCTCTGTAGAACAGAAATAATGATAACTATCACAGGGTTGTCATGAGCACGTTGTGAACTCTAAAGCACTTTATAAATGTCAGTTTTAAGATTATAGATTTAGAACTGGAAGGAACCCAGAAGGCATCTAATCCAACCTCTTCATTTTACAAGTGAGGCACCGAGGCTCAGAAGTGTTAAGTGACTTACCCAGAGTCACGCTATCCATAAGCATCGAAGGCAGGATTTGAACTCAGGTCTTCCTGACTCCGAGTCCAACCCTCTATTCACTCTGCCATGTTAATGAGTCATCATGTGAATAAGGCACTGATGATGATAATAGCTCACGTTTTTATCGCGCTTTAAAGTTTGCAAAGAACTTTACAAATATTGTGTCATTTTAATCTCACAACAGCCCTGAGAGGGGTTATTATTACCCTCATTTTGTTGTTGTTGCTCAGTCCTTTCAGTTGTGTTCAACTCTTCATGACCCCGTTTGGCGTTTTCTTGGCAAAGATACTGGACTGGTTTGCCATTTTCTTCTCCAGCTCATTTTACAGATGAGGAAACTGAGGCAAACAGGGTGAAGTGACTCACCCAAGGTCACATAGCTAGTAAGTGTCTAAGGCCAAATGTGAACCCATGAAGATGAGTCTCCCTGACTCCAGGCCTGTCACTATCCACTGCATCACCTAATTGAAGAAACTGAGGCAGGCAAAGACTAAGTGACTTTTCCAGAATTACAGAGTTAAGCATGTATCTGAAGCCAGATCTGAGTCCGGGTCTTCCTGACTCCAAACCCTTTGCTCTATCCACCATGCCATCTTGTTTCGTTTGGTCCAATAAGGGAGGAGTAGGAACGGTGGGTGGAAGTCGAAGAGATGATCGTGTTGGCTGGATATGAGGAAGAACTCCCTAATAGTAAAAGGTATATATATCTGACCCATCACTAGAGGGCTTCAAGCAGAAAACACATGACAATTTGCCTCGAATATCATAAAGGGGATTCTTCCAACCAAAGAGGTCTCTTCCAACGCTGAGGTTCTATGTCTTGATTCTAACATTAATTTGGTAACATAGTAGTTCTATGACCTTGGGCAAGTCACATAAGTTTCCTCAGTTTCCCCTTCTATAAAGTATAAAAATCATGCTTGCACTACTGGACTCACAAAGTTATCATGAGAAAAGCACTTTTTGGACTCCAATGCACTATTATTACTTATTCTCATTGCCACAGATGTACTCCGGGCCTTCATTACCTCATGCCCACATTATTACTACTTCCTAAATAATGTCCTCGCCTCGAGGCTCCTTGCAGTCATTCGTCCTACACCTTCCTTCTCTATAATTCTTCCAAAGAGGCTTCCTTCATCATGCCGTTCCTCTGCTCAAATACCGGTAAGTGTTGAATTATATGATTTCTTTATCACTGACCAGGGATTCCTACTGATGAAAGAATCATGACAGGATCATAGATTTAGAGCTAGAAGATCCCTTACAAGCCATTGAGTCCAGCCTCTTCATTTTACAGGTTAGAAAACCGAGGCACAGAAAAGTTAGAGTATCATAGTAAAGGCCCAGTATCACATATTTAGTGACATATCTGAGGTAGGATTTGAACCCATGCACTCCTGTTTCCAATCCAACTCTCTGTCCACTATCCCAAGCTCTTTAGGACTCAAATAGACTTTCAAAGCCCTCCATAATTCTACATCTCTGTTTCTGTGTGTGTGTTTCTCTGTTTCTGTCTGTTTCTGACTCTCTGTCTCATACACATATACACACACTCACACTCCTAGGTCAATTCATCCCTCCTTAGACAGCCTGGTGACCCCCGTTCCCAGAGGTTCCCCATATTGGTGATTGGTTTAGTGCTGACACGTGATTAGCTTAGCTCTATTGCAGCCCCAAACTCCCAAATTCTATCATCTTTCAGCTGCAGCCTTCTGAGGAGCAGGTTTTACAGATATGCTCCACCATGCCCAGCCCAATCCTCATCTTCTGTTACTTCCTAACACAAACCCACTGATCCAACAAGTTTGTTCTCATTGCCATTCTATGAAGGCACCAGGCCTTTGCTCACACTGTTCCCCCCTCCCAAGAACGCTTAGAAAGCTTCCTCTGCTGATGAAATTCTAGCTATCTTGCCAGACCCTGCTAAAGTCCTAGCTCTTCCATGTCTTCATATTGCATGTCTGGGTATTTCATTATACCCTGCCTTGTAATGACATTTAGCTTTTTCACACATCTCATAACTCCTCAGCACCACTGTATGTTCTTGAGAAAAGGAATGTAGAGGAAAATTCTTATTAGAATCCAAGAATCCTAGAATTGGAAACAACACAACATCATTTAGCTCAATCCTACCTGAAGTAGGATCCCCATGAACAACATCCCTGGCAAGTAATAATCTAACCTTCACCTGAACACCTGTAGTGATGGGAAAATCACTATCTCCCTAAAGTAGCCCATTCTTTATTCAGACAGTTCTAATTGCAGAGGAACTTTCCCTAATGTTAAGCCAAATCCACTTCCTTATAACTTCCACCCATTTCTTAAACCTAGCTCTGCCCTCTAGGGCCAATTAATAAGTATTTATTAACCATCAGCTATGTTAGGTATTATTCTACCTGTAGGCACAGGGGGTACAAGTACAAAGGTGAGACAGTTCCTGCCTTCCAGGAGTTAATATTGGGGAAATTGTAACACATTCTCAGATAAGCAAATGTAAGATATATGTAAAATAAATACACGATGATGGAGAAGGGGAAGCAGTAAGAGGAGGAAAATAATAAGGCTAGGATAGCAAATTGGAAGGGACCTTAGAAAGCATCTAATCCAACTGTTTTTGACAAAGAGGAAAGCTGAGGCCCAAAGAAGTGTCTTGCTCAAGGGGACAAACAGGAAATGGCAAAGCCAGGTGATGCTCTTTTCCTATACAAATACAGCGCTCTTTTCCTATACAATGATCTTCTTAAGAAAGCCTTCTGCTTCTGGAAAGGAAACATCTGATACCTACAATTCACTGTACAACACAAAGGACATATACCCATTGTTATAGCCACTGAGCACAGCACCAAGCTCAAAGTAGGTATTCAATAATTCTTGTTCAAAAGACAAATATGGATTGATTTCTAATGGAATACATCCTGTCCTTGTTGAATTCACATTTGTATTTGCTACTAACATCACCGATTATCAATCTATCTACTACTGGAGGGAAACAAATCCGCAGGCTATTCAGGGTTATAGGTCATTTTACAACCATTGATGCTTGCTCTTGGCATGCACATATATGTATTTATACGTGCATCAGAGTCACCTTGATTTTTCTCAGGCTAAGTACTGACATGAGTCTGAATGCCCTGAGCGCACCTTCACAGTTCAAAATGGAACAGTGCGCTGCAGAGGAAAGAGGTGTAGATCTGGAGTCAGAAGATCTAAGTTCAAATAGTGCCTTTGTGACCTTGGGCAAGTCAGTTCCCTTCTTGGTACTTCAGTCTCCTCATCTGTAAAATGAAGGGTTTGGACTAGATGACCTCTTTGTTGTTGTTTAGTTGTGTCCAACTCTAACCCCGTTGGGGGTTTTCTTGAAAGAGATACTGGAGTGGTTTGCCATTTCCTTCTCCAGCTCATTTTACAGATTAGGAAACTGAAGCAAACAGGGTTAAGCAACTAGTAAATAGGTGAGGCCACATTTGAACTCAGGAAGATGAGTCTTCCTGACTCAAGGCCCAGTACTCTGCACCACCTAGCTGCAGATGACCCCTAGGCCAATTCTCCTCACAGCCCCCTGTGAATTCTATAATGTGCTTAAGCTGCCAACAGTAGGGCAACTCCAATATCTGCTGGATGATAGAAGGAAGCCAGCCTGAGATTCCAAACTTGCCACAACTGAGTGTCAATACCTAGGTTTCCAGAGCTGTGGAATGGTCAAACTGAGTTGTGCTCCATGTGCCCCAGCCTTATTGCATTTCTCTTCAAAATCTAATTTAAAGGTGGTATCTGAGAATTAAATTTGAATTTCTGCAACACAGCATAAAATACAGGAATAATAGACTCCTAGAAAGGGATAGAAGGTACCTATCAAAAACTTCTAAGAATGTACTGCAAACCAGTTAAAAGGCACCACAGGATTGTAATCCTAAGGCTAGAAGAGTCCTAAGAGAGCATCCATTCCAATTTCCTCATTTTACAGTTGAGGAAACAGGAAAGTCCACACTAAGTTACATGTAGAAAACCAGGAAATGTGATGGAGAGCATTTGAGTAAAGATCAATGGAGGAAGAAATAAAAGTGATATAATCATCAGAGCTTACTATAAACCCCCTAGATGGAAAACAGAAATATATTAGGATTTCAGAAAAGAAATAACAAGTCTATACCCCTTTCCAATTTGTCTTCTCAGCAAATTGGTGCTTCTATCTCTACTCTCTCACTTACCTTCAGTCTCCCTCTATCTACTGACTACTACTCTCCTGCCTACAAGCATGGCCATGACTCCATCTTCAAAAAACCCTATTTCACCCATCCCTAAGAGCTATCGTTCTATAGCTCTCCTTCCTTTTATGGGTAACGCCTTGAGAAGGCCTTCTAAACAAGTGTCTCTGCTTCCTTTCCTCTCACTCTCTTCTTAAAAGAGAAGAGTAACTCCTTTTTTAAGAAAAATTATTTATTTTTAGTTTTCAACATTCACTTCTATAAGATTTTGAGCTCTAAATTTTTCCCTCCTTCCCAAGAGAGCATGCAATCTGATATAGGCTATACATGTACAATCATATTAAAGTATTTCCACATTAGTTGTGTTGTGAAAATTGTTGTGGTTGTTGTCCTTCCTTCTCGAGGAGGACCAAAATGACATCCCTGTGCTTGAGTCAAGATTCAACGTATCTGACTATGGCTGATCAGGCCAACACAAGCTCAGAATGATCTACAACAGGTCGGGCACAAATAGTCTATGTGAACATTTGAAGTGGATACTCCAAACTTGGGCATCCTGAGTTTCCTTTGAGCTGTTTCAATTCTGCTTTGCTCATAGAGCACAACACCTTTTCTGATGTGGAAACACCATGCTGGGTGGTCCTGTGCCAATGTCTCCTATGTCACATAATCAATTCCAAAGTTTTTGAGAGAGACCTTGAGAGTGTCCTTGTACCGCTTCTTCTGACCACCGTGTGAATGCTTGCCCTGTGTGAGTTCTTCATAAAAGTCTTTCTGGCAAGTATACATTTTGCATTGGAACAATGCAGCCAGCCCTTCAGAGTTGTGCTCTCTAAAGCAGAGTTTGAATGCTTGGCAGTTTAGTTCAAGTAAGACCTCAGTGTCTGGTACCTTATCCTGCCAGGTGATTGTATTGCTGAGAATCATAGTTGATCATAGCACAGTACTGTGTACAATGTTCACCTGGTTCTGCTCAATTCACTCAGCATCAGTTTATATGTCTTTCCAGGTTTTTCTGAAATCTGCCTGCTCACTATTTCTTATGGAACAATAGTATTTCATTACATTCGTATACCACAACTTATTTAGCTATCCCCCAATTGATGGCCATCCCCTCAGTTTCCGATTCTTGGCCACCACAAAAAGAGCTGCTATAAATTAGAGCAGTAACTCTTAACTCTGCAGTCTTATTTCTGACCTCATCATTCAACTGAAACTGCTCTATCCAAAGTTTCCGGGGATCTCCTCGTTGCCAAATCTAGTTGCCCTTTCTCAAATCTCATCTTTTTTGACATCCTCTGCAACCTTTGGTACTGCTGATCGTGCTCCTCTTTATCCTGGTCCCCGTTCCCTTCTCCCTCTATACTATTTCATTTGAGGATCGCATCAACTCCCACGGATGCAAATATCTTCTCTATTTTTCCAGCCCTAACCTTTCTCCAGGCTCACGACTCCAACAGCCCATTGCAGATCTCGAACAGGACGTCTTATAGACATTTTAAGCTCAACATATCCCAAACAGAAATTAGTATCTTCACCCACCCAACACTCCTCTCTACCTAACTTCTCTTTACTGTGAAGGGTATCTTCATTGTCCCAGTCACTCAGAATTGCAATGTAGGTGCCATCCTCATCTCCCAACTCCCTCTCACCCCTATAATCAATCAATAGTCAAGTCCCAGTATTTCTGTCTTCATAACATCTCCAGCATATACCCCCTTCTCTCCTCTAACATGGCTACCACTCTGGTCCAGGCCCTTATCACCTCATGCCTTGAGGCAATAGCCCACTGGTAGTTCTGCCTGCCTGAGTCTCTCTCCACTCCAGTTCACCCTCACTCAAATTAATGATCCTAAAGCATAAGTCCGACCATGTCACCTTGCCATTTCAATAAACTTCAATGGCTCTCTACTACCTCCAGGATAAAATATAAAATCCTCAGTTTGGTTTATAAAGCCCTCAGCAATCTGACCCTTACTACCTTTCCAGTCTTCTGGCTTCCCTGATGTTCCTCAAACACATTTCATGTCTCAGCTCACGCATTTTTCCTGCCTGTCCCCCGCACCCAGAAAGCTCTCCCTCCTCATCTCTACTGCCTGGCTTCCATGGGTTCCTTCAAGTATTAGCTAAAGTCCCACCGTCTACAAGAAGCCTTTCCTGATCCCTGTTCATATGAGTGCCTTCCCACTGCTGATCATTTGCAATTAATCCTGTAGATAGAGGTTTGGGGGCTTTTTTATACATAGTTATTTCCATAGTAGTTAGGTGGTACAGTGGATAGAGAGCTGGTTCTGAAGTCAGGAAGATCCAAGTTCAAATCCATCCTCAGACATTGTGTGTGACCCTGGCCAAGTTACTTAACCTATTTGCCTAAGTTTTTCAACTGTAAAAATGGGGATAATAATAACCTCCCAGGCCTCTTGTGAGGATAAAATGAGATAATATTTATAAAGCAACTAGATTGTTGTCCTCTCCTCCATTAGACCATAAGCTACTTGAGAGCAAGGACTTTTTTTGCCTTTCTTTGAATCCTCTTTGCTTAGTGCAGTGCCTAGCACACAGTAGGCATTTAATAAATGCTAGTTAAGTGGTGCCGGGGATAGAGTGCTGGGCCTGAAGTCAGGAAGACTCATCTTCCTGAGTTCAAATCTGGCCTCAGAGACTTACTAATTGTGTGACCCTGGGCAAATCATTTCACCCTGTTTGCCTCAGTTCTTCATCTGTAAAAATGATCTCGAGAAAGAAATGCCAGCTATTCTAGTACCTCTGCCAAGAAAACTCCAAATGAGGTCACGAGGCGTCAGACACGACTGAAAATGACTGAACAACAAAATGTATTTACTGACTCTATGCTGACCTGATCAGACGGCAGCTGAAATATTGAATTCAGTGCTGTGTACTAAATACATGGGAAGGAAGTATATTTTAGGAAGGACATTGGTAAACTGGATACTAAGAAGGCAACCAGCAAGGTGAAGGCCTTTGAGATTGAGTCATATGAGACTCACTTGAAGGAGCAGGGATAATTAGCCTGGAAAACAGAAGACTGGGATGGTGGGCTGCACATATCTGAAGAAATGTCATGTGGCCATGGGATCAGACTGGGTGTTTTCTGGCTCAGGAGGAAAAATTAGAAGCAATGCATAGAAGGTGCCGAGAGGTAAATCAAGGCCCAATCTAAGGAAAAATGACCTGACAAAAGCAGAAAGGACAGCTTCAGGAAGACCCCCTCTTCCACTAGAGGTCTTCACACAAGAGCTGGGGAATCACTTGTTAGCTCTGTTGTGTAGGGGTTTGTTTTGTTTTGTTTTTTTCAGGTAAGGATTGGATTAGATAGCGTCTGGAGTCCCTTCTGACTCTGGAAATCTGAAATTCTCTGAAAAGGAGAGCACAAACCCCTTCACAATGTTGCTCATCAACTTGTCCCTTCAGGCCCTATTCTTGTAGTTCTTGCCTAATCCTGGCTACCTCAGGTTTGTCTTTTTGCCAAGTTCACACCACTGTGGTCAGTCCTGTCTTCCTAGCAATAAGCTTTGGGTGACACAGACTCGTATGTCATTAACGGACTGTGTATGTTGTCTGCCACCTCGCATTGTACACTTGCGCTCTCCCTGTCTTCTGTGGAGTCAACACTACCCCTGCCGACCTGGCTACCTCTCCTAACAGATGTATTGGCAGCTCTGGGTAAATTCAGCTGGTGTGGTTTAACTGCCAGCCAGGTTAATTTCTCACCTTCCAGACCGAGTGCCCAGACTCTTCACAGAGAGCGTCATTGACAAGCAGATGATTGAAACTGACTACAAACCCAACATACACCTGGCAATCAGACAGACACAATGACTTCAGATGTCAAGGGTGGTAGAATGTTTGATGTGATGAGACAGATTTAGTCCTGCTACCTCAACTCTAAAAGGCAGGCTGCTTGTAGATATTCCAGCCGCTCTCCCCAGGGAGCCAGATGCTATTTACTGTGTAGCCACAGGCTGGTATGCTGATTACTATGATTGCCATCCAAACTGAAAGCTGATGGTGGCATCAAAGGCTGGGGACTGAGCATGCATCAGCTTATTTACAAACATTTTCCAGAGAAAGACATTGGCAAAGAGGTCTGGGCTAGAAAATGAGTGTATTTTCTCCACAAAGCTCTATATAACCAAAGGGAATCAAATTTCAGTGATGCTTGAACTTAGAAACTTAGAATGATCTTATTTCAGCAGCAGCCTAGGCTTTCCTAAAAAATCCAAGGCCCTTCCCCTAAGTAATATGAGCCTGTAAGGGCTGGGGTCCTACAGGAGAAAAATGAACCAGAAAATCAATCAAGGAAGTTTTCCCTGAAATTGATGAATCGAGACTTGGGCCTATGATTCCACTGCTATAGAGAACTTCCAGATTAGAAAATTCTCTCTACCGATGCAGGCCAGCACCTTCTCTGAAATGGATGGTCTTACACAGCTGCCCAGAGCCCTATGTCAAAGATAGGACTTGAACTCAGACTACTGGCTTTGAAGCTACTTCCTATCCACTCTATCTCTCAAAATACATAAATAATGCAGGAAATGTTTGTAGAGAAATGCATGGAGGAATCACAGCAACATAAACTTAATCATTATAATAATAGTTAGCATGTATATAGCAATTTAAGGTTGGCAAAACTTTTTTTATATATGTTTTCTCATATGATCCTCACGACAACCCTGTGAAGAGAGGGCTCTTATCATCCTCAAGTCCAAGGGGTTAAATAGCTTGCCCAAGATCACACAGCTAAGTGTCTGAGGTAGGATTCTATTTGTTACACCACCCTGTTACTCCTATTTACAGCTGGGAAGAACCTTGGAGACCAAATAGCCACAGATCCCAGCTTTAGAACTGAAAGAGATGTTGCCATCAGTGAATCCCACCCCCTCACTAGACTGATGAGGCAGCTGAGGCCCAGGTCACACAGGTAATAAATGACAGGAAAACAGCTGAACTAAAGTCTCTGACCCCCAAGCCAGTGCTCTGCCCACTGTACCATATATTCATCTAATTTTCTGACCAATTTCTGTGGGGTTTCCTCATATTTTAGCAAAACCTAACCCCACATCTTCCAGGGCGGGGGCCTCCTCAGTCCCAATGATGACTTCTTAGTGCTATCTCCATTGTCATCAATGATATCTGTGCTGCAGACAGAAAATGGGCACAAGTTCAGCTGATACAAAGGAGGAAGGTCAAACAACAACAATCAATATTGTTATCAGTAGTAGTATTATAACTAGAATCTTCACAGCGCTTTAAGGTTTGCCAAATGCTTTAAAAATATTGTCTCATTTTTTTCCTCACAATAACTCCGGGAGGTGGGGAGTTATTACTGTCAATCCCGTTTTACAGATGAGGAAACCAAGGCTAGGACAGGTTAAATTGCCCAGTGGTCCTTACTCCAGGTCCAATTGTCTCTCTCTCTCTGTCCTATACCATCAACTAGATCGAGTCTGATAGGACAGCTTTGTCTTGAGGTGCCCCACCCCCACCACGTGGTCTCATGCTGCGTGTAGAGTCATATCAGCACAAAGCACAACCTTGACTGATGCCAACGTTTATTTAAACGTTCCTCCCTCCCCCCAGAAGAATGAAAGAGAAGGATAAATACTGCGGGCAGCACCGCCATTCTGCATCCCCTAATCTCTCAGCATCTCCATAGCACTCCTTCCTCTGAGCGAACACTCATTCCTCATTAAGTAACACATCCCCTGCTCATCTGCTCCACACCCCAAATAACAGGCAGCCTCTGCATCTACCATCCTTCACACACCAGCAGTCACCACACTGCCTAAGCACCACTTCAATCACAGAGTACAGAGGCCAACCCATCCCTGGACAAGTATCCTTTCTATAATATGTCCAACAACTTCCCTTGAAGGCTTCCAATGAAACAGAGGCCATGACCTCCTGGCATGCCTCATTTTGATACTGGATGGCTCTAATTATTAGAAATTTTTCCTTATGTGAAGACTAAATCTGCTTCTCTGTCATTTTCACTCACTGTCTCTGGTTCTTCTGTCTTGAACAAAGAGAAACAAATTTAATTTCTTTTCCACATAACAGTACCTCAAATACTTGAAGAAGAGAGCTATCACATCCCCTTCTGGCCCTGTTCTAGGTTTTCCCACTTCAAAATCATGTTGTTTCATTCTAGTACTTCCCTCAGTAGCTGGGGCCTCTTTTGCCTGGAGCATCCACTCATCCTTGCCACTTTCTCAAACTACACTATCCCTCTATAAGGCCACCTTCTTCTCCCACTGATGCATTCCTTCCAGAGCCTCCATTTTGTGAAGGGGTCTAGGTCAGCCTTCATTCCCTTCTTGGACTGCTTCCTGGCTTCCTAGCTTCAAAACCATGTTTCCCTTGCACCTTAAGTCCCTCTCCCTTTTTAACTCCCTTGTGTATATTGTCTTTTCCCCACTAGAATATAAGCTCCTTGAGGGCAGGAATTTTCTTTCTTTTTACCTGTATTTGTACACCAGGCATATATTGGGTGTTCAGGGAGAACTAGCACTTCCAATGAGACCCCTTCAGAACTGCTCAACCACCTTTAGTGTTCACCTGTCCCCCAACTCTCACCTGTGGCTCCAAGAAGCTGTAGCACGTGCAGTGGCCGCAACCAGGTAAAACCAACTCAGCAGATGGACTAAACCAAGTTGAGGGTAACAAACAGGCTTCAAATTCGTCAGCAAGTTAGGGGGATGTCTATCCCAAGCGTGTGAAGACTTCCCCTGGTGGAATGGGCAGATGAGAACAAATTGATCCAATAGCCTTGAAGGCTGCTGAAGCAGGCTCCATGGAGTGCTTAGAGCTTGGTCAGACATCGAATCCCAGACCATCACCAATCATCTTGACTTCTGTCTTGCCACTGGACTTCAATGACTCTGGAAGACAGAGCAAGGCCGATGACTTTATGCCCCAACTCTTCCTCACTTAAATCCAATTCGCGCAAGTCAAGACATCACCCCATGATATCATTGGTCCTCTTCAAAAAAGAAGGATGAAGAAGAACAATATTTGTATACCCACCACTTAGCACAGAGCCTAGCCAATAGTAAACAGTAAATAAATATTTGTTGCCTTCCTTCCTTCTTTTCTTCCCTCAATCTTCTCCTCTCCAGATTAAACATCTAAAGTTACTTCAAGGAGTAACACATGTCATGATCTCATTATCATCCTGGTCAGCCCCATCTGGATGTTCTCCATTTTGTCAAGGTCCTTTTCAAAAGGTGGTGCTCAGATAAAAACACAATACTCCACATGAGGTCTGACAGTGTGAGACTGAAAATTGATTTTAATTCTATTTTTAAGACATAATCAAGCTAGCATGGATTTAATATTCCCCTTCACTGTGTGAGTCTAAAATACCTACCTTCCCATTGTAGATTTACTCAGGTAACCTCAGGTCATTCAATTTTATTCTTGTGACTTTTATCTCCACTCTCATTTTTTTGTGACTTGTACCCCAGCCTTGTAACTTCACTAATCACCCACTTTCCAGAGAAATTTGATTAACCTAAAGGTCAATCTCATCAATTTAAAACAGTTGTAGTAACTCCCATGACTACAGACTACTCCTTCACCTGAGGACTGATCTCATCTCCCAATGATGTCATGGGGAGGAGTTAAGATGACACTTAAGATGGCACCTCCTCATTGAAGTGTATGTCTACCAATCAGAAGAAGACACACCTATGTTACCCATGATTTTGCTCTGTCATCTTGTTCATCTCTATGAAAGAGCCTGTCAGTCCTTACTTGCAGTCTTTAGGCATCAAGAGAGTCCATTGACCCCATTTATTGGTAATTTCTATCCTTGCTAATAAATACTCAGAACTTTGTCCCTCAGAATTTCTATCTCAACAACAGCATAAGTCATACCACCTTCTTTCTTCTAGATGCTATGCTTAGACTAATTCATGCAGGTCAAGATTGCATCATTTTTTTGGCTGCCACATTTATGACCCATATTGGCTTCTAAAACCCTTAGGTTGTTTTTTTCCTCCAGATATATTACTGTGTAGACACAAACACCATCTCATACTTGTGAAATCAGTTTTAAATACCTCTATAGACATCCTAGTCCATTTTGCTGGTCCCCTAGTCAATTTCCTTGCCTGTAAAATGGGTGAATTGGACTGAGTAATCTCTAAAAAACTCTTTTAACTCTAATCCTATGATGCTAGAAACCATTCCTACAACAATGAAAGCTGTGGAGGGAGCATCACCTATAAGCCACAATGGGCACTTCGCTGTGTCCTGTCTTCTGAGGTCATCAGTCTAGTATGGCCTCCCAAATACCCAGATTTCCCCAACTCTCAAGGCCTATGTTAGGGACAACAAAAAAACCCACCTTTTTTTCCTTTAACCCATATGGCAATAAGTTTAAAGCAAAACTTGGCTCGGTAATTAAATAGCTAATAGACTAATAATTAAACAGCTAGATGTCACAATTGACAGAGTACTGGCCCTGGATTCAGGAAGAATTAAGTTTAAATTCTACTTTGGACACTTACTGACCTGTAAACCCAAGCAAATCACTAAACCACCAATTCCTCAACTGCCTCAGTTTCCACACTTTGCAGAATGGGGATAAATAATGGTATCTACAAAGATTGTCATGAGGATAAAACGAGATATTTATAAAGGCTGTTTGCAAAGCTTAAAGCACTAGGTAAGTGCTAACTACTATTAATAATAACTAATATCAATTAGTTATAGTGTAACATAAATAAACATAATAATTATATAGCAGTTGAACATTTGCACAGTGCTTTAAAAATATAGCTATTGATAATAAGTCAGTATTTATATAGCACTTTAAGGCTTTCGAAACACTTTAATAATATAGCTACAAATAATAATGATAGTATTTATATGGTACTCTAAGGTTTTCAAAATACTTTGCATGTATCGTCTCATTTATCACCACAACAAACCTTTGAGGAAAGTGGTATTATTGTTCCTTTTTATAGATAAGGAAACTGAAGCTGAGGACAGTTAAGGGCCTTGTCCAGGGTCACACAGCTAGTTAATGTTTCTGAGGAAGGATTTAAATTCAGTTATTTCTTCTGGATTCCAGGTCCAGCATTCTGTCTACTGTTCTACCTTACTGGCCTAAAATGAAATGTCACAATGAGCAAAAGAAGGCACGAACCAGAAAAGCAACCACATTTACCTAGATGTCTAATGCCATCTGACCCCGTCTCCTAGGCAAGGTAAAGCTCCCTCACACTACGCACACACACACATACACATACACACACACACACACACACACACACACACACACACACACACACACACACACACCTTTCAAATATTCCCCTGGCCCTTTCCAAACAGAAAGGGTCAGAAGAATTGGTTAACACATCTTACCTCCAGTTCAGTTTAGTCACCCTGTTGTGAGGGCCAAAGAGCTTGAAGCTCACCTACTCTAACTCCAATTCTAGAGATAAGGAAACTGAGACTCAGAGAGAAGTGACTTGCCTAAGGTCACCCTGTAAGTTAGTGCCACAAGCACATCAAAATTGAAATCGAAATCTCTGGATGCCAAAGCCAGTGTTCTTTCCACTCTAACAGATCTACTGAGTGTCTATGAACTGCAAAGGCACAGTTTTCAGAAGTGAGGATAACCAGTAAAATAAAAAATGAGTAGACTTGATATTCTTATGAGGTCAGAGAGAGAAATGCACAGATAGAGCTAACACTGTGTATAAGAGTGATGGGGTAACTTCTGCTTGGGTCCTTCTCTGATGTCCCAGTATGGTCTGCAAGTGATGATGGATTCTTGGAGGTGATGCCTGTGGAGAACAGGAGAACCAGTTCAAGGTGAAAAGGGTGTTGAATATACACAGTCGTTAGCTACCAAACAATTGGGGGGGGTCCCAAGTTTTTCAGTAGATCTCTATTGTCTGTCAAGTAAAGCTGACATTTTTCTTCATGGTCTACAAGGCCTTCCACAATTTAATATCACCCTATCTTTTCATCTGAGCCTCAAACACTTGCCTCCATGATCCCTTGACTCCAGGTTGCAGCCAAATGGGACTATAATCTACCCTCTCAACAAGCCTGAACGTACTCTGTCTCCCATCTTCATGCCTGTGGACTGGCTGCCTAGAACTCTCTTTCCTCTCATCTCCATCTCTTGGTTTCCCTGGCTTTCTTCAAGACTCAGCTTGAATCCCACACTCTACAAGAAGTCTTTCCTAGTTCCTCTCCACACCCATACCCCCATGAGGTTAGCTTCCATTTTTTCTGCATTTTTCTTGTATATAGTGATTTATGTGCATGCTGTCTTCTCTCCCCTTCCCCAACCCCCAACCCCATTAGAACAGTTTGAAGGGACTGTTTTTGTCTTTCTTTGCATCTCCAGTACTTAGCACAGTGGCTGGCACATAGTATTTGCTTAATAAATGCTTATTGACCAATTGACCAACATGCCTGTGCTTTCAAACCTGCTCCTTTGCCCACATTGTTCCCAATGCCTAGACTGCCTTCCTCTCCTTCCCCCATTCACTTGAAGAAATCCTATCCATCCTTTAGGGCCTAACTTCAATGTCAACTTTTCCAAAAGGTCCTCCCCTATAGACCCTTTTCAGTAATGATCATCGCCTTCACACAGGACATTGCTCAGCACATTGCTAATGCACTTATCATATAATATCGTGCATAATTGTTATATGTTTGTGTCTTATTCCTGCTAAGTTTTTAAGCTCAAGATGGCAGGGGTTGTGTCCTATCTAAGCTTTGTATTTCATTCCATCCCCCATCTTGAGCTAACCAGAATGCTCAACACACAGAAAATGCTTAATAAATGTTTACCGTGCTGTGGTATACATTACAAAAGAAGCTATTTCTTTACAAAATAAAACTTCAGGCTACATATGAAATACATATGAAATAACTGATTTTACAAAAAATCTCATTAACATACCTTTTTTTTCTTGGAAGTGTGATTTAATTGGTGTAGAAGCCCCTTGGGAAGAATTTCTCTTACCATGCAGACAAGTACCTACTCATACTGTTAATGAGTTGCCATAGGACACTTAGAAGTTAAGTGACTTGCACAGGGTCACTTATCGAATGTGTCAAAGGCAGAATTTAAATCTTGGTCCTCCTGGCTCCAGAGCCAGCTCTCTATCCACTCTACCCAAGGACTTAAGTTGTCCACCATCTAAGCTCATTTATGCATGATTAAAAAGTAATTGCAAATGCATTCATCAGACTAAAAGATGTAAAATCCAGGATGTAAATAAGAAAAAGAGACCCAAGAGAAGGGCTTCTAAGTTCAAAGACATTCTATTATATCAGCACTTTCCAACACACTGCCTAATTGGTTTTCTATGCAGGAATCAGAGGAGAAATAAGAAGAGGTTGGACGTTTGGAATCATTATTGCTTTGGGGCCATTTCCATACCACAACCCTGGTATGGTCAGACTCACTCAGTGTAGCTCTAGTCCTTCTTAATCTCCTTCCTTAGAGCAGGATAAGGGCAACACTCAGACAGAAGGAGAAAATTGAAGTTAGTTTAAGGGGGAAATAGAGTAATATTGCTTGATATAGTAAATTCAGGCCCTAAGGAAAACTCAGTGTGGTGAAGTTGGGCTTGGGTCCCTTTGAACCTCTCTTTGGCCCAGTCGCTTCATGCTCTCTACCTCCTTTCACTTGTCAGAAAAAAGATCTGAGACCTAAAAACAACTCCAAAGGACTCCTGATGGAAAATGTTATCCACACCCAGAGAAAGAAGTATGGAGTCTGAATGCAAAGTGAAGAAGACTATTTTCTTTTTGTTTTGGTTTGTCTTTCTTTCTCATGGTTCCTCCCATTCGTTCTAATTCTTCTATACAACATGACTAATGTGAAAATATGTTTAATAGGAATGTATATGTAGAGCCTATATCAGATTGCAGGCCATCTTGGCGGGGAGGGGGAAAAATTTAAAACTTATGGAAGTGAATTTTGTAAACTAAAAATAAACTTAAAAAAAAAAGAAAGAAAAAGATCTGATAAGAGCTATTCATCCCTTACAGTAACGGGGTCTAGAACACAAGGGACCTAAAAATCATCCAGCCCAATCCCCTCATTTTAATCAACCAACAAGCACGCATACTGCAGGCCAGCTCTATGCTGTATCCTGGAGATACAAGTACAGAGAATGAAACAATTGCTACTCTTAAAGAGTTTCTATCTTCACGTAGAAGGCAAGTATAAATAGAGAGAATCAATGCAAGACAGTTAAAGACAAGGTAATTAGGGAAGAAGAGTACTTAGTTGCAGGGGCAGCAAGTGGGGGTAGGTATGAGGAAAGAATTCACACTGAAGATAGTAGTTGAGCTTTGATTCAATTCAGAAGGCTATTATAGGCCTACTATGAGCCAGGCACTGTTCTAAGTGCTAGGAACACAAATAAGAAATATTTCCCTTCCCTCAAGAAGCTTACAACCTAATAGGGAGACAACGCACAATAGGAAACAGGAAAGAGGGAAAGGGGCAGCAAGACATTCATGCATCAGGGTCAGCATGTTTGATGGAGCTCAAACCAAGCAGAGCTCCAGTTGGAAAATGGAGAACTAGTTGGAAAGTCCAGCTCTCAGTCATCTATAAAAGAAAACTCTGAGAAGAGTTTAGTGCTCCACCCAACCTGCCCTCCAATCAGAGGAGGGAGTAGGAGAGGGAGTTGAGTAGCTCTTAAGTATTCAAAGTTGAGTTAATCAGCATGATAGTGAAGTTTCGGGTGATGACTTTATCCTGGGTGGGGCATCACATTCAGTGGAGCCCAAACCAACAAGAGGTGTAGATGGAAAGGGACTGATAGAGTGAGGAGGGAGTATGTACATTCCAAGCCTGAAGAATGGCTAGTGCAAAGGCATGAAAACTAGAGATGGAATACCACATGTGAAGAACAGAGAAGCCAGTTGGGCTAGATCACAAAATACAGGTAAGGGAGTAATCTACAATGAGGCTGGAAAGATGCCCGGTGAAGAGAGAATAAGGAACACATGCTAGTGACAGCAATGATAGGATTTGCACCTGATTGGATGTCCAATCCAATCCAATAAACATTTATTAAATACTTATTATGTGCTAGGCCAGCTAGCTGTCGAAGTAGATAGAGTGCCTGGCCTTTATTCTGAAAGACTCATCTGCATAAGTCCAAATCTGGCCTCAGACACTTACTAGCTGTGTGACCCTAAACAAGTCACTTAACCCTGTTTGCCTCAGTTTCCTCATCCGCAAAATGAGCTGGAGAAGGAAACGGCCAACCACTGCAGTATCTTTGCCAAGAAAACCCCAAATGGTGTCATGAAGAGTCAGACATGACTGAACAAAATGTTTCAGGCACTGTGCTAACTACTGGATGTGGGGGATGAGGGAGAAAAGTCAAAGATGATTTTGAGATTATGAGCCAGAATGGTCTCTGGTCCTAAGTTCCATGCTTGGTCATTCGATGTCTGAGGGTCTCAGAACGTGGCTGCCCCATCAACAAAAATAGAGGAGCTAAAATGATAGGTATGTTTTTTAGATGGAAAGATGAGTTCAGTTTTGACCATGTTGAGTTTAGGTTCTGGTGAAGGTACCTAGCAGATCATTCACTCTTAACTATGGGACTGGAGCTCTTAGGAGAGTTTAGAAGTAATCTACATAGAGGTTCCTCAATGCCACCATACTGCTCACCTCTAGTCCACCCCAGCAATGCCATTCACCTAAATCAATGATTTTATTCTGGCTTCTCCCAACCTACTCACACTTCTCAGTCCCTACTATAGCTTCTCAGTCTCAGGTCTCATTCCTTAAGGGCTAAGTGACAAGTTAACAATCTATTCTTTTGCTATGAAGTTGTCTAGAAAGCTATTCTCCAAGGAAAGCTTATCAACAAGGAAATGAAAAATTCTTAAACTGGGTGATCATCTGTTCAAGTCCAGAAGATACAGGGAACAGAGGCCTACAAGCTGTTCCCATAATACAGATTTGTGTAGGTGGGAACTGTTTGTGTGCACATCGAAATGCAGCAAAATTTGTGTGTTGAGAAGCAAACAGCAGTAAGAAAGGGGCATGAATGCTGGCTTGTTAAAAAAAAAATTAGGATCAAGGCCTCCATTGGAATGAGAACTATGTTTTGGAGCTGCTGATAGAAACTGGGTTTTCCCCAAGGAGGGGTGGGGTTACAGATCATTCCAGTTCATGACTTATAACCTCTGAGGGGCCACTAGTGCCCTGGATATGTAACAGCTGAAAGTATTGTATCCTGCCTGGTCTCAGGTTTCCCTCTTGACTAATTGAAGGGCAGGCCTGTGGAAGAGGGATTAGGCTGGTTATACTGGGGAGCTAGGAGTAATGTGTGGAAGCTGCAGAGAGGCAGACTGGGATTGGATGGTTTTTTTAAAGGTTGCTACTATTTAATAATTGTCCAAAAGTAGAAATGTACTATCTGTTCCCCCCTTCCCCCTGCCTTACACCCAACCCCCCATCCCCTAGGAGATCTTCAAGCAAAGACTGAATGATCACTTTTTCATCTGCATGGTAAAAATTATTCTTGTTCAAGTATGGCTTACTGTGGGGGCTCTTCCAGCACTGAGGTTTTGTGATTCCTTGAACCTTCAAGCCCTCCTCTAGAATAGAACACACTGACATTTGTTGCAAGAGTTTTGTTTTTCTTTTTTTTTTTTCCAATGGGAAGAAGGAGGCGAAACAGAGGGGGAGGTTGGGGAATAAGGTCCAGCACCCCCACCCACACCCAAAAAAAGGCAGAACAGAAGGAAGACCAGAAGGAATTATAGATAAGCACAGCAGCTTTTAAAGTTACATGTTTTAATTTAGCATCTACTTTAAAGAAAAGCAAACTCTAAGTAAAGGAGATTTACAGTTTTGTGTACAATTCCCTCCTTCTGTTCTATAATGTATATCGAGATGCTAATTTTATTTAGTGTTTGTTAGGTTCAGAATAAACATAAATAAAATGTTTTTTTTTTAATGGGAAAGAAAAAAGAGATTAGGAAGAAGCTAAGATCATTTGATTGGGGGAACTTGAGAGGAAAACACGAGTAATTGGAACCAAAAATCCCAACAGCATCAGTCAACCGCACCCTTATAACATATAGGGAAAACTGAAAGGGCTTTGGACTTTGAATTGGGAGGCTCAGGTTCTAGTCACGGCCGAAAAAGTTTAAGTAAAAGCTGTGAAATTTTGTCTGGGGCTGGCTTTCCTAATTCTCAGGGGGAAGCAGCAGACCTGCCAGTATGAGGACATTAAGGGGTAATCTCAAAGTGGGGTGGGGGATGCAGGTGACACATTAGATGCCAGATCCTTGAGCTACACTACCCATAAAAGGGGTCCATGCCCTTGCTACAAACTCAGAGAATTGCCTTGGTGGGGCAAGGCAGAAGCACCCCATAAAAGGTCTGAAGGAGAGTGAGTAAAAAGTGTTTATTTAGTACTTACTATGTCCCCATCTAAGTGCTAGGGATAAAAACAGAAAATCGAGAGTCCTTGTTCTCAAGGAGCTCATACTTTAATTGGAGGAGAGAATATATATAAGAAAATTCAGCTACAGTATAGATGGAAAAACCCAGAAGTTCTAAGAGTGAATCATTGGGATAATGGCTTCTCTCCAAGAAGAACCCAGGTGTCTGGAAGGCCCAGTATCAAGGCATATGTAAATGCCCAGAAGGCCTTTGTACACTGTGGTAGAGGAGGTAATAAGGCTTAAAGATCCTCCATCTTAATTGATCTTACTGGTAGGACTACAGTTTGTGATTCTCTATTGATCCAAAATGGTGGGAAAAGCCATGTCTGGTAGTCCATAGATGGAGGTCCTAGATGGGCCCACCACAACTGAGAAGGGAGGAATGAATTCATGAGTGGTGTGGAAGGAGAAGGGGGCCATTGGCAGGAAGGTTGGGGGGAGAAGTACACCTTGCAGTACCTGCTTTAACAGGTCTCCATCACTCCCAAAGTGTTCTTGTAGCTAGCCTTGGGGTAAGGAGGCCATGCCTGCTTGCTGCCTTGACAGTGCTTGACCTGGGTTTTTAGGGAAACCAGGGATTCCAAAGTGAGGAGATGAGGAAAGAGTACATTGCAGGCATGAGAGACAGCCAGTGCAAGGCTCAGTGATGGGAAAGGAATGTCATAGGTGAAGGACAGAAAACAGGCTAGTATGGCTCCAGGGGTGAGGAACCTTCAGCCTAGAGGCCATATGTGGCCTTGGGTGCAACCTTTTGACCAAGTCCAAACTTTATAGAACAAATCCTTTTATTAAGGGGATTTGTTCTGTGAAGTTTGGATTCAGTCGAAGGGCCACACTTGAGGACTTAGAGGGGCATATGTGGCCCTGAGGTTGCAGGTTCCCCACCCATGGACTAAAATGATCTTTAAATTCCCTTCCAGATGATATCTACTCATCTACCTTGCCTATCTCTCCTGAAATAATGAATATTCTCCATTTTGCTTTGTATTTTCTCACTGGGAGTTATTTTACACACAGTAAAAACCTGGGGATCTATCAAGCTTTCATCAAATGATTTAATTTCATTTCATCATTAGTGATAATGATGGATTGAGTGCTTTCTGAGCTATGTCTAGGTCTGACATAACTTTGGAGTTCATCAAGTTCTACCCCATTATAGAAGAGGAAACAGGCTCAGAACAGAAAAAGTGACTTGTCCGAAATCACAAGACTAATTAGAGGCAGAGATCATAGTAGAACCCAGATTTACCATTTAGCTAGACCACAAAATGCTTAAAGGGAAATAACATCTAATAAGCCTGGAAAGGGATGTCGGAGCCAGGCTTTAAATGCCAACAGAAGAAATTGTAGTTGATCAAGGCAGTAATAGGGAGTCACAGGAGTTTATTGAGCAGGTAAGTAACATAGTCATTTTTCTGCTTTAAGAATATCATGGGGGGGGGGGGTGCAGAGCCAAGATAGAGGCTGGAAAGCAGGGAGTAGCATGAGCTCCCTGCCAAGTCCCTCCAAAAACCTATAAAGAAAATGGCTCTGAACCAATTCTAGAACTGCAGAACCCACAAAATAGCAGAGAGAAGCAGGGCTCCAGCCCAGGACAGCCTGGATGGTTGCTGGGTGAAGTCTTTCGCGCACAGAGCTGGGAGCGGAGCAGAGCGGAGCAGAGCAGAGCAGAGCCCAGCATGGGCCGCGCAGACCAACTAGACCAGGAGCTGGGCGGAGCAGGCCCTAGTGCCCTGAATCAGTGAGCTGTGGCAGTGGCCACACTTCTCTACCCATAAACACCAAAGACACCAGAGAAGAACTGCAGAACCCACAAAATAGCGGAGGGAATCAGGGTTCTAGCCCAGGACAGCCTGGATGGTCTCTGGGTAAGGTCTATCCCGAACGGAGCTGGAAGCGGAGCAGAGCCCAGTGCAGGCGGCAGGAACCAACCAGACCAGGAGCTGGGTGGAGTGTGCCCTAGCGCCCTGAATCAGTGAGCTGCAGCAGTTACCAGACTTCTCAACCCACAAACACCAAAGACAACAGAGAAGGTTAGTGGGAAAAGCTGCTGGGGACAGGGGGATAGAGTTCACGGTTCAGCCACCCCCACCCCGGGGGCAGTGGAGGTGGGGCAGCTACAGAACTACAGCTGCAGTTGCTTCTGGCCCCAGGCCCACCTGGTGGGAGGAATTAAGTGGCTGATCAGAGCAGGAGTGAAGAGCCTGCTGAAGATCTAAGTCCTGTCCAGGGTTGGGGGTTCTTGGGGAAGGAAGAGTGCTGGTGTGGCAGAGCTGGCGCATCCTCCCAAACTTGGAACATAGTTCTCTTAACTCTATAAGCAGTCATACCCCGCTGAAAAACTCAAAGGTCAAGTAAGTTGTCTGGGAACATGGCCAGGCAGCGAAAACGCACCCAGATTCAGTCTCAGACTTTGGAATCTTTCTTTGGTGACAAAGAAGACCAAAACATACAGCCAGAAGAAGTCAACAAAGTCAAAGGGCCTACAACAAAAGCCTCCAAGAAAAACATGAAATGGTCTCAGGCCATGGAAGAGCTCAAAAAGGATTTGGAAAAGCAAGTTAGAAAAGTAGAGGAAAAATTGGGAAGAGAAATGAGAAGGATGAGAGAAAACCATGAAAAACAAGTCAATGACTTGCTAAAGGTGACCCAAAAAAATATTGAAAAACAGAACCAAAGGAATGGAAAAAAATGGAAGACAATGTCAAATATCTCATTGGAAAAACCACTGACCTGGAAAATAGATCCAGGAGAGAG
>CM053622.1:723699419-723726698 GCA_028646595.1 Phalanger gymnotis | reverse complement strand
GGAGGGCAGACTGGGGAACAGGGCAACCAGAGTGTACGCCATCTTGGAGGGGGGGGGAAATGGGGAGAAAATCTGTAATTCAAACGCCTGTGAAAATCAATGCTGAAAACCAAACACGTTAAAAATAAATTAAAATAAGAATCTTAGAGTTGAAAAAAAAATCAGATGTCACATAGGCTAACCTCTACCGAAAGATGGATCTATAATTTCCCTGACAAGCGGTATACACACACACACACACACACACACACACACACACCCTTCCTCTGGGCTAAGCCCCTCTATCCTCAGCTTTTTTCAAGCACACCTCAATGTAGTATGGATTCATTTCGCAATTCTTTTTTTTTTCCTTTGGTCAGTCTCTGGTTGATAAACAGCCCACTTAAAATCAGTACCCAGAACTAAATACAGTACTCTAGGTATGTTCCAAAATAGAAATACTTAATCTAAGGTCTGTGAACTTGCTTTTTTTTCTATTTTGATAACTGTTTCAATATAATTGGTTTCCTTTGTCATTCTTTGTATTTCATTTTCTGCAGTTTAAAACAAGAGTCTGAGAAGTGCTCCCTAGACTTCACCAGATTGCCCAAAGAGTCTGAAAGAACTGTTTTAGACTAGGCTGACTGATTGAAACAACTCACAGGTGCTAAAGTTAGCTAAGGGATGAGGTCAGATGAAAAGTCACAACCCCTGACTAAGTCTGTATCCCTCTCAATCCTTGGAGCCATGTGGTCTTTTATTGTTATTTATTTGTTTTTAATGCCTTTAATTCCCTGAGTTAGTTCCCAGAGCCAGCTGGCTTCTCTATTAAAAAGCAAAGTTAACACAGTCCCTTTTGGCCTAGTTAAGATTTCCCAAATAGGCAATCTTGATTATGAAAACAACTTCATAACATAATAGCCTCACTCGAGTCTTAACTGGCTGGTCTAAGGGCACTAGAATGGGGAAGGCAAGATAATGGAAAGACAAGCCTAACCCAGGAGCCACAGAGGCAGTAAGAAAACTGTAAGTAGGAGAAAAATGCCATTTATAACCTGGGTTTAATGCTTTGCTTTTTCATAGAAAATATTAAATAATAGGTATTTCTAATAGCCTAGTAGACATTTCTGCCTGGGGGTCTAATTACTAGCACCTTAAATTCCACGTGACCAAATCTAAGCTGATTATCCTTTCCCCAAAACCTCTTCTCTTTATGATTCCCCTGTTTCTTCTATCATTTACAGAACCACTTACCCATCTCCCAAGTTGAAAACCTGGTGTTGCCATTGATATACCATACCATTGAGGCATCTGACAGTTGGAAGTAACCTCTGAGGTCTCATCCTACAATGGATTTTTTTAACTTAAGTATGGACTTTACATTTCTCTCTAATAGATTTCTGTCATCATAGCCTCTTAAAATTTTTGTCACCCAACTTGACAGCTATTCCTCCCATGGGGGTCAGAAGAAGCAATACAAGGACACTCACACAGTCTCTCTGAAGAATTCTGGTATAGATTATAAGATATAGGAGACACTGGCACAGGACCGCCCAGCATGGTATGCCCATATGAAAGAAGGTGCTGTGCTCTATGAGCAAAGCAGAATTGCGGTAGCTCAAAAGAACCATGAGTTATACAATTTTAGAGACATCTCCATCCAAAATGTTCAGATGAACTATTTGTGACCAACATGTGGTAGCTTTCTGAACTCATATTAGTCTGATCGGTCACAACTGTACATTGACTCCAACATTGTGATGTCACTTTGGTCCTCTTCAAGGACAAACAACAATATTCCTCTTAACTTTTGTCCCCTGTGCCCTAGTCCATGGATTGAGAAATATGCCAAAAAGCTCAAGACAGATGCCTGACTCACTCCACTAACAACTTTCTTCTAAGTTTATATCCATCCATTAATGACTATGCTCTGTGTCATAACATTCAACTAATCCCCAATCTATTTTGCTGTGATATAATCCAGTTTTTATATCTCCCAAGACACATTATAGTTGTATGACCTCGGAAAAATGACCTCTTTTCTCTGGACTTCATTTTCCTCATCTGCAAAATCACAGAGCATTAGAATAACTGTGCTCCCAAGGGAATAAGCCAATATGACAGTAGCCAGTAGTCCACAACTGATCCCCAAGAGCAATATTTGGTGCCACTTAGATTAAGGTCCATCAGGATCATAGATTTAGGAAGTATTGAGTGCAACCCCTCATTTTTGCAGATGAGGAAACTGAGGCAGAGAAAGATTAAGTAACTTGCCCATTTGTCACACAGGTAGAAGAACCCAGGATTCAAACCTAGGTTATCTGTCTCCAAACCCAGCCCTCTTGTTATTATAATTCAACATACCATCTCAGTGTCTCGGATTAAGATAAAGTTTATCTACTCGGTGGCCACTGAGCCCATACTTTCCCACTGACCAGAGTACAAGTCACTCTAAGAAGGAAAAGCATGTCCAGCTAACTTGGTTTATGTTCCTCCAGGGGCAAGCAGTGATTATGTAAATTGCCTTAGGGAGAGAGCGCATAATAATTTCCTAATAGTTGACCTGGTAGATTTGAAATCCCAGAAAATGAGCTCAAGGCAGAAAGAGATTCTAAATCAGGAAGGTCCCCATGACCGTCTCAGCTCTGCAGGGTATAAAATCACAAGAGGAAAGGAACAAGCATTTTTAAGTGCCTACTGTGTGCAGGGTGCTGTTCAGTGCTTTAAAAATATCATCTCATTGAATCCTCACAACAACCTTGGGAAG
This sequence comes from Phalanger gymnotis, assembly GCA_028646595.1. NCBI lineage: Eukaryota > Metazoa > Chordata > Mammalia > Diprotodontia > Phalangeridae > Phalanger > Phalanger gymnotis. The sequence goes on along the minus strand of CM053622.1, from coordinate 723,723,952 downwards.
TAAGTGCTGTCATTACTCCCATTTTACAGTTGAGAAAACTAAGGCAGACAGAGTATAAGTAATTTGCCCAGGGTCGGTCAGCTAGTGTCTGTGGCTGGATTTGAACTCAGACCTTCCTGACTCTGGGTCCACTGCTGTATCCACTGCACCAACTTGAGTTGAAAGGGATGATGTCAGAAATAATCCTGTCCCACCCTTAACTGAAATGGCAATTATCTTCTACCAGATGCCCACTAAATAAGTGGCCATTGGGGCTCTGTTTTAAAGCCACAGGCGATTACAGAATTCTCTACCCCCGGTGGTAGCCCATTCTATTGCTGAACAGCTCTAATTGTTCGCAACTTCTTAAGTCATGCCAAAATCTGCCCCTCTTCACTCATGCCCTTTGCTTCGAGTTCTAGCCTCTGGGGTTAAGCAAAATGAGTCTAATCTTTATTTCATTAAATAATCCTAATATTTGAAGACAGCATTTGTGAAATTTCTCACAAAAATCTTCTCTGACATCCCCAATCTCCCTCGTTCCACCTCCTGGTGGGGATGCAGCCTAAATTACCTCAAATGCAGGAAGTGTTTTTCCAAAGAATAATTTGTTTCAGTGGACAAGATAGACCTGGGCCGAAATCACACTGTGTGCATAATGAGCCCAAAATGTTATCCGGTCGAAACCAATTTAAAATGAACCTCAAAGTTAGCTTGGGGGTAGGAGGTTTCACAGTGGGGAAGCATGTAGCCTGAAGCATTAAGAGTCCACCCACTGCCTTGATGATGTTGGGAGAGATGGGGAATGGGAGGATTGTGTGTGTACATGTGCTTCTTCAGCAGGGGCCCAGTGCCATCCCACCCAAGTAGCAGTTCCTAAGGGGGTTCAGAATTCCCTACTTCCCCAATTCAATATGCCCTAGGAAATGTTCTATTCATGGGAATATAAGTAATCTAAAGAGACCATTTGATAGCTGTGTTTCCCTGAGTATAAATCACAACCTCTCTGAATTTGTTTCCTATCTGAAAAAAGGAAATAATAATATTTTTACTGCCTAGTCCCTCCATGTTGTCATGGAGGGAAATCTTTTATGAACCATACATAATACTAAGGAAATTTCCCTAGTACCAGGGAAATGTGACCTATTATTCTTATAATTTACATTTACATTTCCTCCAGAAATTAGGAAACCAGTTGAGTCCAGATCAAGCCATAACAACCATTAGTCCTGCCCCTAAATGATAGTAACCCCGACAAAGTCTGCTTTAAAATCTACTCCAGGGCCAAAAGTGTGCCCTTCAGTGGAAATACTATGGTATGATGACTTGGAGTTACAAGATTCAGGATGGAGTGTTAGACAGAGTGCTGGGTTCAAATCTTGCCTCTGACAAATACTACCTGTATAACCAGGAGAAAGTCCCTTAACCTCTCAAAGTCTCAGTTTTAATAGCAAAATAGTCAATTTACACCTCTCCTGTATAAATCTTATATTTACATAGTTATTTATAGGTTGTCTCCTCCATTGGAATGTAAGCTCCTTAAGAGCAGGGACTGTGTGTTTGCCCTTCTTTGAATCATCAGCTTTAGTTCCTGGCACATAAGAGGTGCTTAATAAATGCCCATCGATTGACTAAATTGGGGATAATAATACCTATCACTTAAGTAGTACAGTGCTTTGGAAAGAATGGTGGATTCAGACTGGGTTGTAATCCCAGCTCCACCACTTACTCTTTGTACATTCTTAGGCAAAGCATTTCCCTTCTGTCTGCCTCAGTTTCTTCATCTGTAAAATGAGAAGGTTGGAGGGTTGACTTCAGAGGTCCATTCCAGTTCTAACTTAATGGTTTTATGATCCTAATACCTGCTTCATAGGGCGGCTGGACGATTAAGATGAGGAAATGGTACATTTACAAGTCTCAAAGTACTGTGTAAATAAGAGTTACTATTATTAAACATCAGTTCTGCCACTTGCTAACTTTCTGTTCTTGATCAAGTTATTTTCCTTATCCAGGCTTCACTTTCTCTCTCAGTGAATTAAGGGGGTAGACAAAATGGTCTGTCACTTCCAGCTGTGACTTTCAGATTTGAATTGAAAATCTTGAATTATCTAATCAAGTGAGAAAATATGTTAAGTTCAGGTGATGCCTAGGCAATACCTCCGTGATCACATGGAAACCAAGGTCTAGGAGGTACGCAGAGAGATGCTTCCCTGCTTGAAAGATGGCAGATTTCGCTTCGTGACAGATGACCTCCTTCCCTAGATTCTTTAGCAGATAAATAGGCTGATTTGGGAGCACAGAATGATGGCACAGGCAGATACTTCTTGTACCTCTCCTGCAGCCCACAATGAAGATGCAGATATTTTAACAAGGTGAATTTCCCCCAACCCCCAACCTCTACTATCCAGTATTTGTTGCAAAAGCAACTGTATCAAGAGAAATTTTTCTTAACACTACATCTTCTAAATGTTGGAAAGGCAGTAAATGATGGAATACTACTGGGCTACGAGAAATGATGAGCTCGACGATCTTAGAAAAATACAGAAAGACTTGCACGAAATGATGACGAGCAAAACGAGCAGAACCAAGAGAACACTGTATACAGTAACAGCAATGTTGCTTTAAGAACAACTGTGATCAAATAAGTCATTGTGACTATTATAAATACCCAAATTAACCATAAAAGACATATGAAGAAAGACACTAGCTGCAACCAGAGAAAGAACTGATAAATAGGATAATTATACACATATGTATATGTGTGTATGTGTATATACACACACATATATATACACATGTATGAACATATATATATATACGTACCTATGGATAGCCATCTCTAGGGCAGGAGAGGAAAGAAAAAAAAGAAATTCACATGATAACGTTATTATAAATTTGAAAGGAATAGCAAGTTGTACATAATAGATTTGTAATTTCATGTATAATCATCTTTTTTATTAAACATACTATTGTTATGGAAATGCTTGTTTTATTCCATATATTAAAAATAAAATAATTTTTTTTAAAAAAGGCAGTAAAAGAACATACATACTGAGATAGTAGAAACGTAGGACTTGGAGCTGGAGAGAACCACAGAGGTCATCATTAGCACTAACATACCAACCTCTGTATTTTACAAATGAAGAAACTATGGTCCATGCCTTGCCCAAGGTTACAACAGCTAATAAGCAGGGATTCAAATGGATTCAGAATTGGCTGAATGTAATACTTCTTGGTTTAGTGTCAACACGGTAGGAGCTCTCCAATGAAGAACACAAGATCTATGTTTGGCCTTGTGTTGTTTAGCATCTTTATCAATGACTTGGATAAAGGCACTCAGGACATGGAGCTGGAAGGATAGCTAACACACTTGATAACAGAGGCAATATCCAAAAAAAAAAAAAAGGTTGACAAGTTAGAGCACCAGACTGAATCTAATAAATGAAATTCAATAGAAATAAATGTACACTCTGGTGCTTTGATACAAAAAGTCAATTAAGACAGGAGAGAGAGATAGGCAATAGTTGTTCTGAAAAGATCTGGGGATTTTAGTGGACTGCAAGGTCAATATGAATCGGCAGTGTGCTATGGTAGCCAAAAAAAAAAGATGATGTAAAAGTGGGCTGCATTTGGAGCCTCATGGAAAGAAACAAGCATTTATTAAGCACCTACTTTGTGACAGGTACTCCTCTGAGAGCTTTACAAACGTATCTCATTTGATTCTTACAACAATCCTGTGAAAGATGTGCTATTATACTCCTCGTTTTAGAGCCGAGGAAACTGAGGCAAGCAGCAGATAAAGTGACTTGCCCAGTGTCAAATGAGGGCAGGCTCTAGAAGGTGCTCTATAAGCTGCAAAGAGGAGGTAACGTCATTAATGTGAAAGGAAAATATATGTACTTAATAATACCTTAGCTTCTATTTCTTCATATAGTCTGACCTACCTGAGACCAGTGACCATCTCACTTCTTACACTATGGTAACTCCTCAGGCCACATCCCACCCCTGTCTCTCTGGTGCCTGCTGGCCGCAGAGGTTATGAAAGGTTCAAGGAAATGAGGCCGCAGTGTCTCAGGAAGTCAGCTTTCCAGAAGCTTACAAGCCAACGGAGAAGGGCTGCCAGGGCTTGTGTCATGGAGCCCCTTTTCCCCCCAGGCCTAAATTTGCTATTTAAAGAACAGACTACTAACAGAATCCCCCATTCTACCATCAAAGGAATTTATTTGGGTCAGCAGAAGGAAGGGATGCCCAGCCCCTTACCCTGACGTAGTTAGAGCACTCATTCTTCGAATGAGCAAAAAAGTATCCTGGGGTCACAAAGAGTCAGCCACGACTGGAAAACGATGGAGCAACAAAAACACTGTGATCCTTGGGCTGGATTGATGCTTCCCCCACTGAGCCTTTCTGAGAAAGAGCCCCAGAGTTCTGAAAAGACTTTCTGTCAATTTTCCTTTCAAAAATATTTGGGTTCCCTTCTAATGCTGTGCACTTACATCCTAACTGAGCTAAATGATCAAAGCAATTATCTGGGTGATTTGGTCCAACAGACACCTTTTCCTCAATTGTCTACATGATTTGTACGTGTAGACACAACCCAAGAGTTAAATGGACACTTTGCTCTTGTCAGGAAAACGATTCTGCAAAACTATCAAGTGGGATACTTGCTTAACTAAGATAGCAGGGGTATTATTTCCCATGATTACTAGATAACATTCTAATGTTTCTGATTGCAAACAGAACTTCATTGCTCATTAAAGCCTTATCATTTGAATTCCCAGGGGCTAATGGCAATAAATTAAGTCAATAAGCACTTATTGAGCACCTACTATATGCCAGGCACTGTGCTGGTGATAGGGATACAAAGAAAAGTGACAACAGTCCCTGTCCTCAAGGAGCTCACAATATAGTAATAATAATGATAATAATTCCCACTTCAAGTGTTTTAAGCATCACATACTGCTAGATACTGGATATATCACATAGTAACTGCTTAATGAACTGAAGTCACAACAACCCAGTGAGGTGAGTAGGTAAAAGTTTACAAAGTTTACAAACATCTTTCCTTACAACAGCCTTGGAGATAATTGATTCGAGAAATATTATCATAGAATCACAGAATTGGAGAGTTGGAAAGAACTTCAATGGCCATCTTCGCACTAGGGTAGGAATGGGGAACCTGTGGCCTCAAGACCACATGTGGTCCTCTAGGTCAAGTGTAGCCCTTTGACTGAATCCAAACTTCACAGAACAAATCCCCTTACTAAAAGGATTTGTTCTGCAAAACTTGGACTCAGTCAAAAGGCCGCACGCAAGGACCTAGAAGGCCACAGGTTCCCCACCCCTGCACTAGACTATCCCTGCTATAATAAATGCTCCAAGTGTTTTTGTTGTTTACTCTATCCAGTGCACCACCTCTCCCCATTTTGAAAACTGAGAGGTACAGAGTTGAAGCAGACTTTGGAAGTCAGATGTAACCCTAGGCCTTCTGCCTCCAAATCTAGCCTTCTGCATATACCAGCTGTTACCAAAGAGAAGACTAGGACATGTGTAGTTTTAATGTAAAGACTGACAAAAAAGAATTTTAAAAGTTGTAAAATACTTTATGAATCTTAAAGTTCTACATAAACGTGAGCCATTATTATCAGCGATAATAGAGGCAGTATTGCATAGTGGATAGAGAACCGGCCTTGGGGAGATATGAAGACTTCAGTTCAAATCTTGCTCCAGAGACACATTGGTTGTGTAACCCTGAGCCTCTCACCACCCCAGGCCACTCTCAAAGTTGCAGAGGTTCTGCCTTGTATTAGTAGAGAGAGTTTCTTCATAAAGGAGGTCTTTATACCAATGAAATCACAGGTGCATCCTCGTTAAGTTTGTGATATAGTAAGTGTTACTGTCTGTTTCTCACATCCACTAAAGTGTCAGAGGGGACTTAAAATTCAGGTGAATTAGGTTAGAAATTAAGAACTTCCTAACTGAAAACAAGATAAGAATGTTGAAATTAGACATATACCTCAATAGAAAAAGCTGTTGCTAAAAATGAATTACTGAGGATGGTTTATGAGGAATGCACATCCTGAGACTGGGGCGGGGGGGATCAAGATGTAGACCAGGGGTTCTCAACAACACGTTTTGTGTCATGGGTCCCTTGGATTCCTCAGAATAATGTTCTTAAATAACTGAAGGAAATGTTAACTTTCAGTTTGAGGTTAGTAGTTCAGTGAGTCCTGGGCTAAGTAGGAGTCTGGAGACTTGGGTGCTAGTCTGGAGTGTGCCTTTCAAACCGCTTCACACCTAAGAAAACCACAAAGGCTATAAATCTGGGTTTAATTGTTTTGTTTTGTTTTCTTGATTGTCCAGGCTTACAAAATAATTCAGATTAAACATTTACTAGCACACCCCTGGCTCTAGTCCTAATTCACTAACTAGCTATGGGACCTTGGCCAAGTTGTTGGACTGACATCTAATCTGCCAGTATCTACAATTTCCTCCCCTATAAAATGGAGACGATGATGTTTGCCTTCCTTCCCAGGTTTATTGCCAGGCTGTGATGAGAGAATTGATGTGGAAACACTTTAGAACACTTTAACAAGTAAACTATGTTAATGTAAAGCATATGCCCTAAGTTCTAGATGGATTCTCAGAGATTTATTGTCCCATCTGAGCCATGCCCAGCTCAGTCTTGACAGGCAAGGTAAAGGTAGCTGGAAGGGGCAAATTTTAGGACTAATGTAGCAAACTGGGGCAAGGCTAACACAAGAGGCTGCTGGCAACCCAGAAGAAAAAGGTAATATTATATTCTGGTTTCCAAGGGACTTTATATTTTACAAACCATTTTCTGATAGAATGTAAGCTCCTTGAAATCAAGGACTATTTTTTTTTGTCTTATATCCCCAACAACTGGCACAAGTAGGTACCTAATGAATATTTGTTAATTGAACTGAACTTGACATTGCCTGAGATCCCATTCCATCCCATCTTCTCTGGAAGATTGCCCCCTCTGATCCCCATTCTCTTACTAATCTTCATTTGGCTCCATGTCTACTGGCTGCTTCCCGAATGCTTACAAACACACTCATGTCTCTCCTCCATCCTCAGAAAACGCTCACTTGATCTGGCTATCCCACTGGCTATCAACCAATATCTTTTCCTTTTTTGGGCTAAACTTTTCCTTGAGGAAGCTGTCTCAACTTCTTTTCCTGTTTTTCTCTTCTTAACTTTTTGCAGTTTGTCTCCTGACCTCATAATTCAACCAAAACTGCTCCCTCTAAAGTTACTGATGTTTTCTTAATTGCCAAACCTGATGTAATGGTCTTTTCTCAATCCTCATCCTTCCTGATCTCTGTGTAACCTTTGACACTGCTGATCAGCTTCTTTTCCTTCCTTTCTTTTCTCCATAGGTTTTTAGTACACTGCTTTCTCCTGATTCACTTCTGTAGTAGGAAGGCTGAATTTATAATCTCAAATATAATCATGTATATGTTTGAATGGTTTGAAATTGCAAGGTATGAGAGATTCACTAAGTAGAACACAACAAAACATTTATTTAGGCCCCACCACAGCAGATCCGCGAACCAGCCTCCCTATTCCGACATCCGGACAAAAAGACTCCAGGCCCAGTAAGCCTGCCTCACAAGAGTAACCAGGAGGCCACAGAAAAACAAGATAGTATTTAGCCAAATCATATTTACTGGCCTCAAGTCCTTGCTCGCACTTCTGGGTCTACACACGGATCAGCTTCCTGCCTCCGAAGCTTCCGGCTTCTGCTGTAGTTGTCTCTTGGCTCGCCTTTCCTCGCAGCTGAGCCTCTGGCATTCTCAAGCCCCACCTCAACGACCAGAGACCATTGGTTCCCGAGTTGGCCCCTCTTAAGTCATTAATCTACACCCACACAGGTTTCACACCTGATAAGGCTTTGGGCCTGGGGCTTAGCACTTAACAGCTGAAAGTACATCCACTCAAAAGAAACAAAAGCCAAACTCCTGAAGTGCTAAGGAGCCCATTCTAAGGAGCCCATTTTGCCTTACCTACACAACTTCCTACCTATCTGATGGCTAATTCCTTTTCTACTTTGCTGAATCTTCAATCGGGTCATGCCTGATAACCTCAGATGTCCTGAGACTCTATCCTGGGCCTTCTCTACTCCCTCTCTACTATTTCACTTGGTAATCTCATCTGGTCCCACGATTAAAATAATCTCTATGCAGATGACTCTTAAGATCTACTTTGTCCAGCCCTACCCTGTCTCCTGATCTCCAGTTTCATATCTCCAACTGCCTACTCTTGAACCAAATATCCCATAGACATCTTCAATTAACATGTCCAAAGCTGAATTTACTATGTTTCCCAACCCCCTCCCCCCAAAAAAACCTCTACCCTATTCCTAAGTTCTGTATTACTGTGGAGGATACCACCATCCTTCCAGTCACCCAGGCTCACAACCTAGGTAGCATACTAGCATATATACAACCTGTTTCACCTTCCCCCATATCCAATCAGTGGTAAAGTCCTGTCATTTCTACTTTCATAACATTTCTTATATATGTCCCCTTCTCTAATCTGACATTACCAACCCCCTGATCCAGGCCCTTATCACCTCATGCCTTGACTATTACGATAGCCTGCTGGTTGATCTCCCTCCCTCCAATCTCTTCCCACACCAGTCCATCCTCCACTCAGCTGTCAAATTGATCTTCCTAAAGCACGAGTATGACATATCACCCTCCTATTCAATAAACTTCATTGGCTCCCTATTACCCCCAAGATCAAATATAAGATCCTCCGTTTGGCTTTTAAGGACCATCATAACCCAGCCCCTTCCTGCCTTTCCAGTCTTCTCCTATCCTATACTTCTCTGCAGTCCAGAGACACTGGCCTCCTTGCTCTTCCTGGAATGGGGCTCCCCATCTGCCATCTCCAGCATTCTTACCCACTAATCTCCATGCCTTGAATACTCTCCCTCCTTCCTCATCCCCACCTCCTCCTTCCCTGGCTTCCTTCAAGTCTTGGCTACCATTTCACCTTCTGCAAATAAGCCTTTCTCTACCCTCTTTCATCTTGGTTCCTATACATAGTTGTCTACAAGTTGTCTCCTCCATTAGAGGAACTTCCTTAAGAGCAGGGACCATTTTTTTTTTGCCTTTCTCTGTATCCCCAGCACTTAGCACAGTGCTTGACACAAAGGCATTTAATAAATGCTATTGACTGATTGACAACAAACTTGTAAAATAAATGGGGCAAGAATTACAATTCCAGTTTTACAGATAGGAAAACTGTGACCCAGAGAATTAAAGTACCCAACGCAGTTGCAACTTGGATTATCAAACTCAGTTCTCTTTCCAGTACAGCTCTCTGCCTCTGATACTGCTGATTCAAAGTCCATGGGTTCTGCCACTCCCAGAGAATGCTACCCTCTGTGAAGGTACAGTCAGCCTGACTCCAGATCCTATCTAATGGTTTGCTTATCTTCCAAACTAGCTGGAGGGAAGGGTCACTGGCTTAATGGAGTATGACTGAATTACAAGATACAAAATCAGTGGTGGAAATGGATGCCACAGTTACACAGCGTCTTTCATCACGCTCCCTCTGGTGTTGAGATCTTCACTCAGTCTAAGAAAGAAAACTAAATTCATTTGGTCATGTACAGTCTCTCTCACTGTAAAGTCTTTAAAATGTCCAGAATGTCTATAGCAGGTATAGAGAGGCAGCCTGGGGTGTTGAGTCAAGGACTGGCCTTGGTGTCTGAAAAACCTGTCTTCTGTTTCTGCTTCTGATACATATGAGCTATATGTCCATAGGCAAGTAAACCCTTAAGCTCTCAGCTTCCCCATGCTCTTTAGTTACAACAAACTATTAATAACCTCCACGACAACAATAGATAATATTTATATATCACCTCCTACCTTCCCTAGCTAGGTTGGTTCGCAAAGTACTTTACGTAAATTAATTCACTTGATCCTCATATCAACCTTGTAAGACTGGAACTATTATTATCTCCATTTCACACATGAGGTCACTGAAGCTGAGTCAAGTTCAGTGAGTTGCCCAGAGTCACATAGCTACTAAGTGTCTGAAAGAAGATTTGAACTCAAGTCTTCCTGACTTCATGGAGAACACCCTATGACACAATCTAGCTCCTAATCTATGTTGGAAAAGATAGTTTCTACATAGGGAGTTAGCTAGAACAGCGAAATTGCATTTTTTAATAACAACAACAAAAAAGATACAGCCAGTATACCACCCCTGAGTGTGATTAAAGCATTCCAGGCAAGAGGAATTATCAACAGTAAGAAGAAAATCATTTAGCTTCTCCAGGCCTCTGAGATCTTTTCTGTAAAATGAAGATTGGATTAGATATTTTCCAGTACCCCTTTCAATTTTAAACTGATGTACTGTTATGAATGAGCTGAGCATGAGCAAAGGCATAATCCATATCTGAGGGATAGCAAATAATTATAGGATTGTAGACTTAAGAGCTGAGAGGGATATTAGAAGGTTATCTATTCCAATCCTTTCACTTTACAAGTGAGAAAACTGAGGCTTAGAGAGTTTAAGGAATCTAACCTAAGTCACACAAGCAGTAAATGGCAGAATAAGGATTTCAACCTTAAAATATAGAAGTGACAGCCTCCTGACAAGGGAAGGAGAGTACCTACCAAAGGCTGGCAAGAAAATATTTATCTGGCATCTTCCAAATCTAAAGGGCTTCAAAATAAAAAAGAGGTGGAGAGAGGGAAAAAATTGTCTAAGTATTTTCGACCAACCTACATACGATAAAGAATAGGAAAAAGAAGGACAAAAAAAAAAAAAATAACAGCCAAGAAACTGAGAGCTTTACAGAAGACTGAATTCAAGTAATGGGCCAGCAGTAAAACACACAAACTTGAAGTCCATATGTAAATACCTAAAGTTTAGGCAACACACAAGTAAAACTAAAGTAAAAAGGCATATTTGACCTCATATGTATCTCTGAGACTTGAATTAATAACAAAGGAAAAGAAAGTCAATTAGAGCCTGACATGTACCTTAGATTTTGAGAGATCTGGTTTCTGTGGATTCAGAGGAAAAAGAGGTAAATTCCAAAGGACTAAAATTCTACAGGGGAAATCAGCTCCAAAAGGATGAGTAGCTACCAACTCTGAAGATACAAAAGAGAACAATTCCATTGAGGAAGAAAATATGAGTCATCTAAAGAAAGCAGAGAAAGTGCACAGGGAGCTCACCAACTGCCTTATGTTTTTTAAAAGATATAAACAGAAGATGAAATTGGGGGTAGGTAAGAGAGGGTGGATATAACAATGTGTTGCAGTCTTATAAAATTAGTGTTAGAAGTGCTAACACTTAGAATGAGCTGAGTTTGGGAAGGAAGGTAAAGACAGCAAAATATTTTCATTTTTCTTTTCATAAGCAGAAAAAGAAAGATCAATGAAGGGATAGGAGATGGAAGGCAGAAATGCTCAATTCTTATTTTGCTTCTGTTCTCTTTGTCATTGAGAATGACCATTAGGATAAAAAGGACAGCACAAAAATGTCTAACAGAAAAGTAAAGAACTAGTGAGAGAGTACCTAGCTGCCCTTAAAGCTCATGTAAGCTTTAATACTATGTTCTAGGCTCTATGTGGTTTAATATGAGGTGTCCCCAAAGTCTTGGTGCAGTTTTAAGCTTTGCTCATTTAGAACTGCACCAACTATATCCCAAAGAGATCATAAAAAGGGGAAAGACCTACATGTACAAAAATAGTATAGCAGCTTTTTTTTGTGGTGGCAGAGAATTTGAAACTGAGGGAATGAATGCCCATCAATTGGGGAATGGCTGAACAAGTTGTGGTATGTGAATGGAATGGGAATACTATTGTGCCCTAAGAAATGATGAGCAGGTAGATTTCAGAAAAATCAGAAAGACTTGTATGAACTGATGCTGAGTGAGGTGAGCAGAACCAGGAAATCACTGTACACAGAAACAGCAACATTGTGTGATACTGAACTATGATTGACTTAGCTCTTCTCAGCACTACAATGATCCAAGACAACTCCAAAAGACTCATGATGGAAAATGCTATCCACATCCAGAGCAAGAACTAACGGAGTCTGGACACAGATCAAAGCATGCTATTTTCACTTTCTTTGGGGTTTTTCATGATTTTTTTCCCTTTTGTTCTGCTTCTTCTTTCACAATATGACTAATGTGGAAATATGTTTAAGATGATTGCGCATGTGTAACCTTTATCAGATTACTTGCTGTCTTGGGGAGGAAGAAGGGGAGACAGGGAAGGTGAAAAAATTGAAACTCAAAATGTCATAAAAAATGAATGTTGAAAACTATCTTTATATGTAATCGGAAAAAATACACTAGTAACATAAAAAACTGCACCAAAATGTTGGAAATACCCTACGTTTTTCTCATTGACTTCAATAATGGCATGGTTAACATGCTAATCAAATTTGCAGATGACATTAAGCTCATAACACACTGATAACACACTGAAAGACCAAATCAAGGTTCTGAATGATTAGAACAATACATTAAATATAGTAAAATGAGGTTTGGGGGAGGAGGTTTCTACTTGTGTTTTCATTGGTACAGTGAATTCCTGGTGAGGAATCACCCTTTACCATTGCAGATCAGCATCTTCTCAACAATTTCTATTCCTAGAAAGTTCCTTATAGCACTAAGAGGTTAAACAACTTGGCTGATAGACTCTATGAAAGAATTCTTAACCATTTTTCCATCATAGACCCCTTTGGCAGTCTAGATGCCTCAGAATAATTTTTGAAATGCATAAAATAAGATGCATATGATTACAGAAGAAACCAAATATATTGAAATGCAGTTATCAAAATTTAAAAACAATAACAACAACAACAACAAATTCATGGACCCCAGGGGTGAAGAAGAATCCCTGGTATATATGGAACATCGGTGATTTTCAGTCTGCAGTTCCTCCTCCCCATCTTCTACGCTCATACAACTTAATCATAATTTGAGCAATATACATTCTTCATCAACTTGTCTTTTTCCTGTGTGGAACTCTTTAGAGTGGCCATGGATTTCCCTGAAGAAGGTTTGTAATGGACGAAATTAAAGCAATGTCACCTGCAGTCAGGAACATCTGGAGTACTTCTGTCAGCTAACTGTCACTGTGGGTGTCCTGAACACATACACACACACACACACACACATACATACATTACCCAGTTAAAATCAAGTTCATAGGAATACCATGGGTTGCCTTGACCAGGAAAATAAATCACAAAAGCCTGAAGACTTTATGAGGAATACAGGAAGAACAGTCCTAGACCTTATATTTTAGGACTAGGGGAAGAGGGTCTATCTCAGGGACTGATGGATTTCTGTATGAACTTTGAGGTTTTATTAGCACCTGGTAATAGAGCCACCTCCTCTCCCTACTAATGGAGTCAAATGGGTTGAAGTCACATCAACCCTACAAATTGTCATGTCTCAACTCTAGCCAGAGTTTGGACATTGACCTAAGGAAGTATATGAGTGAGTTAATATATTCGGAAACTAAGTAAGGATATAGCCATTGACACACCCTTAGAATGAAAGAACCATAAAATTCTGTCATGGAATGGGATCTTAGAAATCACTAAATCCAACTCTTCCCCAAATCATATATCTCTTCTACAAAATTGCTAATGAGGAATCCCCCAGCTTCCACCTAAAGACTTTCAGTGATGAGTAACTTACTCCCTTTGTCCTCCCCTCCCCTAAAATCCCGGGTACAAAAGGAAGAAGTTGCAGACATGCAGACATGCAGATAGGGGCTCAATGGAGAGAAAAAAATCCCCAAGTAGGGCTATCCCAGAGTTAAATGAGGTACTTTGGGCAGGAACAGGCCTCTTCTTACAAGCAAAGGTGGTAGAACACCTGTCAGGTATACAGTAGAGGAGACTTTTATTGAGTTATGGGTTGCATGAGATAACCTTCAGAGGTTCTTTCCAGTTCCATGATTCTATTATTTTCAAAATCTGTGCTTCAACAAGCCAACATAAAAGTCAGGGACAAGCTCATTCCTTTCTGTTCTTAATATGGAGTGAGATCAAGCATGACTACTTCCATCCCTGTCTTCACTGACCCCTTGACACTACTCTCATTGGTAAAGGGAATTGTCTATTGTTATTTACAATAAGATTCCTTCTGGCCCAAAACCCCCTTGACACTCTGATCAATCCTGCATAGTTTCATGGAAAGAGTACTAGATTTGGATTTGGAGTCGGGAAACATGGGCTTGAATCCTAGCTCTAGGTCCTGGCAAGTCATTTTTACTTTCTGAGCTTCATTTTGCTCATCTATAAAACAAAGGATTGAACCAAAAGATCTACATGGGCTCTTCCTGTTCCAAATACTAGGAACATTTGAGTAAAGCCTTTACTCATGGGAATTCTTAGAGGGCCATTCCCCTAGTTAGGGAAAGAGAGTCTTATTAACCTGAATATGGAGGGATGAGTGGGCAGCTGGGCAAAGCAAAGTTGCCAGTTACTTCCTGGGCCCCAGGGTGTATTTCTTATCCAAATTCTGCCAATGAATCAAGGAAGTCTCAGAAAGAACTTCATAGGATGACCACTTGAACCCAAAAAATGAAAGTCAACATGTGGGAGTACTTAATTGCATCTGGGGGTGCCAAACTTAGGAAAAGGGATCACAGCAGCAAAGGGCATGTGGTCCAGGGCCAAGTGACTTTCTTGCGGTTAAAAGAATCATAGTTCGCACTCTCAAAGAATGGGCAATAGATGTCTTCTTTATTTTTATAACACAGAAAATACAAACACATGGACTCAGGGTGATTCTTTTAAGAAAGCAGCTACCTTTTAGCTAAGCTTGAAGAATTTTAACTATAAGGAACAACAGCTAGTCTCTATTTGCATTGGCCTCTCAAATGAGCTAATTCTGCATTTCAGCCTTATTGCAAAATTTTGTCATTGTATAGATTAAAACAAAGACTGTCTGCTATATTAGCCTAGTAGCAAAGATGAAGGGAAAAAGGTTTTTAAGAACAAAGAAAAAGAATGTCTTTTCATTGCATGTACATGTCAAAACATTCATACGTCTTCTCATTTTGAATGCAATGGAGGATAATTTCAAAGAAAGAATCAATCATGTCAAGAAAAACTGTAGGAAGTCACATGACTTTTCCCTTACAACTTCTAGAAAAGAGAGGACCCAGATACCAATCAGGGTATTTTAACAGAAAAGCTAATTGCACCACAAAGGGTACAAACAACCATAATGTTTTTATTCCCCCACTTATTGGTATTTTATTTTTTCCAATTACATTTAAAGATAGTTTTCAACATTCCTTTTTAATTGTTTTATTGTTTATTTAATATTTTTAGTTTTCAACATTGATTTCCACATGATTTTGAGTTACAAATTTTCTCCCCATTTCTACCCTCCCCCCCCACTCCAAGATGGCTTATATTCTGATTGCCCCTTTCCCCAGTCTGCCCTCCCTTCTGTCACCCCACTCCCCCACCCCATCCCCTTTTCCCCTTACTTTCTTGTAGGGCAAGATAGATTTCTATACCCCATTGCTTGTATATCTTATTTCCCAGTTGCATGCAAAAACAACTTTCTTTTTGAGCATTTGTTTTTAGAACTTCAAGTTCCAAATTCTCTCCCTTGTTCCCTCCTCACCCACCCTCGTTGAGAAGGCAAGCAATTCAACATAGGCCACACACGTGTCATTATGCAAAACACTTCCATAACAGTCATGTTGTAAAAGACTAACTATATTTCCCTTCAACCTATACTGTCCCCCTTTATGCAATTTTCTCTCTTGACCCTGTCCCTTTTCAAAAATATTTGTTTTTGATTACCTCCTCCCCTGATCTGCCCTTCCTTCTATCATCCCTAGTTTCTTATCCCCTTCTCCCCTACTTTCCTGTAGGGTAAGATACCCAATTGAGTGTATACGTTATTCCCTCCTTAAGTCAAATCCGATGAGAGCAAGATTCACTCATTCCCTTTCACCTGCCCCATCTTCCCTTCTAATAGAACTGCTTTTTTCCTGCCACTTTTATGTGAGATAGTTTACCCCATTCTATCTCTCCCCTTCTCCTTCTCCCAATATATTCCTCTCTCACCCCTTAATTGTATTTATTTTTAGATATCATCCCTTCATATTCAACTCACCCTGTGTCCTTTGTCTATATGTATGTATATTCCCTAGAACTACCCTAATACTGAGAAAGGTCTCATGAGTTACAAATGTCATCTTTCCATGGAGGAGTGTAAACATAACAGTTCAACTTTAATAAGTCCCTTATGATTTCTCTTTCCTGTTTACCTTATCATGCTTCTCTTGATTCTTGTATTTGAAAGTCAAATTTTCTATTCAGATCTGGTCTTTTCATCAAGAAAGCTTGAAAGTCCTCTATTTTATTGAAAATCCATATTTTGTCCTGGAGTATTATACTCAGTTTTGCTGGGTAGGTGATTCTTGGTTTTAATCCTAGCTCCACTGACCTCCAGAGTATCATATTCCAAATCTTTCAGTCCCTCAGTGTAGCAGCTGCTAGATCTTGTGTTATCCTGATTGTGTTTCCACAATACTCAAATTGTTTCTTTCTGGCTGCTTGAAATATTTTCTCCTTGACCTGGGAACCCTGGAATTTGGTGACAATATTCCTAGGAGTTTTCTTTTTAGGATCTTTTTCAAGAGGCAATTAGTGGATTCTTTCAATTTCTATTTTACTCTCTGGTTCTAGAATATCAGGGCAGTTTTCCTTGATAATTTCTTGAAAGACGTTGTCTAGGCTCTTTTTTTGATCATGGCTTTCAGATAGTCCAATAATTTTTAAATTATCTCTCCGGGATCTATTTTCTAGGTCAATTGTTTTTCCAACAAGATAGTTCACATTGTCTTCTATTTTTTCATTCTTTTGGTTCTGTTTTATAATTTCTTGATTTCTCATAAAGTCACTAGCTTCCACTTGCTCCACTCTAGTTTTCAAGGTGGTATTTTCTTCAGTGGTCTTTGGTACTTCCTTCTTCATTTGGCTAATTCTGCCTTTTAAGGCATTCTTTCCCTCATTGGCTTTTTGGAGCTCTTTTGCCATTTGGGTTAGTCTATTTTTAAGGTGTTATTTTCTTCAGTATTTTTTGGGTCTCCTTTAGCAAGTCATTGACTTGTTTTTCATGATTTTCTTGCATCACTCTCACTTCTCTTCCCAATTTTTCCTCTACTTCTCTAACTTGCTTTCCCAAATCCTTTTTGAGCTCTTCCATGGCCTGAGACCAATTCATATTTTTCTTGGAGGCTTTTGATGTGGGCTCTTTGACTTTGTTGACTTCTTCTAGCTATATGTTTTGCTCTTCTCTGTCACCAAACAAAAATTCTATAGTCTTGAGTCCTTTTTTGCTGCTTGTTCATGTTCTCAGGCAATTACTTGACCCTTGAGCTTTTTGTCAGGGTATAACTGCCTTCAGAGTGGTGTGTGCTTTGTCCGAAGCTTCAGGGGTCTTGCACTGCTGTTTTCAGAGCTACTTCTAGACAGCAAGCTCTGCCACACCAGTGCTCATTCTCCCCCAAGAACTGCCAACCAGGATCATGACCCAGATCCAAGCAGGGTAAAGCAAGAGAACCCTGCCTCTGTGCCAGCAAAGCACTCCCTGTACTCCTGCTCTTATCTGCTGGCTGATTCCTCCCACCAGCTGGGCCTGAGTCCAGAAGCAGTCACAGCTGGAGCTCTGGAAGCAGCCACTGGAGCTTCCTACTGCTGCCACAGCACCACCTCTGCCACCCCAGGGCTGGGGCCGGACTGCACACTTCTCTCACCCAGATCCAGCAGTTTTCCCACTGACCTGCTAAGCTGTCATGGGCATTTGTGGGTTGAGAAGTCTGGTAACTACTATAGCTCAGTGATTCATGGCCCTAAGGTCTGCTCTACCCAGTCTATTCCCAGCCTGGTCATTCCTGGTGCAGTCAATGCTGGGCTGCACTCTGCTCCCAGTACAATGCCATAGACCCCTCCCAGAGACCATCCAGATAGTCCTGGGCTGGAGACCTGCTTCCCTCTGTTATTTCATGGGTTCTGTAGCTCTAGAATTTGTTCAGACCACTTTTTACAGGTGTTTGGAGGGATTTGGGAGAGAGTTTTTCAGCTGCCATCTTGGCTCTGCCCCCTCAACATTCATTTTTTTATAAGATTTTGAGTTCCAAATTTTTCTTCCTCCTTGCTTTCCCTCCCTCTTCCCCAAAATAGCATGCAAGCTGATATAGACTATACATATATAATCATACTAAACATATTTCCACCTTTGTCTTGTTGTGAAAGAAAAAGCAGAACAAAAGGGGAAAACCGAGAGACCAAGAGAGAAAGAAAGAGAGAGAGAGAGAGAGAGAGAGAGAGAGAGAGAGAGAGAATAATAAATAAATAAATAAATAAATAAATAAATAAATAAATAAATAAATAAATAAATAAATAAATAAATAAATCTGCATTCAGACGCCATAGTTCTTTCTCTGGATGTGGATAGCATTTTCCATCATGAATCTTTTGGAATTATCTTAGATCACTGCATTGCTGAAAAGAGCTAAATCTATCAAAGATGATCATCACACCATGCTGCTGTTACTGTTTGCAATGTTCTCCTGGTTCTGCTCACTTCATGCAGCAACAGTTCACATAAGTCTTTCCAGGTTTTTCTGAAACCCACGTGCTCATCATTTCTTATAGCAAAATACTATTCCATTACGTTTATATACCACAACTTGTTCAGCCATTCCCTAATTGATGGGCATTTCTTCAATTTCCAATTCTTTTCCACCACGAAAAGAGCTGCTATAAATATTTTTGTACATGTGGGTCCTTTTCCATTTTTTATGATCTCTTTGGGCTACTATAATATCTTGCTAGAGAATTTGTTTTAGGTAAATCACCTGGGGCAGAGGACCAATCAAAGTTGAAAAATAACTTCTATAGCCAGGAGTCATCAAGATCTTCAGTGAAGTGAGGAGGATTTTCATGTCTGGACAGAATACTTAAGCCTAAGGACAGCAATTTGTGGAAGGCAGAGAGACAAGAGTCTTTCTCCTCCCGTGAGCCAAAAGATAAGGACAAGACCCCAAGTCCACAACCATAAAGACCAAGTACAAGGGAGACAATTGCAAGTAGCTTCTAAATTTGAATCGTAGAGGGGACAGACCACTTGGGTGGTCATATAAGGAAAAAAATTGCCACAAGCCTAGCAATCCCTGCAACTAGAGCTTAGGCAGGAAAACAGATTCAAAGAGACTGGGACACTTCCATAGAAGCATTGCCAAACCCAACTTGTTTTTGCTACAAACAAAAAGCCGGACCTAGCCTCCAACCCAGATAGAATGAGGCTGACTGCCTCCAGAGACCAGATCCCAAGTTAGAGATTCTTCAGTCAAGCAGGAAAAGGTGAACTAAGAAACATTAAAACCTATTTTCCTAAACATTTGTTTATAAGACTAATGTGAATTGACAAGCTCCTTTAAAATTTGTAAACTTTCCTGTTTTTTTTTTAATTCTAATCTCTAGCATGTTCCCTCTAGCTCAGTAATACAACCCTTAAACGGAAGGAAGCAAAAAAAAAAAAACCCTAAAGAAATATATGTACTTTCTTTTCCCAGCAAGTAGCAAGAGAAAGAAAAAGCCTATATCCACTCCCGGGGCAAAGTTAGGTAGTGAGAAATTTGAGCCAAGAAGAGAAGTGACATAATAGTAATAACAATAATAGCCTAGTATTTTATAAAGAACCTACTACATGCCAGGCACTATGCTAAGTGCTTTACAAATATTATCAATCCAAGAAGTACATGCTATTCTTATCCTCATTTTATAGTTGAGGAAACAAAGGCAAACATACATCAAGTGACTTGCCCAAAGTCACATAGCTAATAAGCATTTGAGGCTGTGTTTGAACTCAGATCTTTCCAACTTCAGGCCCGGCGCTCTATCCACTGCACCACCTAGATATCCTTAGTCAGTGAGAAAAGGACCCCAGTGGGCCCAGTTTTAGAGGGAGAATACAGGTTGCAATAGGCCCTATGGTCCTAGCATCTGCTCAAAGAGGATACTGAGCTATATTATTTCCCCAATATGAAATTACCCAGCTGCCCTCTACAGGTGAATAAAACACCCATTGCTTTCTCCTGATCAAGAAAACCAATTTCTTTTACTCAGATATTCCTGATTTCAATTTGCAATGCTGCCACCTCCACGAAACTTTGCCTTCCCACGTTCTCATCACCCAGCAACAAGTGTGTAAATCACAATCCTCTGGGCAGATGGTTTGGAAAAGAATGCTCATTATAAGCAAAGCACTGGTTAGGGCCTAGAGCCAAGTCGATGGTGCATTCATACAAGGAAATGCTCTCTGAGACTGGCAAAGCTTGTGATCCTTGTATTGATAGTAATGTGGACAGGGAAGGGGCTAGGGTATAGCAGCTAGGTGGTACAGTGGATAGAACACTCGAACCCTGGAGTCAAAGAAGACCTGGGTTCAAATTCAGTCTTACATACTTACTAGCTATGTTACCCGAGCAATTCACTTTCTCCTGTTTGCCTGTTTCCTAATCTATAAAATGAGCAGGAGAAAGAAATGGCAAACCACCCTAGTATTCTTGCCAAGAACACCCCAAAAGGGGTTATGAAGACTAAGACATGAATGAAAACAACTAAACAACAACCAAAGGACTCACAAGACCAAGGTTTGAGTTTATCTCCTCCCTCTACTTAAATCACGGGTTATTGGGGTCTATGAAGGTATTCTTCTTAATATTATAATAACTGTATTTCAATATACAGTTATTTCTTCCACATTGCAACTTTCCCCATTGTGGTTTCAATATATTGTGGATCCGCATAAAAATTAAATTGGAATTTTGGAGGAGTTTTGCAGAAGTGGCAGACAACACAGAAAAAGTTTAGAAACTCAGAAATGCATAAGATATCTGCATAGTATTGTATAATGTCAACATATTTTATCTTTCAATACCATAAGTATAAACAAATTTTACAATAAGGTATTGTAAACACCGCATAAAAGAAAAATAAAAAAGTCAGACTCCTTCTGTGGTATGAAGGGAGGGCCAAAAAATTTTGCTCAGATTTTCCAGATCATGGGGGTTCCACAATCTTAGCCCCGTCGATGTGGAAGAGACAACTATAATTTATTTCCTTCATAATCCTATTTTGTTTTATACATTTAAAAAAACATTATTCTTAGAAGGGGTCCATAGTCTTCACCAGACTGCCTGCCAAAGGGTTCCATGACATAAAACAGGTGAAGAACTCCTGGCATAAATTGTATTTGTTTGTGAAAAACTAACATCGTAGCTCATCTATACCTAGGTAGGTAAGTCTTAGGAGAACTGCTTGAGGCTCAGAGAGCTTAAATGATGCCCACAGTGACACAGCTGGTGTCAGAGACAGGATTTGTACTCAAGTCTTTCTGACTCCAGGTCCACTGTCCCTTCTACAAAGCTGCCTCTTCTTATAATACTAAATTCATGTAGCTACAACAATAATAATTCACATTTTTGCTAGCACCTTAAAGTTTACAACATACCTTCTCAACAATCCTGTGAGGCGGGGAGTACGAGTATTGTTGTCCCACTTTGCAGACGAAAAATCTGAAGTTCAGAGACGCTAAATCTCTTGCTCAGGGTCACACAACTAATAGTTTGGGATCAAGGATTTGAGGCCAGATATTCTGACCTCAGGGACAGTTCTCTTTCCACTATTCTGTACTGTTATTCATGTTACACCTTTATTTAGCACATGACACAATGTTCAGCACATATGCCTCCTCAAGAAAAAATAGTAAAATGTGGAGGAAATACCCAGCCCATTGATTTAAGAATCAGGAGACCAGTTTCTGAAACTCATCTATATCATTCACCGCATACTTGGTACCCTCAGGCAAATAAATCACTTCCCCTCTCTGGGACTCAGTTTCCCCTTTAGTAAAAAGAGGAAATTGGTGTAGGTCACTATAAAGTCACATCCAGCATCAGCATCTTTTGAAACCATTCTACATAGTAGAGGAAGGGTAAAGAACCATATAAAAGCTGGTGATTATCATGTCTGCCCACCTAGTATAACAACCCTCCCCATTACCAGGCATTTTTTCATGCCGGGCACCACATTTAAGGAACCAAACAGAAGTTAAATGGAGGGTGTCTAGGGTAGGACCACCAGGATGGTGAAGGACCACAAGATGATGCCACACTAAGGTCAGTCCAAGGAACTGAGGGTGATGAACCTAGAGAAGAGAAGACTTGGGGCAAGGACTTCTTTCCAAGCCTTTGAAAGGCCAAGTACCTAGAAGACAGGTTAACCTTGAAGGCATGAGGAGTATTGTAAGACAGGCGAAGACACAGGAGGGAGCTAGTGGGTGTTCTAGCACAGGTTCACTCTCGATCTAGACAGACAGGAACAGAGTAGTAAGGAGTTATATAAGCTTACTTTATTCTAGTCTAGTCTTCTTAAATGGGTTGTCTGATAATGGGAGCACCAATTCCTACAGCTTTCCTACAACTCTTCTCCCAGGGCCAAGGGACAATATAGTAGGAGCTACAACTCCTACAGGTCGCCTACGCCTCAATGGGGGCCAGTTGAGGCAAATACAGACTCTCCCCAAGCATTGATGGGGGCCGAGCAAGGAGCAGAGCATTCTAGTGTGTGCATTCAGATTCTCTGCTCACTGACCAGTGCCCATTTGATTTTTAGGGCAACAGACAAAGAAGGCATCTTGCCAACATTAAGCTCATAGGTTAACTTTAGCAATAAGGTCATTCAGGAGGAGCCTAGTAAATATTACATTATGTCATCCCCATATCTCACTGCAGCAGTCCCAGTAGGAATTGTTTACGCCCAGGACACAGGGAAATTATATCTAGGATCCTTGAAACTACAATCTAGGAATAACAAAATCCTGCTTACCTACAGGGAATGACAGGTGAGAATGGCAAAAAAAAAAAGGCAAATTGAGGCAAGAGAAAAAAGGAAACACTTCCTCCTGAGAGCTGCCCGGAGGATCCCCCATTCTGGGGGGGAACCCCCAAAAACCTGGATGGCCACTGGTTACAGATGAGGTGGGGGAGAGTTTTGTTCTGTTATAGGTCAGAGAAGCTTCCTCCATTCCATGAAAGCCAAGGTGTCCCACAGCGCTTGATGGAATAAGCATCCGTTAAGTTCACGTACTGTTTAAATGTTATCTCATTTGACATATTTATGTATGCCAGATACTTTACAGATATTCTTTCATTCGATTCTCACAACAACTCCAGTAGGTAAGTGCGGCTCTTATCATCCCATTTTACAGACGAGGTGCTTGAAGCAAACAAAGGTAAAGTGACTTCCTCAGGGTCACACAACTAGGCAGGGTCTAACTCCAAATTTGAAGTCGGGCCTTTCTAACTTAAGACATAGGTCTCTACCCACTAGCCCCACGAACCTTTAGAGGGGACCCTAGAGCTTGGCCTCCACGACGGCAGGGGGCGGCAGGAGCACAACGCCTCTCAGGCGGAAATAACCTACTATTAGCCTGGACTACATTTCCCATAGGAGGAGAGGAATAGAGGGCCTCCAGCTCCCGAGATGCACCACGACCAAGTAAGAACTACGTTTCCCAGAGAGGCTTCGGTGTCATGAAGCTGAAGAGTTTCTACGTGCAAGACATTGCCAAGACACTGCCCAGAGGGACAAGTGCTTCCTCGCGGAAGATTCCTGTTGCTTAGGGGCTGCTGACAGCGCCAACATGTCCGGGACGCGGGAATGGGAAGGACAGAAGGGAGAAGAGGGGTAAGTGCGCCAGTCTATGAACAGAACTTGCATTAAAGCGGGCGAATTTCGCTGAGGCTCAGGTATGCACCCCCGGTACCCAGAGGTAGCTGCCAAACGACGTTCCCCTTGGTGGTCTATAACAGATCAGAGACTACATTTCCCAGGAGGATATGCGGGCAACGCGACTACTCTTCCCAGAAATCCTTGCGAGACCGAAATAGCTTTCCCGGCCCGCCCGGCTAGTGCCTGAAGTTCCATACCTTGGAAAACATGAGGGGACTTTGGGCTTTGCGGCTTCTTCGCCCCTGCGGTAGCAGCACCCGCTCTAGGGCTCTTTCACCTCACGGGAGGCCCGTTGGCGTAACAGGCGGCACATTGGCCGCGTGGAGAGGTGAGAGAAGCCTTCCCGCTCCCTTCCAGCTCGCCTCATTTGGTCAGACCGGCCTGGGACAACTGAGCCCGTTGAGAGTGAGGCGTAGCCATGCCAAGGCGAGTGCCCCCCACACCCCCCGAACCTGGTCGGCCACCGTCCTCCCTCGAATTGGGAGGGTATTTAATTGAGATGCACAAGAAAAGGCCTGGTGATGGGGGCCCGATGGGACCGAACTAGGAGCGGTGGTCTAGCGCCAAGCATAGCAGATCGTCCAACCCAATATACCCATTTTGTAGATGAGAAAATGAGGTCGGGGAGGTTAAATGACAGGTGCGGACTGCGGGGCTGAACTCTGGAGTTCGGCAGGTCCGGGTGCTGCGCACCTGTGTGATCCTGAGCAAGT
>CM053622.1:723681921-723698919 GCA_028646595.1 Phalanger gymnotis | reverse complement strand
TATCCTTAACATTCCTTAACAATACTAACAGAATCCTCCTCTAGCTGTCTCTTTTCAAAACTGTGTCACCACCTGCTTTTCCTTTGATTGAGAAAAATGAGTGAATTCTTGTAATAGTCTACCAGACTGCTGAATTTTAAGAAAGTTGAGTAGTAGGAGAATGGTAATGTTTTATTAGCAAAGCTTCTTTAAACCGGTTTTATATTCTAAACTATTATCTTTTCTATTACTCTTTGAAAGTGGTATCTCTAGCTGGGTGAAACCTTACAAATGCCATGTGACATCCTCGAACGTGGATTTGGAACCACCTTTTAAAATTTGTTTTCTCCAATACAAAGTATAGTGTGAGGATGCCTAATAAATGACCCATAATTTAGACTGCTGAAATGATGCCCAAGGTGATTAGGCAAACATATTCCAACCAGTTTTGTTTGATTATCAGTTTCTGATGCCATAGAGTACCTTGGGATTTCTTATGTTAACTGAAACAATATCACAAGTCCATGAGAAACGAATGTTCATGTGGAACTCCTAGAAGGATGCAAATAGTTTACAAGCCAAACAAAAGCTCATATATTTATGAAATTGCAACAAAGAGGGAGCAGTGGACAGCAACCCCCTCCTAAATAGGAATGCCTTGGAAGGAGGAATAGAGTAGTAGGAGTGGGGAAAGGATTAATCCCCTCTTGAAGGAGAGGAGAAAGAGCAAAGAAAAGGAGGGGGAACTTAAAGTTGGATGACAAAAGGCACATTCTTTTCCCTTGGGAACTACTAAACTATGAAGATAAGATGGTCTGCATATCTACAAGAGTCCCAGCTTCAGTTTCTCAGTCTAGTGTAACCTGACTGGTACCTATCTTGACTCCCAAGGACACACAGGGAGTCCACCTTGGCATACAAACAAATTATGTGAGCTCAGGGTGGGATCTTTGTTCTTGAAACTTTTAGAGCCTCCTGCATTCTCAGAGCCCAGTGTGTCTGGAAAATAGGCTCCTCAAGAAGACAAGTTCATAGGGCCCCTTAACACCAAAAGTGACAAAGTGCTTTTAGTTTAGCAGGCTTTATTTAAACCCTGTGAAAAGTAAGCAGTACAAACATTACTACTATCATTTTGTAGATAAGGAGATTCAGGTTCAGAGAGTTTCTGACTTATGTATGTGGTCAGCTAGTAACTATCTGAGTAAGAATTCAAGTGCAGGACTGAATCCAAGTCCAGTGATCTTTACTTGTATTGCCTTTCTCACCTCTGATAGCATTGTGTTTAAAGCTAAAGAAATGAATTTCAAAATTTTTCTCTCATACTTTGGTAAAACTTAGCCATTTTTTTCAGTTTCTGGGAAATATTCTCACCTTTGACATTTGTTCCCTAAATATACAATTATCATATTTGTTACTGTTCTTCAGACTAGTGAAACAACATTATTGTTTGTTTTATATGTTAATTTTATATTTGTTTATATATGTTATATATATATTTTATATATGTTAATACATCATCTTAATTTCCATGAATACCATGTGTAGCATTTCTTAATTCAGTATATAAATACTGTATTATTTCTTAGGAAATTACTGTCCAGCAAGTAATGACACATTTGGATTCCATCCAGAAAGATATGGTCATCCTAGAGAAAAGTGATTTTGCAAATCTGAGAGCAAAGAATGAGGTGATATAAGCTTTTAAATAATAAACACATTATACTGAATACGTTGTATCACAAAATTTGGTGTTTAAAATGTTTTAAGAAGACAGCAAAATTATATTTCATGCTTCACAATTATAAAAAAAATTTCACAATAATATTTTATAAGAAACCTGAACCTTTATATTTAATTCATAGTTGTTGGGAGAAATACACACACAGAGAGTTGTAATTAATGAAGTTTCTCCTGCCCTGTGTACATTTCTTACTAAATCGATACCAAAAAAAATCTGTCAAGATCCTATTTCAAATTCATTTGAATCTTATGCCTAACTGAGACATTTTACTTTTCCATTAATTTCCTCTGCCCTCGGAAAGGTAAAAGGATTTCTTTTACTTATCAGTTTGAGAATTTCATTTTAAATAAAAGATAATACAAATTCTCTCTCATTTAAAAGAAGATCACAGTAATTTAAAAAGATTAGTGTTCAGATATAAATCTGGCTTTTAAGGTAAATCTAATTTGGAGTTCTAAGAATGAGCTATCTAGAGCACCAGCACCGGCCCTGGAGTCAGGAGGACCTGAGGACAAATCCAGCCTCAGACACTTGACACACTTACTAGCTTTGTGATCTGGGGCAGGTCACTTTGCCCCAATCCCCCTGCCTTTCGCCCTCCAAAAAAAAAGAAAAAAGAATGAGGTATCTTCAGAGAGCTGGGCCATCTCTAGCTGTTCTAATTTATATATGGCCACTGGCACCACATGGCTGCAGAGGAGAAAGTAAGGCTGATGACTTTGCACAGCCCTCCCTCACTCAAATCTAAATCAATTGCAAGTCATGGCATGATCTTCCTGATGTCATGGTCCTCTTTGAGAACAAAGGACAAACCACAATTATAAACTTCAGAGAATTTCTGTGGTTTCTATTTTAATCATGGGGCAAATCTATTGTAGAAATTCACAGACTGCACAGATTTTTAGTAATCATGTTACAGAATTTTTAGGTCAGATGGAAGATGGTCTTTTAATTAGTACTAATATTCAGTGGTCCCTTTTGTACCTAGAAAATGAAAATTGAGTTGGACCAACTCAAACAACAACTAATAGTAAGTAAAGCATTTCCTTTTTGCCATACAAGAACCAATTCTAAATTCCAAAAGGAATAAGAGGTCATTTTAAAATATATTTTTTATTTTATCTACAGAATGAAACTATCCAAATCAGAGCAAATAGTAAATTGGATATAAACCTAGAGAGGAGCAGAATGATAGATCTGGTAATATTCATTTAAGATTTCTTTCTTAGGTACTTGTTCTTTTTCATTTCTTCAGTTTTTAATCACTTTCTGCCTTTAAATTTTTAGTTGTCAGATCAAGAAAAGAAACTTATGGAAGCAACCACTGAATTGAGCAAAAGAGTAAGTTAGGGTATGTTTCCTTATTAATTATAACTGTAGCTGCCTTGGATCCATTAACTCTTTTTGTTCCCTTCTAGGGTTAGGATTTCTTAAACTTAATTATTTAAAACTCTGTGTCCAAAATGGGGCTCACTATCTTTCCCCCAAACTCTCCGCCCCTCCTACTACCCCTATTATTTACAGAGGACACCACCATCCTCCCAGTTCCTCAGGCTTACAACCTAGCAGTCATCCTGGAGTTCTCACTGCCTCTCAACCCCTCCATATCTAAACTGTCACCAAAGCATGTTGATTTCACTATTGCAGCATCTCTCCAGTATGTCCCTTTCTCTCCTCTGACACTGCCACCATTCTGGTGCAGTCCCTCATCACATTGTGCCTGGACTATTCCAGTAGGCCACTGGTGGGTCTGCCTACCTCAAGTCTTTCACCACTCCAATCTCTCCTCCATTCAGGCACTAAAGTGATTTTTGCAAAAGCACAGGTCTGATCATGTCACCTCCTAGTCAATAAATTCCAGTGACTTCCTATTGCCACCAGAAAAAAATACAAAATGCTCTGCTTGGCATTCAGAGTCCTTCATAACCTAGCCCCCTTCTGCTTTTCCAATGTTCATACACCTTACACATCAACACCTACTCTTCAGTGACACTGGCCTCCTGTCTGTTTTACAAACCAGAACCTCCATCTCTCAGTTCCAGGCATTTTCTCTGGCTGTCCTCCTTGACTATTCACCTCCATATCTTCCTTTATGTCCTAACTAAAATCCCACCTTCTACAACCCCTCTTAATTCAAATGTATCCTCTTATTTCCTATTTATCCTGTATATACCTTGATTTGTATATATTTGTTTCTATATTGCCTCGCCCGTTAGATTGTAAACTCATTGAGGGCAGGGACTCTTTTGCCCCATTATGTATCTCCAGCACTTAGCACAGTGCCTGGCACATAATAGGTGCTTAACAAGTGTTTATTGATTGGTTGGTTGGCTGATTTAGCCGTTCCCTAATTGATGAGCACTTTCCAATTCTTTGCCACCACAGAAAGAACTGCTATGAATATTTTTGTACATATGGGTCCTTTTCTTCTTTCTTTGATTTGAGTACATTTGAACTCACCCTGAATCTTAAGAAACAAAAGCCCTTGCCAGTATTCATACCTCCAATATTTGGGTATTTTTATATTTCAGGGCTAATTTTAGTGTATTTTTACGTTTTTTCTTTTACCTTTTCATTTTCACTCCAGCAAGGAAGACCTGACTGCCTCTTCCTTGTGACTTATCAGGAGAAAGGTCTCTTCTGTCCTTCTGAGTTCTCTTTTCTCACTCAGCTTCTTGATGCATTTAATGACAAAGAGTTGTTACTAGTCTACAAAAAACTCTTTCCTCTTTCCTTCAGCTCCTGTAATGGTAATCAGGGAGGGACTTTTTTTTTTTCTATTTTGTCTTTTGGAATGCTAAGGCCATCAAGTGCCTTTAATGAGTCTTGCCTTTGTTTGAATTGGGCAGATAAAATGGGACCTTTTGTTGTCTTTTGTTTTGGAGTGCTTCTTGGCACTGAGGTAATCAGGTACCTTTGAGTCTTGCCTTTCAAATGTAATGGCTAGCAAAGTGGGACTTTTTGCTGGGTTTTTTTTTTTTGAGTACTTCTCAGCACTGAGGCAATTGGGTATCTTTGAGTCTTGTCTTTCTTTGAATCAAGAGTCATTGATTGGAAACAATGTGTATGATATGCAGTGGTACTGATAAAAAATCTATCCCACACCCTTTTGCTAAATAGGCACTCAGCCCTCAGGGCCCTGAACAGGTTTTGCTTTTGAGGGTTTCATTCACTGGAACAGTGTTGGTGATTTGGCCAGATGAGACTCTGGGTAGCTGTCAAGAGCCGCACTGCCCCCTTCTCCCCACCCCACCCCCGACCACTTTGAAAACCCAAATGTTGGTGCTTCTCTCTCTGGTAGCTGTTTATATAGCCTTTGAACAGGCAGCTAGAAGCTTGTCTGCTGATTTCTGTTATTTTGCTCTGTTTATATAATTTCTGCTTGTAATTTCTATTTGTATTTGCTCTGAAGTTTAGGGTGCTCACTTTTTCCCCTTGAGTTAAGTGAATGATTTATGTATGTTTAATTAAAGTGAGATTGTTAACACCTTAAAGTTGCTTTCCTTAGAAAAGCAGATCAAGGGGGGCAGAGCCAGGATGGTGGCTGGAGAGCAGGAACTTGCGTGAGCTCCCTGCCAAGTCCCTCCAAAAACCTATAAAAAATGGCTCTGAACAAATTCTAGAACAGCAGAACCCACAAAATAGCAGAGGGAAGCAGGGATCCAGCCCAGGACAGCCTGGATGGTCACTGGGTGAAGTCTAGCGTGCACGGAGCTGGGAGCAGAGGGGAGCTGAGCCCAGCATGGGCGGCAGGCGACAGGACCAATCAGACCTGCAGTCGGGCAAAACAGACCCTAGCACCCTGAATAAGTGAGCTGTGGCAGTTACCAGACTTCTAAACCCACAAACAACAAAGACAACAGAGAAGGTTAGTGGGAAAAGCTGCAGGGGACAGAGTGAAAGGAGTTGGTGGTTCAGCCACCACCCCAAGGGCAGTGGAGGTGAGCAGAACTATAGCTGCAGTTGCTTCTGTCCCCAGGCCCACCTGGTGGGAGGAATTAAGTGGCAGATCAGAGCAGGAATGCAGAGCTTGCTTAAGATGTGAGTCCAGTCATAGAGCAGGTTCTTGGTCAGGTATGAGTTAGATTTTTAAACTCTGTGATTCTGTGAAGGAATTTGTACAGATGTACTAGGTTTTGTGTTCCATGAGAGTAGGTACTATGTCTTTTTTAATCTTTTTATCTCTCCTGTTAACATTGCTTTGTATTTAGAAGACACTTATTCATTGGCATTAGAAGACACAGCTGCTTAGTGGCAGAAAAAGACTCAAGTTTCATGACTTCCAAGGAAGGATTTGTATCATTATACTTGCTGACTCAGGGTACCTTGGGGCAAGGGAAGGTCTATTACCTAATCTTTGCATTTGCCCCAGCACTTAGCATGGTGAACTGTACAAAGCAGGCACTTCTAAATATGTTTCTTCTTCTGCAGTATTTACCAAACATTCTTTTTGTAATGTTACTCTGACTTTTCCCAATATTTAGCTTTCCCCAGGTTATGCTTTTAATACATGTTAGCCTTAAAATTTTTTCTGTGTCCCATAATTGTGGATTATGACATAATTTATTTTAAAATGGGATAAAGAGACTGAAATAATAAAAATTGTGCTTTCTATTTTAGGATAACCATATCAAAAGCACCATTTCTGAGACTAGTAATAAGATTGCTATTGAAATTGCTTCCCTAAAAACACTGATTGAGTCAGAGAAACTTGGGACAATTCGTTATCTTGCAGGTAAGTTCTATTTTTAAGGCTTATAGAGTACTTTTATCACAACAACTCTTTTAAGTAGGTAGTAGATATATTATTATGCCCTTTTTTTAATAGAGGAAGAAACTGAGGCTCAGAGAGGTCAGATGACTTGTTCAGGGCATTTAGCCCATGAGGGGTGGAACCAGGATTCACCTTCATTCCTGATACCAAGCCTAGCTCTCATTCCTCATCCAATGCTTCCTCTGTACCAAGCACATAAAGGTCCATATGTGGCACTTGAGGGGGCAGCTTTCCAATCCAGAAAAGACTCACCAGTAATGTGTATGTGGAATGCAATAATCTGACACTTTCTTGAAGTTCCCCTGGCACATTCATGTTTAGTACACCTGGTAGATTCACACCAGCCATTACAGCCCATGTTCAGAGAAAGACTGGAACTACAGACTCCTCCTACATTCCCCTTTTCCAGTAGTTTCTGTAGTTCTTACATTACACATTGCCAACCATGTAACTGGCAATGTGGAGGATAAAATGACTCCCAGTTTCTCACTAGTGTTAAAGATTGCCAGCTTGGACAAGAGAGGTTTTTCCTTGGACAAGAGAGGTTTTTCCTTGGACAAAAGAGTTTCTTCCATTGAGACTCTCCCCATAACATTCTGATAAGAATTGGTCAGAGTAACAGGGTAGAAGCAAAGAGTGATGTTATTAGAGGGGACATGTGATTTTTAACCATATTTGGCAGAGAGGGCAAAGGTGGATTCTTTAAGTTTTGCTATGTAATGTGACTCCTTTCTCTTTTTTAAAAAGAGTTACTGCTTGTAAAATCAAAACCCTCTTAAGTTTGTTCTCTATTCCAAGAGGGTTATTTAGTTGCTCCATCCCAAGGGTATTGTATATGGCTCACCCAGAGTCATAAATGGTGGAGTTAAAAAGTTCTCTGAGTCGAGAGGTAACATTCCTCCAAAAATAAATGGAGTCTTAAAGCAAAGGAATGATAGGTACTACTGCCTGTACTGATATACCAATGAAAAATGCCACTAGAACATGCATGTTAGGGGACTGTACTTGAGTTCTAAACAAGAATATTTTTCTATAAGAACAGAACTCTACATCTGTGGTGTAGCATTAGCTTTTTACATTTTGGGGTGATGTGATATTTGCATTGTATGACAATCCCTTATAAGAGTCATCTGTCTTTACTCCTTGTCATGGCCTCTGAAATATTTTAGCTGTCTAAAATTGACACCCTGAGATAGATATACATTTAAAACATTGATAAAC
This sequence comes from Phalanger gymnotis, assembly GCA_028646595.1. Classification (NCBI taxonomy): domain Eukaryota; kingdom Metazoa; phylum Chordata; class Mammalia; order Diprotodontia; family Phalangeridae; genus Phalanger; species Phalanger gymnotis. The sequence continues at coordinate 723,691,204 of CM053622.1, read as the reverse complement.
ATTTGTCAATTGTATGTATATAATTCTTCCACACTTTAGATATTTTCTTTGGGCACCTTTTGCTATCTTCTTTTCTTTTACCTAGGAAGATTCGTTTGAAGCAGTACCAAGGAATCTTCTCTTTCCTCACCATCCAAATGTTGTCATCCCTCAGACTGACATGCTTTTTTTTTAATTTGTTTTTATTTTTAGTTACAACACTCAGTTCCACAGTTGTTGAGTTGCAGATTTTCTCCCAATACTCCCTTCCCCCCCAAGATGGCATGAAACCCAATACAGGTTCTATATATACCTTCACATTAAACTTATTTACACAATAGTCAAGTTGTAAAGAAGAATTATAACCAATGGAATGAACCATGAGAAAGAAGAAACAAAACCAAAACAGAAGAAAAAGAAAAAAAAAAGAGCAAGTAGTTTGCCTCAATCTGCATTCAGAATCCTTAATTCTTTCCGTGGATGTGGACAGTCCTTTCCATCATGAGTCTTTTGTAGCTGTCTTAGAATTTTGTATTACTAAATTAAAAAAAAAAAAGAATTTTGTATTACTGAGAAGAGTTAAGTCTATCAAAGTTAGTCATCACAGATACCGTGTGTCTGTAATCATGTATAATGTTCTTCTGGTTCTGCTCCCTTCACTCAGCATCAGATACATTAAATCTTTCCAGATTATGAAGTCCATCTGCTCCTCATTTCTTATAGCACAGTAGTATTCCATTACATTCATGTACCACAATTTGTTTAGCCATTCCCATTGATGGGCACCCTGTATTGGTAATTACGGTGGGACTTTCTTACTGTTTTAGAATGCTAAATTAATTGTCTTTGATTGAGTCTTGCTAGGTGCAAAGCCCCAGGCTGGTTAGCAGATTAGTTTGCTAGTTTGAGAGAGGCAGGAAGCCCCCAGGGCCCTAAGGGAAGTTGCTAAGACCAGAGCCCATAGTAGGTACCCAAGTTCTGGTTCCTCAGATGATGTTTGATGATGTTTAAAGACCGTATAAAAAGAGAGAACAGAGTTTTTTACCTGTGGCTCTCACTGTTGGAGGAGTCTTGGATGTGGAGACTCTGGGCAGCTGTAGTTAGGAGCCCTCTGGCTTGTCAACCCAAATGTTGATGGTTTCGTAGTAACTATGAATTGATCTGGTCTGTTTATATTATGTGTATGATTGTAACTTATTTGTATTTGCTCTGAAGTTCAGGTTGCTGGCTTTTCTTCCTGAACTAAATGAGTTTATATGCATATGTTGGATTAAAGTAAGATTGTTAACCCCTTAACATTACTTTCCTTAATAAAGCAGATCAAAAGAACCTGTGCTGGCAACATTCTTGTTGTTGGCCTTGTGTTGTTCTTTCACCCCCACAGCAGCTGCTAGCTGAATTGTTGCAACAATCCCCTTGATTTCCAGTTCTTTGCCACCCCAAAAAGAGCTGCTATAAATATTTTTGTACATATTTCCCATTTGCATGATCTCTTTAGGATACAGCCCAAGAAGTGGTATTGCTGGGTCAAAGGGTATGCACATTTTTATAGCCCTTTGGGCATACTTCCAAATTGCTCTCCAGAATGGCTGGATCAGTTCACAACTCTACCAACAATGTAACAGTGTTCCTATTTTCCCATATCTTCTCCAGTATTTATCATTTCTTGTTTTGTCACATTAGCCAAATCTGACAGGAGAGATGTGGTACCTAAGAGTTATTTTGATTTGTATTTTTTTAATCAATAGTGATTGGGAGCATTTTTTCATATAACTATAGAGATCTTTAGTTTCTTCCTCTGAAAACTGCCTGTTCATATCCTTTGATCATTTATCAATTGGGGAATGACTTATATTCCTGTAAATTTGGCTCAATCCCCTGTATATTTTAGACATGAGGGCTTAATCAGAGATATTGGTTGTAGAGATTTTCTCCCAATTTTCTGCTTCCCTCCTAATTTTTCTTGCATTGGCTTTGTTTGTATAAAAACTTTTCAATTTAACATGATCAAAATTATCCATTTTGCATTTTGTAATGCTCTCTACCTCTTGTTTGGTCATAAATTCTTCCCTTCTCCATAAATTTGACAGGTAAACTATTCCTTGCTCCCCCAAACTGCTTATAGTATCAGCCTTTATATCTAAATCACAAACCCATTTTGATTTTGTTTTGGTATATGGTGTAAGATATTGTTCTATGCCCAGTTTCTGCCATATTATTTTCCAGTTTTTCCAGCAGTTTTTGTCAAATAGTGAATTTTTAACCCAGAAGCTGGACTCTTTGGGTTTATCAAAGAGTAGATTGCTATAGTCATTGATTACTGTGTCTTGCGTACCTGACCTGATCCACCAGTCTAATTTCTTAGCCAATACCAAGTAGTTTCGATGATTGCTACTTTATGATACTGTTTAATATCTGGTATGGCTAGGGAACCTTCCCTAGCATTTCTTTTCATCAATTCCCTTCATAGTCTGGACCTTTTGTTCTTCCAGATGAATTTTGTTATTTTATTCAGCTATATCTATAAAATAATTTTTGGTAGTTTCATTGGTATGGCATTTGACATACTTTTTTAAAAGACTTAGACTCTATTGGATTACATGCCACCTTGGGGAGAAAGAGGAGAGGAGAAGGAGGGGAAGAAAATTTGGACCTCAAAAACTTGTGGATCTGAGTGTTATAAACTAAAAATAAAAAAGAAATTAAAAAAAAAGATTTTCACAATTAAAGGGTAACATAATCCCATGGGCAAACCCTCTACTCCCTTCTCCTTCCCTCAGGAACTCAGGAAAGTTGTTGTTATGAATGAGTCTTTGAATTTAGTAAGACCAGGCATTCCTAAGATTGGTGGCAATAATTAAGCAATAATTCTTTCTACTTACTTATTTGGACGGCATACCTTAGCAACTTCATTCCTTCTGAACATAGCCCCAGATTACCTTTTTAAAAGCTCAGCTACTTAATTCTGAAGAAGAGTTCTTAGAATATCTTTGAGCCTATTTGTTTTTATTTAACAATGATCTCTTAAAAGGCTTATTTCCTAGCCCATAGAAGATGAGAAATAGCAAATTAAAAAGGGAGGTGGGAGGAATGTTCAGAGTAGGCTTTGTTGACAGCCCTCAGATGTGAGAGCTAATGGTGAAGGAGATGGAAAATTCAGATAACACTAACTGCTGTATATTATAATAATGGTAACCATGCGTTACCAAGAAGCCCAGTTGGATTTTATATCCTCTGTTTAAGGAGGAGGAAAGCTTTACATTTGGGTATAAATAGTATATTTCAGAAATAACTATCAAAAACTATTACCCTAAAAGGATGTTAACATACCTTACAGTTGCAAAACATTTTATATGCTTCAGAGTGCTTTCTCATAAAGAATCTTATTGTTGAAAAGCACCTCAGAGGTCGTTTTTAGTCAACCTGTACTCAAACACAAATCTTAACGACTTGGTGACAGGGACCTGTTCAGACAAGTATGTGGAATATGGATTACAAGACTGTTGACTTCTTGGGTTTTTGCTTCCCGTTTGGAAAGAGGATAAAATTGCTTTTGCTGCACCCTTGGAAAAGGGGCCATGACTGCTCCACATACTGTAGTAATAATTTGTTCTTTTTTACAGCATCTGTTTTTACTTGCCTGGCCATAGCACTGGGATTTTACCACTTCTGGAAGTAACAGCAGTTCTTTAGTATCACCACCAGCAAGAGCAAGGCAGCTTTATGGTACATTTGAAGATCTTTGCTTTTGTATAACACTCTGGGGACAGATTCAGTTTGGCCTGTCTCAGTTCCTGAATAAATCTATTTGCCTTTATTCCCTGATGCCAAAAAGCTGTCATTCAGAACCTAATTGAAGTGTGATAGAAAGATTTACAGTTTATACTTGCAGGTAGTTTAGTTTACAGAGTTGGAAACATAATTTGCTCATTGTGTCCTTGCATAATTCATGCGTAGTTTGGGCATGGATTCATCTTGGACTGCCCAGTTTTGGCTACATATGAGTAAACTACTTCCTAAACTTAAGTACTTAGTGTATCTATATTCATTTTTCATAATGAGTTGATCCTATTTGTGGAGTTTTTGTTTTTGTTTTTTAACTAAGTAGTAAGAAGAATTCCTGTTTTTATGTTTACATATTTAAAGTAAAATAAAAGATTATTATGACTTGTTGAATTTTAAGTCTCGACACTCGAATCTAAAATTTACTCTGTGAACAAAAACAGTGATTTTCTGATGTACATTCTAATTAATGTGTTTGTACCATTTAAAAAAAAAATTTCCTCCCTTCTCCACTGTAGAGAAAGCTACAATTAACACAAATATATATGTATATATATTTACACATACACATATATCTATATACATGCATATATATACGCATAAGGACACACACACATATAAAAAGAACTGACAAAGCAAAATATGTATTTTACAGTCATATAATATACATATTTTGCTTTGTCATTTCTTTTTCCGGAGGCGGATGGCATCTTCTTTTACAAGTCCATGTTTTTCTAAAATCAACCAGCTCATCATTTCTTACGTCACAGTAGCATTCCCTCACAATCAGATACACAACCTGTTTAGCCATTCTAAATTGAAGGGCATCTATCATTTTAGCCAATCTCCTAGGTGTAAGGGGATATCTCAGTTGTTTTAATTTGCATTTCTCTAATCAATAATGATTTAGAGCATTTTTAATGTGACTAAACATAACTGTAAATGTGACTATAACCACAGTTTTGATTTCTTCATCAAAAAACTGCCTTGTTCATATCGTTTGACCATTTATTAATTGGGGAATGACTCATATGCTTATAAATTTGACAAAGTTACTTATATATTTCAGAAATGAGACCATTATCTGAGAAACTAAGTTTTTTTTTTTCCAATTTTCTGCTTTCCTTCTAATCTTGGCTACATTGGTTTTATTTGTACAAGACCTTTTTAATATAATATGATAGAAATTACCCATTTTATACCTCACAATACTCTCTATCTCTTGTTTCTTTAAATTATTCTATCCATAGGTCTCGTAAGTAATGTGTTCCATGTTCTTCTAATTTTCTTGTGATATCTCCTTTTACATCTAGGTCATATATCCATTTTGATAAATAGATTAAGATATTGATCTATGCCCAATTTCTGCAAGACTGCTTTCTAAGCTTTTCCAAGTTTGTTTTTTTTTTTTTACCAAATAACGAATTCTTATCCCCAAAACTTAAATCTTCACATTTGTCAAACACAAGGTTGTTGTTACTTCTGTGTATTGTATATATGCTGTGTTCCACTGATCTACTTTTCTACTGCTTAATTACTGCCTTTTCATATAGTTTGAGGTCTGGTACTGCTGAAATTCCTTCCTTTACTTTTTTACTTTTTTTTTCATTAGTTTCTTTAAAGTTTTTGACCTTTCATACTTCTAAATTAATTTTATTGTTTTTTCTAACTCAGTAATATTATAGTATTTTAATAATTTAATTGGGATTACATTGAATACATAGGTAAAATTGCATTTTTATTATTAACTTTGCCTACCCCTGAACAATTAATATTTATCCAATTATTTAAATCCATTTATTTGTATAAAGAGTGTTTTATAATTATGTTCATGTTGTTCCTGGGTTGGTTTTGGCAGGGATACTCTCAGGCATTTTGTACTGTCTACAGTTATTTTAAATGGTCTAAAATAATTTTAAATAATATTGTTGACATAGAGTGTAGTTTCCCTGTTAATCTCTCTTAATTAAATCTATTTTAGCTTTAACTTTGTCTGAGATCATGACTGCTACTCCCACTTTTTTTATATCATCTGAAGCATAATAAATTCTGCCTTAGCCCTTTATTTTAACTCTGTGTATCTCTCATTTTCTACTGTGTTTCTTATAACTCAGAATTTTAATCCATTCTGCTATCCATTTGTTTTATGGGTAAATTCATCTCATTCACATTCAAAGTTATAATTACTAGTTGTATATTTCCCTCCAACCTATTTTTCTTCATTATTAATCCTCCTTGCCCTATTTACCTATCCTTCCTCACACATCTAATTTATTTCTAATTATTACCTTGCCCTCCTATTCCTTAATCTATTCACCCCTCTATGAGTCCTTCCCTTATCCTCTCATCCACCCTCCTAATTCTTAATCTGCACATCCTCCTAAAAGTCCCTCTTTTATCCTATTCCCTCATCCTCATTTCTTTATAAATTTAGAAGACTCTTATACCTTTCTAGATGTAGGTGCTGTTCCCTCTTTAACCCATTTCTTTTGAGAGTAAGTTTCCAGCACTATCAGTCATCCACCTCTACTTGCTTCTTCATTCTATCAGTTCTTCCTTTCGCACTTTATTTGTATGAGATAATTGCTTCTTTTTTACCTCTCCGTAATCAGTTTTATTTTTTTGGAATCACCCCATCATAGTTCAGCCCAAGCCTACCTTTCAAAATTCCCAAGTAATGACATAGTCATAAGGATACTGATAACATTTTCACATATACCTTCTATTTTTCCTGGATCTTATTATGTCAGATTTTCCATTAAGTTCTGGTCTTTTTGTCACAAATACCTGAAAGTCTTTCAGTTCAATTAAATGCCCTTTTTTTTCTTTCCATTCAGGATTGTATTACCCTTGCTCGGTAAGTTATTTTTGGTCACAACCCCAGCTTTTTTGCTCTTTGAAATGTAGTGTTCCAAGACCTATGGTCTTTTAATGTAGAAGATGCTAGGTTTTGTGTGAACCTGAGTGTAGTTAAGCAGTACTTAAATTTTTTTCCCTTGTTGCTGATAATATTTTCTCCTTAACCTGGGAGCTTTGAAACTTGGCTACAATATTCCTCTAAGTTTTCCCCCGGGATCTCTTTTAGGTGGAGATCAGTGGATTTTTTCCTATTCCTGCTTTACCTTCTGGTTCTAGAACAGACCTGCACAACTTGGCAGTAGGTAGGGGCCAAAATTAAAATAGGCTAAACTTCTTGGGGCCACAGATAGGTTAGACTAGAGACAGACTGACAATGTTTGATTCCTGCCATATGTTGTGCAGGGCTATTCTAGAATGTCAGAGCAATTTTCCTTAATAATTTCTTATATTGTATCAAAATTCTTTTTTTGATCATAACTTTCAGGTAGTCCAACAATTCTTATATTGTCTTTCCTCAATATGTTTTCCAGATTAGTTGTTGTTCTAATGAGATGTTTCACATTGTCTTCAATTTTTTCATTCTTTTGATTTTATTATTTCTTTGTGTCTTATGATAGTAGCTTTCTCTTGCCCAGTTCTGGTTTGCAAGGAGCTATTCTCTTCCTTAAGTTTTTGGATCCCTATTTCAAGTTGGTTAACCTTATTTTTATACTTTTCTTGATTTTTTTGTATTGCTCTTATTTTTTTTTTCCTAACTTTTCCTGGATCTCTCTTATTTGATTTTTGAAGTCCTTTTGAAGTTCTTCCAAGAAATCTTTTTGGGCTTGTGACCATTCAACATTTCTCTTTGAAAAAGGGTGGCTTAACTTCACTATCTTCCTCTGAATATGAACCTGGATCTTCTCCATCTCCATAGTAGATGTCTGTGGTTGGGTTCTTTCTCCTTTGCTTATTCATTTTTGTTTTTATTTTGTTTTATAATGAGGTTCTAGTTCTGAGGTGTGGGGAATGGTGTCCCAGGCCTCAGGTCCTTCTTACTGTTATTTTCTGAGCTCTGTCCAGGGGGGCCAACCTCAGGCATTGCTCTCCACCCCTAAGCCATAGCTAGGTACCACTGTCCCGCAAAGGATCTCTCCCCTCTTCCCTGGAACCCAAACCAGGGACTCCACTATCCTGCAAGTACCCACAGCCAGCAAGGTCTCTGCCTCTCTGCTACTGCACTCACCGGGCTTATGTTTGCTCTTTCTCACCCACAGCCACAGCCCAGGACTGTGTCTAATAAGCACACCTGGCTCAGTGTCAAGCCACTGCAGACAATCTTTCAATCTTCCTCGCTCAGCTGTCCCTCCAGCCACCACACTCCAAGAGATGAAAGTTCCTGAGGCCTAGGCTGGCCAGATCCAGCAGCCCCCAGGGCTTGTTTGTTGGTTCAGCAGAATTGCCTGGAGGTGTCTGTACTTCATTCAGGCCAAACTACCTTAGGGCTTTTCCTGAAGTCCTCAAGTTATCTTAGAGGAATGACTGCTTTTGACTTTTGTTTATTTCTGTTGCTTTACTTTCACTTTTAGATGATGTTCTGTCATTTTTGTGCTGGAAGTTTGGAGAGCCTGGAATTTTCCACCTTCCCAGAATCCCCTCTGCATCACTTTTAATTGAGAAATTTCAGGTTTTCATTAACTATTTAGCCTGGCCTTCAGGTATTTTTAAATGTTTAGGTAATAAACTAGTTTGCCTTTTAGCACAATCCTGCCTGCCACCCTCTAACCTAGTGATCCTTACTATTAGGCATATACTCCAATGAGTCCAAAGTAGAAAGGTTTCAATACACCAAGATAGTTTTAGTAGCCCTTTGTGTCGTAGCAAAAAAGTAGAACCAAAGATGCCCCTCAATTAGGGAGCTGTTAAAACTATAATGTAATGGATTATTACCACAAGAAACAATACAAGGAATTCAGAAATGAAAGAGAAAATAGAAACTGATGCAAAATGAAGTAAACAGAATGAGGAAAACAGCATATGCAATGACTACAAGTATGTAAATGGAAAATCCAGACAAAACAAATCCAAATTGAACACTAATTATTAATAACCCAGCTTGACCCAGAAAAAAAGATGATAAAACAATGGGCCTCCCATCTTTCTTTTCAGAGGTGGAAACTATGGATGCTGAATATGGCCAGACTTAGTTAATGGGCAGGTTACTATTTCAGAAAACAAAAGATAGTAATAAAAAATCTTAAAGAAATAGTAATAGCTTCGTGGATAGGACTCAGGATTTTTAGTCAGAAGGTGTTCAGTCATTTCAGTCATATCCAGCTCTTCATGACCCCATTTGGGGCTTTCTTGACAAAGATGCTGGAGTAGTTTTCCATTTCCTTCTCCAGATCATTTTACAGATGAGGAACTGAGGCAAATAGGATGAAGTGACTTGCCCAGGGTGACACAGCTAGGAAGTATCAGAGGCTAGTTTTGAACACAGGAAGATGAGTCTTCCTCACTCCAGGCCCAGCAGTCTATCTACTGTGCCACCTAGCTGCCCAGAGGGGAAGACCTGGGTTCAAATCTTGCCTCAGTCATTTAAAGGCTCTGTGACCTTGGACAAGTCACAGCCTCTCTGTCTCTTCATTCTTCATCTGAAAATGATGGGTTTGCACTTACTGAC
>CM053622.1:723631704-723681421 GCA_028646595.1 Phalanger gymnotis | reverse complement strand
CCCCCCCCCCCCCCCCCCCCCCCGCCCCGGGGTGGCCAAACTGCAAACTATTTTCTCTCTGTCCCCCGCAGCTTTTCCCACTAACCCTCTCTGTTGTCTTTGATGTCTGTGGTTTTAGAAGTCTGGTAACTGCCACAGCTCACTGATTCAGGGCGCTAGGGCTCGTTCCGCCAGGCTCCTAGTCTGGTTGGTCCTGCCACCGCCGCTGGCACTGGGCTCCATGCACAATAAACCTCATCCAGTGACCATCCAGGCTGTCCTGGGCTGGATCCCTGCTTCCCTCTGCTATTTGGTGGGTTCTGCAGTTCTAGAATTTGTTATGAGCCATTTTTTATAGGTTTTTGGAGGGACCTGGCAGGGAGCTCACACAAGTCCCTGCTTTCCAGCCTCCATCTTGGCTCTGCCCCCCGAGTCAGCACTTCACATTTGGAGTCCAGAGACATGGCCTGAAATCATATCTCAAGTATTTATTTCTGGATTTAACCACTCTCAGAGCTGAAGTTTATAAATTTGAGTTATTATGATAAATAATAGCATTGTTAATAAAATTATCTATATGGCAAAATTCATTAAAGTAAGCTTTTTTTTTAAATGAGAAACGTCTATTGAAAGGTTATAATGATTCTGTTTAAAAAAGAAACAATCCAAAAACCGGTTCACTTTATATTTTTGTAAAACTAATTTTATTAACATATATAAATCTTAATCTCATATATAAAACTTGTTTTTGAATATTTGACATTGCCTATGAAGATATTTGAAAAGTGTATGGGGGCGGGGAGGGGAGGAATGATATTACTAATCTAATACTTTAAATTCTCTACAACAGTTCATTTAAATTTTTGCTTTCTGCAATCAAGTAACAACACAGGTCTTTGCACTATGGAGGAATACTGAGCAAAGGAAGATATGTCAATATAAACATGAAAGGGAAAAATCAAACAGGTATTTTCACTGAAAGTGACATCACTCACTGATTATGACCTTCTCATAAATATCCCTCCAGAGGATGTGATCTTTTTTTTCACTTTTCTCTTATCTTTGTTTGAGTCAGAAGCATCATCCTCCTATGGACAATGGAGAAGATTTTAAATAAAGTTACTACTTTAGCATAGATTTTCACCCTCCCACCTTTTCCCCCAAAGGAAATATTACTTTTGAAAAGGAAAAGAAACATCTAATATTTGTAGGATCTTTAATAATAACATTTATATAGCATTTGCTATGTGCCAGCTACTATGCTAAGTGCTTTACAATTATTATCTCATTTCATCCTCACAACAACCCTGGGAAGTAGGCTGAATGAACCCCATTTTACAGGTGAGGAAAATGAGTGTTAAGTGACTTGTCCAAGGTCACACAGCTATTAAGTGTCTGCCATGACATTTGAACTCAGGTTTCCCTGATTCTAAGCACAGCACTCTCTCCACTGCTCTACTTAGGTGCCTCTAAATAAATGTTCTGCAATATATAAATCTATATATATAAATAAATATATAAATCTAAATAAATGTTGTGGAAACCAAAATAAAATACCAATTTTAAGTATTAAAACACATAGTGCTTAAACCATATATTCTGTTAGTATATAATATTTATTCAACAAAATGTTTAATAAGTACATACTACATTGTGAAATATATAAAGACAAAAACAATATGTCCCTGTCCTCAAGAAGTTTATCATCAAACATAGGAAACTTCAAAATTTTTGAGAACTGGAAGTAACCTCAGGCAGACATTGAATCCAACCTATATCCAATAAGGGGTCATTCAGTCTCTTCTTGAAGACTGCTAAAAAGGGAACCTCATCACTTCTTAAGACAGCACATTTTACTTTTGTATTATCAAAATTCAATTATCATAATACTCTTCCTGACATCAAGCCAATTTTTGCCTCTTTTTGAGCCTGGGAGATTGGAAAGGATGATGGTGTAATAGGGAATAGTAATAGGGAAGTTCTGAATGGGGAAGGACCTGAGGGGAAAGATAATGAGTTGTTTTGAACATGTTGAGTTTAGGAAGACTACAGTGGCCAAGCCAAGATGGCAGAGTACAGACAGGGACTCACCTGAGCTCTCCCCCCAAATCCTCCAAATACCTTTTAAAAAATGACTTTAAATAAATTCTAGAGCAGCAGAACCCACAAAAAGATGAAGTGAAACAAATTTCCAGCCCAAGACAACTTGGAAGGTCAGCAGGAAAGCGCTGTTGCACCAGGGTGAAAGAGGAGCACAGGCTGCGCCAGCCCAGACTGGGCCTCAACAAACCAGGAGCAGGCCTTGAGAATGACTGAATCAGCAGCAGCAGTGGCAGTGGCTCCTTCTGGAGATCTCAGCCCACAGATGTTAAGGGGGTCAGAAGGAGATTACAGGGGTCTTTTTGCTAGCACTGAGGCAGGACACTGTTGCTGTGCCCATGCTTGGATCTGGGTTGCAGTCCTGGGTGACAATCCTGGGATGAGGAGGAGCACTAGAATAGCAAAGTTTGCAGCCACAGTGGAGGAGGGACTCTCCTCACAGTTCCAGGGCAGAAAAGAATACTTGTGGTCACTCACAGATAAGAGCACAGGCCAGGAGAGTGGTAAACACTTGGATCACACCTTGAATCATACTACCTTGGAAGAACTGAAAACTTAGAGATCCTTGGAAGTATGTCTGAAAACAGCTGCACAAAACCTCTAAAGCTTGGGACAGTGTGCCCTCCACCCTGGAAGCAAAGCCCTACTTGAACAAACAGATAGAAGTCGAGAAATAGGCTGGGGAAATGAGCAAATAGTGGGGAAAAACCTCTTGACTATACAAACTTACTTTGGTGACAAGGAAGATCAAAAAACCCACTCAGAAGAAGACAACAAAGTCAAAGCTCCTACATCCAAAGCCTCCAAAAAATATGAATTGGTCTCAGGTCATGGAAGAGTTCAAAAAGGACTTTGAAAATCAAGTAAGAGAGGCAGAGGAAAAACTGGGAAGAGAAATAAGAGTGATGCAAGAAAATCATGAAAATGAGTCCAAAGCTTGCTAAAGGAGACACGAAAAAATACTGAAGAAAATAACAACTTAAAAAACAGAACAGACCAAATAGTGTAACAAATCCAAAAAGCCAATGAGGAGAAGAATGCCTTAAAAAGCAGAAGTGGCCAAATGGAAAGGGAGACCCAAAGGCTCACTGAAGAAAATAATTCCTTAAAAATTAGAATGGAGCAAGTGGAAGCTAATGAATTTATGAGAAATCAAGAAACAATAAAACAAAACCAAAAGAATAAAAAAATGGAAGACAATGTGAAATGTCTCATTAGAAAAACAACTGACCTAGAAAAGAGATCCCGGAGAGATAATTTAAAAATTATTGGAGTATCTGAAAACCATGATCAAAAAAAAGAGCATCAACATCATCTTTCAAGAAATTGTCAAGGAAAACTGCCCCAATATTCTAGGACCAGAGGGTAAAATATAAGTTCAAAGAATCCACTGATCACCTCCTGAAAGAAATCCGAAAATGAAAACTGCCAGGCCAAATTCCAGAGTTTCCGGGTCAAGGGGAAAATACTCCAATTCAAGTATGGTAGAGCCACAGTCAGGATAACACAAGATTTAGCAGGTTCTACATTAAAAAATCAGAGGGCTTGAAATATGATATTCTGGAGGACAAAGGGGCTAAGATTACAACCAAGAATCCCCTACTCAGCCAAATTGAGTATAATCCTTCAGAGGGAAAAAATGGTCATTCAATGAGATAGAGGACTTTCAAGCATTCTTGATGAAAAGAACAGAGCTAAATAGAAAATATGACTTTCAAATACAAGACTCAAGAGAAGCATAAGAAGGTAAACAGAAAAGGAAAATCATAATGGACTTAATAAGTTTAAACTGTTTACATTCCTGCATGGGAAGAAGATAATTGTAACTCATAAGACCTTTCACATTATTAGGGTAGTTAGGAGTATATAACAGACTGAGGCACAGGTGTGAGTTGAATATGAAGGGATGATAGCAAAAAAAATAAAACTAAGGTGAGAGAGGAATGTACTGGGAGAAAGAGAAAGGGAGAGGTAGAATGGGGTAAAATTATCTCACATAAAAGAGGCAAGGAAAAGCTTTTACTGTGGAGCGGAAGAGGGGGGAAGTAAGAAGGAATGAGTGAACCTTACTCCCATCAAAACTGGCTCAAAGAAGGAATAGCATACACACTCAGTTGGGTATAGAAATCTATTTTACTCTAAAGGAAAGTAAGAGGGGAAAGGGGTAAGAGAAGGGGGAGGGGAGTAGTGACAGAAGGGAGGGTAGGTTGGGGGAAGGGGTAGTCAGAAGCAAAACACTTTTGAGGAAAGACAGGGTGAAAAGAAAGAACAGAATAAATGGGGATGGGGGGAAAGAATGGAGGGAAATACAGTTAGCAATAGTAACTGAAAAAAAGTGAAGCAAGTTTCTTTGATAAAGGTCTCATTTCTGAAACATATAGAGAACTGAGTCAAATTTATAAAAAATAAGAGCCATTCCCCAATTGATAAATGATCAAAAAGTATGATTAGTTTTGAGATGAAATAATTAAAGCTATTAGAGAAATGCAGATTAAAACAGTTGTGAGGTACTACTTCATACTTATTAGATTGGCTAATAGGACAGAAAAGGTAAATGACAAATGTTGGAGGGGATGTGGGAGAAATGGGACATTAATGCACTATTGGTGGAGTTGTAAACTGATTTAACCATTCTGGAAAGCAATTTGGAACTATGCCTAAAGGGCTATAAAATTATGCATACCCTTTGACTTAGCAATACCACTACTAGGTCTGTAACCCAAAAGAGATTAAAAAAAAAAAGATCCATATATACAAAAAAATTTATAGCAGCTCTTTTCTGGGAGGAAAGAATTGGAAATTGAGGGGATGCCCATCAACTGGGGAATGGCTGAACAAATTGTGATCTGTGATTATGATGGAATACTACTGTACTATAAGAAATGATGAGCAGGATGCTCTCAGAAAAACCTGAAAAGACTTCCTTGGGCTGATGCAAAGTGAAATGTACCATGTACAAAGTAACAGCACTATTTTAAGATGATCAGCTGTGAATGACTTAGCTATTCTCAGCAATACAACAATCCAAGATAACTCTGAAGGACTTATGATGAAAAATGCTATCCATCACCAGAGAAAGACCTGATGGTATTTGAATACAGACAGAAGCATACTTTTGAGTGATTTTTCTTGAGATTTTTTTTGTCTGTTTTCTTTCACAACATGACTATTATGTATATGTTTTGCATAACTACACATGTATAACCTATATCAAATTGCTTGTCTTCTCAATGTGGGAGGGGAGGTAGGGATGGAGGAAGGGAAAGAATTTGGAAATTAAAGTTTTAAAAACAAATGTTAAAAATTGTTTTTACATGTAACTGGGGAAAAATACTAAAAATTAATTTAAAAAACCATCATCAAGCATTATCTGTAATGGGGATAAATTAGAAGCCTTCTCAATAAAACTGAGGTGAAGCAAAGATGCCCCATTATCATCACTATTATTCAATACTGTACTAGAAATTCTAGCTCCAGCAATAAGAGAAGAAAAAGGAATTAAAATAGGCAATGAAGAAACAAAACTATCATTCTTTGCAGATTTGCATTGTAGTAGCAATTAGATTTGAAGATCTTTCCCATCCAATAATAGGCCACATGACCTGCTTACATCACAGGAAGCCTAAGTTATATGGTGGGAGGAGCTTCCTGACAGGAAAAGGAAGTTATGTCACGGGAAATGCTGACAGAGAAAAAAGATGTTATGACTGCTAATGGCCACCGTCGTGACTGTTAGAACTGAACAGGCTGACTTAGCTGTAGAGAATTTGTTTTGGGGAAGACCCCGACAGGAGGTCAGAGAGGTTTTGGGATGGCCAGGCTCCAGGTTGTTATATCGTATATTGAATGTTTGGGTTCCTTGCTGTTATGATGAAGTGGACTGACTGGATAAATGGCTTGTGGGATATGGTTCTCTGATGTCTGAATAAATGATTTACTTCTTCTATCTTCTATGTGGAGAGTCTCGTATACTTTGTGATACAAAACTACATAGGCATTTTGACAACTACCATCTACGTTGTTGTTATTGCCTTACTGTTTCAACCATACACTAAGATAAGGTCAAAATGGGTACATGATTTAGACATAGTGATACCATAAGCAAATTAGGGGAGTATAGAATAGTTTACCTTTCAGATCTATGGATAAGGGAAGAATTTATAACCCAACAAGAGATGAGAGCACTATGAGATATAAAATGAATAATTTTGATTACATTAAATTAGAAAGTTTTTGTATATACAAAACGAATGCAGCCAAAATTAGAAGGAAAGCAGATAACAGGGAAAAAATCACAGTAAGTTTCTCTGATAAAGGCCTCATTTCTCATATATATAGAGAACTGAGTCAAATTTACAAGAATATGGATCATTTACCAATTGATAAATGGTCAAAGAATATGAACAGGCAGTTTTCAGAAGAAGAAATCAAAGCTATCTATAGTTATATAATAAAATGCTCTAAATCACTATTGATGAGAGAAATGCACATTAAAACATCTCCAAGGTGCCACCTCATACCTATCAGATTGGCTAACATGACAGAAAAGGAAAATAGCAAATGTTGGAGGGGATGTGGAAAAATTGGGACACTAATACACTGTTGGAGTTGTGAACTGATCCAACCATTCTGGAGAGCAATATGGAACTCTGACCAAAGGGCTATCAAACTGTGCATACTTTTTGATCTAGTAATACTACTACTGATCTGTATCCCAAATATATATTTTTTTAAAAAAGGAAAAGGACCTATTTGTACAAAAATATTTATAGCAGCTCTTTTTGTGGTCGCAAAGAGTTAGAAATTGAGGGGATGCCCATCAAGTGGGAAATAGCTAAATAAGTAGTGGTATATGATTGTGATGCTATTTCCTACAAGAAATGATGAACAGGATGCTTTCAGAAAAACCTTGAAAGGCTTACATAAACTGATGCAAAGTGAAGTAAGCAGAACCAGAACACTGGACACAATATCAGTAACACTGTACAATGAACAAGTGTAAATGACTTAGCTATTCTTAGCAATACAGTGACCCAAGACAATTCCAAAGGATTCATGATGAAAAATGAAAGAACTGATGGAGTCTGAATGCAGATCAAAGCATACTTTTTTAAACTTTATTTTTCTTGAGTTTTTATTTTTGGTCTATGTTTTCCTTCACAATAAAGGCTAACATGAAATATATTTTGCATGACTGCACATTTATAACCTATATTGAATTGCTTGCCTTCTCAAGGAGGAGGCAGGAGAGGGAAGGAGGGAGGAAGAGAATTTGGAACTCAAATTAAAAAAAAAACATCAAAAATTATTTTTATATGTAACTGGAAAAAATTTTTTACCAAAAAAAAACAAAGAAACACATCACAAAGCCTTATTATCATGTCATGAGAGTTATTTTTAATGAGCTCACCACGGAAACAACATTGTTTAGGCGACTCTGATCCATAGGGGTTAGATGATGACTGGCCTCTGCTCGGAATTCATCCAGCTGACACTCCAGCTTCTCTCTCCGTAATCGTTCATCTTCCAATTGGACCTGCAGTTCTTTGATCATCCTGTCCAAAACACAAACAAAAAAAGTTTATGTCTACAGTCAACATACAACTATACTTGTGTGAGAAAGACAGGGACCTTTAATGGAGGCAGCAGGAAGGCAGGTCAATGGTTGCCAACTGCTCCTCTCCCCCAGCACTGTCAACAGTCTCCTTAAGGCAAGTTTCTTCATCTTTTTTGTAACATGCACCCATTTGGCATGGCAAAGTCCATGGTACTCCTTCTGAGAATGTTTTTAAATGCTTAAAATAAAATATGTAGGATCATAAAGGAAATTCATTATATTGAAATACAGTTGTCAAAGTATTTTTTAAAACAACTTTACGGACCTATAGGTTAAGAATCCCTGCCTTGATGCTTATCACCCAAATTTCAAGGTAACTGGTATAACTTAGGTGCTGATGAAGGTAAACCTAGGCACAATGAGGGGTGAAAGGAATTCGCTTGCTATAATTAAGATAGGAAGGAGTCACAAAATTTTAGAGTTGAAAGGTGAAATCTCCACTCTAATATACCCAACATATCATCATCCAGGCTGGTTTGGAAGACCTCCAATGAGAGGTAACTTACTATCTCCCTGAGCAGTCCATTTTATTTTTGGATAGATCTTATTATTAGAAGATTCTTCCTGCATCAAGGAAGTCAGAGGATATGAGTTTAAATCCTGCTTACTACCTGTGTGACCCTCGACAAATCATTTAATGTCCCTGGGCTTCAGTCTTCACAACTGTAAAATGAAAGGGTTGGGCTAACTGGCCTCTAAGGTAGATTCTAGATCCAGATTTATCATCTTACAGACATGATCCTCTGATCTTCCACCCACAGCTCCTGGATCTGCCCTCTGCAGATCTGTCTACTTGGACATACAATTTCTTCATCTGAACATATAGCTATCTTATACCCCAGCCCTACCCAAGTGTTCACTTCTCCAGGCTAAACAACTCCAATTCCTTCAACCATTCCTTCTATGGCATGGACTCAACGCCCTTCACCATCCTGTCGCCCTAGAGATGCTCTCCAAATTATCAATGTCCTTCCTAAACTCTGGAAACCAAAACCATACACAATATTCAGAGGAGGTATGATAAGGACAGAGTACAGGGGCAGCCAAGAGGCCTGCATCACTGAATGCAGATCAATATTTTATGAGCTGTTTTGGGCTGTCTTATCACACTGGTAACAAGGAGAGCACAAAGAAAACACACTCAGTCCCTGGGTCATTTTCAGATAAATTTCTTTCTGATCCTATCTCCCTCATCTTGTCCTTTTAAAAAAAAAAATTACCTGGAACCCTGCTGAATTTCATTATCAATCAATCAATAAGCATTTGTTTAGTCCTCTCTATGCTCCAAGCACTGGGGATACAAAAACCAAAATCAATTGTCCCTACCCTTAAAGAATTTACATCATACTGGGGAAGGGAAGAAAGAGGGGAGCCAGTATGTACATGTGTAAAAGCATACACAAAATAAATACAAAGTCATTTGAGCGGAGGCACTAACAGCTTGGGCAATCAGGAAAAGGGGCATTGGAGGAGAACTTAGGAGGATGTTGGAATTGGACCGGGCTGCAGTGAGGCACAGTGTCATTATTTGGAGAGAGCCTGTGCAACGGCACAAAGTCAGGACAGTAAATACCTAGGAGACCAATTTCACTCAAATTGAAGAATGTATGAAATGCAGTAACATATAACAAGGCTGGAAAAGTGGGTTTATGCTAAACTGTGAAAAGCCCTAAATGACAAACAGAGGAATCCATGTTTGACCCCAAAGGTCAAAGGAGCCACTGGTTCATTAAGTAGGGCACTCTATCAGATCCGTATTTCAAGAATATGAGCTATGTGTAAAATGGATTAGATGAAAGAAAGACTTGAAGCCAGAAAACCAATTAGGAGGTATGTAATAGTCCAAGTGGCAGGTGATAAGGGCCTGAATTAGGATAATGCTCATCTTAGTAAAGAAAAGAGAACAGACATGAGAAATGTCTTGAAAGTAGAATCAACAAGATTGGTGATTTAATGAACAGTGAGATGAGGCAGAGTTATGAGTAAAACTCCGAAATTGTTACCCTGGGTGACTAGAAAGATGATTTGGAATCCCTGGCAAAAATAAGGAAGTTCTGAATATGTGAGGTAAATAAAATGTGAAGACTTCACAGGGAAGATAAGTATAAATATGTATAATATACTAAGAAATGTTTAAATATCAAGAAATAGGGAAATAGAGAAGCGGAAAAATTCTGAGGCCATGAGAGATTGATGGCTCAGGCTCTGGGAAAGTTTACCCTGAAACTTTTTGTTCTTTCTTCTGGTTCTGGTTTAAAGATTTGCTCAGTAAGAATAGGGTCACTGTGACCTGCTTTCCTTTACTGTAAAAGTACTGTAAGAGAATGGAAAGGGTCTCTCTCTCCCCTTGTCTTATTCTCCTTCTTTAGATTTATAGATGCCACCTCAGTTGTAATCATTAACTAAGGGAATGGGAATTGGAGTTTCTGTGCCTTGATTTCCCGGTTGTTTGTCTAGCTTTCGTGCTCAGATTGTAAGCCCGCCTCCTAGTCAATGGTGAGAAGGGTCAGAGGCAGGCGGGAATTCTCTTGTGTTAGGTATAATTATTGGTGCTTTGCTCCTTGTAAAGCACCTCCCTTGCTAGATCTGTTCTGGCAGAGGATGCCCTATTCTCGAGAACTGAATAAAATTTATTTCTGTTCCCACCCTGAGATGGCTCCTTATTATAAATTTAATTGGTAAGGGTCTTTCATCCCACACATGAAGATGGATGATTTTCAGGTAAAGATAATGAGTTGTGTTTTGGAAATGTCGAGTCTGGGATACCTATGTGAATCCAAGCTGGAAATTTCCAATAGGTGACACATGACTTGAGCTCAGAAAACAGAACTGAATGACATTGAGTTAGACTGAGTGTAATACTTCAGTCTGTCAAGCTCTTTTTGGATCCTGTCTTTACTGTTGAGTGTGTTGGCTATCACCCAGGGGTACAACAGGAGAATGTTACTGTTCTTTTGTCAGAATGCTGTATCTCTGAGCCTAATAAGCACATTTCCAGCTTCACCATACTTGACTGACAAAAAAAAGGTTGCTCTGATAACTGTCTAGATGTTTTTTTTTCTTGCTCCACTCCACCCCAACCCACAAAGGGATGTAAGTCCCCCATACTCTACTGTTGCTGGAACAAGTTGTACTTCTCCTTGTCCTGGGTTGTCATTGCCCCACTCACTAGGTTTCTGTTTGGTCATCTGCTGTGAGCATCATCAAGTGATATCACCTATCACTCTTTTGTCACAAGCCCCACCCCCCCCTTTATCTATGTTCTCCACCACTACTTCCATCAAACCATCCATCAACAAGCATTTATTAAGGACTTGCTATGTCTAATAGGTGCTAGAGATACAATATAAAAAAATGCTGTAATCTTCATTTCTCAAAGATCTTATATTTTACATGTAAATATAAAAGTACAGACCATGTGTATGTGTGTGTACATATACATATGATATGCATACATATGTATATATGGAGAGAGAAGGGAACAAGAATGAGAGGACAGACAGACAGGGAAAGAATAGACAGAAGGTAGTTAGGGAGTAAAGGCACTAATAAATGAGGGGATCAGCAGAGGTTTCATGTTGAAGGCAGTGCTTAAGCTGAATCTTGAAAAAAAAAAGATGGATTCCATGAGGAAGAAGGAAGAAGGAAATAAGCATTTGTTAAGTGCCTACTATGTGCCAAGCACTGTGTTAAGAACCTTTATGAATATTAACTCATTCAATCCTCACAAGTCTGGGAGATAAAGTGCTATTATTATCCCTATTTTATAGATGAGGAAACTGAGGTAAAAAGAGGTGAAGTGACTTGCCCAGAGTCATACAGTTGGTAAGTTTCTGAAGCAGGATTTGAACTCAGGTCTTCCTGACTCCAGGTCCAGAGATCAATTCACTGTGCCACCCAGCTGCCTCATTTCATGAAGTTATATAGTGTCATGTATGAAGAACAGAGAGATGCTCAGTTTATCTGAGCTGTAGTATGTGAAAAAGGGAATGATATATAATGAAGTTGAAAAGATAGGTTGGGCCTGGGTTGTGAAGGGCCTTAAAAGCCAAAGAGAGAATTTGTCCCAGGGACAATAGGGAATCACTACAGTTTATTGAGTAGGCCAGTGACATGGTCAGAGAGGCACTTAAGGAAAATCACTTTGACAGCTGGACTGACTGTTGTTGGGAGACCTTGAGTTAGGGAGAGTGATTAGGGCATTGCCATAGTCTGGGTAAGAGGTGATGAATGCCTGAACCAAAAAGGTGGTTGTGTGAGTGAAAAGGAGAGAAGACACATTCAAGAGACATTGTGAAGGCAGATCTGACAAGACTGGGCAACAGACTGGCTATGTGGGATGAAAGGGAGAAGTCAAGAAACAGAATGAGATTTCAAACCCGAGTGACCAAGAAAATCGTGATGCCCCCAACAATAAGAGGGAACTTGGGAAGAGGGGAGGGTTTGGGGGACAAAATAATGAGTTCTGTTTTGGAAATATTGAGTTTCTGGTGTCTATGGGACAACAAGTTAGAAATCTCTAAAAGATGATGTGAGTCAGGAGTTCAAAACAGAGTTTGGGAAGAACATATGCAAAACATCTGCCTAGAGATGATAATTAAACTCATGAGATCTGAGAAGTCACCAAGAGAGTCCAAGACAGAGCTTGGGGAAGACTCTAGTCAGGAATCCAGACATGGATGAAGACTCAGCAAAGTAGACAGAGAAGGTGCAGTTAGACAGAAGGGAAAAGAGCCAGGTTTTTCATGAAAACCTGGAGAGGACTTATGCTGTCTCCTCCATAAGAATGTGTGCTTGTTCCTTAAGGACAGGGGCCTTGTGTTTCCCTTTCTTTGTATTCCCAGCCCTCAGAACAGCGCCTGGCACATGGTAAGTGCTTAATAAATACTTGTTGACTTTACTGCACATTACTCCCTTTCATGAATAGGTCAGTCTAGTCACATTGGCCTTCTTACTGGTCCCCACACAAGACCTTCCATCTCCCATCTCTTTGAATTTTCTTCCTCAGCCTCCTTCGAAGCTCAGCTCAGATAGCTCAGGCAGCTAGGGTGGTGCAGTGGACAGAGTATTAGCTCAAACTGCCTCGGACACTTCTTAGGAGTTGGCTGTGTGACCCTGTGACACTTCATCCCTAACTCAGTTTCCTCAAACTATAAAATAGGGCAAGTTATATCAGTGGAGATAGGTAGGTAACACCTACCTCACAGGGTTATTGTGAGGATAAAATTAGATAATATTTGAAAAGCACTTAGTACAGTGCCTGGCATATATGCGAGCAGATGATTAATAAATATTTCTTTCCTTCCTCAAAAAAACACTTCTTACATGAGGTCCATTCTGATTTTCACATCTATTAATGCCTCCGACAAAATATTACTTTGTATTTTTTTTCATCCTATCTATAGCACAAGTCTGACCATGAAATTTTCTGGATCAATTAACTACAGTGGGGCCTTATTGCTCACAGTGCCTCCGGGAAGTTTCTAAGAACGTAAGTTTCAGAGCATGTCTGCATATGTTCATTAAACTAATGAAGTCCTTCTTAGTCTCCATTGTTGATTGTCCATATCCCAGCCACTCGGCCCTGGTATTTATGCAAGGCTCTTTCAAGCGTCCTCTTCATTCTAGATATTTCCGCTTGAGTGTTTCATGGGCTCAAATTCAACATGTCAAAACCAGAAGCTAATTACCTTCTTCCTTAAACAGATGTCTCCTCCAAACCTCCTTTATTTCAATTGAGGGCATCACACCCTTCTGGTCACACAAGTTTGTACCCTTTGATTCATCCATGAACGACTACACCCATCCTCCCCATTCCCTATACATCCACCAAGTTAACAGGGCTTTCATTTTCACCTACATGCCATCTCACATCTAACTCTTTTGAATCACACAGCCACCACCCTCACTCAGGTGTTCATCACCTCTTACCTAGACTATCTCTCTACTCTACCAATTGATCCCCTTGCCTCTAGTTCCCCAACTCTCTAATCCGCTCTGCTGTCAAAATAATCTTTCTCAGGCACAAGTTTGGCCATAAAAGCAAGTATAGCAAACGTGCCAGCCTTGCTGAAGCAGCAGGGTACCCTGAGGAAGAGAAAGGAGGCAGCATGTGCCAAGGAAGTCAAACCACAACCACCTTGACCATCACATCCCCTCAGGCCACAGTAGAGACAGTACAGGAAATTAGCAGTGCTTCCGGCCCAGTGCTTTCAGTCATTATCATGGAAGCAGCCCGCCCCCCCCCTACCCCCCCACCAAGAGATGCAGCCTGGCCCCAGCTCTGCAGGTATCCCAGTTGCTGTTACTGACAACACAGAAAAGAAAGTTCTTGCTACCAAATTCCTCAGCACTGTCGAATGAGTCAATATCAGAAACTGATATTTTTATCAATGGAAATGACATTGAAGAATAAGCATTAATACCTG
This sequence comes from Phalanger gymnotis, assembly GCA_028646595.1. Taxonomy (NCBI): domain Eukaryota; kingdom Metazoa; phylum Chordata; class Mammalia; order Diprotodontia; family Phalangeridae; genus Phalanger; species Phalanger gymnotis. Next base: position 723,667,297 of record CM053622.1, on the reverse strand, counting down.
CTATGTCACTGCGTTGTACTGGACTTTTCCACCTGCCTCATACATGAAACCTTCCAGATGTGTTCTTTCCCATTAGAATGTGAACTACTTGAGAACAGAGACTGTCTTACTTTTTTTTTTTTGGAGGGGGGAAGGGCAATTGGGGTTAAGTGACTTGCCCAAAGTCACAGGGCTAGTGTGTCAAGTGTCTGAGGCGGCATTTGAACTCAGGTCCTCCTAACTCCAGAGCTGGTGTTCTAACTCATTGTGCCACCTAGCTGTCCCTTACTTTTTCTATTTGTATCTCCAGTGTTTTACACATAGTAAGAGCCTAATAAAACGCCTTATTCATTCATTCATCCATGCATTCACTTGTTTCACTTCCTTACTCAAAAATCTTCACTCTCTCCCCTATTTCTCCCAGGATAAAATGCAAACTCCTCCACCTAGCTTTTAAAGCCTTTTGCCTTTCCAGAATTATTACACTCTGCTTCTGTTCACATTTTCCACATTCCAAACAATCTGGGCCTTCTCCTAATTCCACATTTTCTCTCCTACTTCTATTCTTTTGGGTAGGGTGCAACCTATGTCTAGAACTCTCTTCTTACCTAGAGATCTTTTAGACTACCTAAATCTCTTTCAGGTTTATGTTAGGTATCACCTCCCTCTCGATGTCTTTCTTAATCCCTCCAGACTTTAGTGTTCTCTTCCTCTTCAAATTGCTACCTATTTACTTGTCTATGTACATGTTGCATCCTAGGCCCCCCACTGGAAAATGTTAGCTGCCTGAAGGCAGGGCCAGTTTCATTTTTGTGTTTATATCCCCAGTGCCTACATAGTAGACACTTAATACTTGCTGAAATATTAGAATCAGATTCAAGGATTGAATGCTGTCATTACTATAAGGAAAAAATGCAAATAGAATAAATTCAAGAGAGGAACCAATGTTTTTCTGGGGCCCATTGTTGATATAAAACAAAGCACCCTTAAAAATGATTGACAATCTGCATGGACAAAAAAAAATCTCTTTAAAAATTATTTGCATCATGCTCTAAATCACTATTGGCTAGAGAAATGCAAATTAAAACAAATCTAAGGTACTACCTCATACCTATCAGATTGGCTAATATGACAAATAAGGAAAATGATGGCTGTTGGAGGGGATGTGGGAAAACTGGGATACATGCACTATTGGTGGAGTTGTAAACTGATCCAACCACTCTAGAGAACAATTTGAACTATGCCCAAGGGGTATAAAACTGCACACCCTTTGACCCAGCAATAACCACTGATGGGTCTATATCCCAAAGACATAAAAAAAAGCTGGGGGGGGGGTAGGGGAAGGACCTATTTCTACTAAAATATTTATAGCAACTCTTTTTGTTGTGGATAAGAATTGGAAATCAAAGGGATGCTCATCATTTGAGGAATGGCCAAACAAGTCGTGGTATATAATTGTAACGAAACATTATTGTGCTATAAGAAATAACGAGCAGGATGATTTCAGAAAAAAACCTGGAAAGACTTAAACGAACTGATGCAAAATGAAGTGAATAGAACCAGGAGAACATTGTACACAATGACAGCAACATTGTTCAATGAAGAACTGTGAATAATTTAGCTATTCTCAGCAATACAACAATCCAAGACAACACGAAAGACCTAATGATGAAGCATACTATTCTCCAGAGTAAGAAGTGATATTGTTTGAATACAGACTGAAGCATGCTATTTTTCACTTTCTTTCATTCTTTTTCTTCTTGTACAAAATGACTAATATGGAAATGTTTTACATGATTGCATGTACATAACATATATCTTACCATTTCTAGGAGTGGGGAGGGGAGGGATAGAATATGGAAATCAAAATTTAAAAAAATACTCAAATGTTAAAAAATTGTTTTAACATGTAATTGGGGGAAAATTATATATGTGTATATAACATATATTCACACACACATATATATATATAACATACATATATGCACACATATATAAATATACATAAAATCATTTGCATCAACATCACTATCGCCTCATTAGAACATTATATAGTCAAAGGCAAGATAGCACAACACTGGTCTTCAAGTCAGAGATCTAAAATCTTAGTTCCACCAAGGGGTAACTTTACCTATGAGTGAACCTGAGCATGCTCCTACAGAAAATGGACGTAATACTTATACCATATATACCTCACAGCATCGCTGTGAAGAAAGCATACTATGAACCTTAAAGTGCTATGTAAATGTAGGCTATTAATATTCCATTAAGGTTCATTAAAAACTTAATGAATCTAAAAATAAAGGTCTGACTTATGCTTTTTAAAAAGTCAAGGGAAACTGAAATCTATGTACATCATCTGGGAAAGTACTACTCCCATGTGAAATACTTTGCAATACATCCTGTTTGATATCAGGATCATGCTGGAAACATTACCAATGGTTAAATTGTGCATTTTCCAAATAGAAAGAGATTCCTCTAAAACCCACATCCTTGAACTAGGGTCAGAGTTTATAAGTAGACAGAAAGAGTCTATTCAGCAAGTGACTTCAAAATAGTCTGGAAGGCCATGCAGCCCTACCTCCCACCCCCCAAATATTTCTTCTACTAGCTTCCAGGGATCTTTAAAATGCAAATACTCCTTGAGGAATAAACTCAGTTGATCCTTATCAGCAACTTGAGTTTCATATGAGTGTGTCAGCTCCCTTTTTGAAATCCTATTTGACAGCAGAAAGAACTGGGAGGTTATTAAAAGACTAGGGGAGAGACAAGCAACACTAAGGTATGAAAAGATTTAGAAAGGGTGGGGAAGAGGAGACCTCAAAACAACCCAGCTTGGTTTACCAAGGTTCTCCCACAGGAGACTGGAAGTTGCTAAGCAGTAGACCTTGTAATCCCTTGCTCCTACCTCCACCCTGTCTAGAAGAAAGGCAGGCAAGTTAGTAGTGGGAGGAAAGACTCACTACCCTTGCAAGTTCACTCCTCTCATGTTCTAGCAGTAATAATCAGAAGCATGGTATTATAACTGCCAGGATATAAAAAGTCACCTACCTGAATGATGCATGAAACTCCCTTACCTCATAAATTAATGGGGGAGGAAGGGTAGGCAGTGAGCTACAAGGCAAAGAACCAGATAAGGACAGAACAATGAGAAATGAAGACCATGGTAGTGAGGAAGAGGAAAGGTGAAAGAGAAACCACTGCTGGCGTCATCCCTTATAGTCAACATATACTGCCTTGGTGAGAGATAGGGGGTAGGGAAGAAAAACAGCCCAAAGAGACTGGGGTAGATCTCTGGTTATGAGGTAATCACCCCATCATCACTATGCAAGGGTTCTTTACATTCTTGTAATCCAAACTGTAGTAAGGCCCTGCTATATTACAGCTAAAAGTTAAATGAGTTCTTGAAAAATAGCAGATTCTTACCCTTTATCAGAAGTCTGAGGAAACAGAAAGGATTAAATCTAATACCATTTTAATAGGTACAGGTAAAAACTGCTGATCGATAAGTCCCCAGCTAATATTTGGAAAGATATCCAAAAACTTTTTAAAATGATTAATTCCTGAGGACATTACCTTTCAGACTCTTGATCTTCTTTCTTCTGTCTTATGTCTCCTTCTGATATCCCTCCCAGCTGTTTATAGTTACTTTCAGCAATTTCTAGAAGTCGTCTCAATTCTACAACCTTTTCATAAGCTCTTACTGTAAAACAAATGTGGTGTTGTAATCTTGATTAGATAAGGGCTACATGCTCTTCCTTAGGATGCTAGACCAACAAAACAAAAATAAATAAACAAACAAAAAATCCTATCCTTACTTTATGTGGTTGCCGTGGTCAAAGTGCTCTGAAAAACTTAGAGGATTATATAGATGTGGGCTTTCAGTATTATTATTACATAATGTACTAAGGCTAAAGAGAGACCATAGCTAACACATCACCATCAGAATTTATCTGTTGCCTTTAGCAGATAAACTGCATGAAATTATTATTTCATCAATTCCTACAATTAACGTTCCCTGTGAATCTATGGGACTTCCCCAGTTCTCACCAATTACTATGAACATTTTTCCTGCCTCCAGCCTACCTTGGATTTGTTACCCTGAGAACTCTGGCTTGACCTGTTTACTTTAGCAAACTGTGATTTGGATGTTGCTATCATTCCTCAGAAGGATTCTTTTGCTGGAGCCCAGTGAATTGACCTATTTTCCTGCCTTATCAGCCCCATTATCCTCCACTACCGCCATCATTCAAGGACAAGGGAGCACTCGACAAGTGCTTGCCTTAAGAATTAAAATTTGCCAGTTGAACAAGAACAAAGTATTTCATGGAGATTGTAAAAATTGGTCTGATAGTAAGACCGAGAAAGAAAGTTCCCCTGATGATTTAGGGCAACAGATTTGCAACAACATCACCCAATAAGGCAAGTTTCTCTAACTATCCTGCTCATTTTTAACATAAAGATTATTTTTGAATACAAATATTATTAGTATTATAAATACTAATTTGGGGACTATATCCCAAAGAGATCATAAAAATGGGAAAATGACTCATGTACAAAAATATTTATAGCAGCTCTTTTTGTGGTGGCAAAGAACTGGAAATTGAGGGGCTGCCCATCAATTGGGGAATGGCTGAACAAATTGTGGTATATGAATGTAATGGAATACTATTGTACTATAAGAAATGATGAACAGGCTGACTTCAGAAAAACCTGGAAAGACATATATGAACTGATGCTGAGTGAAGTTAGCAGAAGTGTACATTGTACACAGGAACAGCAATATTGTCATAGTATGTGATGACTGATTGATAGACTTAGCTCTTCTCAGCAATGCAAGGACCTAAAACAATTCCAAAAGACCCATGATGGAAAATGCCATCCACATCCAGAAAAAGAAATATGGAGACTGAATGCAGATAGAAGCAGACTATTTAATTTTTTTGTTTTATGTTTTTCTTTCGCATGGTTACTCCCATTCATTTTAATTCTTCTATACAACATGACTAATGTGAAAATATGTTTAACAGGAATGTGTATGTAGAGCCTGTGTCGGATTGCATGCTGTCTTGGGGAGGGGGACAAGAGAGAGGGGGAGAAAATTTAAAACTTATGGAAGTGAATGTTAAAAGCTAAAAATAAATAAATTAACTTATTAAAAATACTAATTTTGAATACTTACATTTTCAAACTTAGATTTAGGTTTTTTTTGGTTGTTACAAAAAGTCAAAATCTCTGACTTTTTTAAACATATGAAATCATGAAATGAATAAAAACAGAAATTAAAAATACAGAAATATCAAATGATTTTGAGAAATTATTATTATATAGACCTAAGAGAGATGATTAAGTTTGTTATTATGTGAATCAAATAGCAAAAAAACTAAAATTACTTTAATAATGTAAAAAATTTTTTAAATTAAGAATGGATAAAATATAATTTTTATAACATCAAATACTACTTTACAATGAAACATAAACAGGTATGTCAAAAGAGGTATTTACAATTTAGATAGTTTTATTCCTAATGTGCTCTCACAATACTCTTAAAATGATCTCTGGATTTGGAATTAGAGAATCTGGGTTTGAATCCTGGCCTTGTCACTTAGAACCTGTATGGCTCTGGGCAAATCACTTCCTTTCCCCATCCATAAAATGAGGTGGTTGGACCAGGTGCTTAACTCTAAAGTTCCTTTCAGCTCTGAATCTGTGTGACATAATCCTAAGTGTGTGACATAGCAGGCTCTCAAATATTTGGGAAAATAAATGAATGAGATAGCTTTTGAAATGTACTCTTCCCCCCCCACCTCCATCTATCCAAATCCTGCAAGTCTTCTGGATCTAGCTAAAATCCATTGCCTCTGTAAAGTCTGATTTGAGTCATGCAGCCTCAAGTGATTTTTCCCTCCTCTCAACTTCCATAACAATTCATTTGGCAATTAATCATATGCTACTATGCAACAACTCTTCTGTTGTTAATTAAATACGGAACCATTAATTTAGGTTTTCTAAAGTCTTTTAGAAGAAAAGACTTGAAAGCATAGTCCCTCTCTATATCTATAGTTTGCTGAATGACTGGAAGGATGAATGGATGTTTATGTATTTCCAGGCTTCTTGGATAATGGTCCCTCTCCTTTATTCAACTTTGTATTACTCCCATAGCACCAAACACAGAACATTGCACCCAACTGGTACAAAATACTTTTTTATTTGGTTGAACTGTGATTTTCCTTAGAATCATATCCAAATCTTTGCAGAAAGCAGTTACATAAGAGAAAAAAAAGGCCTTGGTTACACTACTTCCTCAAGGCTAATAATACTGATGATGATAAAAGGTACATTGAGATAAAGAAAACAGGCTCACTTCGTGCATCTGTTTTTTCCACTTCACTCTGAGATAACTCATCCTTTGCATCTGTGCTTCCTTCAACACCATGTCTTTCAAAAAACTTCACATCTTGGTCATCAATTTCAGTATTTTCTTCAACTTCGTATTTCTGCAGCCCCTCTAAAAGTGACACTGCGGACAAATGGGCAAACCTGGAGACAAAAAAAAAAAATCACAAGCTGATGTGATTCAAGATCCTCCTCATCATAGCAAAAACTACTAACATGCTCTGGTAACTGCACTACACAATTAACTAAACAAAATTTAAGGCTTTCCGCACGACTACCCACCAGTAAACCAACCAAAAGTGAGTAACAAAGAGAAAGTGTAAGAATCAATGACAATTTGAGATGGATCAGATAACAGAAAACATAACCAGTTATAGGACAATTAAGGTCAGACACTGTTTCTACAGCATTATAAACACAATGATCGCAGGGGAAGAATTTTCTAACCACAAGAGATAAATGATTTTATGTCTTATATTATATTAGTTTGCCCCCCAAATAAATGTATGAAGTATTAACTTATAGAATGCCTTCACTCAGCAGGTAGGAAAAAAAGGAACTGAACACCACAGCAAAAATCCATAATGACAGTAATTAATTCTTTCTACTCCCTACCTTTTGCCTTCCTAGATATCAGACCCATTTCTGAACAAACCTAAATACTTCAAGTAGCTCTGGCCCCACTTCTATAACTGACCCCTACTTCAAACTTCAAATTTTCTTTCCCCATGCAGTCTAAAACACTTTGCATAACTTTAAAACTTATGGGAAGTAGAATAATATACTTCCATGTACTTAGTGTGATAGGACTATAGTACTTACGAGTTAGAAGGGATCCTCCAAGCTATAGATAATGAACTAATCATCTAGTTCTCTTCATTTTACATATGAGGACATTAAGACCCAAAGAGCTGGAGTGATTAACCCAAGGTCAAACAGGTAGAAAGTAGGTCAGCCTTCCTCAATTCTATTATTTCCCCATCCTTCCTCTCTACCCCATCCTATCTTGTCACCATTTTATCCTAGGATATTCTATTTAGTTCTGGGAGCCACATTTAATGACTGACACAGACAAGCTGGAGTGTTACCAGAGGAGGGAGACCAGAGTAATAAATAGATTTGAAAACATGTCATATGAAGATTAGCTGAGTCTAAATATGTTTAGGCTAGAAAAGACTTAAGAACATAGTCCCTTAGATATATAGCTGTTGATTACATATGTAGTTTGTTGAATGAATCGAAGGATGAATATAGGGAAAACATAATTTAGGATGTGGCTCTTTATTTGTAGTATCTGTATAATGGGGGTGGTGGTGAGAGGGGAGGTATAGTTCCCACGTGTGGACAACTAATAAATGAAAATCAATCACTACAATGTTGCTTAGTTTCAGTTGTTTAACTAAATGAAGACAATTATAAAAATTAGTTTCATTAAAGGGACCTGATTTTGTCAGACTAGCCAAAATAAGCCACTGATGAGACTAACCAGTAGCTTCTGTGCCAGTGACTACAGAGATCAACATCACCTGCACAAAGCTGAGAGGATAAAGTTGTAGGAAAGAAAACTCTTAGGAGTAACGAAGATTACTAAGTCACCAACTAAGCCGTCTCCAGCCTCAGGTATTCATTCTAACTAACAAAGGACCCTCCCACACAGCCACTTCCCACTGTCTCAGTTCAATTTAGATATTTTCAACTTCTTCCTAACAGTTCAATTTCCTCTATTTTCTATTACAAGCTGTTGTGACTTAAGTTTTAAAAGACTTTTTTGGACTGTGTGGTTATGTTCATTTTTCACTGAGTGAAAATTTTGCTCTTAGATCAAAAGTACAGAATCTAACTATTTGTATTGTAAAGGAAATGAAGATTAAACAGGTGAGGGTTGTTTATGGTTAGAAGTACCCACCATCTGCTCTCTGTCTCTATGATTTTAACTTTTACGAATATCATGCGCTGACCTTAACCTTGAAAAGGGAATGTGGTACGGCTGACTGCAGAAAAGAAATCACAAGGAAAGGGAGGTGCTTCCAGGGTTAAATGTTTTAATATTTTACCTCCAGATTGCCAGCTCAATTTAATTCCCCTTGCCCAAAAATGACAGATGAAAATTTCCAAATTATTTTCAAAAAATCTTTTGAAAAAAAGAAAAATATATAGGTACAAGTGCAAAGGAGTAAGAATCTACTGCAGTGCTAATCATCTTACCCTTTTTGATCTAAAGCTTTTTGAAGTAAGACAAGACACCAACTGCTATAGCAGTCACTATTAACCTATCCCTTGGAGGCTTATTATGTACAACTGCAACTTGTTGAAGGCAAATCTTATTATTGAATTTTAGATCCCATAATATAATTGGTATTCTAAATTCTGTGTTATTACCATTTCTTCAGCTCCATAAAAAATGGAAGGAAAGGCCTTCCATAACAAAGCATTTAGGGGAAGATATTAGACAGAAAGAGGAGGAGGGGGAGCTTGGTGGGGGAGTATAACTTTGTGTAAACTAGTACAGTGTTTTTGCCAGAGAGGTAACGCTATCCAACTCCAACATGAAGTGCTAAAAAGGATACAGTTAAGCAAGGAAGCAAGAGAAGAAATCTAGGTCGCTTTCCAGATGTCTCTGGTATATGACAACTCAAAGTATATCTTCACTGTGTCAAGTGTCATTAATTCCCTAAACTTCAAATGTACTTATATCCAAATACAAGTATCAAAATATACTCCAAACACAAGTGCATATGACTTTTTCATACCAACACCCTTTCACATTAGAAAATAACTGAGTTGGGAAGGAGGAGGTAAAGGGAGAGGAGGAGAGGAAGAGACGAAGAAGGAAGAGGAGGAAGAGGAAAAAAAGGATATAGCGCTGTAAGGCTGGCCAAGAGCTTGAAATATATTATCTCATTTGACAGTCTCTCATTAATACAAGCTATCTGTTAGCTTTGAAGAGTACAAAGGAGAACAAATATAAAATTTGGAGGGAAAAAAATCTATATAAAATAGGTGGTCTTGACTACTTCTTAGCTGTGTCAGCTGCAGTCTCCCCATCTTTGTTGGTAATGTTAACATCAGCTCCCATTTCAATCAGCCACTGCAAACATTCTATGTGACCTTGACCAGCAGCTAAAGTAAAACAGAAAACATAAAAAGAAGCAGTTACAGATTACTGAATCAAACAAACAAGCAGTTACGCTTTCTTTTCTCATAAAATGGGAGACCCTCCTCTAAAACCTCCTTGTGCTGTAAAGATGACTCTGAGATCTCAAAGCCAGCTATACAAGCCCTGGCAGGTCCTGCCTGGCCCCTGATTATGAGTCTGTCCTCCAAAAACCAGCAGAGAATTATGAAAAGGCTAATAACTGCAAAGCTGGCCACCAGGTGATGACATACAGTATTAGTTTGGACACAAAATATATTGCAGTATGCCTACTAAGGCACAGAACGTTTGCAATCTTCACTAATAGAGGCAGCTTCCACAACTATAAAATCATGGGGATTTTTGAAGTACGGCATTCAAAGCTCTGGAAAATCATGCTCCATGTTACCTATTCCACCCTATATCCTCCAAATAACCCTTCCATCCCAGCCAGGGTGGTCTCCTCATTCTTTCATATAACTTTAGTTTAGTTTTGGTTTTTTTGCCACCTGAAATAATTTACTCTCTTTTGTCTTCGAATTCGGTCTTTGATCAGTTGATTCCCCTCTATCCAGTGGATATCATAACAGATGATGGGATATTAGTGTGTTAACACCCCAAATGTTCCCTTCACAAAGCATGAATGCCTCTGATTCGGCTGGAATGGAGCAAGGCCACTCAGCCACATCCCTGCATGGCTATACAAAGCTAACCCATAGAGATAATATGTTTTGAGGGAAGCACAAATCAGGCTGGGAGGGCAGGTTAGGAATCAATAGTGAGAAGAACCTGGGCCCTGAGAAAGAATCCACTGCTCTAGGGTAAGTAAGCTAGATGCTGCAGTGGATAGAGAACTGGGCCTGGAGTCAAGAAAACTCCTCTTCATGAGTTCAAATCTGGCCTTACTAGCTGTGTGACCTTGGGCAAGTCACTTAACTCTGCCTCAGTTTCCTCTGGAGAAGGAAACAGACAAACCACTCCAGTATCTTTGCCAAGAAAACCCCAAATGGGGTCACAAATAGTCAGAAACAACTGAAATGACTCAACAACAACAAAAAAGGAGATGAGGGCATTTCTCTTCCTCACCCCTCTCGTCAGTCATGGAATCTCACAATGGGGTACACTCTTGCAGGAGACCCTCTCTCCAGCAGGTGGAGAGTTTGTCAGTTTCAAGTGGTTGTGGAGGAGACCCTTGCATATTTACTACAGGGGCAACAAGAGGGGGAAAAGGGATCTGTTTTCCTCCCACCATCCCCACAGACCATGTCAATTTAAAGCACAGCTACTCAACCAGAAGGAAATACCACATCCAGAAAGTAGTGGAGAAAGAGTCTTCAGGCATAGACATCAAAAAGAGGAAGTCAATTCAAAAAGCAAAAATAGCCAACTACTTGTAAGCTTTAGCAAAAAAAATCAGAAACAAGGTGAAGTCCTTCAGTTGAGAAAGGTTAAATAAATGATAGCATAAGAATGTAATAGAATAATATCATACCATAAGAAACAACAAAATATGAATAATACAGATAAATAGAAGTTTTTGCAAACTGATAGCAAAATCAACAGAATTAGAAGAAAAACATAAGCAATGATTACAATAACATAAATAAAAACAACACAAAAATACAAATGAACTCTGGATAAATATGATAACCAATCATCAATCCAAAGGTCAGATGACTATGGCTGATAAACGCATTAATACAAAACTGACCTGGTTACTATATTAGTTAGGATTTTTTTTAAAATTTTGTTCAAACGGCGGGTTTCAAGAGAATAAAGGAGATATGTATATGTATGTATGTGTGTGTATGCGTGTGCGTGTGTGTGTGTGTGTGTATTATGGAAATAATTCTTATGTAAACAATACTTAAAAAGGGTTTTTCTGGGTTTTTTGTGTGTACCATACTATAAATAGCTAATCTAAATAGAGGTTGAATAAAGCATACACAGAGCTTCTCTTCCCATTTGTGGCTGATTACATGTGCTACAGGACTCAGTGCTGAGGGTGTTGCGTGGGGAATCTGAGAATTTGGGGCCACATGTGGTTTTCTAGGTCCTTGGGTATGGCCTTTTAACTGAGTCCAAGTTTTACAGAACAAATCCTTTTATTCAGGGGATTTGTTCTGTGAGGTTTGGATTCAGTCAAAGGGCTGCACTTGAGGACCTAGAGGGCCACAGGTTTCCCCACCCCTGACAAAACTCTCATTCGTTGCTGAGCAGGAAGAGCTGATGACTCAGTAGATCTTTAAAAAAAAAAGTGACCCCACCCCTGGCACTTTCTTCCTTCAGCCTTCCAGGTAGCATCTTGAAGCTCTAGGACTTCCCGCAGGGAGTGAGAAGGGCAGCTCACATTATTCCCCACTCACAGCATTATGTGGCCACGAGAACATGATAGCTAGCCAATGTCCTGCCTAGGGTGATCCTGACCCTGAGGTTTTAGCTGCCCTTTCCTGAACTCAGGTGAATGAGTATTGACCCCAAGATGGACATGTCCAGAATTGGTGGCCACTTTCAGAGTTCAAGAAGTTCAGTGGTCCTGTGCCCTTTGCTGGGAGTTCACTGGTAGCAAGGGCAAGTATCACCAAAGATACTCAAAGCATGTTAGAAAAGGTGACCACCAGTAGAAGGGTAATCCCAATACCTGATATAGCTTGTCATAAGACATCTACAACAGAACCAGAAATCACTGTACACAATAACAACAATATTGTACAAGGATCAACTGTGAATGACAGCTATTATCAGCAAAACAAAGACCCAAGGCAATTCTGAAGGACTTATGAGGGAAAATGCTATCCACCTCCAGAGAAAGAACTGATGGATTCTGAATACAAATGAAATCATACTAATTTATTTTTTAATTTATTTTTTGCCGGGAGTGTGAGGTGTGTGTGTGTTCTAAGTTGACTTTTTTTGTCTGTATTTGCCTAGAAGTCTCCTCCTTGTGTCCATGTTCTTCCACTCTGCACTCTGCATGTGCCAATTGCCTCTAGGAGTTCAACTCTTCCCCTCCCAATGCAGGACAAGTAGACTTTGCAAGTACCAAATACCACATCCCCAAACCTCATCCAGTGTAAGGTTTTCATCTTCCTTCCTCCATAGAAACATTCATCAAGTGGAACTCTCTCCCACCTCCAAAGAAAGGCGCCCTTCCTTCCTTCTCAATTTTTCCCCTATCCTCCTCACCAATTCTCCTGTAGGCTCTTCTCTTTCTGAGACCAGAGGGGTTATCTCATTGTTAGCCCTTGATATGACTGGATCATCACACACTCCTGTCTCCCTGCTCCCCTCCCTCCTATCATATGCTTTCCCATGTTGTAATATAGTCCCACAAAAGAAGCATTCACCTGCAGGGAAGGTGTCACCAGGTTCTGTCTAGAATGCCTTCTATCCATCTCTTCACTATTATCTCTACTAGATTTCTGCCTTCATCCCATATCATTATGTACATTTAGAAAGAAATCTCTTACTACTCTTTTTGTTGTCACTCTGTTGCTGTTACTATCCTTGACTGCTGCATTTATTCACTTCCACTTCAGCAAATAATCTCTTCAGTTCTGGTTTTCTTTCTAAAAATGTTTCAAACTCTTCTTTATTACTGAATGTCCATGTCCACCTTTTGTCCTGAATAGTTAAGCTCAAAGCTTCAAAAGAGGTCACCCTGGGCTGCATCTTGAGCTCCAATGATTTTCAAAACGTTTCCATTCCCTTCTCTTTTTCTAATGGGTGAAGAATACCCTATCCTTAAGTCTTTCTCCTAATGGCTTGCAGAATTTTGTGTTTCTGAAATGAATTGTTAAATTTAGACACTGTGTGTCATGTTTGTAGCTTTGGGTTTTTTTTCTGGGGGCGATCTGTTAATTTTTTCAATTATAATTTTATTTTTTATGTTCAGAAGTTCTGGGCAGTTCTCATCTATTGTTTCTTTCATTGCAACGTTAAGGCTTTATGTCCAACTGTGTTCTTTTGGTAGACCTATGATCCTTAGGTTGTCTCTACATATCCTGTCTTCAAGATTAGTATGTTTTACTCTGAAGTACCACCTCACACTTAATAGATTGGCTAATATGACAAAAAAGGAAAATTACAAATATTGGAGATGTAGGAAAATTGGAACATTAATGCATTGTTGCTGGAGTTGTGAAATGATCCAACCATTCCGGAGAGCAATTTGGAACTCTACCCAAAAGACTATAAAACTGTTCATATCTTTTGATCTAGCAACGGCACTACTAGGTCTGTATCCCAAAGAGATTATAAAAAAGAGAAAAGGACCCACATATAAAAATACTTATAACAACTCTTTTTATGGTAGCAAAGATTTAGAAATTGAGGGGATGCTCATCAATTGGAGAATGGCTGAACAAGTTGTGGTATACAAATATAACAGAATACTATTGTTCTATAAGAAATGATGAGCAGGCAGATTTCAGAAAAACCTAGAAAGACTTATATGAAACGCGCAGAACCAGGAGAATACTGTACACAGTAACAGCAATACTGTACAATGTTCAACTGTGAATGACTTAGCTATTCTCAGAAATATAATGGTCCAAGACAATTCCAAAGAACTTATGCTGAAAAATGCTATCCATCTTCCAGAGAAAGAACTGATGGAGTCTGAATGCAGATCAAAGCAGGCTTTTTTTTTACTGTATTTTTCTTGTGGTTTTTTTGTTTGTGTTTTCTTTTACAACATGACTAATATGGAAATATGTTCTGCATGACTGCACATGTATAACATATCAAATTGCTTGCTATTACAATGAGGAGGGAAAAGAGGGAGGGAGAGAATTTGGAACTCAAAATTTTAAAAACGAATGTTAAAAATTGTTTTTATGTGTAACTGGGGAGGAAATAAAATATTAAATAATTTTAAAAAGAAATGAGAAACATGATTACCAACCTCTGTGCATAAGAGTAGATTCTTTATCGTCACGCTCATTAATATTGATTATTCCATTTTCCACTAATTTCTTAAGCATCTCCAAATCTCCTTTATAAGCAGCTACATGACCTGGAAATGCTAAATCTGTAGAAAAAAATTCATAAGATGTCAAGAAAATGTTCAACATTTCATTACATATATGTATAGATAGGTGGTCTGCACATATTTGAAAATGTTCACAGAACGGCGAAGAATAAGTTTTTACATATACGGACTATATATATACAAAAACTTATTATGGGCTATGTGCACACATGCACACACACACATACACACACTCTTATTCTTTGCCTTTCCATGAACAGTTTCAAATATTAGCTCTTAATATTATCTCAGGTATATTAGACTCTCACATTTGAAATTACTTTAGCAAATGCAATGTCAAGTTAAAAAAGACAACATTTATATAGAACTTTATAAAGTGCTTTATATGCATCATCTTATTTGATCCTCATAACTCTGTGAAATAAATATGGTAAGCATTATTAATCCCATTTTACAAATGAGGAAATTGAGTTTCAGAGAGGTTGTGCTTTATCCAAAGTCACAGTCAGGTAGGGAAAAAATTGAGAACAAACACAAGTCTTCTGACTCTAAGTTTTAAGTATTTTCCAGCTAAACTATGCTTCTCCAAAGCAATAAAGCCAGAATCCTAAAGTAAGAGTATTATTTATCATACACAAACCATTATTCATCCGAGACTTCAAAACCAAGATTTCAATCAGGTTCACACAATTCATGTATCAGCATACCTTACTGCCATGTACTCAAGATAACATGGGTACTGAGGTGATGTGAAATGAGAGAAATGGGAAAAAGTAGATTATCCCTTCCCCACAACACTACCTAAATGTATATATAATGAGAGCAATGGCAAAAATGAAGAAAGAAAACTGTGTCAACAAAGCATTTAAGGAAAAGGCACAGAAAAGATGAGGAAGATTCACTGGACAACACAGGCAAGTTTGACAGCTAGGGAACTAATGTGCTATATTATATACTTGTTTTGGGAAGATATATGTATTGAGATTTCTGGTTACATATACAATCCTCTTTTTCTGTTCTTTATATATAGAAATGTTCACATTTGTTGGTGTTTGTCTAGTTTAGAAAAAGCATTTGAAGAAGAAATTGTATCACATCTGGAAAATTACATAGTACTTTCAATGACCCCAAGGTGCTCCCTGCCAAAAATGCCTATTATTAACACAAATATTTTGGATTCTTATAAGGATGTGAATCACAGCACACCAGAATCTTGAAAAAAATAAAATTGCCAGTGACCCAAAAGGCAATGGAAATAGACATAATATGCCTTAAGCAGCATGTACCACATTACCAATGATTACTTACACACAAGAATTGGAAGAAAAGACATCATCAATATCAAATATTTTTGGAAAAAAAAAAGGCCATTCACTCACATAATGAAAATGAAAGGAAATACATAGAAAGCCAAGTGGTACATTGGCACCCAGGACATATTAAAAGGCTCACTAAGCATGAATTGCCCACAAGGCTCTGTCCTGGGCCCTCTTTTTTTCTTCTATACTACTTCACTTGGTGATCTCATCAGCAGTCTACAATTCAATTAGCATCCTAATGCTGATGATTCTCAAATCTAGAAGCATACTTTGTTTTATTGTGCTTTACTTTATTGGACTTTATAGACAGTGCATTTTTTACAAATTGAAGATTTATGGTA
The DNA here is from genome assembly GCA_028646595.1 of Phalanger gymnotis. Lineage (NCBI taxonomy): Eukaryota > Metazoa > Chordata > Mammalia > Diprotodontia > Phalangeridae > Phalanger > Phalanger gymnotis. Next base: position 723,651,136 of record CM053622.1, on the reverse strand, counting down.
ATTGTGCGTCAACTGAGTCTATCAGTGCCATTTTTTCAACAGCATGTGGTCGCATCATATCTATGTGTCACATTTTGGTTCATTCTTGCAATGTTTCAAACTTTTCATCATTATTATTATTATTATTATTATTATTATTATATGTTATGGTGGTCTGTGATCAGTGATCTTTGATGTTACTATTTTGATTGTTTTAGGGCACAATGAATCATGCCCATATAAGACAGTAAACTTAATTGGTAAATGTTGTGTGTGTTCTGACTGCTCCACCAACAGGCCATTCCCCTGTCTTTCTCCCTTTTCTTGGGCCTCCCTATTCCTTGAGATATAACAATATTGAAATTAGGCCAATTAATAATCCTACGATGGCCTCTACGTGATCAAGTGAAAGGAAGAGTCAATTGATGTGGTAACCTCATGTTGTTTTATTTTAAGAAATTTCCACAGCCACCCCAACCTTCAGCAGCCACTACCCCAATCAGTCAGCGGCCAACAATACTGACCCTCCACTAAGCAAAAAAAAATTACAACTTGCTGAAGACTCAGATGAAGCATTGTTTAAAAGTAAGGTATTTTTAAACTAAGGTATGTACATTCTTTAGACATAATACTATTGCACATGTAACAGACAACAGTATAGTCTAAACATAACTTTTATATGCACAGGGAAACCAAAAAATTCATGTGACTCGCTATATTGCAATATTCACTTTATTGCAGTGGTCTGGAACCAAACCCACAATATCTCCAAGGCATGCCTGTATTTATGAAGCCTATTTATTAACTTTTTGTAAACTTATAAACACTGTTGACCTCTAATCTCATCTCCAACTGCCTATTAGTCACCTTAAACTAGAGGTCCAACATACAGATATCTTAAACTCAACATGTCCAAAACTGGACTCATTATCTTTCCTCCAAGCCCTGCAAACTTCCCTATTACTGTCAAGGACAACACCAGTGTCCAAGTCTCCCAGGCTTGAAACCAAAGTGTCATCTTCAACTTCATTCTCTCATCTTCCCTGGCCTCCATATCCAATCTGTTACCTGATTTCACCTTTGCACTATCTCTCAATATATGCCTCCTTCTCTCCTCTGACACTGCCACTACTCTAGCTTGGGCCATCAACACTAATAATTACTGAAGTAGCCTGCTGGACTCTGCCTGTCTTAAGTCTCTCTCCCCACTGCAATCCATCCTCCATTCAGCCACCAAAGTGATTTTTCTAAAGCATTGTCATCCCCACCCAATTCAAAAAAAAAAAACTTCAGTGTCTATTCTATAATATCTTCAGGATAAAATATAAAGTGCTCTATTTGGCATTCAATGTTCTTCATAACCTACCCACACACACCCCCGCCCATACCTTTCCATGCTTCTTACACTACACCCTGTCGTCCACCCCACTTATTCTGCTATTCAGTGATACTGGCCTCCTAGGTGTTCCTCAAAAAAGACACTCCAGCTCTGCTCCAGGTATTTTCTCTGGCCATTCCCCATGCCTAGAATGCTTTCCCTCCTCATCTCTGCCTAGTCACCTCCCTGGCTTTATTCAAGTCCCAACTCAAATGTTACATTCTACAGGGAGTATTCCTCAACCCTCTTATAGTGACTTCCCTCTGTTGATCATTTCCTATTTATCCTGTATATTGATTGTCTGTACATTCAAGCTTACATGTTGTCTCTCCCATTAGATTGTGAACTCTTTGAGAGCAGGGACTGTCTTTTGCCTCTTTTTTTTTTTTTTACAGTTATCAAAATATTTTTTTCTTAAATTTATTTTTTATTTTCGGTTTACAACATTCAGTTCCACAAGTTTTTGGGTTCCAAATTTTCTCCCCCTCCCTCTCCTCCCCCCCTCAAGATAGTATGTAACCTGACATAGGTTCTACATATACCTTCACAATGAAGTTATTTACATAATAGTCCAGTTGTAAAGAATTATAACCAATGGAATGAATCATGAGAAAGGAGGAAAGAAAACAAAAAAGAAGAAAAAAAAGAGAGAGCAAATGGTTGGCCTCAATCTGCATTCAGAGTCCATAAATCTTTCTCTGGATGTGCATAGCTTTTTCCATCATGAGTCTTTTGGAGCTGTCTTTGAACCCTGTATTGATGAAAGGAGTCAAGTCTATCAAAGTTAGTCCTTACAGATAACTGGTGTCTGTAATCGTGTATAATGATCTCCTGGTTCTGCTCCCCTCACTCAGAATCAGTTCATTTAAATCATTCCAGGTTACAATGAAGTCCGTCTGGTTTTCATTTCTTATTGCATAATAGTATTATTACATTCATATACCACAATTTGTTTAGCCATTCCTCAATTGATGGGCACCCTTTTGATTTCCAATTCTTTGCCACCACAAAAATTGCTGCTATAAATTTTTTTAATCTCCAGTGAGTAACACTTAGAACTGCTTACTGACTGAATGACTCAGAGGGAAATCTCCAGCATACTGGATGGATCTTCTTTGGAACATGCAGACTGAAATGTGCAGAGGGTTTAGAACTTACGCTAATAAAGGAAACACCCCCACAGAAGAAATCAAAGCTCTAAAAATCCATCTAAGTCAATCAAACCTAGTATGATAAACTAGAAAAATTCTAAATTTATTAATTACTTACTTTCCTGACTGTTTTGATTATCTCCTTCAAATTCAGCCCCCTGTATAAATTGTACAATGTTATCTTTGAAGAATCTCTGTGCTAGGTCCATTGCATTTTCTCCATTATCATTGAAGGCTTTTAAGGCCTGCTTGACACTTCTCATTCTACTGAGTAGAAACTTAAAACAATAAAGGTGACCTTCCATGGCTGCAACATGAACTGTCAAATAAAGGGGGCAAAATTAGCATCAAAATTGAAGTTTTTGTTTTAAAAAATAATCACCACACACCAGTTTTCACTTTCAAAGGACTGCATAAATACGGGAGTTGAGTCTTCCCATCATATATAACTTTGCCATCCTGAGCATCCTTTCTTCTAGCCCACTTCAAATGCCCTGTCATTTGACAAGAGGCAATAAAATGGTTGACTAAGTATCTCCTCATGCCTTGACTACTCCAATAGCCAGCACGCTGGTTGGTTTTCCTGCCTCAAATCTCTCCACACTCCAATCCATCCTCTACTCAGATGCCAAAGTGATCTTCCTAAAACACATGTCTGACCTATTACCTCCATATTTAATAAATGTCAGTGGCTCCCTATCACCTCTAGAATCAAACACAAAATCCTCTGTTTGGTTCATAATAACTTGGCTCCTTCCTACTTTTCCAATCCACTTATTTTTCACTCCTTTCTACACACACTATCATCCAGATACACTGATCCTTGCTGTTCCTTCCATCTGACAATCCATCTCTCAGCTCCCTCTGCCTTTTTCTCTGACCGTTCCCCATACGTGGAATGCTTTCCTTCATCTCTACCTCCTACCTTCCCTGGCTGCCTTCAAGACTCAGCCCAAATCTCACCTTCTGCAGAAGGTCATTCCTCCTTTCCCCCCAACCCCACTAGTGCCTTCGCTCTGAGATTACCTTCCCTCTACTCCACATAGCTCTTGTTTGCACACAGTTGTACACTGTTTCCTCCATAAGCATGTGAGCTCCTTAAGGGCAGGGAACTTGTTTGCCTTTCTTCGTACACCCAGGACTTAGCTTAGTACCTGACACATTATGCTTGTTGACTGACTAGCAACAGGACAACAGTAATCTATTTATATTTTATGTCCTTTAAATTAATACCTGGAGTGAAGAGAAATCTACTTCCTTTCCATTTATAATGTTGGCTGATAAATTTTTAATGTCATATTTGGTATTCTGTAAATGCCAATTCTTATTTTAATTTGGGGGTTCAGATTATATTGTATTGGATACAATGAGTATACAAATCTCTACCTCTCCAACGTCATGCCATATTCACAGAAAATCCCAATCTCATATATGTATGTATGTGTGTGTGTATATATATATGTATATATATATAAATATATATATTTATATATACATATAGTTATTGAAATTAAATATCTATGTATCTCTTTAGGCAAAATATTTTATTCTACTGGGATTCTGAATTCAATCCCTCCAGGTGACACTATAGGTGGAGAAAAGAAGCGTCTAAGTAAATTTGAACCAAATTTCTTGTAGCTTTCCACACTCAGCTCTTCAGTAGGCTGTCAGAATGCTCGCTTTTTGTTCTGGTTCTGAAAGTAGACTTTTTATGAGGCTACAACAGCAATAAAATTTTTATGATTCTTTATCTGAAAGAAATCAGGTTGAAATATGCAGTGGGCAAGTATTTGTATAACCATTTTAAAAATCAAAAATATGACTCTATTTCCTTCACTTACACCCTATTTCAGCACCATGTAGTAGCACAAAGATGGCCCAATATTCCCTAAGGTTATGAGAATAAAGCACAATCTCTAGTGGGTAGGTCCTATCAAACTAGAAATTCCATTTAAAATAACTGCAGCCAATATAAAACATTTGGGAGTCTACCTGCCAAGCCAAATTCAGGAATTATATGAACACAATTACAAAACACTTTTCAAACAAATAAAGTTAGATCTAAGCAACTGGAAAAACATCAATTGCTCATGGGTAGGCTGAGCTAATATAATAAAAATGACAATTCTACCTAAATTAATTTACTTATTCAGTGCCATACCAAACTACCAAAACTTATTTTAAAGAGCTAGAAAAAAATAGTAACAAAATTCATCTAGAAGAACTAAAGTTCAAGAATATCAAGGGAATTAATGGAAAAATGCAAAGGAAAAGCCATACCAGATCTAAAACTATACTATAAAATGGCAATTATCAAAACTATTTTGTACTGGCTAAGAAACAGTGTGGTGGATCAGTAGAATGGGTTAGGTATACAAGACAAAATAGTAAATGACTACAGTAATCTACTGTTTGATAGACCCAAAGACTCCAGCTTCTGGGATAAGAACTATTTGACAAAAACTGCTGGGAAAACTGGAAAACAGTATGGCAGGAACTAGACGTAGACCAACATCTCACACCCTATATGAAGATAAGGTTGAAATGGGTACATGATTTAGACATAAGGGATGACATCATAAGTAAATTTAGAAAAGCAAGGAATCGTTTACTTGTCAGATCTATGGAGAAGGGAAGAATTTATGACCAAACAAGAGATAGAGAACTTTATGAAATATAAAATAGATTACTGATTACATTAAATTAAAAAGGTTTTGCACAAACATAACCAATGCAACCAATATTAGAAGGAAAGGAGAAAGTTAGGAAACAATTTTTACAGCCAATATTTCTGATAAAGGCCTCAATTCTCAAATATAGAGAGAATTGAGTCAAATTTGTAAGAATACAAGCCATTCCCCAATTGATAAATGGATAGAGGATATGAAGAGGCAGTTTTCAGATGAAGAAATTAAAGCTATCTATAATCATATAAAAAAAGGCTCTAAATCACTATTTATTAGAGAAATGCAAATTAAAACAATTCTGAGATACCGTCTCACACCTATCATATTGGCTAATATGACAGAAAAGGAAAATGATAAACATTGGAGAAGGTGTGGAAAAATTGGAACATTAATGCACTGTTAGTGGAATTGTGAACTGATTCAACCACTCTGGAGAACAATTTTTAACTATACCCAAAGGGCTATTAAAACTGTGCATCTCTTGATCCAGTAATACCACTACTAGGTCTGTATCCCAGAGATCAAAAAAAAAGGAAAAAAGACCCACATATACAAAAATACTTATAGCAGCTTTCTGTGGTAGAAAAGAATTAGAAATTGAGAGGATGCCCATCAACTGGGGAGTGGCTGAACAAGCTGTGGTATATGAATGTAATGGAATACTATTGTTCTATAAGAAATGATGAGCAGGCAGATTTCAGAAGAACCTGGAAAGATTTACATGAACTAATGCTAAGTGAAGTGAATAGAACCGGGAGAACATTGTACACAGTAACAGCAACATTGTGTGATGATTAACTATGATAGACATAGCTCTTCTCAGCAATACAATGATCAAAGACAATTCCAAAAGACTCATGATGGAAAATGCTAACCACATTTAAAGAACTATGGAGTATGAATGCAGATCAAAGCATACTATTTTCATTTTTTTGTTGTTTTTTTGTTTTTTCTTTCCCATAGTTTTTCCCTTTTGTTCTGATTCTTCTTTCACAACATGACCAATGTGAAAATACGTTTAACATGATTTTATATATATAACCTATATCAGATTGCTCGCTGTCTTGGGGAGGGAGAGAGAAGGAAGGGAGGGAGAAAAATTTAGTACTCAAAATTTTACAAAAATGAATATTGAAAACTATCTTTACATGTAATTGGGAAAAATAAGATACTAATATTATAAAATTTTTAAAAAACTGGAAAGGTTTCAAATATGTACCAGGAGACAGACTATACGTTTATTTACGCAGGGACCAGCCTACTAAATTTGGAAAGGCCCATTACTAGAAAATCTGACGCATTTTTTTCAACTATGATTCACTAAAACTTTCTACTAAGAGGTAGAAGAGGTGATCTCTACATCTGAAGAGACAACCCACATGTATTAAATCTCAAGATATTTCAAGTATTAAATTATGTCTCTGTACACCTCTCTAGATATATTAGTAACTATCAGATGCATCGTCCTTATATATTTGATAACTAGGGAAAGAAAGGACCAGTGAAATTTTTTGGGAGGCTGACAGGCTTATATAAACCTAGGCCTCAACTATCCTACACTTGCTAAACTGAACAAAAGCCTATTACTTCATTCAAAAAAAATCAAGAAAGAATTATGAATGGTAGCAAAGAAGGGTAAAACCGAATGATTATCATACCACTACTAATAAAAGGTGATATTTATAGAGCACTTTAAGGCTTGCAAAGTGCTTTATATATCATCTCATTTGGTAGTACTATGAGAAAGGTACTACAGGTATTATCACCCTTTTTTTTTTTAACTAGATGAAGAAACTAAGGCACAAGGATAGTAGGTGACATTCCCACATTAAAAAAGCTTGGAAGTACTGGAGATGATATTCAAACCCAAGTTTTCATGACTCCTAGCATTCTTTTATTACATCCTAGTTTCAGTGATTCATCAATGTAAGATGGTCCTCCCAAAAAGTGAATCATATGTAAAAAGAAAAACATAAAAATTCGAAGGTAATAGATACATTTCAAGAAACTGTAAAAGAATAATAAAAAAAAAAAATATGTAACAGTACCTTAACTCCAACTTCTCCTCTCTCTGATTCATCTTCTCACTGCAACTGACTAATTTAGACAGCTACCATCAAATCACTCTCTCTACTGAAAAAAAATTCTAGCCCTTTTCCTGACATTCAAGAATATCAACAATCTGACTCAAAACTACCTTTTGAGTCTCATCTCATCCATCTACACAGAGGCAACTAGGTAGCTTAGTGGATAGAGCATTGGACCTGCAACGAGAAAGACCTTAGTTCAAATTTGACCTCAGACACTCACTAGCTATGTGACCTTGGGCAAGTCATTAACTTCTGTCCGCTTCAGTTTCCTCAACCATAAAATAGAGATAATAGCACCTATTCTCACCCGCACCCTCGTGCCCAGGGTGTTATAAGGACCAAATGAGATAATATTTGCCTGGCATACAACAGGCACTTAATAAAGCCTTACTCTTTTCTTCATTCATTCTTTTCTTCCTTCCTACATTAGAGAGCCTATTTTCTCATCTGTAAAGTAGGACTACTCCTACTTCACAGGGTTATTAAAGTACTTTATAAACTATAGTGGGCTATATAAATATAAACTGTTATTGAAAATTATAGGATTATCAAGACACCAAGTTTTAGGAGTTTTTTTTTTTAAGAACTTAGTTTTAAACTTCATTTATACTGGACTAGTTGCCTTTCCCTGAATATACCTCATGATTTATTTGGAACAATGTCCAAAACGTTATTTTAAAGTGCATACCTTTTGATCCAGCAATACCACTACTGGGACTGGGTCTATATCCCAAAGAAATCAAAGGAAAAGGACCTATACATATATAAATATTTATAGCAGCTCTTTTTGTGGTGGCAAAGAAGTGGAAACTGAAGGGATGTTCATCAATTGGGAAAGAGCTGAATAAGTTATAGTATACAAAGTGAAGGAATACTATTGTTCTGTAAGAAATGATGAGGGGATTGATAAATGGCCAAAAGATATGAAGAGGCAGTTTCCACAAGAAGAAATTAAAATTTTCTATAGTCTTATGAAAAAATGTTCTAAATCACTACTGACTAGAGAAATACAAATTAAAGCAACTCTGAGGTACCACTTCACACCTATCAGACTGGCTATTATGATAAAAAAGGAAAATTACAAATGTTGGAGGGGATGTGGGAAAATTGGGTCGTTAATGCATTATTGGTAGCACTGTGAACTGATCCAACCATTCTGGAAAGTAATTTGGAACTATGTCCAAAGGGCTATCCAACTGTGCACACTCTGATCCAGCAATACCACTACTAGATCTGTATACCAAAGATTAAAAAAGGGGGCGGGGGAGGAACTGTGTACAAAAAATATTTATAGTAGCTCTTTATGTGGTGGCAAAGAATTAGAAATTGAAGGGATGCCCATCAACTGGGGAATGTCTAAACAAGTTAGAGTATATGATTGTAAAGGAATACTATCATGCTGTAAGAAATTGAGAGCAAGCTGATTTCAGAAAAACCTGGACTTCCACAAACTGATGCAAAGTGAAGTAAGCAGAACCAGGAGAACACTGTACACAGTAACAGCAACGTTGTTTGAAGAACTGTGAATAACTTAGCTATTCTCAGCAATACAACGATCCAAGACAATTCCAAAGGCCTCATGATGAAAAATGCTATCCATCTTCAGAGAAAGAACTGATGGAGTCTGAATGCAGATTGAAGCATACTATTTAATTTTTGTGGCGTTTTTTTTCTTTTGGTCTATTTTTTCTTTCACAACATGGCTAATATGGAAACATGTTTTACATGATTGCACATATATAACCTGTGTCAAATTGCTTACCCTCTTAGGGAGAGAGGAGATGAAAAGAAGGGAAAAATTTAGAACTTAAAAATTTTTTGTCTTCACATGTAATTGAGAAAAAATAACATTATTTAAAAAAAAATGATAAGGGAAATGGTTTCAAAAAACCTGAGAAGACTTGTATTAGCTGATGCAGGGTGAAATAAGCAGAGCGAGGAAAATAATACATAATAAAAACAAGTTTGTAAAGACAAACAACTTTTAAAGTCTTAGGAATGCTGATAAACACAATAAATGACCAATCATGATTCCTAAGGACTCAATAAGAACTATGTTCCCTGCTCCTGATAGAGACGTGATGGACTCAAAGCACAGACTGAGACATAGATTTTTGAAACTTGGCCAATGCAGAAATTGGTTTTGCTTGATTATACATATCTTTTTCAAGAGCTTTGTTTTTTCTTTCTTTTTCAACTGGAGGGTGAGGTAGGTGGGAGGGAGAGAAAGTCGATTTGGTTAATTGAAAAAAAAATTTAATTTAAAACAACAAATAAAAATACTATTAAATTCATATTTTTAAAAGTCACATCCTTTACTTTCTTATCTCTATATCCTTACTCATGCCCTTTGTCTGAAAGGCAATTGCCCACATGCAGTCCCTAGCAGGGCTCTATCTATACCTCCCTCAAAGGACATATAAAAGCAACATCCTAAGTGAAGTTTTCTCTGATTATCTCCAGTCAAAAAGTCTTGCCCACTTCTGCTAAATTCTCTTCTGCATCTTGTCTATAAATGTTATACCCATGTCTATCTTGAATTTTATTTGTGCCTATGTCTTATTTTCCCTATACCTTCCATCTATCTCTGTTCACCCCCAACATTTGGAAGCTTCTTGGGGATAAAGACTATGTCTTGCTTATCTTTGCATATCTCATTTAGTAACTGGTAAACAAACGTTTGGAAAAGTCATTGAGTGAATTTTAATGTAAACCATTTATGTCCATAATTTTGCATGGGCTGTCAAATGATCATTGTCCAAATTCCAGAAACACTGTCAGAAATTAAATATTCACACTACTAAACAATCGAAACTCAAAGATTTGCTTCTTTTTTTTTTTTAAAGTTGTACCTGGAAGGTTTCCATTCTGATCCACATCTTCTATAATGGCTCCCCATTTAACAAGAAGTTGCACACAGCCTAGGCGCCCGTGAAAAGAAGCATAATGCACAGGTTTCCAGTCACACTTATCAGAAACATTGGGATCCTAGAGACAACAATCACATTTACTAAATTTTTCTGCTCTATAATTTAGGAGGCACTTTATGTACCCAACACCTTAATTCTACAAATCAGAATGTCTTATAGCCTTTGAAAAATAAAAAGCAGGGGCAGCTAGGTGGCACAGTGGATACAGCACCAGCCCTGGAGTCAGAAGGACCTGAGTTTGGATTTGGCCTCAGACATTTGCTAGTTGTGTGAGCCGGGCCAAGTTACTTAACCCCAACTGCCTCCAAAAAATTAAAAATTTTAAAAAAACAATAAGCAATCACCATATATGAAATAAAAGCAGAACCTGGACAAAAACAAAGCAGTTATTCACTTATGAACAATATTAATTATATATCAATCCTTTAGTAGACCCATGATCTTATCAGGGTGAGTAATCTGTTCAAAACCTATCCAATCCCACTCATCTTTTTTATAAATCCTCCATAGAAAATCTCTCCAATGAACAGAGACCTTCCTTTAGTTCTTTGGATATTTTGTAGATACTAATGCAACAATGATTACCCTTCACTCTCACTACATGGATAGCTCACCTTTTCAAAGCATCTATATTGCTTCTACCACTTCTCACATATAGTTCATCACTGAAGATACGCTGCAATCTGCTTCTACCCAACATTCATCCATCCTTCTATTGCCTTCCCATTTATATAGCTTTTGAGGTTTATTTACAATGTGCTTTTATCACAACGATCTTACAAAGTAGGTAATGCAAGTAGTACTATTTGAGTTTCGTGGATGAAGAAATGAAGACTCGGTGAAGTTATATGCCCAAGGCGCCTAGCAACTAAGAAGCATGGGCAAGACTCAAGCACAAGTCTTCTGTCTCCACATCCAGCACTGTTCTAATAGTGGATGCTGTCTCACAAGTTAGTACCTATGACACAAAAGTTAGTAAATATGACATATTAACTGTCCTGATTAGGAACTAAAGTAATTGGCTGACCAAGAGCAAATCTGTGAATATCTCTGGGTCTCAGTTTACTCTATTATAAAATGAGGTAACTGGACTAGTGCAGGAATCTCAGGTTTTTCGGAGGGAAATGTTTTGTAGCTACTACTGTTACTACACCAACTTAATAAATACCAATGAACTAATTATTTACTGGCAGACTATTAAAAGTAATACTATTGGAGGGTTTTGAGTTACAGTTTCAGGAAAGTAGACCCACAGGTTACTCTGAATCTGAGGGAACTACCCACTGGGAGGACTCAACCCACAAGTACAAGTTGGGGAATAACTCCTGAAGGGAGTGCTACACTGTGAGCCAGACTTCACGCGGGGTATATCTGGGATGCCCTGAACTCATCAGAGAGATTCTCAATCAAGGACTCTACTTCTTGGACATCCTAGTATTTGCATGGATCTATTGTTTCTTTGATTTCATTTTCAGACTATAATTAGACAATCATGTTTCTGGTGTGTTCCTTTTATAAGTCAAACCACTTGCTTTGAGACAACTTTTACATGGCTAAAAACTTAATTACTCATATCTTTATACTAACATGCCTGTTACAAGTATGGTAGCTAACATGAGCAGCATAGTCGTTGTATCCCTTGAATACTAGTACTTACCAATTCACCTAAAGCACACTATGAGTACTCATCTAAGTTCATTTTTTTTCTTTACATTTTCAAGCAGATTTATTAGGCAGTTGTTTTATTATGACATGGGAGCAGCTAGGTAGTACAGATCAATGGACCTGGAGTCAGATAGACCTGAGTTCAAATCCAGCCTCAGATACTTACTAGCTGTATGATCTTGGGCAAGTCACTTGAACTGTATTTATCTCAGTTTCTCCATCTGTAAAATGGGGATAATAATAGCACCTACATCTCAGAGTTGTTGTAGGGCATCAAATGAGATAGTATTTGTAAAGCAGTTAGCACAATACCTAGTAGGTAGTAGATGCTATATAAATGTTAACTATTATTATTATTATTGTTACATGAGTCCATATGGCTTGTCTGAAATATTTTTGTACTACATGCCCATAAGAGAAACTTTGCCTACTGGCCTAGAAACCCTAAGCAATCAGCTTTTAGAGCTTAGTCAAGTCAAGAAACATTTATTAAACACCTACTGTTGTCCAGACACTGTGCTAAGCAATAAGGATATAAAGAAAGGCAAAACCAGTCCCTGACCTCAGAAAGGGCAAAATCTAATGAGGGAGACAACATGAAAACAACTATGTATAAGCAAGATAATACATAAAAGATAAATTGGAGATAATCTCCAGAGGGAAGGCTTCTCTGGGACTTTTTTGAGTTTAATTTTCTTTTTAAGCTAACCTAACTGTCCTAGTGAAGGTTGAGTTTGGACCTCCACATGGAATGCCACGTGTTTCATATGGAATTACTGAAGAAATTTCAGGGGTTTCAGTGTGTCACAGGGACACAGAATAATTTTTACCCAGAACAGTTTGGTTTCTTATCTAAAAATGAAGGAGTAATTTCCAGTCAACCCCAGGTCTTCCCATGCTTGTTGGGAGCTCTTTGGGAACCAGGCCTTTCCTTTGGTGGGGCCGGAAGGCTCAGTTTTCTTTTTATTGTGTTTGGGCTAGTGCAGGCCTTTAACAAGCATTAAGACAAGCAACAACCCTATGATGATTTTATAAAATTATTTTTATTTATTGACTTGTATAACCATGTATTTGGGGGGTGAATATAAATCTCTAGGATTTCTAGCTATGAAAGGCCTGGGCCCTCACAGAAGACTATTCATTTCTATAATATTTTAAAACTATGTGCTTAATCACTGCTTGATGACTTGACTTGATTTGATCACATGGATTCTGTTGAGAGACTCTAGAGCCTGCCCAGGTCCCAAGAGTGCTATCTAGAATTGGGAAAATGGAAAACTAGGCCCAAAGCATCCTAGGTCATTTGTTGAGAAAAGCAACTGCTTAACTGGGAGAGAAAGGAGTTGAAGATGGAAGGGAGGAGTTGGTTAGGACACCTACCAAATGATTTACCCCTCAACCCAGATGATGCAACCTGAAGAAGGGGCAGATAATGGAGGTGACAAGTTGCTAATGTCTTAATACAGGGTAGGATGCTGTTTAGTAGGTACTGCTGTTATTATACTATCTTAATCAATGATTTTGCTTTGAACTAACTGTGTCTATGGATTTACTAAAGGTAAGCACAATAACATAGGTTTGTGAGCCATAGTTTTAGGCCTGTAGACCCAGAGAGTAAAACTAGACGGGAAGCAAGCACTCTCTTCCCTCCTAGGCTGGAGGTGAAGAGTGTGCCTCAGAGAGGGCACAATAGCAATAAGAAAAAAATACCTGGGCCTGTTTGAAGAAAGACCTAAATTACCTACTTAGAAATAGTAACCAAGATCAGAGCAGTCTTCCCACAGAAGATAAAGGGCAACCAGAGAAACTGAAATAAAACTTACATAAACCAAAATTTTCAACCCAGTAATACTGAGGATGCTATTTCAAGGCAAGAGATGGACATATGAAAAGCAATTAGACCTCAAAAAGTTTGCTAAGAGACTTCAAGGAAGTCTTCCAAGATAAGAAATCAAAATAGTTCATACTTCCCAAATAAATCAGTTGCTAACAATGTGAGATCCCTCAGGGTAGGATATTGCTTATGTCCTTTCTATCCTCTTCTAGAGACAAAAAGTCTATATATACTAACTCCCAAGTCTTGCTACTTCTTATGCTTTCCAGATTAGCTGTCCGAGAAGGTAGCACATTCCATTAAACAAATTAAGCACAGATTGCACATTTCTTACACATAACCGCTGCTGTCCTGAGCCCACAGAACCTACGGTCAGCTCTAGAGTCTTCTCTTGGCCCAAGTATCTAAAATCATAAGGGAGCACTTTTATGAGAAGCCTCTGGAAGAATCAACTACCTTTTTAAAATTATTTTTTTTTTTTTGCAGGGGGGAAGGCAGGGCAATTGGGGTTAAGTGACTTGCCCAAGGTCATATAAGTGTTGTCAAGTGTCTGAGGCTGTATTTGAACTCAGGTCCTCCTGACTCCAGGGCCAGTGCTCTACTCACTGCACCACCTAGCTGCCCCAATCAACTACCTTTTAACCCCAAAGAGGATCATTAATAATCCGATGCAGCACCCTATGCATGCCGCCATTTGTCTGTAAGGATGTAAGCTTGAGCTTTCCAGGGTCACGTCCTTTTTTCTTGGCCTTTATCACCACTCACAGACATTCATCCTCAACTTACATTCCCTACCAACCATCCAAGAACAATCAAGGCTTGGTGCTACAGCTTTCTACTGTCCAGGGTGCAGGTGCCACCTTGTGTTGAGTAATTTTGCTCCTTACGTGTCTTACTTTCACCCCTCCATGGGAACCATCAAAGTTGCAAATACAGCGCAGCTAAGTGATAGGGTATATACATCCCCATGGGACCTTCCTCTCCAGTAACGCACAACAAATTCACAGTTAGCTAGTGCAACTATCCATGGCCGGCAGGCAGCATCCAACATGGCACTCATCAGAACGAAGTCTTTGATTGTTTCCTGTTCATCGTTGAAACCAAGCGCCATAGCAAAGGTTGCGGAGCTTACTGATCACAGCCTACTTCAAAGCTAACAATCCCAACTTGTGGGTAAAATGCCAAGGTTCATGGTCAACGAGTCTCTACTAAATGCCACAGTTAACTTCTGGTGGCCATTCTCTTTCTGGAATAAAACTGTTCCTAAGCACTCTCAATTGGAGTAAGCGTACAAGACAAAAGGACTGCCTGAATTTACAGAAGCCAATGTATGTAAAGCAATCAAGCAGAAGGTACAGATTATGCCCTTCTTACCTTTCTACTTTTGGTTCCTCTTAACCACAGTTATGGATGAGATCATTGAAAGCATTTGCTATGACAGCATAGTTTTCAAACTTTGGATCACAGCCATCAAATCCTAGAAAAAACTTTCACTTCCTGAGAAATTCTAAAGACATGATTAAGTGACAAGGGAGCACATTTATTTTCTCAGGGTCAGTACTCACTTCCTGATAATATACTATGTGACGAGATTCTACAGAACTGGTACTCATCACTGACAGTATTAGAGAGGTGATTTCTCATTAATCTAATACCTTCACTATTTTTCCTCATATTCTCTCTCATCTTCCTCATCTCTAAAACGGACAGTTAATGCAACCGACCACCTTTTTTTAAAAAATCAATTGGGAAATGTGCTGAAACTGGTAAAATTCCACTGGATAGGTGCAAGCTGTCTTTTCCTTATCATCTGGCACCATGGGGAACAAATAGTATACAGCTGCACAGATATAACCCTGAAATGACTGGCTGAAAGGGAGACAGTCTAGAGCATTCTGAACTTATGGTATGGTATACTGATCCACCTTCATTCTCTCATTTGAGGTCCTAACACATCTACAATAAAGCCTAATCTTCCATGGTTTCTACTACTTACCAGCACTATAGGCATATAAACCACAGAACTTTGGAATGACAATAACTAACAGCTACTGGAAATGGTTCTTGAGGTCTATCTCTGAGAGGATAACAATCTACGATGATTACTAAAAAGTCAAATAGTCTCCAAGATAGAACATATGCATTGTTCTCTGGGCACTTTCTATATCCCACTCACGTTCTGACAATCAACCAGATTTCACACTGAGCCTCTTTCTCAGATTATCCTTCCATAATTAGGACACTGGAAAATCTCCCAAGCTTAAATTTTCTAGAACCACAAGAACTAGAGGATTCAGAGCCAGACCTGTCCTTTAATTTCTTTTAAGATTCTGCACAAGAAATCTGGATTATCGCGGTGCTCAGGCACTGAGCCCCAGTTTATCGCCTGTGGTCCTGAGCCAGTATGCACACCAGAGGTAGTTCTAGTCCACACCAACATTCCAGAGTTATCTGTCTCATCTGGACACAACAAAACCATTGTGTTCACCTTTCAACGACACCCACAAGTTCCCTAGCAAGTCAATGACAGAGTTAGAAAGAGATTACAAAACTTTTAACTTTTACTCTGGGCTTATATTCTACATACTACTAAGAGGCATCCCGGCATAGACTACTAAAGGAGTAAGAAAATCCAGATTTGTCTTACAGCTTTTCCATCTACTAGCTGTGTGATTATAGTAAAATCTCTTAACCTCTCTCAGCTTCTGTTTCCTTATCTGTAAAATGGATATAATAATCCCACTTGCAGTACCCCCTTCATAGGGGTGTTCTGAGGAAAGCACTTAGTAAATTCTATTGCAATATGAAAAGCTGAACTATCATTATTATTACTAAATTACATATTCTAGAATTAATATGAATTCCTTACCACTCCGCTTCTGAGCATAACTTGTAATGTGTAAGAATGTCCATGTGTTGCAGCAAGGTGTGATGGAGTGCATCCACGATCATCCTGAGCAGAAAGGTTTGCTCCATTCATTATGAGAGCCTAAAAATACACAAAACAGAATCTTTGATTACAAGGTTTAGTCAATATTGATACTATCTTTTTGTTTCCTAAAAGTACTGATGGATATTATTCATAAAGAATATTGGCATTATTATAGATACTGTTTGAAAGCTAGCACATGGGCGAGCCAAGATGGTGAAATGGAGGCAGCAAACCTAGCCAAACTCTCCCAGCGTTCCTCTCCAAACAACCTTAAAATGACATGTTCAAATTGAATTCTGGCACAGCATAGCCATGAAAAGGTCAGAGTGAAACATTTTTCCATCCCAAGACAACTTAGGAGGTTAGAAGGAGAGGTCTGACACCACGGTAAGGGCCAGCCAGAGTGGTAGGCCCTTGGAGGAGACTGTGACAGCAGCAGCAATATTAGCTTTGGGAACTCTCAGCCAAAAGATGTTTATGGCAGAGTGGAGCACTAGCACTTGCAGCTACAGAGGCCCTTCCTGAGTAAAGATTAGAACACAGACCAGGAGAGCAGTGACCACACCTCTCCCCAGATCATACCATTCCTAGATGCACCAAAAACTTACAGACCTCCCCCCCCCCCATAGCTAACTCTGAAAACAGTAGTGTGAAAAAGCCCAAAACAGGCCAGTTTCATGTGCTTCCTCCCCCCAGGTAAATAGAGACCAACTGTAACACAAAGTTCAAAGTCAAGAAACGAGCTTACAATAACAACAAAAAAATCTGACTATAAATAGCCACTGTGGTGATAGGGAAGACCAAGCACACACCCAGAAGAAGACAAAAACATGAAAGCAGCTACAACCTCAAAGGAAAAAATTGTGTATTGGATACAAGCCCAAAAAGAATCCCTAGAAGAGTTAAAAAACAGGGAAACAAGTGGGGAAGGCGATAAAGTAGGGGTGGAAGAGTGATGAAAGGGAAGGCAGATTAGGGGAGGCGGTAGTTAGAAGCTAAACAGACTTTTGAGGAGCCACAGAATAAAAAGCAAGATGGATGAACAGAAAAAATAGGAAAATACAGCTAGTATTCATAATTGTGAATGTGAACGGGATGAAAACGCCAATAAAACAAGAGCAGATAGAAAAATGGATTAGAAACTAGAATCCGTTAAGTTGTTTACAGGAAACACTTTAGTAAAAGCAAAGACTTACTTGGAAAAATCTTTTAAATTTCATATGGCTAAAATTGCCCATTTTATCTTCTGCAATCATCTTTCTCTCTTATTTAGTCATGAACTCTTCTCCTATCTGTAATTCTGAGAGATGATTTTGCCTCGCTCCTTTCTGCCTTTAAATTTTAGATCCAGATCACTGTTTATCTGTACTGTCTGTCCTAGATATACATAAGTTTGGATAAGCTCTATAGCAGACCATTCAGTCACATATAGAAATCTAGGAAATAGACACTTTTCATCTATTTGCTTGGTCTTTCCTGAGCGGATGGACAGGCCAAACTACTTTGAGTAATTATAGATTTTTTCAAGGAGATCCTGCAGTGTCTTTGGCTTGAATGTAATCACTCAATGTGGTCCACAAATAGGAACATCTTGAAGATCTCACCATCTATAGGGAATCCCTTCTCTAACTGGACTCCTGGTTGCATCTTCTTCAACATAGTGGCAAATATTTCTGATAGACATACATCTCCCTGTTTTATGTGCCACCTAATGTTTATTATCAGAGAGTCACTGATTTCTGTCATTACATCATCCAAGATTCCCAAGTGATCTTGATATATGCATGGTAGAAATTTTACTGTAAAAGATCCTGTAAGATAGCATTTTGTTCTACTGAATATTTTTTTTCATAATCAACAATTTGTGCAATAAGATCTTATACTCTCTAGTCTTTGACATTGTCAATTGTTTCAGCATCAGAACCCAATATGGTTTTATTAACATAAAGGACATTAAGGAAGATGCATCATTACTTGCTTTACCACTGTATCCTAAGGACCATGAGACCTTGCCTTTCTCACCTCTGCCTACTGATTTTCCTGGTTTCCTTTAAGTTCCAACTAAAATCTCATCCTGTACTGGAAGCCATCCCCCAATCCCTCTTAATCCTAGTTCATTCTCCCCATTAATTATTTCCTATTTTTCCTACTTATATCCCATTTGTCCTGTATGTAGTTTACTTTGTATATATTTGTTTCTTTGTTTTCTCACTCATTATACTGTAAGTTCATTGAGAATAAGGACTCTTTAGCCTCTTTTTTGTACCCTCTGCATTTAGCATAGTACTTGGCGCATAGTAGGTGCTTAATTAGAATATAAACTCTTTGAGAGCAGGAACTGTTTTATTTTTATATTTGTATCCCTGGCATAGTCTTTTGAATATACTAAACTCTTTTTTTTTTTTGCAGGGGAGAAGGCAGGGCAATTGGGGTTAAGTGACTTGCCCAAGGTCACACAGCTAGTAAGCGTGTCAAGTGTCTAAGGCCAAATTTGAACTCAGGTCCTCCTGACTCCAGGGCTGGTGCTCTACTCAGTGCACCACCTAGCTGCCCCTGAATATAGTAAATAATGTAAAACATTATTTTTAATATGTTTAGTTTTCATCATTGATTTTCACATGCGTTTGTATTACAGATTTTCTCCCCATTTCCACCCCCCCCACTCCAAGATGGCGTACACTCTGGTTGCCCTGCTCCCCAGTTTGCCCTGTTCTCCAGTTTGCCCTCCCATCCCCCTTTCCCTTACTTTCTTGTAGGGCACGGTAGATCTCTATGCCCCATTGCCT
>CM053622.1:723559105-723631204 GCA_028646595.1 Phalanger gymnotis | reverse complement strand
AACTCTTGTGAAAATCAATGCTGAAAACTAAATATATTAAATTAAAAAATTAAAAAAAAATAAAGTGGAACTGTTTTGTTTACATTCCTACATGGAAACATGATGTGTATAATTCATGAGACCTCAGTATTAGGGTAGCTGAAGGGAATATACATACATATATACATACACACACACACACACACACACACACACACTGTGTTATTAATGGAAATGGTCTCCTTAGCCCTTAGTTGAACAAGTGCCCTTGAAGAGTTTGGCTTTTGTCTGCTTTGAGTAATTCAGCTATTTCATTGAATCTTGCTAAGTGCTAAGCCCCAGGCCCAAACCCCTATTAGGTGTAACATTAACATTATTATGTAATAGATGTTGGTAACTATGAATCTGTATTGGGTCTGTCTGTTGATGTTTGTAATTTGCTTGTATTTTGCTCTGAAGTTCAGGGTGCTGGCTTTTTCCCCTGAACTAAGTGAATGATATTTGTGTGCTGAATTAAAGTAAGCTTGCCAACCCCTTCACCTTGCTTTCCTTATTAAGGCAGACCAAAAGAACCTGTGCTTTCTGGGTGCTGGCAGCTTTCTGGGTGCTGGCTGTGGGTGGATCTTACACCCCCACAGAAGCTGCTAGCCAGAATGTGGAAAGAGGTTCTCAGAAGGATGATGGGTTCTCCCTCCTCAAAAGTCTGCAAGACTAAATGACTACTTGTCAGATTTATTATAACAGGGATTCCTTTCATATATGGGTTGGATGAGACAGCCACCCAAGTCCCTTCCAACTCTCAGATTCTCTGATTCTCTATTTCTTGATACAATAACTTATTTTCTCAAACATGTAGTACAGACAAAGAAATTACCTGACTCATAAAAATCACAGAATTTTAGAGCTGGAAGGGCCCTTGGAGGGCATTTATTCCAACCCATGTGAGAGGATTAATACTCTCTATGTAACATTTGATAAGTGATCTTCCAACTTCTGCCTAAAGATCTCCAGTGACAGAGAACTCAATACCTTAAAAGACTCATAGTATAGAACATTTAAAAGCCAAAACAGAGGTTCATTAGGTGATTAAATTTTTTTTTTAGAATCCTCATAGCTGAGAGGATTCTGGGAAAATGGTGGAGTAGGTTAGAAAACTTTCTGCCCTCCAAATTCCCTCCACAAAAACAAGGCAGAACATTGCCTCAGAGGGAAGGTATAGCAGCCAGAATAAACAAAAGTTGGGGTAAAGCAATTGTCCCCTAACATAAATTGAGAAGACCCCAGGGGCAGAGGTTAGGCCAGAGTGAAGTGCAACCTCAACAAACGACAAGTCCTGGGGGCATCTGGGCAGAGAGGAGGCTTCAGCCTCAGAAACTTTTATTTCACAGACAGACAGACACAGAAATTTTTATTTCACAGTGGGGTCTGGTGGCTGAGTAGGAGAAGAATGAAGAACTTTCCACTGTCATGGGATGCCAAGCACAGCTGTGCTGGCCAGACATTTCCCAGCTATGGCTCCCAGGAGAAGGAGCTAGCATACACCTGGTGAGTGTAACAACAGAAAAGCACTCAAGTGAGCAGGTTCATTAATATTTTTTTAAATCCATTCAACAAGAATTTCTCTTTACCTGCATACAAGCATCTTGACCCCTGATTGCAGCAATGTGAGCTGCTGTCCATCCTCTTGGGGTTACACTCGTGATGTCAGCCCCATGCCACAGCAACCAATGAAGACACTAAATTAAAGAGAAGGAAAAGGTTAAAATGCAATTATATTACACGGATTATTCTAATAGAACTCAGTAACAACATATCAAAGATTCGCCACTTGGTACAGTTTTATGGATATGTATGTTTATTACCTGATTCACTAAATCTTTCATGCTGCCCCCAAACCCTTGATTTTCATGTTATTTCAAAACTTCAAAAGATATGTGATTTCATCTGTATAGGTACTCCTCTATAAGAGAGACTGCAATCCTCTACACCTTAGCAAACAGTCTTCAAGAGCTGCCATGGCCAAAAATACTCACCTCGTTGTGGCCAACCTTCTAGTGATAAACCTTTCTGAGTTTTAGCTAAGATGGCAGATGACAAACACAGTTAGCTTACCCAGTCTTACTGGTAAGACTTTTCAACTCATAGAGCCTACCAGAGTATGCATTCCACTGGTATAACTTTCCAGAACTCAGGTCGCCCTCCACAACCCAATGAGGAAATGAAGTTTAACAGAGACCACATTTCGACTCCACAAGCTTATTTAAACACACAAAATATATCACTTGTGGATTTTATTTAGATTCATATAAAGTGATATTTATTGCTCTAAATCAGTTGTGTTAAATTTAAATAGAAAAGGGCTACTAAATTACGAATAAGGATCCCTGCAGGCTGCATATTGACTTAGAAAACCACAGATAAACATTATTTGTTTTATTATATTTTTATTTATTTTGCTTAATATTTCCAAATTACATTTTAATCTAGTTCAGCTTCAGTCAGAGTGTGCTGTGAGCTAAACAGTTGTATGACAGCTCTGCTCTAAATAACTGTCCCTTATTTTTATAATGAAAGACTATGCATTTCTAGTCACCACACTTGCTATCTTTAGACTCACTGGTTGCTCTTGAAGTCTATACATTTAAAAAGTATTACTGGAACTAGGAGAAAAATGTATACAAAATAACAGCTTTGAAATACTTAAGAATTCTGATCAACACAATGACCAACATAAAGATTTCAGGACAAAGCACGCTACCCATCTCCAGACAGAGATGACTGACTCAGTATAAACTGAGATGTATTTTCTTGGACATGGCTAATGTAAGAATTTGGCTAGACTGTGCATATTTGCTACAGGTCTTACTCTATATACCCCAGAATGTGATTGCTTCCACTGAGGGATCAGGGTGTGAGCCAGTTTTCACCACCTGAAACTGAGGAGGTTGCAAGAGAAGATCAAATAGAAACCTGATGAGTAATGGGAGCAACAGCTCCTGAGAGAGTGGACTGACCAAGCCAACGCAGAAGCTTTTGCTGCAGTAGAGTTCCAAAGGCTTGAGGCGCTCTCTGAGGACTTATTGTAACAAAGGCATCTAAATCAACTAAAGGCTCCAGGCCAGAACTTCCCTTTGTCCCTTTTTAGGTGACAGAGATTGGCACTAGCCTCACAAATACGAATTCCTATTGCAGCTGAATCCCCATGAGGATCTACCAGGGAGGGAATAAAGCTCCTAAAGGGAATGGGTTTGATAGATTTCATCTATGCAATACCTACCCACCATCAAGGCCTGCACACCCTATAATCAGCCTGATTCCGGAGCAATTAGATCCAGCCTTCTGGGTGAACCCAGACCTGAATGTTATCAGGCTTTAGCTTTGAGTTTTCCTTAACACACACTCACACAAAAATGCCAAAGACCAGAATTCATGTCTGCCTTGATACTTACTAGCTGTGTGATCCTGGGCAAGTCACTTACCCTCTGTTTGCCTCAGTTTCCTCAACTATAAATAAGATGAGGATAATAATAGCACCTACATCATCAGGTTGGAATGAGGATCAAATAAGATAAATATAAAGTGCTTAGCATAGTGCCTAATACACAGTAGGTGCTAATATAAATGCTCTTTCCTGCCGCTCTCTTCTCCATTCTACCTGGTTGGCTGACAGCTCTACCCATTATGAGAGTTACACAAAACTGGACTTCAGCATCCAATAATTTGGTAACAGGGACTACTCTGAGGGATGTGGGTCCTGGCAATTCCTCCCGAAAGGCTCAACTGCAGGCTGCATGTGAGGCATGTGAGGGCCTTGAACTAATTAATGATTTATTAAGTACTTATTACATGAAAAGCCCTGTGCTTTTAATATGGAAAAATACAAACAGAAAAGTCATATGGTCCCTCCTTTCACAGAGCTCACGTTCTAATATGGGAGACAACATATATGGATGGTTTCAAAAGCAAATCAGATGAAGTCCCATGATCCTTAAGGTGCAGTAGCAAAGCAGATGGTAATGCCTCTCTTTTAATGTCGTTTCCACAAACAAAATCACATCAGTTTCTGATTTTGAACCATTTAAAAGTGCCAAGGACTTGTGACAAGAATGTTCTCATTTGGGTCTTCAGTGGCTATGGCTGTAGCACCTCCAGGAGCATTTGCCAGGCCACATCTCAACAGGTATCACCACCTAGGATAATGACTGCAGACAGTGGGCGTGAAGAACTGCTATTCCCAAGGCTCTTGGGCTCAGAGTACAGGCCGATTCCATCAGGATCTGAGGAAAGATGATGGTGATTTGACTGGCCAGGCACATGTAGCCTCCTGTCTCTCCATCAGGGTACCCTGCCACTTCAGTCAGGCTGGCTTGCCTCGAGGGACAGTGCAGATAAAATCTATATCTATACTGATTCCTGGGAAGTAGTTATGGGTGTGGCCAAGTGGTTGGGAAACTGGAAAGAATGGGACTGGACAGCCAAAAGCTCTTCCCTCTTTGGGGTCAGGATCAATTACCTCCCATCACATACAGTTGTTTGTGGGGCATCAGAGACATCATATGTCCTCAGCAAAACTGCAGAAAGAAGGTGATGCTCTTACCAGAGCAGCAAAGGTAGGAATGGGTCCATTCCTAATCTGGACACAAGAAGCAAGATGCCATGTTATGGCAATTGCAAAACCATATGATCCTCCTGACAAAGGATGGGGTAGCCACTTCGGCGCACCTCTGCTCCTCATGCCAATTAGAGCACTCACTTCTTTTTTTTAAATTACAAATTTATTTTTTATTTTTAGTTTACAACACTCAGTTCCACAAGTTTTTAGGTGCCAAATTTTCTCTCCTTCCCTCTCCTCTCCCCCGCCCCAAGAAGGCATGTAATTCAATGTAGGTTCCACATATACCTTCGCACTGAACTTATTTACACAATAGTCCAGTTATAAAGAAGAATTATAAGCAATGGAATGAATCATGAGAAAGGAGAAATGAAACCAACAAAGAAAGGAAAGAAAAGAGAGCAAATAGTTTGCCTCCATCTGCACTCAGTCTCCATAATTCCTTCTCTGGATGTGCACAGCTTTTTCCATCATGAGTCTTTTGGAGCTGTCTTTTGAACCTTGCGTTGATGAGAGAAGCCAAGTCTATCCAAGTTAGTCCTTACAGATACCGTGTGTCTGTAATCATGTATAATGATCTCCTGGTTCTGCTCCCCTCACTCAGCATCAGTTCATTCAAGTCTTTCCAGGTTATATAATGAAGTCGGTCTAGAGCATCCACTTCTAAAAAGAACAGTGCAGCCTTATTACATGTGGTCCCTGATCTGCTTCCAATTAATCAACGTACTATATCAATGCCCTCCACAATGCCCTTACTGAAGATGACACCTATTCAAGCTATGGCATTTTGGTACTAGTTAAATCTGCCCCTGAGGCATCAAGCTCTCACAGGATAGACCCTTCTTCCTAATGGGCCTCCTGCCCAAACACCTGAAGAAAAGCCACAACCAGGCCCACCTACCAACATCCTATCTGTTGGGTTCTCCACCTCTTTTACATCAGACAGCTGACATTGTTAGATATTGGAATGGCCTTCTGAAACAACAGCTTCATCGCTCAGCCCCTATCAGTTAGTTGTCCCACCTCCCAGAAGCCATGTCCTCAACAAATCAACATTACCTCAGAATGGCAGAGGGTTCTCCAGTTCAGTGACTTCTTGTTATAGCTTCCAGGATGACTTATTTGATAAGAAC
This sequence comes from Phalanger gymnotis, assembly GCA_028646595.1. Lineage (NCBI taxonomy): Eukaryota > Metazoa > Chordata > Mammalia > Diprotodontia > Phalangeridae > Phalanger > Phalanger gymnotis. The sequence continues at coordinate 723,625,480 of CM053622.1, read as the reverse complement.
ATAGTTCCACCTGACCTTGTCAGGTCCTTCCTTGTTCCACTCCCTGCATGGAGTCACCTGGACTTCAATGACTCTGCCGCCTCAAGAGGTCCATACACCCTGGGAAAACAGCTCAGTTCCCCCCAATCGACTTGTCTTTTTCCAGAGATGGTTTGGACAACTCCTTCCCATAGAGGCTTTGGTACACTATAGGATAGAATTTTCAGGAGGTACCCTACTTTCTAACGACATGAAGGAGGTAAAACCCTCTGCCTACCAATGATGACTGTGAATTTATACAGAAGACTACCCCTAAGACAACTTGAAGGTAATCCTGGAAGATAAGAGATAGCCTTTACCCAGGCCCTGCAAAAAAAAAAGGGGGGGGGGGATCACTTTAGTAGAAGCCTCTAAAGGGGAAAGGATTTGGTATCATTCCCCTGATGGAATTCCTATGGCCAAGGAATACTGAGTGGGTGATTGTACAGGAAAAGTGTTGGTATGAACTTAGATCCTGGGACAGTGAAGCTTATGATGCCTTATCCACTTTACTACAGATAAGCCTGATTCATGATGAAGAATCTATGACTGTGCCCAAGGTGCCATCATTTATACAGTGGCCCTGATGTCCCTGGTGCTCCTCTGGCTTTTAATCACCATCTGAAGTGGGAGACCAACTGTGAATTCAAAAGTTTTGGTATTACCCATCACATGGGCCAGATTACAGAGATCCGATATTTGGTCCTTCCAAAGTGGGAGAAGGAAAGCCTAGGATTTCTGGCTTTTGTTTTCCACTATATTTTTCTTTTTCTTCTTTCTTCTTTTTCCTTAACAGTGATTTTAGGAGAGGGGCTATTAATTCTTTTTTCTTTTCTCTTAGCACTGCCTATGCCAGGATTATCCAATGAAAGTTAAATTGAAATGGTGGAATCTTGAGGATCTTTCCATGATGGGATGGGATATAATTGATTCTTAGACATACTAGGATTCTCACCTCCCCCCATCCCCAGCATAAGCTTTTTTTTCCTAAAAGACAACAAAGCTGAACTGAATAGTCCAGGCTTGATTAGTCCAGGATTGAACTAGCCTTTACAGAAGCTTTTTGATAGCCAAGAAGTGGAGATGAGGAGGGAGAATATTCCCTGAATGGAGGACTGCCAGTGAAAATGCCCAGAGTGTCTTGTTCAAGAAACAGCCCGGAGCCTAGTGTCACTAGATCCAAGGGTAAATAAGTGGTGGGGTATAAGGTGTAAAAGACTGTCAGAGTACTATTTAATTGCCAAAATATATCCAAAACTGTCAGTCAACCATTTTTCTGTCTTATTAAAAAGTGTAATTTTATGTGAGTTAGTTTATAAACCTTAGGCAAGAAGTGGAATGACAAAATGGATAGAGAGCTGACCTTGGGGTCAGAAGACCTGGGTTCAAGGTCTTCATGTTTCTGATACTCACTAGCTATGTGACTTTGTAAATTACTTAAGCTTTCAGAGCCCCCAAGCTACTCTTTCTGAGGCTAAGCTCCCAAGTAGTTGCTAACCTGAACTAGTAGAAGGGGTTCCCTTACCATGAATTCCTTTAAAGCAGTAAAATTACACAACCAGACCAAAAGAAATCTTAAAGTACTTTTAACTATCTTTTCTTTTAGAACACATGCTAGCTCAGAAGAGCCAGAGGAGAAACATGAATATTAAATAATGTTAAATATGAAAAATGAAGTATTTAATGGGTAACAAGGGAAAACATAAGTAGAAAGCCAAAGGGATCAAATTCAAAGATGTGATAAATTATCCTATTTTTATTCAATTCAGATGCAAATACTTATTCTGAATTTTGTAAATGGTGAATATTTAGGTCATTTATTTGACATTTCAATGATCCAAGCAACTATCTCAGACTATAAACTGTAAATAGGATACAGATCTGCCAGTGAAAAGAAGGGGATTTTTTAATTTATTTTTAGTTTTCAACATTCACTTTTATAAGATTTTGAGTTTCAAATTTTTTTCTCCCTCCCCCGCAAGACAGTGTGCAATCTGATATAGGCTATACATGCACAATCATATTAAACATATTTCTACATTAGTCATGTTATGAAAGAAGAATCATAAACAAAAGGGGAAAACCACAAGAAAGAAATGAAAAAAGATAAAACCATTTGCTTCACTCTGCATTGACTCAATAGTTCTTTCTCTGCACGTGGATAGCATTTTCCATCATGCCTTAAAAAGAAGTTTCTTATACCAATGAAATCACAGGTCCAGTACAAAAAAAAATTATTTCAACTGAATGCATGATGTTGCTAAAATTCCATAATTAGATAATTCACTTTTAATAAGTTTAAGAATTTTTAAAGCTCCTTACCTCCAAACTTCCAGAATGTGCTGCCCAATGTAAAGGGGTAAATTTATGGAGAACATCAACATCATTAATGTTGACTCCGCTCTCTACAATTTCCGCTAGCTGTTTCACATCACCAGCTTTCACTGCATCATGTATACTAACAAAGTGCACCTTCTTCCTGACATCTGAAATATCATGAAGTTTAAAAGATTATAGAATATTGCAGTTTACATAGAGTCCTTTCATCTACATTATTGCAATTAAAATTGGAGAAGAATGCATCAATGATTTGTATAGAAGAAAAAATATGCAAAATTACTTGTTTTTTAAATCACAGTCTACACAAAATTAATCTATAATAGGATGAAAATTATTGAAACACATGTCATTTTTTGGTCTGCACATGTGATTTCATCAGTGTAGGAAACTCTGTGGTGTGGAAATTTCTCAACTAATGAAAATTGGTAACTATTCTGTCTTAGAGAATTGCACAGAGTACAGAAAGGGGCTAGAGGTCACACAGCTGGCAAGATTTGATCCCAGGTTTTCCTAACTCCAAGGCTGGCTTTGTATCTACTATGCTATGCTGTCTCCTCCTATTTCATTAGTGATACCAAAATTGCAAGTAGCTAGAATCTGATGCAAGCACTTGTGTTGAATTTTATTTAAGTTTTCTCTTTTAAACTATTGCTACATCAAGGGTAGGCTGATATACCTGTCATAAGGAGGCAGGATAACTACTTAAAAGTCAGGAATGTTGTACATAGGATTCATGTTTTGAGTAAGAGTTAGATTAGATGCCCTAAGCTCTGGACTTACGTGATTCTGTAAGGTTTACAGGCTTTATATAGCTGACCCCATTTGATCCTCATAACTACCCTATGAGGAAGTAGGTACTACAGGAATTATTTGACCTTACTTTACCAATAAGTAAACTAACACTCAGAGAGGTAAAAAGACTTGCCCAGGCTCCCAGAGCTTCTATATATCAGAGGAAGGATCTGAACCCAACTCCCTGACATGTACTCTTTGATCTAGTGACACTTCCTGGCTATTCTATGAACAACACAGTCCATCTCTCGGCTCTGGGTATTTTCTCTGGTTGTTCCCCACGCCTGGAATGCTCTCCCTCCTCCACTCCAACCACTTGCCTCCCTAGCTTCCTTTAGGTCCCAACTAAAATGACACCTTTTACAGGAAGCCTTCCCTAACCCCTTTAATTCCAGTGCCTTCCCTCTCTTATCTCCTACCTATCCTATATATAGCTTACTTTGTATATTTCTGTTTGTATATTGTCTTCCCTATTAGATCATAAGTTCCTTGAGGGCGGAGACCATCTTTTGCATCCTTTTGTATCTCTAGCATTTAGCACACTGCATGGCACACAGTAGGTATCAGTAAAAGTTGACTGAATGAATGAATCATTCCTAACTACAATTACAGTGCTTTTTAATCTGTCAGTGTGGGGCAGCTGGATGGAGCAGTGAGTAGAGCACCGGCCCTGGAGTCAGGAGGACCTGAGTTCAAATCCCACCGAAGACACTTGACACATTTACTAGCTGTGTGACCTTGGGCAAGTCACTTAACCTCAATTGCCCTGCCTTCCCCCCCTGCAGAAAAAAACTGTAAACAGAAAACAAAAACGAAAAGTCTGTCAGTGCTGCCAAGTTACTCTCTCTGAGAGTATGGGAATATAATATCAAATTACAGTAACACATCCATGAATTAGCCATTCATATTTTCATATTTTGTCATCCAACATACCATACACCAGCTGTGTAGTCTATCATATTGCAAATCATTTCAAACTGCTTTGTGCATTAGACAAACTGAACGTAAGGGTATCTAAATAGCAGCAGAAAGATGAGATGTCACTGAAGAGAAAATACTGGTTAAGGATATCAAGCTTGGCAAAGGAGAAGACAACACACACTTATGAAGTATCTTCTAAGTGACCTTTCATTATACTAAATGTCAGGTTACAAAAAAAATATGTAATATAGTCACTGTCCTCAAGGAGCTTAAAATCTTTTGGAGAAGACAAAAGCTATACCATTACTTTGTTACTTGGCAGAGTCAACTTTGTAATTTAGTTTATTTATGCCCATATCTTTCCTATGGGGCAGGTGAGTGACTCAATGGATAGAGTGCTGAACCTGGAGTCAGGAAGACTAATCTGAGTTCAAATATGGCCTCAGACATTTACTAGCTGTGTGACCCTGTGCAAATCACTTTATCCCCGTTTGCCTCAGTTCCTCATCTGTAAAATGAGCTGGAGACAGAAATGGCAAACTATTCTGGTATCTTTGCCAAGAAAATCCCAAATGGGGTCATGAAGAGTTGGGCACGACTGAACAACTTGCCTACCAAACTTCATTCTATGTTCCTTGAAAATTCTGTATTTCTGAGGTAATGAAGGAAATGCTTATTTAATGCACTGATCCAGAAGCGTGCAGAGACCTAGCGGGGAAAGGCAAGGAGCAGAGATTAGGTGGAACTCATGGAAGCCTTACAGTTGCAGGAGTCTAAGACTCCAAGGTAGCTAACCCTTCAGTCTCTACACACATGCGCAAGGTTTGTCATCAGTCCCCTGGGAGAAATGACCAGAAGGACAAGGGGTATAGTTACATGAACCTATGATTTTGCTGCTGCATTTCTCCAGTGTCTGGACAGATTGCAATGGAGGATCAAAGTGGTAACTACACATCCAAGATTCAGTGGCTCAACTAATTCTCTTATCTTATAACTACTATGATGGAAAGAGCATTCAACTGGGAAGCATGGAAATGAGAGCTCTAGATCAGGCTCCACTACTAACTTGACGAAGGCACTAACTTAGTTGGCCTCTATAAGTCTCAGTTTTTTAGGTCTATAAGTCTTCATGGAAAAGGTGGGACTAGAGACGTTAAAGGACAGACATAATTTAAACAAGTAATGAGAGGTCATACTACATAGGATAAGCTCCTTGAAGACAAGGAACATATCTTATCTGGCCTTTGCTTTGTTTCATAGCAAAGTATTTCACACATTCTTGGATTTCAGGAGTTTGTTACGTGAATGTGCCTACTCCATGGGTAACAAACATGCTGCATCTTCAGTCTTTCCCTTTCCCACTCTTTTCATCTTCTGGCTCTCAATGAGACCAGGTTCCATCCTGAAGACAGCCTCAATGTCTACCCTCTTTAGCACTATTGCATTCTCTCCAATCACTGGTGAAATGTTCCTTGTTTCCTATTTCTTTTTCCAGTTTCTTCCTCTGTCATCATTTAGGAACCTCTCTTCCTCTGAGGTTCACTCAATCCATATCCATTACCACACTGAAAATGCAGCAGGACAATCCTCTAGTTTTCTTGTGCTTGGGTCATTATCTTCTCTTCCCAACAACTCTTGTCCTAATAGTAGGAAACTTCAACACACATACTGATACTCTCTCAAATACCCATACCCTGTCCTCCTGCTCATGTCATATGATCTTATATTCCATCCTTCCTCATCTACACACAGAGATACTCATACCTTTGTTCTTGCTACAAATGTACCACTTCCATGTTCATGTTCATGAACTCTGAAATGCCCTTGTCTTATAACAATCTGTTGTCATTCCACTTCTCACTCTGCCTCATAATCCCAACCCTGTTTTTCAACCTCCATAATGTGCAATCCCTCCGATCCTCACTTCTTTCCCAGGCTATTGCTAATGAACTGGCTATATTCTTGTCCTTCACTATCTTGATCCCTTGGTGAATCCATTCAGCTCTATACTGTCCTCATTTCTCAAGTCCCTGGACCTCCTATCCTATCACCAATCTTGCCCAATCATAAACCTTGGATTACTCCCAGTCTTCACAACCTTGACTCCTACTCACTTAAAGCTGAATGAAGCTAGAGAAATACCTACAAAACCTTGTTGACTGGGTCTACTACAAATTTAGTTTATATAATCTCAACCGGGCCCTTCCTGTAGCAAAGCAACCCTTTTATACCTAATTTACTATCCCGCTGACCACAGCAACTTCTCCAAACTTTTTCAGACCTCCTCAAACCTCTTATGGATCCCCCTTCCCCAGTCTCTCAGCTGAGAGTCTTGCTTCATATTTCATTGAAAAAATTAAGGCCATTTGCCAAGAGCTCCCTCCTTTCACCTTCTTTTCTCACATCATCTGGATGCCTTTTGCCACTATCTCCTCTTTCACCCCTGTCTCACATGAGAACACCTTTTCCTTGCCAAGGCAAACCCTTTACTTGCACAAATCTCATCACAGATCTCATTCCATCCAGTCTCTTCCACCAGACTGCCCCCTTTATCATCCTCACTCTCTCGTTTATCTTCAATCTTTCCCTATCTATTGGCTGCTTCCCTACTGCCTACAAACATGCCCATATCACCTCCATCCTCAAAAACCCTTCCTTGATCCATCAATCCCTAATAGCATACTGTATCTCTTATCTTATATGATTAAATTTCTTGAAAAGGCTGAATGACACCTTCTCTTCCTTTCCTCTTCCTTTCTTCTTCCTTCTCTACCGTCTGTCTTCCAACTCTATAGCTCTCCCTAGAGTTACTGATGATCTCTTAACTGCCAAATCTAATGCCCTCTTCTTAATCTTCATCTTTTTCGCTCTCTCTGTAGCCTTTAACAGTTGATCACCTTTGTTTCCTTTATACTCACTTTTCTCTAGGTTTCTCTCATACTACTCTTGGCTGGTTTTCTTCCTATCTGACTGCTCCTTCTCAGTCTCCTTTCCTGGATTTTCATCCAGGTCATGCTCACTAAATGTGTGTCCCATGGAGCTCTTTCCTGGGCCTTCTTCTCATATCCTGCTATACCGTTTCACTTGGTGATCTCATCAGCTTCCATGGAGTCAATTATTATCCACCCCTGCTGATGATTTTCAGATTTACATATTCAGTATTAATCTCTCAACTCTCATCTCCAATTGCCCATTAGACATCTTGAATTGGATGTCTTACAGATACCTAATTCAACATGTCTAGATCTAAATTCATTATCTTTCCCTCCAAACCTTTCACCCCTTTTCCAAACTCCCCTACACATTCCTACATCATGCCAGGGTAGGACCATCCTCCCAGCCACCCAGGCTTGAAACTCCAAATCCTTACTCTCATTCCTCATATCAAATGTGTTTCCAAGTCTTATCAATTTTACTTATATAACATTGTTCACTCATATAATATGCCCCATTCTTTCTGCTGACACTGTATATCATTAAAGGAAAATTCGTGACTTCGAAGAAGACCATGAGCATGCCTGAATGGTTCAGAATCACAGGATATAAGGAATTCTCTAAATAAAAGGCAGAGGAATTCAAGCTCTGAAGTACCAGACCCAAGGACCAATGCCCCAATTTTATATTGTGGCAAAAACCTTCCAGAACTAATAAGCCCACCTCACAATAATAACCAAAAGGTTACAGAAAAATATTATGCCAAACCATACCTGTGCTTCCCCCAATGCCAGGGCCCTCCTGTAAGAAGATCACCCACTGTAAGAAGGTCCTAAGTCCTCAGTTGCTCCAGCCTCTGCTGCTCCTTCAGCTTCTTCTGTTCCTCCAGCTTCTATGGCTCTGCCTTCTGCTGGTTCTGTTTCTGCTGCTCCTCCTCCTGCTTCTGCCATGTCTGCTTCACCAAGCTCTGTTCTCTCTTTTATACAGTCCTTAGCCATCATCTGATCGACCAGAACTTAGGCACGTACCATTATCTCTGGTCTTAGCAACTCCCCTTAGGGCCCTGGGGGCTTCACACTCACATTGGCTTAGCATCTAGTAATTAGGGATTTGGGGCCTACTTAGGAGCAATGATATAATCACAACCTCCCTTCGTTGGGGGGAGGGGAAGGGAGGGAGATCTTCTCACATTCTGATTGCCTTTACACACTGTTACCATACTGGTTCAAGATCTCATCACCTCATACCTAGATTATTATAGTACCCTGGTCGTTGGTCCCGCTGACACAAATCTTTGTGCACTTCTGGCTATCTTTTGATCTTCCTAAAGCACAAATCCAACCATGCCACTCCCCTCTTCCATAAATGCCACTGACTCTATCACCTTCAGGATCAAATATAAAACCTCTGTTGGGCATTCACAGCTTTTTGTAACCTGGTCCCCTCTTACCTTTGCAGTTTCCTTACACCTCATTCACCTCCATGCACTCTGTGATCCAGTGATGATGACCTCCCTGCTATTCCTCACACAAGACACTCCATCTCCTGACTCTGGGAATTTGTACTGGCTGTGATCCCCATACCTGGAATTTCCTCCCTCCTCATCTCTATCTCCTGACCTCCCTGGCTTCCTTTAAACCCTACCTAAAATCCCACAATCTACAAGAAGTCTTCCCTAACTAGTGCCTTCCCGTTGGAGATTATCTCCAACTTGTCTTGTACATAGCTCATCTGTACATCGTGGTTCTCATGTTCTCTTCCCCTTAGATCATAAACTCCTTGAGAGCAGGAACTATCTTTTGCCTTTCTTTCTATCTCCAGGGCTTAACACAGTGCCTGGCACATAGAAAGTACTTATTAACTGCTTGTCGGTTGACTGAATGAATGTTGTTAAATTCTAACAGAAGGAAGAAGGTTTATAAAATCCTAATTATAGAATTTTCAGAGCCAGGAAGAATCTTACAAGATCATCAAGTCAGACCTGTGCAATGTACACAAGAAAAAATGAAGCCCAGAGAGGTGATGTGGTTTGCCCAAGCTAATCAGTAGCCCAGCCAAATCAAGAATCTATTTTCATGATTTCTAGGCTAAAGTTTAAAAACATATATATATTATTATTAAACTATGATATTCCCCTAGTTATATAAGCCATGTTCTTCATTGGCCTTTAGACTAAAACTATTATCCGAAATTTCACTGGTGTGGGTGTTACATTCATCAATGCAGATCTTAATCCTATCATTCCTCTATCATCAGGAGTAACTGAGGGGGAGGGGAGGGGAAATGTATCACCTGGTGACAAAGTTCGTAAAGAACTTCTCTAAACTTTGCTAGCTTGTCCCTAGGATGATAGATACATACATAAGTCCAAGGAGCCGTATGTGAAGCTTTTCTAGCTTGGTGAAAGGTACAAAAGGTTTTGTGTTCCACTAGCCAAGCCTTTGAGAACCCAGGGCTACTTCCACACCAAGACAGAGAAACAAGAGCAAATAAAGGCATAAGAGAAGGACTTAGATGGAATGACGACATACACATGCACACTGTCTTTTTGGATTAAGTCAAGTGATTTTATCAACGTAGGGAACCTGTGGTATGAAAATTCCCTTTATCAATTCAAATAGATAGGTAACTCATCTATAATTTATAGTCTTAACAGTTATCTGGAGCACTGAGACATTAAGTAACTTGCCCACGGTCACACAGCTAGTCAGTGTTTAAATCCAGATCTTCTGGACTCCATCCAAGGTTGATTCTCTATCATATACACACACAGCCCACAAAACTTCTGATTTTATCATTTGCATACCAAAGAAAATTCTTATTTGGCTAATTAAATAGCACACTAGCCTCTTTGTTGTTCCTAGACTCACCATCTTCTGACGCCTGCCTCACATTTCCACTATTGTCTCTCAGGTTTGGAATGTTCTCTCTCCACATGTCCACCTACTGGGTCCCCTGGTTTCCTTCAAGTCCCAACAGGAATCCCACCTTCTACAAGCTTTTCTTTATCCTTCTGTTGATTATTTGCAAATTATTTTGTACATATCTCCTTTGTACATAATTTTTTGTATGTTGTCTCCCCCATTAAATTTTGAGTTTCTTTGGAATGGGGGTTGTGTTCTGCTTTTTTTTTTTATGCTAAGAAAGTGCTTAGCAAAGTGCCTGGCACACAGGAAGGGCTCAATAAATGCTTACTGACTTTCAAGAATCAGAGCGGTGCCTGTCTTCTTTCACAACAGGACTAATATGGTAGGGGAAAAAAAAAAAGAATTAGAGATATGTAGGGGGCACTGTACAGAGACCAGCAGTAAAAAAACTGAAAGGGAAAGGACGACCAGGAATAAAAGGGCTGGGGGAGAGAAGGGTTATAATAACAATAACAGCAACAGCTAAGATTCAGAGTCCTAATTACAAAAAATTTCACATATATCATCTCAAGAGGCAGGAAGGAGGGGGAGGGAGAGTAAGAGGCAAGGGATACTTCGACTCTAGGGAAAGCTAGACGTTGAAAGATTTAGAAAAAAAAAGGATAAGGGGGAGGGGTTCCCAGGAGGAGGGCACACAAACCCACCTAGCAGAGAAAATGACAAGTGGGGAAGGGGGCACCCGGAGAGGAGAAGCACAGAGTTCGCGAAGCTCGGAGGTTGGGAGGGAGAGGCTGGCGAGCACCTAGACTGGGGACAGGGGATGAAGGTAGTTCCATTGGGGACAGGGGCGCTACAAGTTCACTCCCCAGCCCCTAAACGCGCCTGGAGCTGAGCGGGGAGCCCACTCAGCCCCGGCCGCACCTGGGGCCCATCGAGGGGAGGAGGAACGGTTAAGCCTTTGCCTCCCGGAAGGCAGCAGGAGCCCGGCCCAGGAGAGCGGCCAGCTGGGCGGACTCACTCGAGACGGTCATGGGCGCGTGGGAGGGGGCGGAGGACGCAGGCAAGGGGTGACCCCGAGACCACTGAGACGACTCCCAGCCGCCCTCGGCGACACTGTCGTCTCTCTGTTCGCTGCCGGTTTCCAGCTTTCAGCCACCAACTCTCCCAGCCAGGAATCTGGAGGGTACGGGTTACCTCGGGAACGGGTAACCGTGCGGGGCGATTGCGTCACTTCCGCTTCCGGGATGTCGGGCTAACTCTTCCTACTCCTACACCCCCACCCTCATACACACACCCCCATATATAGACACACACACCCCGCCTAGCCACACCCTAGTCCTCGGGGGCCCGGCGGCCTTTTCTTCCCGAGACGAGTGAGGAGGAGCTTGCCCGGACGTGCCGCCTCTCGCTTCGCCTCAGAACTTTCTCCTCATCCACACGAACAGTCGTGGCGGGGCAGTCTTCCACACCTCCTCTCTTGTCCCCGGACGCTGTTCGTGTGAACAGCGCCGACGTTGGGACGGCCCGGACTGCCTTCCGTGTAGGTGCCCTGCCCGGCCGGGGGTGGGGCGCGGGGGGCTGCTGGGCGTGGTGGAGCGGGGACCGACGCTCGACCCGTTCTGTAGCTATGTGACCTCGGGCAAGTCACTGCCCTCCTCTGGGCCTTGGCCTCCTCCCCGGGTAAAACGTGGTTGTAACACTCAGCAGAGGGAGGGAGGAAGGAAAAGAGGGAAGGAGGAAAGAAGAAAGGATTGCCGGCCGAATTTGGAGTCAGTCAGAAAACATGGGTTCAAATCGCTACCCTGTGCCTAGCTCAGAGACTTGGGGCAAATCTCACACTTTTTAGGGCCTCAGTTTCCTCGTCTGAAAAATGAAGGTGTTGATTGGGCTAGAGGTCCGTTTCTGCTCAGAATTTTACAATAACAGCCAGCATTTGTAAAGCACTTCGAAGACTGCAAAGCTCTTTGCACGTTTTATTTCCTTTGATTCAATGCTGAGAGCTTGTGTGACGTTCCAGGGTTCCATGTGCCAGTGTCTGGGGCAAGATGCAAACCAAGGTCTTCCTGCCACCTAGAATAAGCCGTCATCATTACCAGTCCCGCCTGCCTCTCAGACCTGTTGGGAGGCCCTGATGAGGTAATGGTGGCAAAATCCCTTTATAAATTATGGAGGACGGTACAAAATTGAGGTGGCATTAGATGATGAGATTATAGGATTTAAGATTGTGACCCTGCTTGCCAGGGTCACAGCTACTTATTGAATGTCGTGTATATATGCTATACATAGTATACATAGCTAGATGGCTCAGTGAGTTCTTGGAGCCAGGAAGTTGTTCAGTGATTTCAGTTATGTCCAACTCTCTGTGACCCAATTTGGGGTTTTCTTGGCAAAAATACTGGAGTGGCTTGCCATTATTTTCTCCACCTTATTCTTACAGATGTGAGACTGAGGCAAAAACAGTTAAGTGACTGGCCCAGGGTCACACAGCTAGTAAGTGTTTGAGGCCAGATTTGAACTCAGGAAGATGAGTCTTTCTTCTAGGCATGGCACTCAATACTTACCAGCTGTGTGACCCTAGCTGAGTCATTTAACCTCAATTTGTCTTAATCCACTGGAGAAGGAGATGGCAAACCATGCCAGCATCTTTGCCGAGAAAACAAAGTGGAAGGACAGTATGCTCCATGGGGTCGGGAAGAGTCAGACACGACTGCCTGAACAGTGCCATACCTACAGTTTTCTTTTGTGATCTTGTTGTACGGTATCCGAAGCACTCTTTGCAGAGACCATGTCATAGGAGCATAAATTTAGAGTTGGAAGGGATAACCAAATCCTTCATTTTACTACAATTTCTCCTGCATTCCCCACTTCCCACAGTACCAGACACATAATAATAAGATAGCTAGGATTTCCGTGGCCCTTTAAAGTTTGCAAAGTGTTTTTTACATTTTATCTAATTTGATCCTCACAATCCTATGCTAGATTACATAATTATATATTATTAGAATATATGTTATATACATAATTATATATCATTCCCATTTTGTATATGAGGAAAATGAGCCTAAAGTGACTTGCCCAGGATCATACAACTAAATGTCTGAGGCAGATTTTGAAGTAGTTTCTACTTAACAGATAATAATTGAATTATTAGGAGTCAGCTAGTCAGGGAGACCTACAGTTCAAATCTGGCCTCAGACTACTTGGTTGTGTGACCAAGCCATTTAACCTGTTTGCCCATTTCCTCCTTTGCAAAATGGGAATGATAATAGCACCTCCCTCCTAGGCTTATTGGGATGATAAAGTGAGATGATATTTGTAAAGTGCTTTGAAACCCCAAAGTGTCATAAAAAATGCTATTAGGCATTGTAGTATAATAGAGCTCTAGACTAATGGAAGATAATGATTTTCTGATTTTGTGTTTGATATTTATTGGTGTGACTTCTAGCAAGTCACTTCAGTAAACATCAGTTTCTCCTTTCTTTAAAAGCAGGATCTAGATGACCTGTAATAACCCTTCCAGTCTTAAGATTCTATTTTCTATAAGCAGAATAAAGGAGGAGGAGAGTTGAGAACGAGTTAGGTAGTGTTGGGAATTAGCATAACTGGATTTCATTTTTGTGGAAGTGAAGATAGCAATGTGAATGGAGTTACTTGAAGGATAGATATGAGACCACACTATGCAGCATAAAAAGCCAGGCAGAGATGTTTTTATTTTTTTTTCAGTAAGAAATAGGGGACCAGTAGAACTTTTTAACAGCAGTGACATAAGTAATGGCAGCAATATTTAAAGAAATTAATCTGACAACAGTATGCAGAATAGTTTGGAGTGAAGAGAATCAGGAGTCCAAACATCCACAACAGCTTTTCTTATAGTAATCTACATGTGAAGGGTTAAAGGCCCTAGAAGCAGTAGAAATATAGCAGCAGAGATACTTGACAAGAAAAAAAAATGTTATGAACTGGGTAGCTGGCTCAATCTGAGAAAGAATGAAGAGAGAGAAGTTAAACATGGCCTAAGTATCAAGGTGACATGTGAGGACAGTGGCACAAGAAACTTACCTCTTCCACTGAACTTTTGACTATCCTGCCCTACACTCACACTATTTCCTATTGTGTACCCATCACTTGAAGCATCTGGGTGGTACAGTGGATAAAGTGCTGGGCTTAGCGTCAGGAAGTCTTATCTTCATGAGCTCAGATGTGACCTCGATTACTAGGTAAGTCACTTAACCCTGTTTGCCTCAGTTTCCTCATCTACACAACGAGCTGGAGAAGGAAATCCAGTATCTTTACCAAGAAAATCTCAAATGGGGTCCCAGAGTTGGAACATGAAAAATTCTTTAACAGTTTTTTTTTTACTACCCTCCTGTTTTAATGAGGGCAATTATTAATCATACATACAGGGTGTTCTAAAGTCTGGACACATAGGCCAAAATGCCTATTTTCAAGAAATGAGTGAAATTTTCAACATTTTATTTAATTGGAATATTAACAAATAACGTCTTCAATGTGATTTCCATCATTTGTGATGCAAAGGCCTTGGTGCTCTTTGTAAGATTCACATGAACTCAATGCAATAACTCAGTAATTCCACATTGCCGTCAATTTTAGCACATTCACTCTTGGAATATGAATATGAAATCATAGGATGTTATTTGAAGTTGAAGATATTTGTTAACTAATCACTCAACTAGTATTTACTGATCACTTTGCTATCTAAAAATCCTTGAGGCTTTATGGCATAGTGGATACTTTTGACTCAGACTCTAGAAGACCCAAGTTCAATGAATACTTAGCTGTGACTCTTAGGCAAGACATTTTTTAAGCCTGTTGTACTAAATGGCCCTCAAGGTTCCTTTTAGTTTTATATCTGCCCCTCAACACCACCACCCCCATTCCCACCTAATGACATAAGGTGGAATTGGGGTCTCAAAAGCCTATGCAAGTAGAGGTCTGACAAGACCTATCACAAACCAGAAAGGCTTCAGGTACTAGCATAATGATGAACAGTGCTTTCTTACTATCTATTTACTTAACTGTGAACATTAAATTATATCCCTCTCCCTAGAATGTAAGCTCCTTCAGGGCAGGGTCTAATTTATTTTTGTCTTTGTATTCCCGATAGCTAGCACAGAATAGTACCAGTACCAGTTTGACCACAAGGTAATGAATTTTAAGCACTGCAACTAAAACCATTTACTACTTTATGGAGCAGGGGTTTTTAAACATCTTTGTGCGATGGACCCCTTTGGCAGTCTGATTGCCTATGGATGCCATTCTCAGAATATTTCTAAACATATAAAACAAAAAACTTAGAATTACACAGGACATTGCTTATACTGAAAATTATCAGTTCTTTTTTAAGTTTATAGATCCCCTTGGTTTAAAACCCTGTAAGGGAGGGTGGGTTTCAATCCACATTGGCAAAAGGGGTACCCCAGAATGACACATTATTTTAGGTATTCAAGTATGCTTTCTCTATTTAATTGCTAATTTTTTTTCTAAATAAAGTTTTCCAACTAGGGCCAGATTAGACTGGTATGATAGAAAATACTCAACTACAGCCAGGAGACCTGTATTTAAGTCTACGGGTATGACTTCTTGAACAAGGTGATTAAACTCTGAGCTTGTTTCCTTATTTGTAGAAGGAAGAAATCTGATAGATATCTTATATACAAAGATATATAGGAAGTTAAGACAAATACGTAATCGGGAGCCATCTTCCATTAGGGTCAAAAGATACAAATAGTTCTCAGAAAAATGAAAATAATTAAAAACCACATGAAAGAATATTCAGTACAAATTAAAACGATTCTAAGATCTGACCTTACATTGGCTAGTTGGCAAAGGCTGCCACGTATCACTGAACCTGGGGTGGTTGGAGGACTAGGTGTGACCTGAAAGAGCCCTTCAAGTTGTAAATTATAGGCTAGCAATTCCTGAGTTGTTTTGAATTACAGTGTTGATGAGTTATTAATACAGCAACATTAACTATAAACTTAAAATAAGTCCCATCAATGACAATATTGGACTATGTCACCTAACTTCTCAGAACCGAGGCAACTAAGACTACAAATTGCAGAGAATGTGCCAAACTGTATTAATAGAGTAAAATTTTCAGCTCTCCTTGCTGAAGAAATCACAAACATGATCCTAAAGGAAAAAACTTTCCTCACGCCTTTGAAACCAATAAAGTGTGATTAAATGTATAAATGATAGCTTTTAATTCCAGGTTTAAAACAATACATTAAGAACTAGCTGTCATTCACGCTAGATAGCTAGTCTTGCTCATTAAAAAGACAAAAAAGCTATGGGTAACATACATAGCCACCCTTGTTAAAATGAGAATGATATTTGAACAAGGTCCTTTTCTAATAAGAAGATCTATTAAGATTTGTTTATAATGTTTGAAGTTAAAAGGGTGGCACAGTGAGTAGAGCACTGGCCCTGGAGTCAAGAGGACCTGAGTTCAAATGTGGTCTCAGACACACTAGCTGTGTGACCTTGGGCAAGTCATTTAACCCCAATTGCCCTGCCTTCCTCCCTCCAAAAAAAAGTGGGTTTTAATGTTTGATAGGAATTTATTCGGGGACAAGGGCATCGACATAAGGCAAAGGTTTATAACTTTTTTGTGTGTCATGGATCCTTTTGGCAATCTGATAAAGCCTATGAACTTTCTAAGATTATTCAGTGTATAAAATGAAACATATGTAGAAGAATTTAAAAGGAAACCAATTATATGAAATAAAGATCCCCCTCCAAGCTGGATGGATCTGTGGGCCCCATGTTAAGAACCTTTGTTATAAAGATTAAAGATTGAAGTTAAGTAGCTTTTAAAGAGCCACCCTTAAAACAATCCCAACTAATCACAATACAATATTTTCATTCATATTCAGATTATAATAGTATCTTAAAAGTATGAAGATTAAAATTTAGCCATACATTCTAAAACCACTCATGAAATAAAGAGATACAACCTTAAAGTTACTTCATCATTCTATTTATTACATGTATGAATATTAACATCTCACGGTATCTGATTTATCATCTAATCCAGTCAAAATCAACAAAGGAAAAGATTAACCATGCTTCAAAATGAACATTCTTACATTTCCCCCCTTTGACTTAAAATAAAAAATGTTATGTTCATCTGCTTTAAATTGCTGACAGTTTGAAAAATGTCATTAAAAATCACCTTCAGCTACTAAATATACTTGTTTCTTAATCAAATGTTTGATGGCACTGGTGTCCACTTTTAAGAATATAAAGTTGTTTCATTTGTTTCTGTCAAACTGACATTTTTTTTTAAATAATCTGGATATGTATGCAAGTTTGTCTTGTTGAGTTTAAAACTTTTTTTTTTTTGAAATCTAGACTTTACTATTTGAGAAAGGTCCTGCAGTGCTGATATCCCCTTTTGAAGGATGAAAATTATCTTCAGGTTCGTTTGGTTTTTGTTCTTTTTAATCATGGGACGCTACTAGTAAAAAGGTCTATGTTGAGGTCGCTGTTTAATTCCAACCAGTGAAAAGTACAGAAACACTGTCTTTATTTGATGGTGTGCATAAACATTACACTCCATAGATAGCAAAAATATTTTTATTTATAATTTACAGTTCCACAAGTGAAAATTGTACATATTTTACACATACAATTTCATTTTGTTAAATTTGCACGCATCTACAGAACTTTCACACAACGAGCACCTGAAACTGTGCAGGCAGTAGGAAATGCAAATACTAAAATGTATTTATTAACCAAATGGTAGCTAAGGACCCTGCCTCAGCTAAGTAATTTATATATATATATATTTTTATATATATACACATATATAAAAATTCTTCACCTTCTAGATTCAACTAACACAGCAGCTCCTTTTTTTTTTAAAGAAAAACATACCTCTCATTTTATTTAAACTGACTCAACTGTATCAGGTTCTGTTTTAATTTCAGTAGGTGTAGCTATGCTCTCATCTGTACAAGCTGGTGGGCCATCAACTGGTTCATCTTTAACTTTGGAACTGTCACAGGGTTCCTGCAATTCTTTTTTGACAATGTTCAACATAATATTCAAGGGATTTTCAACAGGAGTCTTGCTGGGAGATGGTGTACAATCAAATGAAGATGTCTACAAAAGTAAGAGTATAACCCAACTATTAATAAAGTTTATACAGTGCTATCAAATCTTATACATACCTAATTTATGGTGATAGAAAAAAAATGTAACAAGAATACCTTTCCCATGTCCTCACAAAATTGTAATCCAGTAAGTACCAGTAAGAACTACAGTGGGGCAGCTAGATGGCACAGTGGATAAGCCTGAAGCCTAGAAGAGCCATCTTTCTGAGTTCAAATCTGGCCTGTGTAACCCTGGGCAAGTCACTTAATCCTGTTTGTCTCAGTTTCCTCATCTTTAAAAAATGAGTGGGCTGAAGAAGGAAATGGCAAACCACTCCAGTATCTCTATCAAGAAAATCCCAAATGGGGTCATTAAGTCAGACACAATTGAATAACAAGAATTATGGCAATGACTACAGAGTGAAGGAAGAAAAACAAGCTGATTCAGAAAATCCTCAAGATTTCTATTTAGTAGGGAAGATAAATATTCCTTAATCTAGAAATACTCCTTTTAGGCTTTGTGGATAAAGTTGCATTTGAGTTGGATCTAGGCAAAAGGGGTAAGATTTCAACAGGTAGAACTAAGGAAGAGAACATTCCACAAGCACCAGAAAGCTGGGACATAGGAAAGGGGGGGGGGGACGGACGACGACTCAAAATGAATGTTTATTACGGACTTAAAAACCATTTAGTCCAACTTCCTAAGTTTGCAGATAAGGAAGCTGAGGCCTGGAAAAGTAAAGTAACTAGCTCCAGAGGCAAGATTTGAACCCAAGTCATATATGGTTCTGAAGCCAATGTTCTTTCCATAACACCATACTGTGAGCCTGAAATGCCAGAAGGGAGTTGAGACTTATTTGGTGATGGGAAGTGCATTAAGCATCTACCAGTAGTAATGTGGGGGATGGAGGGAAAGAGGAACAGGCTAGAGTGGAAAGATCAGTTAAAAAGCTATCATAAGTCTCAAACTTTTAAGAACTGGAAGACTTTACATCTTAAATATGAGGCAGCCAAGGCCCAGACATTCTATTTGGGCCCGAGATCACACAAAAAACAGGAAGGAAAAATCAAGATCTCTTGAAACTTCAACCTATTATTCTTGGTCTACACTAGACCTGCTTCCAAAGCCTAAAAGTAGGTGGTTTTGGTAATTAAAATGACACAAGGCAAGAGAATTCAATAGAATTTAGGGACTTAATTGGTGTAGAGAATGAGAAAAATGACTTGGGTTTCAAACTTAATGACTAAGAAAAAAGAAGATGCCATCAGAAATAGGAGGAGCTGGGGAAAGGCAAATGGTGACCTTCAGTAGAAATAATAAGCTATGGGATGCCTCATGTGTGTCCATCTCTTGAACGTTTTTTTTTAAACCACATACAGCAAATTAGGACTTTCAAAAGACCAATCTCATGTCTCATACTTTACATGATTATTTGGACAAAATCAGAAAAAATCCTAAATAACAACCTATCAATTTAACTTCTTAACTCTGTTTCTACCCTTGCTTCTCCCTTCGGACATAATATGACACCAACATTTAAGTCAACAAAATGTTAGAGATAAACTCTAGGGAGGAAAATCTTTACTAGTATCCAAATCTAATTTGCCAACTAATCTTTCTTATCCAATTCAACAAATCACTCCATAAACAGTCCTCAGGCCTTAAAATGGGGGGAAAATATCAATAAGGAAAAAATTCCTTAAGAAAAAAATCTTAAGACACATCTGGCTTATGATATGTTAATCTATAAGTACAACCAAACCAAATATCAGAACTTACATTTTGATAATCTTCATAACATGATGGATGGTAAATCTGAAGCAAGAAAAAAGACAGTTAATCTACAATGTTTATTTTCTTCACATGCACATCTATTTCAATTGGAAACAATCTGGGCCAGAAATTATACCTACAATTTTTTTTAAGTCTTTCATTTATTTACCAAGTAGCTAAAAAACTAAATCACTTTTTTTCCCATTCATAATATAAACTCTTAAAGCCACCAGTGCTTTGAACATTAAAATGAGTTATGTGATAATGAAATCAAAAGCCTGAAGCCAATTTTTGCCACAGTCCAGTTTTTTAAGTATCATAAGCCTTACATCTCCAGAAAACCAAAAATAATGACTCCAAATCTTTTCAGTATATCTAATATCAAAAGGATCCAAAATTACCTTTCCATCTACTCGGATAGCATTTTTAAGATGCCATTCTTCTTCCTCTTCATCCCAGTATTGTTCAAATTGCTCCTGACATATTTCACAGCTCTGGAAAATAAGACAAATCAAATAAAGATAATGTGCTAGTTGCTAGTAATACCATGATCAAAATTTCACTAAGAGTAAGAAGGAAGAAATTTAACAAGAGTTCTATAAATATTAAGAAAATTTATAATATTTTAAATGTTAATTTTTACAAAACTACTGTTGTTTCTTTTTTGGCAAAAGTATATCAGATAAGAATTTTCTTTGAAGTTTAAAAAATTCCTAATAATTACAAAGTAGAAGATTTGTGTTAGAATTAATCAGAGATTACATTACTCCTACCTTTATAAAACTCTCAATGTAAGTCAAAAGTAAAAATTCATATATGCTTCCATTACCTCTACTGCCCCAGCTGGTCCAGCAGGGACACTCTGAAACTCCTTTTCTTTAGCAGCCTCTTGGGTCTTCAACACAACCTCTTCATGTACCTTTTCAAAAAACTGGCTCTTTGCACGTTCCTCCAAATCAGCTATTTCCTCAAATTCTATCCAGTCCTTAAAAGAAGAATATTACCATAAACTCTTAATTGAAATACTATTTTTTTCCATTTAGTGATAAACATTTTATGTGTATTTCTGTTTGCACCTTTTAAAAATAGAATGTTGGCACAAAAAAAGTTCAAAAGAAAGACTGGGGGTAAGGGAAGATGTGTGTGAAGCTTATGTAGTAGAAGCATATCTAAGGGGCAGAAGGAAAGAATTTAGTCTTGATGTCTTACAGCAGAGGTATCAAACATGCATCCACAATTCCCATGCTGTCTGAACCAGATCAAAATGTAACTGGGAAATATTTAACAAAATGAATGAATAAACATAAATAATATTGCATTTTAAACCCACGTCAGTATGTGGCCTGCAGGGGGGAATGTATAGGTACAGTTTAGTGTTTCTATTCGAGTTTGACGCCACTGCCTTATAGCATTAGATCAGGGAACAGCCAAGGTTCTAAAGCCTTCCTGTAGCAGGTTTAACCAGTGGGAAAAGCTTTGGGAACATGTCTAGCAAAATTCAGAGTTTTCATCTCCTGAAGGCCCGTCCACATTTGATGAAAAATCTTTGGCCAAAAGAGAACAATTGTTTTTTGTAAAAGTGTTCACCATGGATATAAAGTTAGCTAGTAAAACTATTCTATGATCATGTCAATCCTTGATCTCTCAAAATGGCTGCATACCAGAAAAGCTGAACAAAAACTTTACTCTAGCTCTAGAAAAACACCCATTTAATGTAAACAATATTATGTTGTATTATGCAGTTTTGAAAGCACAGAATCAGTCACAGAAATGAGATCATCTCATTTATAGTCTCCTTAAAGATGATGAAACTCAGGCCTTGAGAGATTATGTACATAGCCAGGTGGCAGCAGAACTAAAACTAGGACCCAAGTCTCCTGACTCCAGTTCAACACTATTGTTTTTACCATGCCATGCTTCTTTCTTCAGTCCAGTGTCCAAAGGAGAGGATGAAAAGACTCAGAATTCCAGTTTCAACTCTTCCACTAACTCAACCTATTAGTTTTGGGAGAGTTGTTCCTTCTCTCTGAATTATTTTTTCCTATCTGGGGCACGAGGGAGTCAAGCTAGATTAGGGGTTCTTAACCCAGTCTTGAACTTTTCAAAGTATTCTGGTACAGGTATTTCAATATGATTGGTTTCCTTTGTAATCCTATGTCTTTCAGGATACCAGTTTAGTGTTTCTATTCATTATAGTTATAAATTTTGCCAGATTGCCAAAGGTGTGCTTGACACAAAAAAGTTAAAAAAACTTTTGGCCTAGATGATCTCAAAATTAACCTTTTCAGCTCCAATTTTTAAAAAATGTATTTCAAAATACCAAAATCAAGATTTGCTTGTCTAAGTGTCTGTCTACACATAGGATCATAATCCTATTCAGACTATTAACAAATAATATATAGGTGACTTCAGAAAAAACAGTATTCAATTTAATAAACTTTGATTAAACAACTCTGTGCTAAATAAGCAATAGAATCATAAAGACAAAAATCAAAAAATAGTTCCTACCCTTAAGGACCTTGCTTATTTATTCATCTTCATATACATATAGCCATACTTATTCCCAAAGAAGAAAACACTAAATAAAGCCATTCATTTGCACGCTACAACAAAAACCAAAAATATACTATAATATGTATAGATTACTTACTGTAAGACTGTAGTACCACCTCCTATGAGTAACTTTTCTGCTAACATCCTTTTCAGTTCTATTTTGTCGGTAATGCCAGTCCAAATGGTCTGCATAGACATCAGTCTGTGATGTTGTAAACCTCATTCCACAAGAATAGCACTGGATACCAGTATACAGTCGATTTATAACACTATCATAACGCCTGTTTAAAAAAAAAAGCCATTTTATAATTTTTGTAAGGTGCTTAAAAATAATTACAATAATTTGATTTTCATATTTGAAATGTAACAAATTATAAAATAATCAGCTTCTTCAACATTATAATAATGATGGCAACAGAGATAATGGCAAGAAAATGACATCACATATTTCCAATGATGCCTTATATGTAAGAAATGGCATAAAAAAATACAGAAGTCCAGAAAAAGTTAACCAATCATAGATCGGTGGATAAAGATGAAAAGCCAGCACTGCACTGGCACATACAAAATATTACACTTCAGAGGAAGGCCTCCGATAGTATAAGTGGATCTCTAAAAAGGACTTCTAGAATGGCATGGATGGCTTTCATTCTGGAAGAGTCCACATAAATAACAACTCACATTCATACAACACTTTTAATATCTGCAAACCCCATGCAGTAGAGAATTTTATAGATTAGGAAACTCCTCTGGGAAATGCAGCTACTAAGTATCTGAGAATGATTTGAACCCAAGTTGACCGAATTAAATCTGCCCTCTACTATGGGATCCTCAGTATATGTTTACCAAATAATCCACTATAGTCTCCCAATAGTTTCAATACATCATTCCCACAGTACAAGCTGGATTAAAAAAAAAATTTAGGCAAATGTTCTACTGTGGGGTCCCGTCTCCTTTGGTTGTGAGCCTGTTCTAAAACTCCACATTAAAAATAGCCCAACCACCTGCCAGCTAACAAGACAACAGTTAGGCTATTCTTAGACTGGGAGCAAAATCAAGCCAATGCACAACATAGTGGGTCCCAGGGGACGTGACTTAATTACCCAGAACTTATGAAGATTTTAGTAATCATGCTACAACCTGAAAGAGGTCCACTATAATGAACCATATGAAAACAGTAAATGAGGGGGTTAACTGAGAAGGCCAAATGAAAAAGGAGATCAGGAACAAGAAATCCAAATTAACGGGTTTCCAGAGGCTATTTAAACTCCCTATCACTTTCCTCCCCTCTTCTAAGTTGTTAAAAGACCTCTAAAACAGGAAAAGAACCATAATTTTAAATGGTGGTTGAGCTATTGTATGCCAACATATCAAAAACAGTGATTTAATCAATACAGGAACTCCTAATGGCACATATAACAACCTGCTTAGGTCTTATAATCAGCCTGAAGATTAAAGAAGCCTCAGTGACTTACTTATGATCACATAAATATTAGGTGAGAGGAACTGCGCCCAGATCAAGACCAACGCCGTTGATTATATACTAGACTTTTTTTTATTGAGATTAAGTGACTAAATAAATAGCAGTACCTAACATTTATCATTCATACCAGCAGTCCCCAACCCTATATAAGCATGAATCCTATCAGCACAACTGACTTGAAACTAGGAAGGCAAAAAACAGCAATACAAAGGGGATACTTTGGTCTAAATAAACAGGGACTAATCCTATCATGTCATCTATAGTAGAGAACACTATTACCAACTGAATTTTCAAAAGGGGTAACAATAATCATTAATAATAAAAAAGAATAGGTTTAAGATACCTTAAAAATGTAATTGTTTCTGGAATACAATGAAAGTGGTGCCATTTTATAATAAAAGCATAGCAATTGATTTTTTGATATAACTTTTTTCCAAGCCAAGACTTCACTGAACTAATATGGGTTGTGTCATTAGTATACATACTGTTTCAATTCTTCAACTGTGAAATTAGTGAGGTCAGGAACATCTTGATCTTCACTTTGATCTTCTTCTTCTTCTTCAGGGGGAGGCTGTGTAGCAACTTCATTTACTTCTTTAATTTAAAAATAACATAATACATTTCTTAATGCATTCTGGAAACATTTGAATGGATTCTTTACAGGGAAGAACTCAAATATCAAAGGCCACTACAAGCAATATTTTTAAAGCCTACAAATTTTATATATCATCAGTATGGAAATGTTAATAAAAAATATGAACTGGTATGTCATAATATGTACCAGAAGAAACTCTAACTATGAAGTTTGTCAAACTGTTATTTTTTTTCTAATGATGACAAAGGTAAACAACTCAACTTTTGAAAAAATCTAGTTTGAAAAATTAATACTCAATGAATTGGATTATAGTTTCTGAAAATCATAAATTCACAACATGAAAAATTACATATAAAGTTTAATATCCTCTCTGCTCCTAAACGCTAAGATTTTATCTCAGAACCAAGAGACATAAATCTTGTAATTCACAATTCAAAGAAGCTTTGTGTTGTCAGAATACCAAAGCATACTTACGAGTTGTTGCTGAATCAGGTTGGGATAATTTAAGTATTCCCGTTTTTAGCAGTTTAGAGAAGAGTTCATTCACATCGACCTGGCTGAGATGATTATCAGGATATGCTCTTGGAAGAGCACCTTTAGTTGAAAAAAAAAAGTGCACTTTAAAGTAATTTCCACTGATAAAATCTATTAAGTTCCTATTAAAATGCTTTCTTTTTGTTTGATAAAGACACCCAACGAGGAGCAGAGTAGGTAGCGCACTTTTTCTCCATGTGGGTGCATCACTATCACTATCAATCAACCTTTATACTTCTGTTCCAAACAATTAACAGTAAAGTGGGAAGTTAATGAATCAGTGAAACAGGCTACCCGACAATCCACAAGATCTCTATATTTTACTTCCCCCTCCAAAAGAAACATGCTTCCAACTACTGATTTAAATGCTAAAAACAATGAAGCCAGGTTTACAATCTATGCTTCTATAAAAATGCTTGAGTGCCACATTGCATTCCTTTGCCAGAAATAAACAAGAGACAGATAACCTGGTGTTAGCCTTAAAAATGAAAAAGCTAATTGTAATTGGTTGAGAACTTTGTCTTTTGTTTCTAGATAGTAGCTACAGCCTCCATCCCCATCTCATCACCATTACCCCTTTGCCAAGAAAATTCATCAATAAGACCGTTCGCTTCATTCCTAAAACTTCAAGAGGAAACATTCAACATGGGTAACTATTCTTGTTTATACTGCATCTGATCAAATGCTTGGAACTCAATTCTGTACATTACCAACATGGGACTAAAAGCCAGAAGACCTGTGCTATTTGTACTGTGTAACCTTGGGCAAGTCATCTAACCTCTGTGAGCTCCAATTTCCTCATCTGTAAAAGGGGAATAGTAATTCCCCAGCCTATCCTATCAAGTTGTGAGATAATTTAAGGGAATGGCAAAATGCTTTTGAACTTTATGTAATTCCAATGATTGCTTCAGAGAGTATATTTAATGAACCAGAAACACAAAATGGAGGTTGGTTAAAATTGCTCAAAGTCATTTCAGAGATTTTAGCCGTTCCCACAATTTGTAATTCATTCAAATATCTTACCACAGTGTAATATTATACTTCTGAAGATGTTCTTTTATGGATAACTCAGAACGAAAACAAGTGCTTTGTTAACTAACTGGCTATGTTGGCCTGATTCTTAGTTCTGGAAATTTTTATTTGTTCCCTTACATTACAGACCAAAACTTAAAATTATAGGAAACCTTCTCATTCAATTTTAAGACAAGTTATGGAACTTTCTGGTCAGTCCATATCAGGATAAATGTATTATTAGACCAACTAGATAGGGTTACCACTTATATATATATTTTACTGAGCACTTAGCTCAAAAGGCACTCAAATTATGAACATTATTTTATGGCTGTTAAAGTTATATATCTGCTACAGACTATATTAACAAGCTACAGCTATGCAAATATACAAATATAATCAATATGTCTGTCACAAGCTATACAACCAACCTATGGCTTGTTTGTACATTATTTTTTCGCTTGTTGTTGTCCCCATTAGATTGTGAACTCATGAAGGCAGGGATTATCTTTTGCCTCTTTGTATCCCCAGTATTTAGCAAAGTGCCTGGAACATAGTACGTGCTTAATAAATGTTTACTGATCGACTATTAGAGATTATAATATGATTTGTTATTTATGTAATTCTACCTCAAGAAGACTCACTCTTCTCAACTTTCCTTTCCTCTTCTTGGAGCACACCACAGGACAGAATTACTTGCTAATCATTTCTGTCTATAGTGTGTGAATGGCCATAATAAGGCAAGCTGAGTGTGTGAACAAAAAAGCAAACTTTTATGTATAACCTGGATATGTGTTAGATAAGAATTCCCTAAAACAAAATATGCTCCCTCAAAAACACCATCATTTTCTGAAATCGAAAAAAGTTCACTAATCAACAAGGCAAATACTATAAATTTAACACCAGGACTCATTTTTAGAAGTACGTACTTGCTGGATTCTGAACAAAAGTACCAGGATTTTGTGGATGAACTGGTAAAAATTGTTGTCCTTGTCCAAAAGCTACAGGTTGAGTAACACCAGAGAGTACCTTTAAAAGAATATATTTTGTAAACATGTACCATTTCTATATGTAAAAATTTAAATACTTAATTCACAAAAATTTTTGAAATATGCTTGCTATAATTTACACAGTTGTTACATGAAAATTTCATTTTAACACATCTCGACTTACTTTGGGGGGGGCAAGTGAAGGCATATAATCATGAAATAAAATGCAAATGAGAAAAGAAATAGCATTATAGATACAAGAGAACAGTTTTGGTGGAAATCAAGGAAATATATTTTTCAAATTTAACCATTACTTTCAAATATGGTTAAAATTAAGTTGGAATAACATAATTATTTTTCTACTGTTATGCAGAAATCTAATTAACTCAACACTGAACTACACTGGACTTAATCTCTCTCTCACACACATGCGCGCGCACACCCACACACCCCATCATTCAAAGTTAAGGCAAGTGAAAAGTTATAAAGATGTAAGAAAATTTTAGATTTTAGATGACATCTCATCTGAACAATAATTGACAAGTGGCATGGACATCGCTTCAGAGAATTAAAACAACCTATTAAAATGAAAAGATCTTTCTAAGGAGCCAGAAGTATCAAAACAGCCTTCAAAATTATTTTAAAATAATTTAAATATCATTTAGCTGTTGAGACCACTTCACTTCTTTCAAGGGGTCAACAAGAATTATTAAGTACTTTGTATGAGCCAGGCACTGTGTTAAGGGCTAGAGAGAAAAGGAAAACTAAAACTTGCCCCTGCTTTCAAGCTCATAGACTAAAAGTGGAAGAGAACATGGAAACAACTATGTTTGAGTAGAAAATATACATGAAAAATTCTAAATAATCCAACATTAATCTTGGGAAAGACTTCTTGTAGAAGGTAGAATTTTAGCTAGGAAATGAATTCAGGAAATGAAGATGAGGAAGAAAGGCATTCCAGGCATGGGAATCAGCCAGTGAAATTTGGGGAGATGGAGTGTCTTGCTCCAGTAACATCATAGAGACCATTATCACTAGATCACAGAGTATATTCAAGTGAATGAGGAATAGGAGACTGGAAAGGTAGGAAGAAGTATTTGATCCTAGAGATAATAGGGAGCAACTAGAACTTTACTTAATGAAGAAAGGGGTAGAGAAAGAGAGAAGTTGATACTCAAGTCCAACCTAAGTCCAACGTGAACTTTATGATGATAAATTGGACAACTGAGTGAAGAATTCGCTGGAGTAGGAAGATCTGAAGGAGAGAGACGAAACGAAATGCTACTATAATCTGGGAATTATAGGGATGAGGTAAAAAGGGCCTGCACCAGGGTGGTGGCAGGGTCAAGAGAGGCAGGACATATAACAGACGTTATGAAGGTAGAAACTGTAGGACTCTGCAAGTGATTAAATATGGAGATAAGAAACAGAATAATTGTATAACACCTAGGTTTTAAGCCTGGGTGACTGGAAGGACGGTGGTACCCTGGCCAGAAATAGAGAAAATCAGGAGGGAAAAATAATGAATTCAGATTCGTATATGTTGAGTTTAAGGTATCTATAGGATATCCAATTCGAGATGTCTACTAGGAGATATGAATCTGGAGGTTAGGGTGGATAAGTAGGTCTAAGAATCACTTGCAGAAAGATATGTGAAACCATAGTAGTACGAAATCAAGTGACAAGAGAAGAAGGCCCAGAGGGACACTCAGTTACGAGGCATGACCCTGATAACGATGAAGGGTTATTAACAATTTTTTCCCATTACAACATGCTTTTTGAGCCTATGGAGGAGTGTGATCATAAAATTCTTCAGTGTCAAGGGAAGGAAATCTGTCTTTTCAACTTACCCCACAGTGATTAGCTTAGAAACATAGACAAAGCAGAACTCCTGAATGTACCTTAAAATGGTTCCTTACAAAGAAGTCTATTAAGAATTAAATCTTGAAATTATTGGCAAAATCCTAATTTAACCAATTCACTGAAATGTCTAAATTCTTTGTTTATGAGTAAACTGCAAAAAGAAATCACATTACCAGTCTGCATGGTCCAGAGAAAGGAAGTAAGATTAAAAAACCAACTTCTCTATGTTGAGTTAGCAACAAAAATTAAGAACTAAGGAAAGAGCTGATGTGTTTTGGTAAATGATTTGGGATTTAGATTTAGGTAGAATTTTTGTGAGCTTGAATACGAGGCAAGAAGGAAAGCTGAACAGTTAAAAAAAAAATCGGCTGTTTTTCCTATTCTCTCCCCCTTGTAAAAATTAAGGCATCACTTTCAAATGGTTAGTTTCCTACTGGAAGTTTATTAAAATTAGACTAACAAAATAAACTACTTTGTTATAAGGAGGACATTCATGAATAGTGAAAATTTTTCCTGTATTGGTATTAAATGCTACCTGTTTAATAGTTCCCTAAGAAGAAATTAGCTCAGAAATGGTTAGGACATAGGCATAGACACCATCATTTCAATTAAAACTACAAAATAATTCATTATTGCCATGCTATAACAGGAAATGGGAGTTGTGTAACCAGATTAAACATTCTCTAAAAAATGAAATATACTGCAAATAATCAAAATACCATCCAGAGAAATTGCACATGGAAAGACAGATCAGCAACCATGGAATAAACAGTACTGAACTATTTATTTTAACATAAAGTCTGGGAGAACCAAAAAAGTAGTTCTCTCCTTCCATTTTATAGGATCACTGGACTAAGATTATCTATACTAACTTCCTCCATTTATAGATGAGGCCAGAAAGAATGAAATGCTCAAAGGCATGCAGGTGATGAGATCCAGAATTCATACCTAGGTCCTTTTGTCTCCACATGCAGTGTTTTCCACCAGGCCACACTACCTTAATTATTATGTCTTCTTTCAAGAAGCTAAAACTTGGAGTTCTCTCTCCATTTAAATCTTACAGAAGACAGGTAGGAAAATGGTGGAAGTGGGAATAAAAATAGGGTAAAATTGAAAAGAGGACACAAACAAAATGCTATCAAAAAAGGAAGCAGGGCACTCAGAAAAATACCTGCTTGCTCTTACATTAAATATGAATATATACAAGATACGTATGGGATGCATCAGGCCTATATAGTGCAAACTGTGTTCCTATTCTGTGTCAAAGTCAAAATTTTCAGATTAATGTAGAATAAAACTGCTCAATTTCAAATTCTAGCATTTTCACAAAGAACTGTTAAGTTGAATTTTTAAGAACCTATAAGAGCAAACAAATTCCTTCATTCAAATTACAATTAGCAAATTAAGGAGCCTGGTTCTTAATGAATAGAAAAGACTGCTTTGTACTTTAACAGGTATGTGTTTTGCAAATAAAAGCTATGTCTAAAATATTTGAAAAATTCTTGATTATTTAAAATATTTTCCCATAATAATAGACCTCTACCCTCTGATGAAAGGGTTTTTACAAATTATTAACCAGAGCCTAGCAGAATTATCACTCTGATTAATGATAGGCCACTTAATAAGGAGTTCTCATTATTTAGAGAATTTTGACAAAATGACAAATCCTACTGAGTTTAAAAGGAATTACTTCAACTAATTAGACTGAAATCCCTGAGTACATACTCTGAGTATCTATGATGTAGGAGACAACTAATAAAAAACAGGTTGATTAAATAGGGTTACCTTGGGTAAGTAGACACAGAAATTTGATGGGTTAACTTTATCTAGAGTGGATTATTAGGATTAACAAGAACAAAGATAAAGAGTACTAAAAATTATTAATGTCCTAATTTTTAAAAATTAACAGGCTAATGAGTTTCTTGGAAGATAAGGAATTCTAAAAATCTGCTACAAGGATTACTTGTCAGAACTTTATGTTAGGAGGTTTATTTGAAGTTCCCACAAAATAGTAAGGACTTTTATCCGAATACTAACAAAGTAGGAGTGCCAGTTTCCTAGTTTATGAAGATAAGGAACAGCTTATCTTCAGGTCAGAGTAGAAGTTACCAACCTCAAAAAACACTAATCCCATTTCACTACCACAGAAACAATCCCTTCCCAAAATATAGGGGACTAGGGGATTTCAAAGTCAAGATGAAATAGCCCCAGTCTCTCCTGAGTTTTCCTCAAACCCTGATCTTAATTTGGGATCCATAAATTCAAGACACCACCAAAGTTTTAGATTATTTTTCTTATACCTTGGTCTCTTCCTTCATCTTTCCTAGTATTTTGTGAGAAAGTATAAATCTTAACTCATTTGTATGCCACATAACTGAAGAACAATTAAAATTAAAGACACTTACCTGTTGAGATGGCTGAATATTCCCTACTGCAATTGGCGTGGGCAGATTACTAAAGTTTCCAAATTGAGGACCCTGAAGATTCTTTTCATCAAAATAATGTCCAGATGCTCTGTTAAGTGGATTCGAGAAACCTTGAGCTGCAGGGCCATGTGGTCCATTAAAATTTGGTCCCTGAGGTGTATCAAACATTTGCTCATGTCTTTGGAACTGTATTCCTTGCGATGGTGCATTAAATGCACTGTTAGGAGGGTCATTATATGGGCCAGTCTGACTAAAAGAGACTGCATCAAGCCTCTGTGAAGGATGATTGTCAAACCTTGCACCTTGTAGACCAAGAGGAATATCAAATCTTGATGTTTGCTGGTGTTGTGGACCATCAAATCTTTGAGGCCCCGTATCAAATCTTGGTTGTACCTGCTGACCAGGGGGCCCATCAAACCTTTGTGGGCCTTGCTGACCAGGAGTTCTTTCAAATCTAGGACCAGGTTGACCATGCAAGCCATCAAATCTTGGCAAGAGAGATGGCTGACCTGGTTGACCATCAAATCTTGAAGCATGACACCCCTCAAATCTTGGACCACCTTGGCCTAGAGGTCCCTCAAACCTCATATTACCTCCTTGTACAGAAGGACCCTCAAATCTCATTCCACTTCCCTGTTGGACTAAGGGTCCTTCAAATCTGACCCCAACCCCTGGCTGACCATGTGGTCCTTCAAATCGAAGGCTTCCACCAAGCTGATTATGTTGTCCTTCAAATCTCAGACCTGCCACTGACTGGCTATGGGGTCCCTCAAATCTCATACCACCACCCTGCTGGAGCAAAGGGCCCTCAAATCTGATTCCACCACCTGGCTGCCCATGGGGTCCCTCAAATCTAATTCCACTTCCTGACGCACTATGGCTTCCCTCAAATCTGAGTCCACCTACAGGTTGACCTCGGGGATTCTCAAACCTTAGAGCACCCACAGGCTGACCATGAGGTCCCTCAAACCTAAGACCACCCACAGGTTGACCACGGGGACCTTCATACCTAAGACCACCCATGGACTGGCCACCTGGGCCCTCAAACCTCAAACTACCTGTGGGACCCTCAAACCGCAAACCGGCAGCTCCTTCAAACCTTAAGCCACCTCCTCCTGCCTGTCCAAGTGGCCCTTCAAACCTCAAAGGAGTCCCTCCTGGTCCTTGAGGACCTTCAAATCTCAAAGGACACCCACCTCCTAGCTGACCTTGTGGTCCTTCAAACCTCATAGGTCCCCCTCCCCCTATTTGTCCTGGTGACCCTTCAAACCGAAGAGAAGCTGGTGTTGGAGGTCCGTCAATTCTAGGGTTTGGCTTATTAGGTCCATCAAAAATCATTTTAGTTGGACCATCTCCCCTTCCTACAGATGGCCTAGAAGGTCCATCAAATAATGGTCTGTCTTCGGCTAAGGCTGTAAGTCTCTGATTTGTGGTATCGAGGCTTGAATATCTTGATGCTGGGCTGTCTGCAAACGTTTTATCTGAATCTTCATATCTAGGCCTCTTAAGTGCAAAACGTTCACTGAATGGAGATCTTTGCTCCTCTCGGACACCTTCAGAGAGAAAAGAAAATTTTAAATTTCCTCAAATCTGTACATACACAAAATCACCTGAGAAACTCCTTTATTGTTGACACTAAAATTGAGTAAATATTTATCAACAATAAATGCCTCAATTTATTATCATACAAATTATTCTCTTCCACTAAAATCCATCAACACCTAAGCAATTTCAAGAGTCATAATTTATTTTACACTTTGTACCTTTAGCAGAGACTTGCTCTTCATGCCTTCTTCGGCCATCATGGGGGGAAAGATTCTCGGCATAAGTACGGCTTCCAGATATTGGAGAAAGACGCCTTGACCTTTCACTAAATTGTTCTTTTCTGTCAAACTGTGCTCCACTACTCCTTCCTGCATGTTTACTTTTGGATGGTTCACACTCTATTCCAGACAACAAAGCATCGGTCAAATGGTAATCAAAAATATCAGGATCTAAGAGATCAAGTCTCGGGAATGAATGCTGAACCTGTGTCCTTTTGAGTTTAGCTTTATGCTCGTAATATGTTAATTCGGCATCTGATAAAAGAGGTTTCTTTTTTAATCCACCTTTATTTTCTTCCGTAGGACTATCCCACACATTGCATCTATGTTTTCCTTCTTGATACTGAAAAAGCTGACGAATCTGATGAACAACAACAAGGAATTCATCCTGTGTAATCTCACCAGATGTTAAACTATCATTTGCCTGCACAAAAAATTAAAAAAAAAAAAGGAAAATTAAGTAGTTTCAATGAAAAAGATTTACAAAATTCAAAACAAAAGATAAAAATAATAAAAGTACTATGGAATGAAACATCATAGTTACCTTTTTAAGTAATTCTCTTTTGCTTGCAGAAGTTAATTCTTTAGGAATCTGAAGATTGGCATCTACACTTAATCGATGTTGTTGTTTGGGGGTCCGGGATGATAAAATTCCTTTAGCACTGCCCCAACTCTCTCTATGCCTTAGATGAGGTGATTTACCAAGTCCTTGATGCTCTTCACCCTGTTGTAAGCTGAAACAAATATAGTATGTTAACAGTAAAATTTAAATAAGCAAAATCCTATGTTTAAGGATCCTTTGATCTAGGTATAAAAATAAGCTCTTCTGTTTGACATTCAAAACCCTTCATAACCTGGGCCCCATCCTACCTGCCCAGTATTATTTACACATTACACACACACTGAGCCAAACAGTTCTCCTTACTCTCATTCTTCATGCATGATACTCTCCATCTCCATTTTCCACACCTTTGCATTAGCTGTCCTCTATTCCTGCAATGTGTAAGTTCCCTCTTCAACTCTTCCCTCCTACCTTTTATGGCTTCTTTCAAGCCTCAGCTCAAATATCTTTTGGAAGGGAGGTCTTTCCCAGACTTTCTCCCCTCCCTGAAATGTCACTTTCAAAGTTATCTTAAAACTTTTATATATGCTTATATATGTACATAATATTTCCTTTGGCTAGAATATAACCTCCTCAAAGGCAGGAACTACTTCACTTTCATCTTTGCAACCCCAACACATAGTACAGTGCCTACAACACATTAAGAAATGCTTGCTGATTGAGTAAAAGTGTATAAAAGTAAAAACGTTATCACTCTAAAAACCTATGCATTCTTTCTTTCTAATAAAAGTATAACAACTTACCTTTTATTTTCCTCCCAACCAGATTTCCACCTTTTTGTAGACTTAGAGCTTTGCCAATTTTCTACATTCTCCTTTGGTTCAGATCCTGATTTTGTAGAATGCTGATTTACAGTTTCTTGTGGTCTCTCTTCTTGAGTCTTTTTTACTCTCCTAGGATCTCTCGTGTCCTGCTTAGCACTTCTCTTATTAGAGTTTCTTTCATCACGAGAAGCTTGTGTAAATTCTTCTACATGTGACTGTTTAACTCCTGACTGGCGTAGCTTTCCAGTTTTAGGTGTAGAAGTAGAAGGAGAAATGCTCCTTTGCCTTCGTTTCGGTGAACGCCTATCTCTCCTTTTTGGAGAATGTGTGATTGGTGACCTAGACTTAGGAGATCGTGATCGTGATCGTTTTCTAGTACTTGATCTTCCTGTTTTTGTCCCTTGTTTTTCTGATTCTTCAGTATTAGCATCTTGTTTTTGTACAATGCCATTTATAATTTTATTTCGACCTCCAGTAAGTCTATGTTCAGATGACTTCACGTGCTCCTCTTTATCTTTTTTCTCTGAAGATTTTCTCTTCTCTTTTGAGTCATCGTCTTTGCCATCAGGCTTATCCTGGAGGTGTTTTTTTAATCGGGGATCTCTTTTGCTCATTTCAGGGACTCCTCGACCACTTTCAGATTCCTGATTTTTTATATCTTTTGTATGAGAAAATTTGTTTTTCAAAGGTGAAGGAGATTTAGATTTGGATTTAGTATCTAACTGGTCAAGTTCTTTCTTTGTGATTTTTTCACTTGATTTACTTTTTTCTTGCTTTGATGAGTTTTGTTTATCAGTAGGTATAGATTTATTTGCCTTGATATCAGATTGATTCATTGTATTTACTGGAAAGTCTTTCCTATGACTTTGCTCTTTACTATGAGAAGAATGTTGGCTAATCCGATTAAGACGAGGATCTCTGTTTGTTACTTTCATATCCTGGAGCTGTGAGGATGAGGAAGAAGAGGGACGACTCTTTTCAGGCAGTACAGAAACCTGATGAGAAGCTTTAACTGCCATAGGTGGCATTTGTGAAACAAGTAATTTGGAAGGTGCCGATCCAGGAACTATGTTAGATACCCCTTGCTGAACACTAAGAGAAACTGCCTGAAAAAATAAATAAATTTTACCGTGTAAACACTGTAAAAATTGCAAATTAGCTATCAAAAATTCTGAAGCTAGAGAAAACAAATATTCCATAATAACCTCAGTCCAATTATTCATCCATTCGATAATCACTGAATTCCTAATGCCATGCTATATGTAACATTATGTTAAGTGAGGGTGCAAATAAAGTAGTGTTTTACAACCTATTTACATCCTGATTTCCTCAATTGCAGAGAGCCCCCTGTGAATTAGTTGTCACTGAGTATACTACAGACTTTTTGGACAGAAAGAGGAAAAAGAGGAGAATTCTGGGAAACATCACAAGCCTGGCAAAGGTATCTTGTAGATTCTCCAAACATCTGCTGCTGAGCTCTTTGACAAAAGCAGAGTAAATATTAACTTCTTAACTTGCCTCGGTGATAATCAAATCCGTCAAAAGATGGGAAGAGGAACCAACAAGGTTGGTTCTATTCTAGATCTGATTCTCACAAACAGGGAAGAAATGTTTTCTAGGGTGGAAGTGATGTGGACAGGGGAGGGAAGAGATTACCCCCCTCTAAAATTTGTGACTGAGGAGGTGAAATCCAAGAATAACCTAGCATGCACCCTACATTTTGGAAAAGCAGATTTCAAAAAGTTCAGAGGAAAAATAGATAGGGTCCAATATGAACAAGTGATTCGGAGGAAATCGGCCAGAAAGGATGGAAGATACTTAATAATCTCTCCATCTTCTCCACAAAACCAATATGAGATAGTTTAACTATATCCACAACATTCCCTTCAAGTCAACAAACATTTATTAAGCATCTGCTATGTACCAAGCACTGTGCTAAATGCTGGGGATACAAAGAAGGGCAAAAAACCAGTCCTTGCTCTTAAGGAGCTCACAGTCTAATGAGGGAGACAACCTGCAAACAAGATAAATACAGGATAAATTGGCAAAAATCTCAAAAGGCACTAACATTAAAAAAGACAATGAAAGTATTCTTTTGAGAGATGTAACTTTAAGCCGAGACTTGAGGAAGTCAGGTATCAGAAATAAAGAAGAAAGAGTTCCCAGAATGGAGGGGACAGCCAGTGAAAACACTCAAGACTACTGAGATAAGTGTCTTGTGTAAAGAACACTAAGGACAGTATGCTGGATTGCAGAGTATGTGGAAGAGAATATAATAGAAGAATGGAAAGATAGGAAGAAGCCAAGTTATAAAGTTTTTGAAAAAAATGAAACAGTCTTGCTTTTGATCCTAGAGGTATAATAAGGAGCCACTAGAATTTATTATTTTGGGAGAGTGTTTGATATTGTCAGACCTTCACTACTTGTTTTGTAATCCTGTTGTTCCCCCCACTCCCCCAAAATTCTGAAGATAATACAGGTGAACAACTCCAGTAAGGGAAAAAATGTGATTTGTCTGAAGAAAGCAATATGGACAAACAAGGAATTTACTAACCTAAATTTCAATAAAAATGTGCAGAAAATGGGAAGATTAGCTAACAAGAGATGAATAAGAGAGTGGCATCATCCTGTAGAAATATTATCAGGAACACTAAAGCTTAGAATAAACAAAGGCTAGTGAGGAAAGCAAAGGACAACAACAAAATGTCGTTGTTTCAAGAAAAAAGAGGATCAAAGGAATAGAACCTTTGCTTGGAGTGCCTAAGATATAATTAAATGACAACAGAGAAAGCAGAGATTCTCATTCTTTGAAAAGTGAATGTCCTGATTTAAAGAAATAGAAAAAAAAGAAAGAGAATGGTCTATAAACCAGAGACCAATAAAGTTCATCTCCATTCGTAGGAAAACTCTAATTAAAGAAATGGCTGGGAAAGGGAAGCTGTGACAAAAAGCCAACATGTCTTCATCGAGAAGATGTTATGCTAATCTTATTTTTTTTAAAACGGGATTATAATACTATAGATGAAGAAAATGTCTTAGCTATAGTTCACCTAAATCTTAGTAAAGCTTTTGATAAAGTCTCTCATACTATTTTTGTGGACAAGTTGAAGAGATGGGGAGTAGATAATAATAGTCAATGAATCAAAAATTGGTTGAGTGACTGGATTCAAAGAACAGTTATTAATGGCTCAATAACAATGTGGCAGTTAGTCTCCAGAAGTATCCCCCTGGGATTTCTAGTCTTATGCTGTTTAGCATTTTTACCAACAGCTTGGATAAAGGTATAGAGATATGCTCATCAAATGTAAATGACATAAAGCTGGGAAGAATAGCTAACAGATTGCATGACAAGATCCAAGAAGATCTAGACAGGCAGAACACCGGGCTAAATCTCATAAAAGGAAATTCAAGAGTAATGTGTAAACTCTTGGAACTGTATCCAAAAAAATCAACTTCACAAGAATGAGAGACAAAGAATGAGTAGCTATTCTGAAAAAGATGGGGGTTTTAGTTAGCTGCAAACTCAACATGAGGCAGATGATGTGACACACAAAAAAGTGATGGGGGTTTTAGTGAGCTGCAAACTCAATATAAGGCAGATGATGTGACAGACAAAAAGATGAATACAATCATGGGCAGCATAGAGGCAAGTGCAGCTTGTAAGGATAGAAAGGTCCCACTATACTCTGCCATCATTAGAGTTCATCTGGAGTATTATCACCTTCAGTGCTGGGCACCATGGTTTAAGGAGGCTATTGATGAAGTAGAAAATATTTAGAAGATATCAATGAGGGTGATAAAGAACCTTGAGTACCTGTCTTTCAAGAAATGTTTGAAGGAATCTCAGTCCTACATAACTCAAGGACGTGATAGCTGTTTTCAAGTATTTGAAGAGCTGTCACACAGAGGAAGGATTATAGTTGTTCTCTGTGGCCCTAGAGAGGTGGAACTAGGAACAACGGGTACAAGTTGCAAAAAAGAGAATTTAGTTTTGATGTCTGGAAAAACTTCCTAACAACTAGTGAGGTCCAAAAGTTGAATGCTGACCAAAAAGTTGATAAAGTGGTGGATTCCCCCTCATTGGAGGTCTTCAAGCAGAAGATGGACAACTGTTAGCAAAGGTTCATTTCATATATGGGACTAGATAGCCACTGTGTTTCCTTCCAACTGTCAGTTTCTAGGTTTCTGTCAAACACCCTCCATCAACAAAAATCAACAACGATTTTGCAATTTTTGTCTTAGAAATTTACCTGGGGTAGTATGAAGTTAAGAGACT
This sequence comes from Phalanger gymnotis, assembly GCA_028646595.1. NCBI lineage: Eukaryota > Metazoa > Chordata > Mammalia > Diprotodontia > Phalangeridae > Phalanger > Phalanger gymnotis. The sequence continues at coordinate 723,586,778 of CM053622.1, read as the reverse complement.
TGCTCAGGGTTACACAGTCAAATGTGTCAGAAAGGGAACTTGAACCAAGATTATCCTAATTCAAAACTCAGCTTCATATACGATGCTAGAATGTAGCTACCATTATTATGTCTAGTTCTCCCTTTTGGTCCCACTGCCTCACCAAGTAACCAAGCACAGAAAACAGAGAAAATGATTTTTTCTAACACTCCAATATTTTTTAACCTGACTATACCCCAAGAATGTTTTCTGTGACTAGTTTCTAGGTTCTAAAATTCAGTGTTCAAACAAGCCAACACTAAATAAGTCATACAAATAATTACCCACATATATATGGCCCCACACTACTGGCCCTATCCTTAAGTCTTCATCCCTGAAAGTATCATGTAGCAGTAAAGAAATATTTCTTGCACAGGTGAGTAAAAAGATACACTCATAGAGTCATAGATTTAGCACCAGAAAGGCCCTTAGAGGTCCTACAGAGGGTCTAACCCTCACACTTTTACTGATGAAGTAATAGGCCAAGAGAGGTTAACCAACTTGTCTGAGGTGGTCTCCTTGTTCCTCTAAACTTGTTAAGAGCTTCCTTTGGAAAGGGCTTATAAGACCTAATTTCTCAAAAAAAAGAATTAAGCTTACAAAACATTAATGACTATGCCAACATTTTCCATAACATACAAGGAAATTGTGATTTATATGTCTTCTAGAGTATCAAAACTTAATCTATTTAAAGCTCAGTACTACCAAACAAATCATTTTAAAGATCTCAAATACTTTATGAAGTTATTAAAGACAGCTAGAAGGGAATAGCATACACACTCAACTGGGTATCTTACCCCACAGGAAAGTAGGGGGAAGGGGTTAAAAAAGGGGGGATGATAAAATGGAGGTCAGATAGGGGGAAGAAGTAATCAAAAGCAAACACTTTTGAAAAAGAACACGGTCAAGGGAGAAAACTGAATAAAGGGGGACAGGACAGGATGGAGGGAAATATAGTTAAGTCTTTCACAACATGACTATTTATGGGAGTGTTTTGCATAATGATACATGTGTGGCCTATATTGAATTGCTTGCCTTCTTAGGGAGAGTGGGTGGGGAGGGAAGAGGGGAGAGAAGTTGGAACTCAAAGTCTTAAAAGCTGATGATCAAAACAAAAAAGTTGTTTTTGCATGTAACTGGGAAATAAGATATACAGGCAATGGGGCATAGAAATCTATCTTGCCATACAAGAAAGTAAGGGGAAAAGGGATGGGGCGGGGAGGGGGAGTGGGGAGACCGAAGGGAGGGCTGACTGGGGAACGGGACAATCAGAATATATGCCATCTTGGAGTAGGGGGGAGGGTAGAAATGGGGAGAAAATTTGTAACTCAAAATCTTGTAGGAATCAATGCTGAAAACTAAAAAAATATTAAATAATAAAGTATGGGAAAATTAAAAAAGATAGCTAGGTGGCACAGTAGATGGAGTCAGTCAGGCCTGGAGTCAGGAAGATCTGAGTTCAATTCCTGCCTCAGTCACTAACTAGCTGTATGACCCTGGACAAGTCACTTAACCTATTTGCTTCAGTTTCCTCAACTATAAAATGGAGATGATAATAGCAACTCCCAGGGTTGTGAAAATCAAATGAGATATTTGTAAAGAGCTAGCACAGTGCCCAGTACAAAATAAGCGCTATGTAAATGTTAGACGGTATTATCATTATAGAAAAAGCAGGATTTTTCCCAATAAGATGTTAGAATAAGTCAACATTTAAGCTCACTTTCAAGTTTTAGCTTAACAATAACAATACTAAGAATATAATAGAATTCATTTTGGAAGCAGATATTCTGTAAATATAATTATTAAGCATATTGTAATTAGGTATGCTCTTACAGGAATTCAGTATAACTGTCTCTTTGAGAGAAGAAAACAAAACGATGTACACTAAAATTAGCTTTTATTATATGACACTTATAAATAGTATAATTCAATTTGCAAACCATTACTTTAAGAAAACATTCTGAAACCATACACATGTAATTAGGGTATACTGATTAAAAACCACCACCACCACACATAAAAAGGATTCCTCCTTTGGGGAAGGATTAAGACACTTTGGGGCATATTATGTGACATCTGTCCCACTTACCAGTTGTGCCTTAGTTTGTTCCAGCTCTAGCTCCAATTTTTTCTGCTGAAGTTCTAACAACTGTTTTTGCTTTGCCAGCAGCTGTTGCCTTATCAGTTGCTCTTGGGTCAAATTCTTTTGGATATCAGGGACAATTGGAGGAGTGGAGATGCCAGGGGAACTGACCACTGTACTAGGTGTAGGAGGTTCTTCGGGCTATAAAAGAATAGTGTGAAAAGAAAAAAACATTATAGCTACACTGGAATTTAAAAGGTGGCTCAAAAATATGCTAAATCATTAAAATTCTTATTTAACACCTTTTGAACTAAATTGAATGGCCAGTTGTCAGCTTTAAAATGACATCTCACTTAAGAAAATTTAACACCTACAATATTTTCAAGTATGTTACAAACATCTAACCACATAAAATTGATATTAAATTGTCAAAACTGCAAAAGTTAAAAAGTGTTATAATTTACACAATAATGATATTGTAAAAAGAAGCAAGGTTGAAAGACTCAGGAACTCTGATCATTACCAACCACAATTCCAAAGGACTCATTACGAAACATGCTCCCTTCTGATGAGAGGTGATAAGACTCAGGTAATCAAGAGAGCTTTTTGTAAATAGCCAATGTGGGAATTTGTTTTGCTTGACTACACGTTTTAAGTTCTGTTTTTCTTGCTTTCTCAATGGGTGGTGACAGGAAGAGAAGGAAGGTAGAAGGGAAAAATCTTAATGAAAATAAAATTAAATTAAAAAAAGAAAAATATTACGCCAACTTAAAAACAAACTATGAAATGCTTTCTTTTTCAATTGAACAGATTTAGAGAACCATATCCTGGTTTTACTTCAGTAATTTTACAGCAGAAAAACGAAACTAGTGAAAGAATGTTAACTATGTAGCATTCATATGAAAACTTACCGATTTATTTAAAAATTTAGGATTCACATGGATGCTAGAAGTATTCACATTGGGGGGCAGAGGCTTAATTGGCCAAGCAGGATCTAATGAATTAACTCTGACATCCAAGGCATAGAGTTTCTTCAAAGGGAAAATGTCATCCCATGTGGAGCGTAATTTAAATAAACTTTTCCTAGTATTTTCATCCACCTAGAACAACAGAACAATTCTATTGCGTGTTAAGTTACTATAAAAAGTTTTATACATAAAATGCAGTTAATCCTTTTGAATTGCTTCTCTACCTTATGTATGAAGCTACGCCTTTGTTCTATAAGTATACTAAATTATCATTAGTGTTTGAGTTTTAAAAAATTAGTTTTTTCTCCTTCAAGAAAAGTAAACTGGCAAGGCTGAAGCTGTTACTACTACTGGCTCTCATTCTAGAAAATCAATTTGTTTTTATAACCCTACAATTCAAAATGGCAACTATAAAAGTTTCTTATTCACAGTACAACAAAGTTTCCCATATACTAAACGTAATACTCTGAAAGCAATTTACTGTGGTTCTAAAATGACTGTTTTTCACGGGGAACAGTCCAAAGTCACAAGGGAAAAGTGTATCAGAATGAGGTGTATCAAAATGCATACATTTTTTAACCTTTAAATGGTCAGGACATAAGTTAAAATTAAGACTATCCCAGCCCCTAGCACAGAGCACCTTCTACGTAAATTTTAATTTTCCTTTTGGAGAGAACAATTCCTATTACAAAGTTTCTTAAAAAACAATGGTGAAACAAAAAGACAATTATCTCCACCAATTCTCACATTACTTGTATAAAAAGGTTAGCATAATGGATAAAGAAAATACGTAATACAAGCTTAAAACCTTCCAAAAGTCTATTTTTAAAACTGTGCCAACAGCAGAATTAATTAGCTTTACTTTCACATTTTATTTTACTTGCCCTCTCTTTGGAAATGCTACTAAGCAGTTAAAAGTCAAAATTACCTAATAGCTAGAAGAGGCATCATGGGTTCTGGCATTTCCACAACCCAGATTATCGGCCTCTGAATAATAAAAGTCAGTGGTAATTTGAGTCTTCTGGTATCAAATATTATCATAGTATTTATTTAAGTGTATTTGACAACCTATTTACTGGAATCAACTATGAAAAAACATATGTGAATTTAGCCTAGGATCTAAATGAATTTAAACTAAGGGTTGATGTCACATGAAAAATGAAGATAAACAAAAAACCTTATTATCTAAAAAGTAATGTGGACCCTCCAAAGTTGTCTCTCTTCCCTTCATCAGAGCCTCCCAGAAATGAGCCTCTTTGACAAGGATCTGAGCTATCCACTACTAATGATCAGAAATGCTATTTATAGTCTAAAATATTCATTTTCGATGCAATTTCAGTATATGTTACAATTGGTACTTCTTTCCTCTAAGTCTCTAAGATACATTTTCTATTAACACCTAAGTATTAACTTGTAATATGAATGTAAAATCCAACACTGAAGATGTTTTTAAACACTATTTCATTCTACAACCCAATCCCAAATTAGTATTTCTCCAGATAAAAAAAACACTCCTATAAAAACATAAAAGTAACCATTGCTCCCTTTGCAAGAAACAGAACACAAGGTTTGTCCAAAATTCAAGTATTCCCACAATCGTGAGATACACACTCATTTTAAAGTCAAGGTATTACCTAAGCAATTCAAACCTTTACTCATTCTTCCTCATTTTAAATACTGTATAAACTACATTTGATACAAGAATATTTCAGATGACTTCATATCCACAGGGCACAAGAACCAACGCCCCCAAAAACTTTATCTCAAATAGTAAGAGAAAGACTGTGGAGTAAACTAACATTTCAAACTTAATCATAACTCAGCTAGGATACCTTTACTTGCAGACAGTAATAGACAAGTCATTTCTGACTACCAAAAAAAAAACCCAAAAACCTCAGAAAAATTCTGGACCAACACTTACACTGGATAGGGGTATTCAACAAACTACCACCACCACTAACAAATATGATTTAACATATTTTCGTCTCTCTCAATTCATTCCTGTGAATATTCTAAGTGGCAAAACAACAGATTTGAAATTAATGACATGGGCAATAGAAAACAAGGACTTGAAAATAACTGTAAAAACAAACTGTCTTCACTTTTAACTCCTAGCAATTAACAGAACCACTTTCTTTTAAATAGTAAATGATGAAAGAAAAATTTTTAAAGAAACATTTATCCACCCAAGAAAACCCAACGCAAAAACAAGTATTTATTTAATCTGGAACATTTTTTTATAAAAATTCAGAATGTTTCTAAATGCATATATACCTTTTCAAACACACAAATAAATGTTGCAACTAGGTTTTTAGTAAAGGCAGTAAGATACTCTCTTCCAACGTTCTTCACAATGGAATCCATAAGATACATAACAGGGAGCTTCTCTGTAGAAGGAGCCTGAAGTAATAAAAAGAAACTGAGAAGTTTAGTATAAGGAAATATCATTTTTAAATTGTTTGCAAATGAATTTCCAAACCCACAAATACAGACCTATTTTTTGGTTGACATTAATCTATATGAAGCTCAAGTGTTCAATTAATTTCTCTTATACTGATATTTGTGGAGCAAGCAAAACAAGCTCAATTACGAGGAAGGGAAAAAAACTGCACTCATAATGTAATTACTGGACACAATGTTGTTTCAGGTTCATGTAGTAAACTGTGTTTTAAAAGTAGAAAATGAGGTTGAGGGTGGCAAAAAAAATATCACTCTTCTGCTGGAACCCAAAAGTGTTGTTTCATGACCCACACAAACTCAAAATAGTGTGCCTAGGCTTCATGAAATAACAGAGTTCAGATTTCTGGCAGAAAGCCCAAGGTAATTTCAGTAAGCACTTGTTATATGTTGAATTCTATGTAGCCTTTGTTTTCTATTAAGTCACACCGGGAAAGGTCCAAAATTATTTTACAATCCTAACGAACAAGAAGACTCAGACAGGTTTCACATCTGAGGCTAACGACAAACCACTTTTTAAACTACATGTGAAACATGCAGCAAGTTGGGGGTTTGTTACTGATACAAGAAAAACTGGATCAAGCAGCAGGTTGAGTCATGTAAGTCAGGTTGAACTTGACACTGGCAACCACGATTTGATTTGCACCGAAGATGCTCTTCATGGGATGGACATTCCGTCGAGCTGTTTTTTTTTCTTTGACATGCACAAACCACTGAATCTAAATTTGTGCACAGTCAGTGTGGTGATGTTGATACTGTTAGGGCTTCCAATGCAAAAGAATTGCTGTTGCCCAAGTTCAATTGCAATGCCTACCCATTCATTCATTGGCTTTTTAGTAGCAGAAGGCACAGCAAACTTCCAGAAAGCATCAGCAGGTACACAGACTTGTTGAGGAGCATTAGAGGAAGGCAAACCATACAAATCGTGTGTTGATTATACTCCTCATTTCCATAGGATTCCCCCATGATTTAAAAACCTTAAGTCATTCCCATTCACCACCACCTTACCCCACCTCCAAAGTGTCCAAGTTTTCTCAAACCCCCAGCAACCGTTCCCCTAGCAAAGCGTAGCTAGGGTAGGGGTCACAACTCTTGAACACAATGCCACTTTATTTCACAAAACCAACTGCCCATACAAGTGTGTGGAAGTGCTCTTGCTTTTTATATATATATGTACATATATAAAAGTATATTTAATGCCTGTACAACTAAATTTGGCTAAAGAAACTGAATAACCTTGCATGGAATGTTTCCTTACAGTCCTAACTGGATACTTTTTTTTTTAAGGTCCACAAGGCCACTACTTTGGTAAACCATAGCCAAGTACCAAACATGTCAAATACTTTATGGATGTCTTTACCCTTAAAAGGTACTGCTTTACCATTTTAATCCGTTTTCATAAGGTGATAGAGAGGCATTGAGATCATTTTTTTAAAACCAAAATCTGTCCAGAACGCTACTTCTATTGTTGTGTATGCAAGTAGTATATCAAGTAGGTGGAGTCTTTATGTAACAACAGTCACAGTCATTTGTAGTTAAAGCTGTCTCATGGTAGGGGTCAAAGTATATGTGAAAACTGAATTTCAAGTTTAGTAGTTCAGTGATTCTACAAAATAAGGATACAAAACTCCCTGAGGGCAAAACCAAGCAACTTTAATTCTAAAATGAAACATCACCCATCCCTCCCCTCACCCTCAACAGTCCCAACCCTCACTAAGACGGATTCCAAAATTGTGGCAGAATGAAGACTTTACATCTTTTCCTCAAACTGGCTTTAATTGGGAAAAGTATAGCAAACTCATAGCTCTCATATCAGCACACAGCCCCAAGAGCTCTCTGTTCGTCTATTTTACCACTGTGTATTTGTCCACAAACTAGATGTTTTTAATGTGGTTACTATTTGGGGGGATTAATTTTCCAGATCTTGAAGGTCTTCCGGATCCATCGAAACCATTCTTTAAGTGTCAACTTGAGCTACAAAATCTGGCTATTTGGAAAGTAAAATTAACAGATCACTTAAAAAAAACACAAAACAATCTAAGGTTTCAGTAATTAAAAAGAGCATTCAAATTCGAGTTAAGAACTAGGCCTTCAACAAGGCTAAAATATTTTAATCTTCAAGTCCCATGGTGTCTGTGATAGAGATAAAGAAAGGAATTCCATTAACTAAGGGAATTTTAACCTATCTGAAATGTTCTTGTATTTTCAAACCTTCCTGTTTTAACTTTGTGCCTTAAAAAGGCCAAAGAAAAATAAACAGCTGTTGCATAAAGGCTATCCACATGAAAACAAAATTTCGGACCCTGAAACACTTGCATTTAGCTGTCAAATTGTTAGCATGTTGGGCCTTTGTTTTTAAAAAATGCTCACTGCTTTCTTGTCCCCTCTAAATTAAGGGCTGAAAAGGGCCATCTGAAAAAGTGTAGCACCAAACACTTAGTTGCTGTAAAGATTGGAACCTAAAGGAAGAATGAACCCCAAGTCATGGAATTTAAAGAACTTTGTTTTAAACACACAACCACATATTTAAAAATAAGTCTTGAAAACAGATTCTACACCTTACAATGGTAAATAAAAAAGACAAATACATATTTTATATGTTTTATTCACAAATTTTATAATACCAGTCACACATTTCAAAACCATTTATTTAAAAAAAGTCAGACCACTCATTTTACACTAGACAGAAACCGTCTCTAGACAATATTTTGGTGGTTGTTGTTAAAGTGGCCTTTTAAAGGATTTCTCTCTTCTGAGAGGAGAGCTCACCCTGAATAACGGTACTCGCTAACATTAACTAGGAAAAACTAAACCATAAATACAGGGTTGAAAATTACTTTTAAAACTCACACTGGGAGGCTATGTTATCGCTCACTTTTGTAATATCTAAATTTAACAGTAACTACTTAAATGACATCACTCAGACTCTTTCCACTCCCACCAGTAAGGTCCACAGAGTAGGAAGACTATAGCCAAGTAAAGTGGCACAAAAGATCACCTCCGTAGATAGGTGAATAAAAATGTAAACCTTCGGTTAAGGAAGAGGAAAAAGAACCAGGAACTACACTTTTTTTGAACACTACATAAGGCATCTATTAAGTTCTGTTCTTTCCCCTCCTCCCTACAATTAGGATCCCAAAAACTGGGGGAAAGATTGTTTTCCCATTTCTCACAATCTGTGGATATCTTAAACTCTCCAACAGGAGGGATGAGTGCCAAAAGGTATACTCGACCACCCCCACCCCAATATGGGGTTGACGGGTGTAAGCAGCTGCCTGGCTGGCAGGGAGTGGATCCTCCTCTCTTCCCCTTCGCATCATGTGCCTTTCAGGCGCCATGTTGGGCTCTTACAAGCGGCTGCTCCACTCGGGGGCCAATTGCCCTAAGACCCCCCCACTCCCTCCCACCAGCTCACTCCCAAGTCCCTTTTCACCTCCTCCCAGGTCCCAAAGCACCATTAACCAGAAAGGGGGGAATCATGTGGCGGGACGGGAGATCAACCCACTCCCACTGCATAAGGCTAAATGTTGCATTTTAGCTCTTAGTTTCCCAGCGTGAAGTGGAACTGCCCCACCCCCACCCCACCCCGACCAAGGTCCATCCGAGAGATAGATGTATAGAATAGGAGAGGTCTGAATGGGGTGCTGGTAAGCGGAAGTGGGGCTCCACCCTCCCCCGCCCGCCACCCCCCTCCCTTCCCCAGGGACAGGCCCCGCCATGCTGCGTGTATGAGCCTGAGCGGAGGTGGGGGGGGAGGGAGAAGAGACTGTCCCCCTTGGATCAGAGTGGGACCTGGGATGAGGCAGACACTAGTATTAGGGTATTAGAAGAATAGGAGGCTGCGGGGTGTATAAAAACCTTGGCGGTTTGGGCCTCGATGAGGGTGACGATCTCCTTGGCGAAAGGCAGGTTCTCCTCAGCCAGAATGGTCAGCATATTGATGTGCGGTTTACTGTTGAAGGTCAGGTCTTCCAGGGACGACTGATAATCCCGACAGGCGTCCTCCCGGGCCCCCACGGTACCGGCCTCGGCCGGCGCCGGCTCCGACATCGCGCCGCGGCCCCCCTCCGAGATCCGCCGCAGCTGTCGCCGCCGCCGCCGCCCGCTACCCCACCTCCCTCGCGACTCCTCTTCCTCCTCTCGACGGGTCACTCGCGACTCCGGCTTTACCACATGCTGACCACGGAGGGGGGGGTTGGGGACGACACCGGGAGGGAGCCTCGGGTGGGTACGGCCGCCGTCGCACGGGGTGGGGGAGGGGGTTTCTGCCTAGTTCACTCGCCGCCGCTGCTCCTTCTTTCTCCACAGACACAAAATGGCGGCGGCCGTGGCGGCTCCAGCTCCGAAAATGTCTCTGTTCCCAACCGCTGCGTCGTGCGAAATGAGCGAGGGGGAGGGGAGACGCTCAGAAAGGGGGCGGGCTCCGACAGGATGCCTAGTTGTGATTGGATCTTCCGCGAGAATGACAGAAAATGCCCCTCCCCCAGAAGGCGTTTTCGCACCGCCTTCTTCCTCGGGCTCTGCCAGCCTCTAGCAGGGGCTTTCGCAACTCCGACCATTGAGTGGAGCGTAAGAGAAATCTCTTCTCATTGGTCCGTTTGTACGAGACTGTTCGGTCATTTGTTACCATAACAACCCATTCAGAGAGGCCCATTCGCCCCTTGAGGGGCCAGCCCAGGAGCCTCACCTAACCAGTTTGAGGAGCTGCGTGGCCGAATCCCGGCCTCCTTTCCCTCCTCTTCCCACAGCCTGCTCTGGCACCAACAGTGATTCATCCACCAACCCTCCCCTTCTGCTCGGGGAAAGCCATAGCTTGTTGCAGGGTGGGGGGAAGGAGGAGGGTGTCTTCTCCGCCCGAGCAGCTGGCTCTCAGTCCACGCTCCTCACGTCTCAGGTGCACCAGGGCCCCAGGTCCAGGTTGCAATGACGGCTGCACCACTGCAGCAGTACAAACCCCGCGCCCTCCCGGGAGTACCCCCTTGTTGGAGGCCGTTCTCTCTCCCCTGTAGTCTCCCACCGAAGAGGAAAAAAAAAAGGCAAGGAACCCGCCTAACGTGGCCTGCGCTGCTGAGTCCTAGGGGACCGGTCGGCAGCGGAGGAGCACCCCTTAACCCGGGTGGGCGTCTGTCCAGTTCTAAGAGCAGCCAAGCGGCCCCCGCGCGGTTGGCAGAGCCCCCGCGGCCAACGGCTTCGTCAGCTTACGCCGCACGGAGGGAGGGAAGCAGTCACAAGAGCTCTCTATCTGCTCAGAGGGAAAATGCGGGGGACGGGGAAGAAATTAATATGCATTTATTGGTTCACGGGTGCCCGGACCTTGGGGGCTCCTAGGCCAGGTCTCCAAGTTTCTACGATTTCTTAATTGTTGGGTATACGCTACAGAAAATAGAACAACAGAGCCCTCTAAACTTGCAAGCCCCTGGAATGCTGCCTAACAGAAGACCTGGAACCATTTTTTTTCCTCCAAGATAGAGATGTTAACTCTCAGTTTGGTCCAGGAGGAAAAGTCTCACTCCCCCCGGTTAATTCCCTCTCCAGGGTTAATTGCCTGCAGCGTGCTTCATTGTTTCCCTTCTTAAGCTACAATTCTGTGTAGTGAAAGCTACTTTGTTGTTCCCCAGAGGGAACGGCTCAGGCTGGGCTAATGAAGCATTTCATGACTGTATCGTGTGTGTTTCCTGTATTTTCATTTCTCCCTTCGTTTTCATAGCTCGGGAATGGGAAACTGAAACCAAAGGATGAGAAAAAAAAAGGGGGGGGGGGACCCGACTTGTCACTCACTGAAGGTAAAAATACGATTGGATACTGACTGAAGCTCTCATCTCTGTAGTTGTTGGGTCACCATCGCTGGAGTATCAGTGCGGCTGGAGTCAATAGTCTACCGAAATTCCAGGTTTCTACTAGGTTCCTTACATTTCACCTCCTTATTCTTCAGGTTAATGTGTTTTCTTAGTTTTGATATCTGTAGTTTATCCTTTGTGGTCCTTTATAAACATGTAAGCACAAAGCAAACAACTAAAAAGAAAGCAGTTTTCAAAGGCCTATTAGTGTTCTCTCTAGAAAGCTGGCCACCCAGAGATGGGTTTAGTTGTGTTGTTTTGTTTTGTTTTGGCTACAGAAACTCTAGAGGATCCACTACGGAATAGAAGGGCTGTCACCTGTAAGCAGAACAATACCCTTATATAACCCCAAGGAAATGTAAGTAGAATGTAAACTCCTTCAGAGTAGGGACTATTAATATGTGGGAGTTGTTTTGTCTTTGTATCTCTAGCACCTAGCAAAGCACTTTACATTTAGGTGTTTAAAGGTAAATTAAAATCCTTAAAATTTTTAAGTACTGCTGAGATTGTATTAGCTCTTACTGTCTTTACAAACCTATCATTTGAATGAGCATTCCCACTTATGGTGGGAGTGGGGGGGAATGAAAATCATTCTTCTTAAGATTCAACATACGTTCATTAAAACGAAGAAATCGCAAGTTCACTTCATATAACTTATTTTGGTGTATTTCATTCTAAGGTAATTTCTTATAGTTACATACATTCAATTCATTAAATAATATGGATTACTAATTTTCAGATTGTGAAAAGAGAAAGATAAAGTAAAAAATTTTCAGCGTAGAGATTATATTTTTGTTTTCCCTCTACATTGTTGTCCTTTATTCACTTCAATTCATTTTAACTCACTGACACATTAATAGACTCTTTTCCCCTAAGTCACTTCCTGGTACGGGGCTGTACTAAAGTTAAGCTGGGTGTTTGAGGGAGCTCAGAGAAACAAAAAAGGCATATAAAGAGTGGAGGAAAGTAGAATCCATTATACTGATTCCCAAACGTTTTAACAATCCAGAAAATCTGGGAAATGGGTTCTGTGTAAAGGCGGCCTGATCCAATCATCTTGTTAGAAAACAACTTGCTATTTTGGTGTGTAGCCACATTTTCCCCCCATGAAACTTATACCCTATCCCTAGAGGCAATTCAGTAACAATATTTCCTTGATATGTTTAATGTATCTAAAAAATCTTTTATGTAAATATTTCTTTTTGAAAATGTTTTCTTGTGTTACTTCCAAACAATGTTGTATGTGAATTCTTTTGATAACTGTATCGTAGGATGTCCTCTGTTAAAAGGATCTTACTTATCCAGCCCAAACTCTTCATTTTATAGCTAAAGAAACTAAGGAGACTGAGAGGTTCATCGTCTAGCCCAGAATTACACAGGCTGTGTGATCAGTCAGATGAAGTCAATAAGTAGTCACTTACTAAACATTAGAGATACAAAAAAAAAAAAAACAACCCACCCACAATCCCTGCCTTCAAGGAGCTCACCAATTCTAAAATCACCATAGGAGCCCCAGTTCTACAACTTCAACTCCAAGGTCCTCCTGACTCCAAATACAGAGCTTCTACCCACTGCACCACCTCAATTCCTAGAAAAGTACTATGCTCAGGAAAAACCTTAGTCCATTTATTACCCCCTCCTCCAAATACTGCTAACTATGTGAAATTAAGTCATTTAACCCGTCTCCTCTGAACTTTGCTTTCTCCATCTGTAATTTGGTAATAATAACATCTACCTTGCAGGTATGTTTTAACATTTCAAGAGTGGGTTAAATGCAAAATACTTCATAAACCTTAAATTAATTTAGACATGTTGAATTTTGAGTGGCCAGTATGACAACCAAGTGGATATATCCAAGAGGAAGTTGGAAACATGGAACTAAAGCTCTGAAAAGAGATATAAAGAGACATAGATTTGGGAGTCATCCTCATAATGGTGATAATAGATGGCATCCTTGTCATTAAAGTCACCACCAAATGTTAAGGAACAGCAAGAAATAAAGGAAAAGGGCCTAGGACAAAACTTTTAAGGAAATAGCAAAATTTAATGGGGCAAAGGGAGGTTGAGGAATGAGCATTAGAGACAGAAGAGTCAGGAGAGATATAGGAGAATCGTGAGGCTTCAACATCGTGGAAACCAAAGGAGGAAACAATATAAAGATGTAAATAGTTCAGTGTCAATCATAATTATGATCATAGACAGAAATCAAGAAGGGACCTCAATAACCATCTAGTCTAATCCCCTCCTTTTGTATTTGAATGCTTATTTTGTCTTTTATAAGTCACATACCCAATAAGCTCTTGGGTATAGGAGTCCCCATTAGGAAAAAAAAACAACCTCTTAAATCCATCTACTTGTTCCATGCAAATGAATACATAGGGATAAAGTACCAAATCAACCCTTTGGATCAGTTTCGTTTTCATTATTGGCCTTTTTTGTATGCAAAAGAACAATTCAAAACCCAGTCCAAGTTTGCAAGATGAAATGAATTTACTCAAAGTTTTGCATCCTTTTTGCAAATTACAAAATGATCTACTCAGAAATAAATGGTACTCTTTTACCCACAGGTGTAAATGAGACACACTGTTACATCTCATTGTCTCTGTTACCTATCTGTTAATCCTGAAATTTTGCCAAAGTTTGAAAGCGGCACATCCTTACACTGTCATTCACTTTCTGTACCAAATACATTGATTTCTGGCTATTTTATTAAATTCTATTTCTGGCTATTTTATTAAATTCTTCCTAGTATTATATCTAATTAAGTATACATTTGCCCCAGAAGTATGACTATAAGCTCCCAGAAGGCAGATATTGAATTATGGAGCTAAATTTCACAATAAATACTTAATAAAGAATTACTGCATTGAAGTAAGAGGTGGCGTGCGTGTGTGTCTGTGTCTCTGTGTATGTGTGTGTGTCCATCCATCTTTGCAATGGTAATGCCACTCTTTTTGTCCTTTTGCCAAAGGAGCCAACATATTGTGTTGGTAAGCAAAATGGGCTCCTTAGCACTTACTTCAACAAGTACCCTTGAAGAGTTTGGTTTGTTTCCTTTGAGTAATTCAGTGTATTTCATTGAGCCTTACTAGGTGCTAAGGCCCAGGCCCAAACCCCTGTTAGGTGTGGAATCTATGTGGGTGTGGATTGGTGACTGGGGTGGGGCCCAAGGTGGGGCTGGCTAAGGGAAGGTGCTATGTGGATGTGAACCTCCCAGGGTCCTAAGGGGAGGGGCTAACTCAAGAGCCAATCATAGCCTAAGTTCTGGTCATTCAGATGATGTTTGATGAAGTCTGAAGCTCTATAAGAAGGGAGGACAGAGCCATTTGTGCAGAGCTCTCTCTCGAGATGGTGTTGATGCAAGAGACTCCAGGCAGCTATAGCTAAGGGCCCTCCAGCTTGTAACTTGGACGCTGAGACTTTGTAAACTCTGGTAACTATGTATTGGGATTTGAATTAGACAGGGTCTGTCTGTTGATGTTTATAATTTGTTTGCATTTTGTTCTGAAGTTCAGTATGCTGGTCTTTTTCACCTGAGCTAAGTGAATGATATTCGTATGCTGAATTAAAGTAAGCTTGTCAACCCCTTTACCTTGCTTTCCTTAGTTAGGCAGATCAAAAGAACCTGTGCTGTTGGCAGCTTTCTGGGTGCTGGCTGTGGATGGATCTTACACCTCCACAGAAGCTGCTAGCTGGATTATTGAAACACATATATATAAAGCATCATCATAAAACAACTCTCAGTTGAAATATTTATTTGCATCCACTCTGGGCCTTTTTTGAAAATAACCTAGCCAATTTTTCTGAGGTTCTGGCTGGTCAGGAAAAAAAAAAGAATGTATTGATACCACCTGTGCTTGACTTATAAATCTGTGAATTTTACCTCCATAAAGACTGATTATTCTTTATTTAACAAGACTACATAATTGCCTATATAAATTTTTAAAAGGCTCACTTTGCAAGAAAAAAAAAACAAATCAGTTGATGTTGCACTAATACTCAATAGCTCTTAAAATACTCATTTAAAATTTGTCAGTAAGTATATTTAATATCAATCAATCAATAAACATTTATTAAGTGCCTGTCATGTGCCAGGCATGGTGCTAAGTATGGTATATACAAGGAGGCAAAAGACAGTCCCTGCCTTCAAGGAGCTTACAATCTAACAAAAGAGACTGCATGCAAACAAATATTTGCAAAGCAAGCTATTTTCAGGACATATAGGAAATAATTAAAACAGGGAAGGCATTGGGATTAAGAGAGGTTGGGTAAGGCTTTCAGTAGAAGGTAGGATTTTGGTTGGAATTTAAAGGAAGCCAGGGAGATTGATAGAGTGGAGGGGGGAGAGCATTCCAGGGTTGGGGGACAGAGAATGCTCCAAGCTGAGAGACAGCCAGGAGGCCATGGTCATTATATCAAACAAGTACCTGTTGGAGAGTCATAGGAAGGAGCTAGATAACCAAATGACTCTCTGGGAGGCAATAAGAAGCCACTGTAGTTTACTTCAGAGAGAGAGAGGATCAGACCTGCATTTTAGGAAAATCACTTTAGTGGCTGAATGGAAGATGGATTGGAGTGGGAAGAAACCTGAGTCAGGTTTCCATAGGCTATTGCAGTAATCCAGGGATGAAGTGATAAGGGCCTGCACTAGAGTGGTGGCAGTGTCAGAGAACCGGAGAGACCATGTTTAAGAGATATTGCAAAGGTGAAATCTGTAGGGCTCTGCAATAAATTGGGTATGGGGGCAGAATTAAGAGACAGTGAGGAATCTAAAGGTGATTCTTAGGTTGTGAACCTGGGAGACTGGATAGGATTAGCCATAGATTAGGCCCAAGTGATTTATGCCAAGGGGATATTATTTCCAGTAATTATTTCTTATAATTTTATTTGTGTATGGAACTCCTAGCAGGGAAATTTCCTCTACTAATGCATATTAGAGAGTTTTGTGGGCCACTACTTCTCTTCATATGTTATCTTTCATGAGAATATAAGCTCCTTAAGGGTAGGTACTCTCTTGCTTGCATATTTTCATTGCTTAATATAGTGTCTAGCACAGAGTAAGTGATTTAATAAATTGCTGTGTTATTCATTCATTCACTAAGTGATATTTACCCAGAATCACACATAGTCAATCTGAGTCAGAGGAAAGAGTAGAACTCAGGTCTCAGACTCACAAATCAGCCCTTTATCTAGTATGCAACATTGCCTCTTTTTAACTATATACATTTGCCCCTTGGGAATCACTATGGCTTAGCAGGAACATGAGTTGATTTGTATAGTATATATTATAACATGTATTTATTTCTATACTATCGCATGCCATGGACAGCCACAACTGCAATTACCAAAATGAATAAACCATCCCATAATAATTTATAGTGACATTTCATATTTCTATAGAACTTTACAGTTTGCAAAAGGGCTTTCATATAGATATAAACTTATTTTTATTATTCATATATGTATATATGTGTGTATGTACATACACATACATATGTACACATACATATATGTGTATACATATATGTGTATATATGTGTGTATATGTGTGTGTGTGTGTGTGTGTATATATATATATATATATATATATATATATATATATATATATATATATATATATATAAATTTTGACCTTACAACAACCCTAGGTCTTTTTTTACTCTTTTTTTTAAAAACAGATGAGTTTAAAAATTAAGTGATATGAGGCTGCCTGGCACAATGAAGGTATGCTGGATTTGGAATTAAGAAAATCCAGATTCAGACTCCTGCCTCTGTCATTTAACAAACTGTGTGGCCCCTGGGCAAGACATTTAATTGCTCTTTCCCTCAGTTTCTTCATCTGTAAAATAAAGATCATAACAGTGCCTGCCCTACAGGGTTGTTGATAGTGTTAAATGAGATCATAAAGCACTTCACATGCCAACTTTAAATCTATAAATAAATGTCAGACAACTTAAAAGTGCTAAAGCAAGAACAAGCCTCTGAGTTTTTTAACAGATACCTAGTTCATCATGCTGCTTCCCTTGCTATTGGAGGAAGTATACTATAGTACAGAAAGAGTTAGATTTGTACTCAGAGGAACTGTATTCAAATCTTGGTTCTACTACTTACTACCCATCTGAATTTGGACCAGTCATTTAAACCCCTTTCAGATTCAGTTTCCTAAACAATGGAGTAGACTAGATCAGAGGTCACCCATGTAGCTGACCTGCAACACTCCTGAGTGTGCCACAACCAGATTAAATCGTAATTGGAAAATATTTAACAAAATAAATGAAAATACAATAAAATACAGATAGCGTACTTTAAAACTAAGTGTGCTATCCACAGAGATTTTTATGTATAGATTAGTGGCTTCCTTTTTTATTGAGTTTGTGTTTCTAATGAATTCGACACTACTGTGCATGATGATCTCAAAAGGCCCTGATCTATTGATTTATGAGCCATTTATGCAAACACATTTATGTTATTGGGTCTGCTTAATAGAAGAGATGTACAGCCGACATGGCATAGTAGATTATAGTAGTAATGATAATAATAGCTAGCATTTATATAATACTTCAAAGTTTGTAACATGTTGCTTTTGAAGGACCCCTGACCCAAAAAATGAGCACTATTCAAACTGTAATAAAAATGTATAATATAGATAATATATTTAAATCAGATTTATTAAAAAATCATACTTATGATTATCCTATGGCCTCTGCTTCATCTCCCCAGCCAACTTCTAGACATCAGCAACATGGCAGCTCAACTGCTCTGACTCCAAAACTGTCTTCACTCATGTTTTCAGCTATTGGCCCTAATTCACCAGAATTCCTACTAATAAATAATTTTCTGTCCCCAACTATACTCCAACTGTATTATGCCAAAAGAAAAACTGCCATACCTAACTTTACTCTGCATTTCATAGCTTGTTAAACCAATTTCAGAGTTATGTTTTCTTACCTTAAGTAGTATCTAGAAACATATAGAATTGAAAAGTAATCTTAGTCCAACCCCTTCTTCTCCCAATTGTGAGAAAATTAAGGCCCAGAGAAGGCAAGTAGCTTACCTTTGGTCATACAGGTGGTAACCAGCAGAGCCTAAAATCTAAATTAGATTATCTGATTCCAGATAACAATACAGGGGCTTTTCTACTGTGTAATACTAGTGGAAAACTTGGTCATTATTGCAGTAGAGGGGTAGGAAATAAGTAGGCAGAATCTGTGACGTTAGAATTAGCAGAACTTCGCCTTCTTTACTATCATGGCCTTAGTGCCTGTGCTCCTGTTCTGGACCTTTTTCATTTTACAAAGTATTGTATAGTATTTCCTTTGGGCTATTCCCCAATTCCCACTCATAAGTTTGCAGGTTGGGTTACCAAGGAGCAACTACCTCAGGTTTTAGGGGAAACGCTCTAATCTGTGGTTAACCTTTGACTCACAAGCCCCCACCAGTGTGCTTCCCATTGATAATCAACCATGATACACAATTAGCTCTTAGCTAAGGCATTATTAATATAATATAGTAAGAAAGGTTACTGTAAAACATTCTTTCCATAAATTTGGGAATTACTGTCTCACAAATATGTACAATGTCCAAACTTAGAAACAAGTGGTAGTAAGCTATGTATATAAGGTAAATGTGTATGGCAAAGGCAACTCAACTCCTGGTTGTTCAAGTCCTAGAATTCTTTTCTCTTTTTATAGAATCTTCATGCAGTTACTGTTGTGTGCAATATCTCTACTAGGCAAGTTGCTCAGGTGGAGTCCCACTTCCTCTCCATAGCTGAACTCTCAACTTCTAGGGCTGGTTATTTCTTAAGTCTTTTCTCTGCTTCCAGAGGTCATTCTCCTTGTAGCTGCTTTCTCAAGTGACTGTCTCTCTGTATCCATGTCTTTCCATAGTATGTATCTTTGCTCCAGGCTGATGACAGTGTCTCCTATTAATCTAATAGCTCTCCTTTCATAAATACATACATACATACATATATATACTGGAGGGGGTGGGAATTCATGCAGGATTTAGTTATTTAAAGCCTTCAGTAGTATGGCTAATTTGTTTACTCAACTAATTCAGTTGTAATTCCCTTTTTGACTCAGAGAGGTGTTAGCATCTCACAGAGGGATCACAGAATGCTCTACTTGTTAATATATTAAAAGCTCATAATTGATATAAACTATATAGCTAAAGGAGAATGGAATCATATCTTCCTACATTATAGTTAAAATAATTCCTTTAAAATTAGTACATACTAAACATTCCTTACATTTTCAGAAAGAACTTGTATAATACCTAAATAATTTAGGCAAGTTAACATTTTCCAATCCAATCTAACAAGCATTTATTAGATAATTCAAGGCAGTTTTAAGGCTGTGGATAAAAAGACAAAATGAAAAATATCTCCTATCCTCAAGGAACTTACTTTCTACTGTGTTTCTAGTTTCACCTTTATATCCTTAATGCTTTTTCTATAACTAGAATTTAAAAATAAAGGGGAACATCCACCAATAAAAAGTTATTACATCATCCTATGTATATGTCTCAGTAAGAGGCCAATGTACACGTCTCACAAAAATGTGACAGATGACATCTCCAGCTCTAATGGAGAAGGCCCATTCAAGCATATCAGATCTTTCCTATGATAGCACATGGATCATAGAATCATAGATTTAGAGCTGAAAGAGATATTAGGGGCCTGCAAGTCTAACCCCCTCATTTTGCAGATGAGAAAACTAAGAGATAGAGTATAGGATTTGATAGTGTCAGACTGCCCTAATTGCAAGTCCAGTGCCCTATCCATTATGCCTATTATCTCCATTGGAACTGGAGGCATCATGGCATAATGGAAGTAATATACTATGCCTTGGGATGCTGCAGCAGCTCCTAGTTGGTCACTATTATGTTTGTATCTAATACTGTATTTGTTGGGTGATTATTTCCATAAAGTCCTTTTCCCCTGCTTCATGTTGGCATAGATGTGACTCCGGGTTCTCAAAAGCTATGAGATGCAAAATAAGACATTCATATACATTCTACCAAGCTGGAAAGGCTTTTGAATACAGTCTTGACAACAGACTCTACTTGCCAAGGACAATCTTAGCTAAATTCAGAAACGTTAATTATCAGTTCACTGACTACTTAATAATTAATCCCTTAGCCATGACAACACATGAAACAAAGAAAAAATGCAAAATGTTCATCAAATGTATTTGCAGCCCATCTGTTTCTATAGCATTGGTGGCATAGTGATGGAAAAGGTGGCAGAGGATTCTAAGAATCTCACAATTTTTAAACCAGCTCTTTAAAAATTTCCTTTATTTTTATAAAGCTTTTAGTATCCCCACACTACTTCCTCCTAATTGAACACTAAAAAAGGAGGAAAAAAGAAAACCTTCAGAATAAATATCCATAGTCCAGCAAAGCATACTTCTACGTTTACTGTGTCCAAAGATTTGTCTTATTTTGCATCTCATTCTATCACCTCTCTGCCATGAGGTGGGTAGTATGTTTTATATTGAATCCTCTGATTCATGGTTTATCATTGCACTGATCAAGTTCAAAAGTCTTCGAAAGTTGCTTTTCTCTATGTTGTTATCCTTGCATTTGAACCTCATCTCTGAACTAGTCAAAGGAGGGAAGAATATACATATATACACAGAGTTGGAGGCACAGCTACATGGGGAGGGAGGTACAGAAATACTTTTCATTCCAGAGAATAAGAGGGAAAGAGGAGAATCAAAGCAAAGGTGGGGTTGGGGGGTGGGGGTGGAGGAAGTGGGATGGAGGAATAAAAGAGATGATAGATTAAGTGAGGGAGTAGTCCTAACCAAAACTCTAATTATGAATGTATAAAAAATATTTTTAGCACCACTTTTTGTGATGCCAAAGAATTAGAAACTGAGAAGGTGTTCATCAATTGAGGAATTGCTGAACAAGGTATAGTATATGAATGTGATGGAATAATGCTGTAAAAAATGATGAAGGGAGGAAGGTTTCAGAGAACCAGAATGCAGGTTGAAGTGGATAGAACCAAGAGAACAAGTTATACAGTAACAACTATATTGCAAAGACAAAAAAAAATATTTAAAAGACTTAGGAACTCTGAATAGAAAAATGACCAAACACAATTCCAGAGGACTTGTGATAAAACTATTCCCCACTCCTGAGAGAATATAGATTGAGATTATTTTTATTTGAGGGGGAGGGGATGGGAAACATGGCCACTGTAAGAATTCGTTTTGCTTGACTATACATATTTGTAGCATGAGGTTTATTTTTCTCTCATTGGGATGAGGTCAAGGTAGGAAAAGAAGGCAGATTTGGGTTGATTTTTAAAAATTAATTTAAAAAAAAGTTTGGTCTGGTCATCCAAGAAAAAAAAGTCATTATATCAATTGTCTTCCTAATTTTGCTCACTTCATTCTACATCAGTTCATTGAAGTCTTCCCAGTTTCCTCTGAAGCTATCATTTTCATCTTTTCTTAAGGCACAATACTATTCCTTTACATTCATAAACTATAATGTATTTAGCCATTCCCCCATAGGAGGGTACTCCCTTAGTTTCTAGTTTTGAGCTGCTATGAAAAAGCTACTATAAACATTTTGGTACATATGAGCTCTTTTCCTCTTTCTTTGATCTCTTTGGACATCAGCATAATAATGTTATTCCTGGGTCAAAGGTCAAGTGCAGTGTTTAATTACTTTCGGGGGCAAAGTTCCAAACTGCTTTCCAGAATGGCTGGACCAATTCACAGTTCCACCAAACAGTGCACCAGTGTTTTAATTAGTGCCTATTTCCTATAACCCCTCCAACATTTTAGACCAGCTTTAAAAAGAAGGGGGAAATTTTTTCCTTGAGAAATAATTAATATTTCAAACTCTTAAATTTTAATGTTATAATATCAAGACTGATTGTCTCAATAGATAGTATTTGATGCTATAAGCTTTTCTCTTAGAATGAAAAACACAAGATTAGATACCAAGTCCTGCTAAACTATAGCTGAGATCAGCAAATGAGGGTATGACAGGCTGGATAATTTCACTTCTTTATATGTTTCATTGCTATCAACGAAATATTGCTTTTTATATTTATGCAAAAGGCTAGGCTTGTCATTTACACTGAAATAAAGGAAACCAGAGTATACTACTTTAAATACTCAAGAATTAGGGATCAGCCACTTCCACCTATAGATGTAACATCCAATTATAGACTGCTGAGAATAAGATTAAGCTGTTCAGGGGAACACAATACACTAAAGCCGCTGGCTTTGTTTCAGTTTCCACATATAGCATTAAATGAGAGATTATAGGTGAAAGCATTTCACAAACTTCAAAATGCTCTTCAAATACAAGGTATTTTTATCACTTTTAATACCACTCTCCTAGTCTTCAAATTTACTGGTGGGCACCTTCTCTGCCTCTGATGTAATTACTTTGTTTTTGGCCCCAGAGTCTTTGCTTTCACCCACACTGTGGGACTTTAATTTTTTGGTCTTCTCATTTTGAAGGTGAGTACCGGCTCAGCTGAGAAATATGTAGGTGTAGAAGTTTGAAAGTAGGAAATTAATGTAGGATCTTCTTAAGAGCTTTGAAAAGAGGCAAGAAATCATCAGTGAAATAAGAACTTATTAAGCACATTCATTGAAAACCAAGGCACTGTGTTCAAAGTCACTGGAATGTTTTGGGGTTTATTGTGTAGATTCCAAGACCTTTGGGCCCAGAGCCTATGTCTTGTTTAACTTGAATAAGGCCAGGTTATTCAGACACTGCAATCTGTCCCTCTCATGAATTCATGTCAGAAAGCAAATTGAATAGCTCTCCTACAGAGGGTTTCCCCACACTGGAGGTCTTTAAGCATGGGCTAGGTGACCACTTGTCAGGTCTATTACAGAAAAGTTTCCTTAGTGATCTCAGTTTGTTTTGTTAGATATTTGAAGGATTGTCATAAGGAAAAGAGATTCAACTTGTTCTACTTGGCCAGGGAGTGCAAAACCAGAAACAATGACAGGAAATTACAAAGTGGGAAATCTAGATTTAATGTCAGAATAAACTTCCTAACAACTAGAGCTGTCCAAAAAGTGCTATAGGCTGTCCACAACATCTTGGGGAATACAAGCATGCACACATCATAGGTAGAGTGTGTCTGTATATTCTTGGGCAAGCCTTATCATTGATCCTTGAACTGAGAGGATGTGATTAGCATAAAGGAAAGAGGAAAAGCTAGTTGTATAGCTTGCCCCAGAGTATGCCCAGATATCCTGGCATACCTGTGAATGCCCATTTCTCAGGAAGTGTTCTATCTCACCTCATTAGAGCTCTTCAAGTAGAGGCCAGATGACCACCTTTCAGGGAAAGTAATAATTCCTTTGAATTCTGAAATCTTGTAATTTGGGAGCAGGCAAGAGGCAGTGGCCACTAAGAATGGAGAGCTACCATTCTAGCCCAGCTCAGGCAAGGTCATGACAGTCATCCAAAGAAATCAACTTTGTATTGCTTTGACCAGCCTCAGGTGTTCTCTGAGCTCAGACAAGTTCAATCATGAAGTCCTGCTATGAATCCAACTTGTCTCATTATTGCTACCCCTCATTGTCAGGGCTACGCCTCACTGTGTAACCATTGGTATAAGGATTGTATCTTGCTAAAACATTTATCACATTCTAAGGAGGAGTCCTAGAATAATGTAAAGATTATTAGACCTGAAGTCAGGAATAATCTGTATTTGGATCCCAACTGTGATACTAACTTTGTCACTGTAAGTCACTAAAACAGTTTTCTCATCTCTGAAATAGGGTTAATAATATTCTACTGCTTCACCAAGTGGCTATGAGGAAATGACTTATGCTCTTAAAATGTGAGTTTTTAATCATAATTTGTGTGTGCATTTTCAACTAGATTGAAGGCAAAGAGTGAGCAGTACAATGGCAGCACAATGCACTGCTGGCTTGCTGATTGGCTGGCATAATTGATAGGCTACCTATAGAGCCATAATCACTATTACCATAATAGCACCAACAACAGAAGAAGAAATCCTTGACAGGGCACAAGATAATCTATGGGCAACATGGGTATCCGAATGTATCTTGCCCTTCGAAAACGGGTCGGAATAGTAAGAATGGCTTCAGCATTGCTAGACTAACTGCATTCCTAGATTTAATAACCTAGTCTTTGCATTTGATATTAACTATGACCCCTAGGAAAAGCTGACCAAAAAGAAAAGAACCTTGATGACTGAGTGCAACCACTTCGAAGGTAGCTTTTTCAAGGCTGTCCTTTATTTTAAAGTTCTATCTTCATGCCACACTGGGTATGTTTGACGTACTTCACTAGCTAGCAACCTTGAAAACTTACCCTGCTTCAGAACTATGAAAGAAATTGAGAGTTTGTTTTAGTCTGAAGGAGAAAGATTAGGTGGGATTCAATGTTCCTCAAGTGGAAAAGAATGCAAGGGGGGCCCAAAACATTATGGCTAATGATATCTTTCTCTACAAAGAATAAGAGGGATAGAGTTTAAAGTCCAGACTTAAACCTTATCACATCAATTCTCTCTACTTTTAAATCTTCAGTGGTTCCCTACTACCTGTGGAGTAAAGTTCAAATTCCATTACCTGAAATTCAAAGTCTTTTGAAGTAGAACAATGGGTAGAATACAGGGCTTGGAGTTGAAAAGAGTTCCAAGTCTGCCTCAAACACATGCTAGCTATATGACCTTGAGCCAAATCACTTAACCTCTCTCAGCCTTACCTCAGTTTCCTCATCTTAAAATCAGAGGATTGGAGTCAATGTCCTTTAAAGTCCCTTCCAGCTGAAAATCTATCATCCTATAACTGTGAAAATCTGGTACCACTCAGCTTTCTAGCTTTATCTCATACAATTTCTCTTCATATAGTTATGCCAGCCAAACTGGAACATCCCATGTCCCTTGAAATTTCCCTGCATTTTCCTACTTCCCTAGCTTTCCTCACATTTTCTCCTGGGCTGAGACTCTCCTTCCTCTCTCTCTTTATCAGAAGTAGGTACAGGCACAAGGAAGCACAGTAGAGACCATGAACCAGAGATGTGTGAAAGGTTCTACCCATATCTGATAAAGGAAAAAAGCAAGAAATGAACTTACACTGTTCATAATACTGGTGTACCCTTGTCAGACCAACTGATTTTTTAACAAGAGTCACATTTTTTGTAGTGGGGAAAGGAGGAAATAATTGAAAAAAGGCTGAGTGAAAAATAGAACCTTTAATGCCTCAGGTGTGGTGGTACAGCTTTTACCTACCCATCTCTTTTAGTGTTATTGTATGTGGCCCTATCTTCAATACCAATGGAGAAAACAGTCAAGATCCCACGTGCATGTCTGTGTTCCCCCAGGTCTTTGAGGGATGTGCTGGAGCCAGCAATCAATCTGTTGCCTGAGCTTGGCATAACAACAATCCTTTGCACTCGCCCCTTGGTGATCTCACCCTCTGGAAAAATCACATAATTATTGTATTGCTTTGACCAATATCATGTACTCTCTGACCTCTGACAAGCACCAGAGAAGCTTGGACAAGTTGTGGTGGCGAAGCCCTGCTGTGAATCAAACTTGTTTCATTGTTGCTGTTACCCCTCATTGTCAGGGCTACAGCTCACTATACAACCATTGGTATAAGTATTGAGATCTCCCCACACTGCCTTGGGTCCTCCCCTAGGGACAGGGCCCCGGCATGTATGTCTAGATCCCTTCCTTGCATGCAAGAAATTTCCCTCACTTTGAAATTAAACTTCTGTTTGCTTCCCTACTCTGACCATCCACAGGTTAGAGGTCAGTTCAGTCCGACTGACACCAACATACCTCTGCTTGTAACCTCTGCTAAATAAGAGTTCATAGCATAATAGGGTCATAGGTTTAGAACTGGAAGGACCTCAGAGGTCATTTAATTCTACCCTCTCATTTTTCAGGTGAGGAAATAGGCCCAGAAAGTTTAAATGACTTGACCCAGATCACACAGATAGTGACAACCAGTGATTCCTACACAGTATCACACCGCCTTCTATTTTATACCATATTGCCTTTTCATCTAAGAAGGGATCTGAGTGGTTAGTGATTATGACTTATTCTGTGTATTTTGGCATTCCCCAACTGAAAAATATGCCTCTTGCTTTCCAGTTTTTTTGCTACTATGAAAATAGCTGATATACTTTTGTATATATGGGTCTTTTATCTCTTTGATTTCTTTGAGATCTCATAGAGAGTTAGAGCTAGAAAGGACCTAAAATTATCTACTACAACACCCTGATTTTCCAGATGATAAAACGGAGGCCCATACTTGTGAAGCAAGTGTGTAAAAGAGCCAGGGATTCCAACCAGGATGTCTGACTCCAAGGCTAATTCTTTCTCTGCTACACTCTTAAGACAAGTAAGATTGGGTATTATACTTGTGCATTTTATTCCCTTTCCAAACTGTAAGCAACAAGAAGACCAGTACTAAGAACTTATGTATCTTTCCCAGTACATACTACTATATGTGGCACATTCTAGATACTCCATAACAGTTTGTTGAAAGAAAAGAGGAAAAAAGAAAATCCTTGATATTTCAGGTTTCTTTTTATTTTTTTATTTTATTATTTTTTTGATATGTTTAGTTTTCAGCATTGATTTTCACAGGAGTTTGAATTACAAATTTTCTCCCCATTTCCACCCCCCCCCACTCCAAGATGGCATACACTCTGGTTGCCCTGTTCCCCAGTCAGCCCTCCCCTCCCCCTTTCCCTTCCTTTCTTGTAGGGCAAGATAAATCTCTATGCCCCATTGCCTGTGCATCTTATTTTCTAGTTGCATGAAAAAAAAAACCTTTTTACTTTTGAACATCTATTTTTTAAAACCTTGAGTTCCAAATTCTCTCCCCTCTTCCCTTCCCATCCTCCCTCCCGAAGAAGTCAAGCAATTCAACACGGGCCACATGCGTATCATTATGTATAACCCTTCCACAATACTCATGTTTTGAAAGACTAACTATATTTTGCTTCTTCCTAACCAATCCCCCTTTATTGAATTTTCTCCCTTAACCCTGTCCCTTTTCGAAATTGTTTGTTTGATTACCTTCATCCCCATCTGCCCTCCCTTTTGTCATCCCCGCTTTTTTTATCTTCTTCCTCCTTCTTTCCTGTGGGGTAAGATACCCAACTGAGTATGTATGGTATTCCCTCTTCAGGTCAAATCTGATGAGGGCAAGATTCACTCATTCCCCCTCACCTGCCTTCTCTTCTCTTCCTACAGAACTGCTTTTTCTTGCCACTTTTATGCGAGATAATGTACCCCATTCTATCTCTTCCTATCTCCCTCTCTCAATATATTC
>CM053622.1:723539894-723558605 GCA_028646595.1 Phalanger gymnotis | reverse complement strand
TCTCTCCTGGTTCTATTTTCCAGGTCAGTGGTTTTTCCAATGAGATATTTCACATTGTCTTCCATTTTTTCTTTCCTTTGGTTCTGTTTTATAATACCTTGGTTTCTCATAAAGTCACTAGCTTCCACTTGCTCCAATCTAATTTTTAAGGTAGTATTTTCTTCAGTGGTCTTTTGGACCTCCTTTTCCATTTGGGTAATTCTGCCTTTCAAGGCATTTTTCTTCTCATTGGCTTTTTGGAGCTCTTTTGCCGTTTGAGTTAGTCTATTTTTTAAAGTGTTATTTTCTTCAGTATTTTTTTGAGTCTCCTTTAGCAAGTCATTGACTTATTTTTCATGGTTTTCTCACATCCTTCTCATTTCTCTTCCCAATTTTTCCTCTACTTCTCTAACTTGCTTTTCCAAATCCTTTTTGATCCCTTCTATGGCCTGAGACCAATTCATATTTTTCTTGGAGGCTTTTGATAGGCTCTTTGACTTTGTTGACTTCTGGCTGTATGTTTTGGTTTTCTTTGTCACCAAAAAAAAAAAGATTCCAAAGTCTGAGTCTGAATCTGAGACCATTTTTTGCTGCCTGTTCATGTTCCCAGCCAACTACTTGACCTTTGAGCTTTTTGTGGGGTTAGGACTGCTTGTAGAGTAGAGAGCACTTTGTCCCAAGCTTGAGGGGCTGTGCTGCTGTTTTCAGAGATACTTCTACACAGCAAGCTCTGCCACAGCAGCACTCCTTCTCCCCCAAGAACTGCCAATCAGGATTGTGGCCCAGATCTAGGCAGGGCAAAGCAGGCTTTGCACTCCTGCTCTAATCTTCAGCTTAATTCCTCCCACCAGGTGGGTCTGGTGCTGGAAGCAACTGTAGCTGTAGTTCTGAAAGCAACTTCAGAGCTGCACCACCTCTGCCACCTCTGGGGTGGTGGCCAACCGCAAACTCCTTTCCCTCTGTTCCAGCAGCTTTTCCCACTAACCTTCCCTGTTGTCTTTGGCTTTTGTGGATTGAGAAGTGTGGTAACTGCCATAGCTCACTGATTCAGGGCCCTACCACCTGTTCTGCTGGGCTCCCAATCTGGTTGGTCCTGGCGTGGCCCGTGCTGGGCTCTGCTCCTCTCGGCTCCCAGCTCCATGCAATAGACCCTTCCCAGCGACCATCCAGGCTGTCCTGGGCTGGAGCCCTGCTTCCCTTTGCTATTTCATGGGTTCCACGCTCTAGAATTTGTTCAGAGCCATTTTTATAGGTGTTTGGAGGGACCTGGCAGGGAGCTTAAGCAAATCCCTGCTTTCCAGCTGCCATCTTGCCCCCGCCCCCACTCAACCTCTTTCAGCCTCCATTTCCTCATCTGTAAAATGGGATCATAATAGCAACTTCCTCTTACAGTTTTTATGAGGATCAAATGAAATATTTATACATAATGTAAATGTTAAAGGCCTGTGCAAATGTTGGCTATTATTATGTATATCTAGACTGGACCTGAAGGTGACCAATGATGGATATATAACTCCCAGATTCCTCTTCTAACCTATTGTCTTTTACTTCAAAATTCATCTCCAGGAATCTTCTGATTGATTCCGGCTGATTCTGTTCAACTAGTTGTATTTCTTCTGAAACAACTGAATCATAGTTTTGTTTTTTTTTATTGAATCAATGAATGTGAATGGAAATGTGGGTATCAGAATGATCATATATCAAGGACTGAATATTATTAATGTTCTTGTCTCTAAATTTCCACAAAGCTTCTAGCATATGTTTAAGCTGATACATTTTTTTAAAGATATTATTAATATTAAGAGATAACCTTGGAAAGTTTTCAGAAACAACCCCGAATTTATGCTCAATAAGTAGAAAGGGATGTGAGTTTTATTTATTTTACTAGCATTTGCTCCTTCCTTTGACAAATATTTATTAAGTATCTACTGTATACAGAACTTTGTACCAAGAAAATGGAGAGATAGGAATTTAGGTAAGACACTGTTCTATCTTCATGAAGCTTATGTCCTGGCAGGTGACAAGATGCACCAATGCTGATACTGTTTATCTAGAACTTTATAATAAGTACACTAAAGACATACAAAATGCTATTTGAGGTCTAAGGGGAAGGTCATATCTAACTGGGGAAAGGATGAGAGAAATCTGAGAAGATTTTGAGGATTTTATGGTATAGTTCACTTGTATTTCAAAAGGCTAAGTAGAAATTCAATACACCGAAGGTCAGAGAAAGGCATTCAAGGCATGAAGAACAGCTTTAGCAAAAGGAGGGAAGTAGAAACTTTTTCATGGTATATGTAGGGTATATATGTGTGTATATGTATGTGGTATATGTGTGTATGTATATATTTACAATGAGTATATGTGTGGTATAGATGTGGTACATATATATACACACACACACACATATATATATGTATATATCTCATATTCAATATCCCATATATTTAGACACACATATATATCTCTATATGGTATGTGTATATACACACATGCAGATATATGTATATATATATCTGTACAAACATAACTTGCCTTATTGCTCCACTTTGCTGTGCTTTGCAGATATTGAGTTTTTTACATACTGAAGGTTTGTGGTAACCTGTGTCAACCAAGTCTATCAGCGTCATTTTTCTAACAGCATGTGCTCACATCATGTCACATTTTGGTAATTATCAGATTATTTCTAATTTATTCATTTTTACTGTATCTGTTATGCTGATCTGTGATCAGTGATCCTTGATGTTAGTATTGTAATTGTTTCAGGGTTCCACAAATCATGCCCATATAAGACAGCAAAATTAATTGATAAATGTTGTGTGTGTTGTGATTGTTCCACCAACCAGCCATTCCCCCATCTCTCTTTCTCTCTCCTTGGCCTTCCCTATTTCCTGAAACAGAACAATATTGAAATTAGGCCAATTAATAACCCTATAATGGCCTCTAAGTGTTCAAGTGAAAAGAGGAGTAAATCTTAATTGATATGGTAAACTTCTATTGTCTTATTTTAAGAATTTTCCACAGCCACTCCAACCTTCAGCAATCACCACCTTGATCAGTCAGCAGTCATCCACATCAAGGCAAGACCCTCCATCAACAAAAAGATTGCAACTTGCAAAAGGCTCAGACAATGGTTAGACATTTTTAGCAATAAGATATTTTTAAATTAAGGTATGTACCTTGGGCTTTTTAGATATAATAGTCTAGCACCCTTTATAGTGCAAACATAATTTTTATATGCACTGGGAAACCAAAAAATTCACGATTCTCTTTATTGTGATATTCACTTTATTGCAGTGGTCTGGTACTGAAACAGAGATACCCCCAATATTTCTGAGATATACCTGTATATATACCCACAATATATGTAGCATGTTTTATATATCTATATGTGTATAGATATATATGTTACATATTATATGCATACATTTTATTTATATACACACACATACAGGTATGTATATATGTATATCCAATGAGAGAAGGCTGAAGGCCATTCTGTTGACTAATAAATTTCTTAACCTTAGTTACAAGGCTGTTGACTCCAAAAGATGCAGGAAGCACCATGTGAAACCTAGAATTAGATGGTACCTGCTCATAGGAATAGAAGAAGACAATAGACACAAACCAGAAGAAATATACCTGGGCAAACAGAATCAGCTGGAGCTAATCAGAGTGTTTCTGGAGGTGGATTTTGAAGTCAAATACGTCTGGAAATTATATCCTTCACTGGTCACCTTCAGGCCCCATCTACTTTTCTAATCCTTCAGTTAAGGAAGATAAAATAACTTGATTTGAGGAGGTGAGATTTAGACAACATTTTCCCAGAGGGAGCATATGCAGTTGCTACAGGCAAACGGCCTATTTTGAAATATAGAAAGACAAGGTACGCTGGGATGAAATGAATGGGAGGAATAGGACCAAAATAGGTTGAGGTCAGGTGGTGAAGGACCCTAAGAGAACTTTTAAAGACAAGCTTAAATGCAATGAAGTCAACACAATGGTCACACAGTGATGAAGCAGTGGCTCCAAGTAGCTAGTGTTAACTTATTACCTCTAGGATAAAATATAAAGTGCTCACTGTGCCAGGCATTGAAAGCCCTATATAATGTGACTCCTAACTCCCTTTCCCAGCTTATATCTCATTCCACATACCCTCCCTTCACTTACTGTGGTCATACTTACTGGCTGGCTATTCCTCCACACACAAAGCTCTACCTCCTATGTCCGTGCCTTGAACAAGCTGTTCCCTCTAATGGGAACAGACTCCCACCTTTGCTCCCCCTCATAGAAGCCCTGACATCTCCTGAAGCACAGACTCGTAGCCACCTTCTATGTGAGGCCTTTCTTCATCCCTTTCATTAGTAGCACTCTCCCTCTGGACAATGCTTCATATTATTTTGTATTGGCTTATTTCCATACATGTTATATTTCCCCATCCCTTAAGTAGAAATACAAGACCCTTGAGGATAGTCACTATTTAGTTTGTATCTTGATATCCTCTCAGACAGATCTCTGGACTTAGAGTCAGAAGACCAGAGTTTAAATCCAGTCTCAGAAACTTATCAATTTTTTGTCTGTGGGAAAGTCACTCTGTCTGCCTCAGTTTCTTCATCATGAGCTAATATTTATTTGTAAAAAATTTTCAAACCATAAATTGTTATATAAATACTAGTTATTATTATTAACACAATAGGTACGTAATAAATACTAATTGAATAGAATTGAATAGAGGCACTTATGACAGACATGGTAGAAAGGGTCTGGATCCATAACCAGGGGATCTTGTTTGTGTCTCAACCCTGATACCCAACTGCTATGTGACATCAGGTGATCTACTGCAGTTCTCTGGGCCTCAGCATCCTGCTCTGTCAAACAAAGAGACTGGACTAGATCATTTCTATGATTTCTTCTGCTAAAATCCTATAAATATAGTTCCTAACCTCAAGAAACTCACAGTCTTCCCGAAATGACCAAAAAATTTTCAAGAAGCAACCAAAGTACACTCTTTACAAAGGCAACATTACACTAATAGTGTAATTGCATGGGGAAGAGTTAATAAAGGAGTGAACAGAACCATAGACAGCCTTGTTGAGTGCAATGAGTTTTGAGCTGGCTTTTTGAAGTAGGCAAAGGATCAAGGACTGGCAGAGCAGAGAATGGGATAGGTGTGTCTAGAATGGATGGCTTATGCCAATCTACAGAGGCAGGAACGGAGCAAGCTGTTTTGTGGAGGGAGGCAAATAGATTCGCTTGGTCGAATTAGACAGTCTTTGTAAGACAATTTGTAAGGCAATCACAAGAACTTAGATTGGAGCAGCAGGTCTGTTGCTGGAAAGGCTTGAAAGGCTGTTGAGTCTAAGGATTATACCATAAGATAGGAAATAACCAGCCACTATTTGTGGAATTTTAGAATTTTGACTGAGAAGAGAGCTTAGAGATCATCTATTCCTCATGTGGCCCACAGGCTATGGGTTGTACAGGACTACTCTAGAAGAACCAGTCTCTGTTAAAATGTAAGCTTTTTGAGGGCATGTTTTTGCCATTATTTGTATTCCCAATACATAGCAGTTTCCAAAATATGCTTAATAAATGCATGTTGACTGGTCTAGAGGAGAAAAAATGTTTAAGAAAGGTCTTTCTTTCAAAAGTATATATGAAGGATCTTAATAGGGAGGAAATAGGGACAGAAAGCAGTAGAACATCCAGGAGCTAGGCATGGTAATGCACACTTGTAATCCTTGCTGCTACAGGAGGCCAAGGCTGGCTTAAACTGCTTAAACTCTAGAGTCCTGATATTCAGTAGGGCTAAAGCTGATCTGGTGTCTGCACTAAGTAGCACCAATATGGTGAGCTCCTAAGGCTCACTAGGCTGCCTAAGGAGTCAGACCAATCCAGATTGCAAAAACAAAGGTCAAAACAAAGCAGGTCAAAGCTTCTTGCTGATCAGAATTGGGATGAGACCTGTGGGTGTGGTGGTGCATTTTCAGCCTAGATGAGATAAGGAGATCTGAGGGAGGGAGGGAGGGAGGGGGAGAGAGAGAGAGAGAGAGAGAGAGAGAGAGAGAGAGAGAGAGAGAGAGAGAGAGAGAGAGGGAGAGAGAGAGGGAGAGAGAGAGAGAGAGAGAAGGAAGGAAGGAAGGAAGGAAGGAAGGAAGGAAGGAAGGAAGGAAGGAAGGAAGGAAGGAAGGAAGGAAGGAAGGAAGGAAGAAAGAAAAGGTGAGGAGGGAGAAAAGGGAAGAAAAGAACTTCCAGAAATAAAGATAGTAAAAGAAATATAAATGTGTACAAAAATATTTGTAGTAGCTCTTTTTGTGGTAGCAAAGAATTGGAAATTGAGGGGATGCCCATCAACTGGGGAATGGCTGAACCAGTTGTGGCACATGACTGTAATGGAATACATTCCATAAGAAATGGTGAGCAGGCAGATTTCAGGAAAACCTGGAAAGACTTCCATGAACTGTTGGTGAGTGAAGTGAGCAAAACCAGAACACTGTGTACAGTAATAGCAACACTGTGTGATGATAGACTTTGTTAGACTTAGCTCTTCTGACCAATGCAATGATCTAAGACAACTCCAAAAGACTCATGATAGAAAATGCTATCCACATCCAGAGAAAGAACCATGGAGTCTGAATGCAAATTGAAGCATACTATTTTCTCTTTCTTTTGTTGCTTTTTGTTTTTTCTTTCTCATGGTTTTGTCCTTTGTTCTCATTCTTCTTTCACAACATAACTAATTTGGAAATATGTTTAATGTGATCATACATCTATAGCTTATATCAGATTGCACACCATCTTGGGAAGGGGGGAGTAAAGGAAGGGAGGACATTTAGAACTCAAAATCTTATAAAAGTGAATGTTGAAAACTAAAAATAAATTTAAACAAGAAACATAAATGTTAGAGAGACTGTGGAAAGGCAGACACATTAACACTGTTGGTGCAACTATGAATTGATTTAACCTTTGTAGTAAACAATTAGACATTATTTGAGAAAAATCTCTAAACTATTCATATCCTGGAATCTCATTACTGGACATATACCCTTAGGAGGTCAAATTCAAAAAGCTTCCAAAATGTTTACAGCAGCACTTTTTGTTTTAGCAAAACAAAAAAAAAAAAAGGAAAGAAGGAAGGAAGGAAGGTAGGAAGAAACGAAGGAAGAGGAGGAAAGAATGAATGTGAGGATCTACGAATTGGAGTTTGGCTTAATAAATCATGATAAACAATTTTTAATAGAATATTTCAATGCTGTAAGAAGCAATAGAAATGAAGCATTCAAAAAATATAGAAAGCCATATGAACTAAAGTGAAGAAAACAGACACAATGTAACAACATACACAATTACTGCAATAATATACATGAAAATGCCATTAAATAATAGCTAGGCTCAGATGAAATGTAAAGACCGGTCTTGTTCCCCAAGGACAAATGATGAAATATTCTTACTACCAAGAGAAGAATTTAGACAGTGGAATGTTGCGCATGCTGTCAAGCTGGTTGTTTTGTCATTTATAACTGCTTTTCTTTGTTGCAGAGGAATGTTCAATCAGGGGCAGAGTTATATTAGGAAATTACTGTGGTGTGAAATAGAAACAACAAGAGACTTCAATAAGCCTTTTTTTTAAAGACAAGAAGCTATTGCAATAATAGCACAGACACATGATAATGAAACCTTAGATCAGATTGGAGGAGATGTAGAAGAGGGAAGGAAGGTGCAAGTTAGTGACTAATTAGGTATTGTGGGGATCCAAAGAAGAGAGGCATCATGCCGCCACTCACCAGTTAATCATCAGACTTCTGTAAACAATTAATGAACAATTATTAAGCACTTGCTATAGGTTAGGCACCCTGCTAAATGCTAGGGGCTCAAAAGGAGGCTAGAGACAGTTCCAGGTCTCAAGGGTCTTACCATCTAAAGGGGGAGACAACATGCAAACAAATATATACAAACAAGATTTATGTAGGACAAATATGAGATAATTAACAGAGAGGAAAGGCACTAGAATTAAGAGGGGTTGAGTAAGATTTAGAGTAAAAGGTGGGATTTTAGTTGGGTCTTAAAGGAAGCCAGGAAGGTTACTAGGTGGAGCAGAAGGATAGTGCTCCAGGCATGAGGGACAGCCAGAGAAAATGCAAGAAAAGAGAAAAACACAAGAAAAGAAATAAAGAAATGACTTTCTGCTTGTGGGAGTAGTGAGCTATGGTGGTGGTGCCTACTGACAACAATGCAATCGTGAAGGGTTGTCTGTCCCAGAAAAGTAGAGAGGGTGAGCTCACTATATCATAAGGTAATTTTTGGCTTTTCTTACAACCAAATGGAGATGTCAACAACTAGATTACTGGACTAGAGGTAAGAAATTTTTTTCTCTTGAGGAGACAAGGCCTGGTCAAGTCACCTCTGAACTTGTTTCCTCATTTGTAAAGGTATGACTAGATGACTTACTTCTAAATTTGCTTCTAGATACCTAGCATTCTGTGACTCTATAAGAAAAGATGGTGGAGAAGCTCACAAGACCAAGCACGCTGGCCTCACTCTTTCCAGAATCTGAGCAAATGTTATTGTACTTACTAATGAGAGTGATTTAGCTTGCTGCCCCCTAGTAGAGTAGTGATATTTAACTAAGTGCTCTTTGTAGGACACTTTAAAATGACTAAGAGCTATGTAAACATGTGGATGTTCTTCCTTTGAGGTGGTTTTCCTTGAGGCCCTTTAAAGAGAAGATTCCAGGAATGTGTCAGTGGAGAAGTATAAGATAGAAACTGCAGGTCAGCTCAGGGGAAAAAAAAAAAGATTCAAAAGAAAGGACTGTAGAGAACATTTAGTCTAATCCTGTCATTTAACAGAGGAGGAGGATAAAGCTCAGAAAAGTGATGAGACTCTTTTGGGGAGTGGGGGTGGGGGATTGTTTTGTTAAATTGAAAACAGAGCAGCAGATGTA
Organism: Phalanger gymnotis; assembly: GCA_028646595.1. Classification (NCBI taxonomy): domain Eukaryota; kingdom Metazoa; phylum Chordata; class Mammalia; order Diprotodontia; family Phalangeridae; genus Phalanger; species Phalanger gymnotis. Next base: position 723,549,682 of record CM053622.1, on the reverse strand, counting down.
GAGTGGAGTGAGCCAGGAAGTTTTTTTCTTTCCAGTCCTTTTATTGGGAAGAGTTTGGTACTCCACCCTCGCCACCTTCCTATCAGACAGATAGAGGAGGCTGGCTGAAGGAAGTGGTGTCAATCCAGGCTTGAGTTAGCAGCCTGGTGACAAGATTTGAGGTGGTAAATTTAACCAGGCAGGTATGTCTTGTTCTATGGAACTGAAACTAGATAATCAGATAAAGCAGTAACTTCAGGGTCTTTCATTCTAACATTTGTACTCCTTCCACTAAACTATGCTTTCTCAGTGTTAGCATGCTGTCCCGTGCTATCTCTCTCTCTCTCTCTCTCTCTCTCTCTCTCTCTCTCTCTCTCTCTCTCTCTCTCATTTTGTCTATGCTTTGTACTTGTATCTATGTACATCTTGTATTCTCTCAGTAGAAAGGAATCTCCTTGAGGGCAGGTACTTGTACCTCTAGGGCCTCAATGCCTGCAACATAGTGTTTAACCTTATTTTTTTTTCCCTTTAATTCTTACTAAAGCATGTAGAAAAATTGGGACATCTTCAAAAAGAGCAAAATATAAAGAATCTGGGTGGAGCTCTAGGTGGCAGAGGCAATTTGATGGCAGCTCAGTGGATAGAGTGCTGGGCCTGGACTTACTAGCTTTGTGACCCTGGGCAAGTAACTTAATTCTATTTATCTCAAGTTTCCTCTTCTGTAAAATGAGCTGGAGAAAGAAATGGCAATCCACTCCAGTATCTTTGCTTAAAAAAAAACAGAACCCAAATAGGGTCCCAAAGAGTCAGACATGACTGAAAAACAACAAATATGGTATTTGTTGTATTGAACTTGCATGTGTAAAGCAAGAAAGAAGGAAAGGTGATAGTTACAATATTCATATTAATATCAATTATATTTGATTGGGCACTAAGAGTTATGGAAGACAAATAAAAAAGGGTCAAATAAGATATCTACCATGAGGCACTATATAGCAAGCCTAGTTCTGGGAGTGAGGGCCAGATCTTACTCTCTGCATTCTCCTGAGAGCTGGAGTGCTCACCCAAGTAATCAGGAGTTCCCCTGATCACCCTAGTTACATATATGAACTCCATCTGTACTCAAGCCCTTCTCTCCTACTGTAGCCATAAGGCTTGGAGGTTAAACTGTCTTAGAAACTGTCAACAGAGCACAACCATCCCTAGGTCCTATGAAACTGGGAAAGCTTCAGATACATATCTGGCAAAGGCATCCATACACTCAGTTAAATAGATGATCAAGGACTACCTAAGAGAGAGACTGAAATAAATAGAAGGCATATTTATTCATGTATCCAGCAAAAATTAATCAGAGATGACTGTGCTAGGTGCTGGAGGAGCTTCCAAGGCTCCGTTGTTTCTGTGTGTTGACAGCTACAGAAGATAGTAATTACCACTGCCCTCTGTGTCTTCCATTCAGACAGTCAGCCTATAAGGGCCTTCAGAATGGCAGGGATCTGTGTCAGAAGCTGGAGAAGATGCCAAGAAAATTAAGAGGGGGTTCATAGCCTATGCGTTTATAGCCTAATTCAGCAGGGCCACAAATGAACGAAAAGTATTTCTTAAACACTTAAAATGTGCAAAGCACAGTGCCAAGTTCTAGGAATAGAAATAGAAAGGGAAATGAGTCTTCCTCTTAAGGAGCTCGTGTTTTAATAAGGGGAGAGAACATATTAAGAGGTTTAAGCTAAAAGTCAGATTGAAAGGACCAATGATCCTTAGGGCATAACAGCAAAAGAGATGGTTGCTTCATGAATAAAGTCATTTTGGTTTCCAATGTTGACCCATTTGACAATGCCAAGGACTTTGGTGGCAATCGATCATTTTCTTTCCAGGTTCTTCTTCAGTAGCCATGACTTGGGGGTGAAGGGGTGGGAAGGGGAGAGTGTTACTTACTGCGGCAACTCTGGACGTAGTTGCCAGGGCATACCACAATTATTGCTCCTCTGTTTGATGTTTATGGAGCCAGGCTGGTAGCAGAGTTGATGGTAGAGGAGGAATTGTTGTTCCTGGGACTCGTAGGCTTATCTGCCTATTAGCAGCAATTGTTGGACAGTTGGTGTTGATAGTAGTGGTATCCTTTTCTACCAGAGTCACTCCTGTCAATGACAGCTGTAAGGTCCTGACCAGAAATGGGACAAATGGTCTTGGAGCAGGCTTTTTAGTTCCCAGGGATCCTGTACTCTGGGGCCTAGGCTGACGCCCCAGGTGAAGAGGTTAAAGCAAAATGATGATAGGTAAGGAACCATAGGTTTCTAGCGGTGCTCGAGACCCCAAAATACCTACACGCAAGGTCCTGCCAAAAGAATTCGACTCAAGCCTTCTCAGCCAAGGGAAAACAAAAAGTTTATTAAGGATTCACCATAATGGGTTGTCTTAAGAAATCCCACCCTTTGTGATGCCTGTTTTCACTAGCAGGCCAGATTCAATATACACAAAGATTGTAGGAGGGATTGAGGGGTGGTCTGGGGTAACTAGAGGAGGGCTTTAGGGAGGATCTTGAGGAGGAGTCTAAGGTGGACAAGATGAGGTCAGATTCCAGGAACCAAGAGAAAGGGATTAAGGGTGGGAAAGTAGCTGAAGGCATGGATATTGATAGTATCAAGGGTGGGAAGTAGCTGGACAATAAAGTGCAAGGCTAGGTAGAGATTTGGGCCTAATGATAATGTAAGGTTTATGGCCTTAGGGGAAAGCCAGATCTAGTTGGAAGATTCAAGGAGAATTCAAGGGGACTCCTAGAGACTGTATTCCAGATTCAAGGGGGTTGCCAAAGACTGTGCCCTCATCACAGGGATCCTAGGGGATGTTGTAGTCAAAGCAGTGGTGGTAGTTTGACTTGCCTGGCCCATGCTTCTTCTGATATCTCCTTGTAGACCTTTAGCTCCTTCAGCTAAGCTGGCTTGCTTTGCTTTGATGGTGCCCATAACCACAGTGTGAGATATGAAGAAATTTTCATTAGAGTGCCCCAGAAATTCCCATAAAAAGACTTATCCTCTGCATTCCCAGGCCAAAAACCCTAGAATTTTCTCTCCCCAGTCATGTTCTTTTCCAGCTCAAACTTTCTTATTATTGATTCCAGTGGGTGCAGAACAGATAGTGGCAATAACAAAGAAAATCAGGGGGAATTAGAGACCTCACTGTGTTAAGAGACTTCATTGCCACCCAGGAAAAATCACGTAAACTTCAATGTCAATTGCTTATGTCTAATTGATGACTGAGACCAGTCTCAATAAACAATACTGAATGAGGGAGGCGAGGAAGGAAAAGGAAAAATGAGTGAAGAGAAATAGGAGTGGGCTTGAATCCTGGCTACCACTAGATTTGCTGCATAATCTATAGCTAGTTACTTAACTTAATGGGGTTCAGTTTCCTAATCTGTAAAATAGTTGGACTAGATGAACTTGCTACCACATCCAAATCAATTTGTCCACAGGCATTTATTAAAGGCCTCCTTATGTGTCAGACACTGGAGATGCAAAGACTTTTTTTAAAAGTCCCTGCTCTCATGGAGCTTGTATTCTAAAGATATATGACTCTTTAATGTGATTTGTAGGAATTGATGAAAACTATTGAAACTAAATAGAAATCTGTTCTATTTTGAGGAAAGGTAAAAACTTTATCAGAAAATTTTGTCACTTTAATGGATCTGTGATCTCATTGATACAAACACCCTCCTTAACTCAGATTGAAACCCATCCATATAACCTTCTCATCTTGTGCAACTATAGCCCACATTCCTCTATAAATATTTCAAAGACACTCCACCCAATTTCCTGGGGGACTTTCCTCTAAATCAGGCTTTCTTACCCTTTGTCATATCATAGACTCCTTTGACAATGAAAACCTAATGAAATGAAAACCTATGGGCTCCTCAAAAGAATTTTTTTTTTTTTTTGCAGGGGAAAAGGCAGGGCAATTGGGGTTAAGTGACTTGCTCAAGGTCACACAGTTAATAAATGTGTCAAGTGTCTGAGGTCAAATTTGAACTCAAGTCCTCCTGACTCCAGGGCTGGTGCTCTACTCACTGTGCCACCTAGCTGCCCCATCTCAGAAGAATATTTTAACTGCATAAAACAAAATACATGGCATTACAATGGAAACAAAAGGCTAGTGAAACAAAGGCATATATTTTTTCTCATCCAAGTTTATGGATCCTCAAAATCTAGTCTCCTCCTGCTCTAGATTTCTTGGTATTGCATTGCTATCAATGGAGCTCACTAGTCAGTCTGTTGTAACTCCTTTTCCAGGAATTTATCTCCTGGATAGTTATCATATATTGTTGAGCAATGATGTCAAACTCAACTAGAGATCCTGGTGGACCCAAATTGACTCAGAAAACCTTAAATTCATATTATCTGTGTTCTGCTTATTTTTATTTATTTTGTTAAACATTTCCCAATTACATTTTAATCTGGTTCCCTCTGCACTTGGAGTTTTGCAGTTTTGCTGGCCACAAACAGGATGCAAATTAGACATCTCTGTTGTAGACTGTACCATGTGGCCCCTCAATCTCTCCATTGGCCTTTGGATGATTTTCAGTGTCGACTCCTTAGTGATATGATTTTCTATGAATTGCAGCCATATGGCATCACTGGAAGAATATGGATATCAAAAGTCAGAGACTCATAGTTTAGGAGAAAAAAAAAATCTCCTTCTAGGTCAAATCGCACAGTGATCCATGTCACTTGAATTTTCACCAATGCTGCTTTTTTATGTGAGTTTATGATGAAAGTCCTTCTGAAACAAGAATGTGGTGACAAATAATTCTTCTGAGAAGTTCAGATCCTGCTGTGAATGTTGGAGGTAGCTATTAAAATGTTCCACAAGAAAGATCACTGTGTCGTACCAGTCTCTTTCCTTGTGGACCATTTTGAAAGCACACATTCTGATACAACATTTTGAACTGTCAGCTTCTCTAGGGTACAGTCCTCAGCACGGCAAAAACCAAGGAGCCACCTGGGAAACGATGTGCTCTTTTGTTCTCAACTGCTGCTGCTACATTCCTATTTCATCTTCTTTTCTTTCCTTCTGTGCTGCTGAGCCCAGTGAAAAAGTTTCCTCTAAATGACATGAGCATAGTCAACCAAAACAAATTCCTATGGTGTGTCCAAAAAGCATTTTTGGTCCTAAATCCATCATGGCTCTGTTATGAGGCAGGCAGTATTCTTTTTCACTCTGGAATCGTGGCTGATCGTTTAGTTGATCAGAGTTCTTAAGTCTTTCAAAATTGTTCATTTTTATAATATTGTTTGATTTCAACTGGATCTTCTCTGCTCCACATCAATCCTCTTAGGCTCCCGTAATTGAACCCACCCCTCCACGCACACACACACCACATAGCACCTATTTCAAACTTCCTCCCCTCTACCCCTCTGTAGGAGAAACTTGCCTCATATTATACTGAGAAATTGAGGTCAACCATCATTACCTCTGTCACTTAACCTTATATGAGCTTCAGTTTCCTCATCTATAAAGTAAGGTCATTGAATCAGATGGCCTCTAAGGTACCTTTTATCTCTCAAATATATGATCCTATGATTCTCTCTGCTTGTCTGTACTTCAAATCCCATCATCATTAATTCCCAGACTCTTCTTGTTTTATTCTCACCCCTGAGGAAGAAGTCACTCTCTTCCTTGCCAAAGCCAGCTGCTATAGTCATGCCCTGGATTCTAATCATTCCTTTTCTCCTCTCAGAGTCTGTCCTTTGTTCCTTCAGTCTTTATCCTTTAATCTTATCCACTCATTGAGTGGTTCCAGCCGATCTGCTGTACCTGATGTTCCCTGTCTCCCATTTCTTTGTACAGATTGTACTGCATACCTAAAAAGTTCTCCATCCTTGCCAGGTTCTTGAGGGCAGAAGATATTTCATTTTCATTTTTGTATTCCTATTGTCTATTATAATACCTGACACATGGTAAATATATCTTAATAAATGCATATGGGTGTGAATTGAGTTTGTCCATTGCTCTTTCCTTACTTCATATAAACATATATAGATCTTACCTGTCCTTTAAAAAAAACACCTTCATTTGACCTTGCCATCACCTCAAGTTATCATGCTATAGAACTTTTTTTCTCTTAAAAATCAGACTCCTAGAAAAGCCATGTGCATAGCTTTGCAAACTTTAAAGCATTATATAAATATTTCCTGTTTTATTATCATTATTTTTTACACTCATTGCCTCTATTTTCTTACGTCCCACTCCCTTCTCAGACCCTTGCAATATGGCTTTCTTCCATGGGACTGAGACTACTCTTAACAAGGTTATCAGCCATCTTTTAATCACTAAAGCCAGTGATGATGTCTCATCCTCTTCCTTCTTGACCTCTCGGCAGCATATGAAACTGTTGATCATTCCTTCATCTTGGATGCTCTCTCTCATCCCTAGGTTTTCATGACTTTGTTCTCTCCTGATTTTTGTCCTGTCTGTCTGGCCACTCCTTCTCAGTGTGCCTTGGTAGATCAACATCAAAGTCCTGCCTTCTTTGTCTTGGCATACCCAAGAGTTCTGTCCTGAGCCCTCTTCTTTTCTCTGTAATTACTCTCTCTCTCTTTGTGAACTCTATCATACCCCTTGAGTTCAACTATCATTTCCATGCATGTGATTCTTGTATCTACCTATTTACCTCCCTCTCTCTTGAGTTCCAGCTCCGTATCACCTGCTATACATCTCCATCTGGATGTACCATAGTCATCTCACACTCAACATGGCTAAAACAGAAATGATTTCCTTGGGGCAGCTAGGTGGTGCAGTGAGTAAAACACGGGCCCTGGAGTCAGGAGGACCTGAGTTCAAATCCCACCTTGACATGCTTACTAGCTGTGTGACCTTGGGCAAGTCACTTAACCTCAATTGCCCTGTCTTCCACCCTCCGAAAAATGGAAAAAAAAAAAAGAAGTGATTTCCTTTCATCCCAAAGCTTTTACTCTTCCTAACTTCCCTCTATCTGTTAAGGGTACCACCACACAACCAAGCTCATAATCTCAAGGACTTTCAGATCCCATCAATTTCTAATTCAACCACCACAGTATCCCTCCTATCCACTCCCTTCTCTCTACTCTTATGACCCTTAGTCTAGTTCGGACCCTCATCACCTCTTACTAGGACTATTGTAGTAGCCTCCTAATTAGTCTCCCTGCTCCAGTCTCTCCTCTCTGCAGCCCATCCTCCATGTAGCTTCCAAATTCATATTCCTAAAGCAGAAGTATGATGTCAATCAAAGTTTTGCTCAATAGGTTTGCATCATTTCCTCTTGCCTAAAGGACAAGACGTAGAACAACTCAATTCACTCTTTTATTTGGCATTTAAAGTCCTTCATGACGTGCCTCCATCTCTCTCTTTAGAATTTTTTCACGTTATTCTCCCTTATGTACCTATATTCCAGCCAAATTGGCATACTTAATATTTCATAGTATTTAAGTTAAAGTTAAATCATTATCATCAGGAATAATAACACATTATAATATGACTTGCTGTTATGTGATATATTGATATTCCATGAACCAAATCCCTTAAAACATTTGGGTAAGTCTATTAGGCAATTGTGAGTATTTTTCCATGGTCCCAGCACTTTGGACAGGAATTTTGCTATATAGTTTCACATGTGTATAATTCCCATCAGGGATTATTCTTTGAGCTATCATATTTTTATTTATTTTTTTCTTATTTTTGGAGGCAATTGGGATTAAGTGGCTTGCCCAGGGCCACACAGCTAGTAAGGGTCTGAGGCCAGTTTTGAACTCAGGTCTTTTTTACTGCAGGTTTGGTGCTCTATTCACTTCACCACCTAGCTGCCCCTCCTTGCCTTAGCTTAAATATAGCAATTTACTAAACAACTTAAAGGCTTCACAGTTTGCCTTCTGGAGCTAGAAGGAACATCTGCATTACTAGATTATATCCACTTGTGGAGCTATCCAGTGACTGAATGAGCATCTATTGTGATGGTAGGCAGAAGGAGTGCATAGTATTGTTTGTTGGTTTTTGTTTATTTCATGAAGTACACATTTTACAGATACTATATTTGCCAATAAAAAGGAAAGCAAAGACCCCTGGCAAGTAGGGAAGAATGACCAAGATGGTAAGAGGACTGGAAGCAGCATGCTGCAATAGAAAACTCTTTGGCTCCGTGGTTGGAGGACCCAGATTCAAAACCTCCTTACTATCTGTGGAGCCTTGAGCAGATGATTTAAACTTTCTGGGCCTTAGTTTTTTTCATCTATAAAATCGAGTTGGACTAGGTGACCTCTGAGGTACCTTCCAGCTCCAGGTCTAGGATCTTAGATTTTATTGGAGGAATCGGGAATACCTTCATAAGCAGCTCAGGGAAGCAGGATAACTAGAAGGGGAATTAATTGGACTTGTCCAGGATTTTCCAAGAGGGTATCATAGGAGGGATGGGTGGAAGTTGGGCGCAGGTATTTTTATTTTGGTCTTTATATTCTAATGCTTTCTACGTAGGAAGTGCTTGGTAAATGCTTTTTACAAATAAATATTTACTTCAAAGGTATAATAACAAATGAATAAATATACTCCTCCAACATACAGGGCTTAATCCTCCCCCCTCCCCACATCCATCCCCACCTCAGTCTTTGGGGAGAGGAGGGGAACAAGTTGATAGCCTAGTTTGCTTCCCATTAGTTTGGAGCCCATTCCTAAACTCCAAGTCCTCAGACTAGATCTCAGGCCCTCCTCAGACTAGAGCTCAAGACACCCTGGTTTCTCCAGGGTGACTGACTGCAACATCTCTCCTGGAATTCTGGCCCCAAGGTCACCATGGCTCCAACTCATGGATCCAGTGGGGATTGCCACCAGTACATGAAACAGAAAGGGACAGAAACAAATACCCCATTTCTCAGGAGAGTTTGGATAAAATAGAGGGGGACAAAGATATTCCCCTCTAGGTTCAATTCATGGTGCCCAAACTGTGTGCTGCAGGAAAGACCTCAAAGGAAAGAGACACTGTCCAGTATGGTCAGTTCTAAAGACAACGCCTGTTCCAGCTATTAGGTGATCAAAGGAAGCTCCTCCCACCTGCCAGGTAGGAAAACACAGAATGCAGGGTGTGTCCATGTTTCTATTACTTGTGCTTGGGCTTGTTTTCCTCTTCTCAAGGCTATGATTGCCATTTTAAAGAAAGAAGGTCACTATTTTAATAATAACTGCTGGTGTTTATTCACATTCTTACAGTAGTGTGAATACTATTGCCCCTTTTTTATAGATAAGGGAACTGAACGTCAGAGCAATGGAAACTTGTCCAAGATCATGTGGCTAGTGAAAGGCAGATCCAAGACTCAACAAATAAAAGTATTTATTAAGCACTTACAATCCAATTACAGTGCTAAATTCTGGGGGGATATAGATACAAAAGCAAGGCAATTCCTGTCCTCAAGGAGCTTACATTCTAATAAGAGAAGACAACAACATATATAAGGGAGTGGTAGATAGGCAAGGAAGCGTATTTTGTTTTGCAGAGTCCTAGAGTTGCTGAGTCCAGGGGCATAGGAGAGTTAATTGGCATGCCCTTTTCAGAAACAATGAAAGGACTGATTTGATTGTTATGCCTAGAACCAGAAGTGCAAATTGGGAGAGACTGTGTGTGCCAAGACTATATGGCAAAGAGATGACCAGGGTGAACATTTGGATGAGATAGGAAGGATGCTCTAGGTCTGGAGCCAGCTAGATATAGTGAGCCATGTGCATTGGCACAAACTCTTCAATCAGAACTGCAAGGTGGCCGGTCCAAAACTGAGTGAAGTAAATAGGGGTGC
>CM053622.1:723517703-723539394 GCA_028646595.1 Phalanger gymnotis | reverse complement strand
GGATGAGAGAGGAATAAGAGAAGAGAAGGTAAGTGAGGGGGAATGAGTGAATCTTGCCCTCATCAGATGTGACCTGAAGAGGGAATACCATACATACTCAGTTGTGTATCTTACTACACAGGAAAGAAGGAGGAAGAAGATAAAAAAAGGGGGGATGATGGAAGGGAGGGCAGATGGGGATGAAGATAATCAAAAACAAACACTTTCGAAAAGAGACAGGGTCAAGGGAGAAAATTCAATAAAGGGGGATAGGTTAGGAAGACGCAAAATATAGTCAGTCTTTCACAACATGAGTATTGTGGAAGGGTTATACATAATGATACGCATGTGGCCCATGTTGAATTGCTTGACTTCTTAGGGAGGGTGGATGGTAAGGGAAGAGGAGAAAGAATTTGGAACTCAAGGTTTTGAAAAAATAGATGTTCAAAAGTAAAAAAGTTTTTTTTTTTTCATGCAACTAGAAAATAAAATGCACAGGCAATGGGGCATAGAGATTTATCTTGCCCTATAAGAAAGGAAGGGAAAGGGGGATGGGAGGGGAATGGGGTAACGGAGGGGAGGGCAGACTGGGGAACAGGGCAACCAGAGTGTACGCCATCTTGGAGTGGGGGGGGAGAAATGGGGAGAAAATTTGTAATTCAAACGCCTGTGAAAATCAATGCTGAAAACCAAACATGTTAAAAATAAATTAAAATAAAAAAAACAATAAAAAAATATATAAATACTTGTTGTTGTTAATAAAACTCCCTCCACTGATGGAATTGGAAAATTCTTTGTTAATTTATAGTGTTAAAGAGTTACCAGGGTTAAGCAACTTGTGTAAAGTCACCCCATCTGCATGTGCCAAGAGCAGGACTTGAGCCAGAGGTTTTTCTGGCTCCAAACTGGCTCTGTCTACTCTTTATTAGGCTGCTCTTTTAATGATTTAATTACGCAGTTTAAAATATCACTCAGACCAAATACTGCAAAGTCCTGCCCATTAAGCTTTTTATCATGCAGAAGGAAACAATTCAGCCAAGAATTCTTCATCTTAGGGCTAATCCAATTAAAATGTCAGGTTAAAATTCTAAAGATTCAACAATTAAATATGAACAAGAAATAGTCTCCCCTAAAATGGGATAAGAATGAATAAGGGAGCAAAGACAACATAGCTCATTTTTCTAGAGGGCATTGTAGTTTTTAATGTACATAAAAAAGCTAGTGATGCCTTTTGCAGCACAGTTGTTTCTGGATATAAACATGAGCCTTCTTGTGACAAAGAAAAACTCAGTCAAGCAAAACCAATAGTCACATTAACTATCCTAACATTCCAGACCCATAACTTCAGTTTTTTTTCTCCAGAGAAAGAAGAGAGTTACACAATACACTTTCTTAACTACTTTACTACAATAGAAGAGAAACTCTTTGAGGACAAGGACTGTTCCATATTTTCCTTTGTATCCCCAGGGCCTAGCATAGTTCTTGGTACATGGCAGACTCTTAATAAATATATGATGAATGAATGGATGGGTGCATGGATGGATGATACCCTGTGAAGTAGTTAGCACAAGCCTTCATATTCTCATTTGATGGATGGATAAGAAAACTGAAGCTCAGGGAGATTAAGTGATTTAGCCAAGCTTTACAGGCTAATGTCAGACACATTACTTGATACTTGCTCTCTTCCAGTCCTTAGTCCTAGGTTCTTGTCCCTTCTTTCATCCTATTTCACTCACATCAGTTACCCCTTTTAATCACAGAACAATTTGTTGAACTGAGAATGTGGGTCCACCAGATGAAGAGGGGCTGGGGACAATCTCAGAAAAACAAAATCCAAAGCCATTCAAGTAGAAACAACAACCAGAGGTTTTAGTGAAGTGTATCAGTAATTAAGGTAGCACTTTTTTTTTTTTACTGTTTTAAAATGCTAAATTAATTAAGTGCCTTCGATTAAGCCTTACTAGGTACAAAGGCCCAGGCCCACACTCTTTTGCTAACTAGGTGTAGAGCCCCAGGCTCACACCCTTTTGCTAATTAGGTGTGAATCCTTCAGGCCCTGAACAGAGTATTAAAAACTCAGGAGTTAGCATTTTGTCTGGGGCTCACTCATGGAAGAGTGGCGAGTGACTCGAGGTAAGCCTGTGTAACTGTCCCCCAACTTTGCTAACCCAGATGTTGGTTTGTATTTGGTCTGTTTATGATGTATGTTTGTAATTTGTATTTGCTCTAAAGTTCAGGTTGCTAGCTTTTCTTCCCAAACTAAGTGAATGATATTTGTATGTGTGATTAAAGTGAGATTGTTAACCCCTTAAAATTACTTTCCTTAGTAAAGCAGATCAAAAGAATCTGTGCTGGCAGCTCTCGTTGCTGGTCTTGTCAGGTCTTACACCCCACAACAGCTGCTAGTACAATTGTTGTCATATAAAGTGGAAGCACAAGAATCCAGCAGTGAAAGACGAGCAGGGAAGAAAGCAAAAGGGAACTTTGGCTCCAGTAAGAGAAGCAAACCCTTTGGAGGCCACAGCCCTGCGGTGCTCCCTGCCAGCCAGAGCACATCTGTGGAACGTTCCAGTTAGTTGCGTGTTCAGTTCTGGTTGCCAAAATTCAGAAAGGACATTGAGCTTGAGAGCACCTGGAGAAGGGCAACCAGAGTGGGAAAAGGCCTCAAGATAAGTTAAAAGAAACTGGAGATGTTTAGCCCAATGAAGAGATTCTGCAATTCTGGGGAGATATTCCAGCTCACCCTTCTCAGCCAAGATCTGATCCCATTCTTTCTGATCCTCATATCTTTGGAGGGGGCAGGGGAAGAAATGGGGAAAAAAAAAGCCTAGAGTTGTCTATGATCTGTGTTGCGGTGGTGGCTGTTGTTTTTAATAGAATTTAATTGCTGCCCACAGAGGCATTGCTTAGGTTGTCCTAAATCAGTTTCCCTTTGATTTGCCAATATTACAGTTTAAAAAATAAAACAAACATGAAATCCCATCCTGTTCATAGCATTCCTGGCTCCCTTCTAGACAGCTAATCCACTATAATCTAATCTTAGTATGAGACTTTCTTTAAAAAGTAAGTGACATAACTGAATTCTTCACCCATCGCACAGATTATGTGCTTTCAGGCCAAAGCTATGAGTTATTGGCTTAGTTTTCTTTCTCAAAATGTATTTAGGTTTTCAGATTCATGTCCAATTCAGCTGCCTCTCCCTGCAAAAGGTTTGTTAAAATAACCTTCATAGGATGTAGAGTTTGAACAGACCTCAGAGATCATCTGGTCAAATCCCCTCATTTTATAAAGAGGAAAACTGAAGCCCTGGAAAAGGAAGTGAGTTGCCAATGTCACATAGATATTAAGCAGCAGAGCCAGAATTTGAAACCCAGGCCCTATGTCTGTCTGTCTGTGTATGTATGTGAGATATGAGTGTGTGTGTGTGTACATGTACACATACATGCACATGTATACCCACATATATGTGTGTGTGTTTACATACACACATATATGCATCTATATGTACATATAGGTCTGTATATATGTGTGACTGTGCAGTTTTATATATGTATTAATTAGTCTTTTGTCACTATAATATAACCACCCCAATTCCATTCAATTCAACGTATAGTTATTAAGTCCCTACTACATATAGGGCATAAGGCTGGGTATGGGGATACAAAGGTGAAAAAATCTCTGTCTCTCCCCTCAAGGAGAATCTAATCAAATATAAGCCACGCTTTCTATATAAGGAGTCTCTTCCCAACCACAGAGTACCTAAGCATTCCCCCAGGCTCTGTAGTCCGGTTTGCAGTTGCTGTTGTTCAGCCATGTCTGACTCTTGGTGACCCCGTGTATCATACTGTAATGGTTTGCCATTTCCTTCTTCAATAGATTAAGGCAAACAGAGGTTAAATGACTTACCCAGGGTCACATAGCTAATAAGTATCTCAGGCCACATTTGAACTCACATCTTCCTGACTCCAGGCTCTATCCACTGAGCCATCAAGCTCCTTCTGCCACCTAGTTTCCTAGAAGTATCCTAACTGCCAGGGAAAGGAGCTCTACATAGACTATGCCCAAATTCTTTACATTTTGCTCTTTTTCTGAAGGTTTCCCAATTCTTCTACATGCTTTAGCAAGAATTAAAGGGGGAAAAATAAGATTTTTACCTATAGAAAACTGATGTTCAGAAAAGGAAATTGGCTTGCCCTGGACTGCATTGCTAACTCAGACCTTTTCCTGGAACTTGCTGAGCCCATAGTACTTGTTGCTGTGTCATTCTGGAGTCGTAATAAAACAAGAAAAAAGAAAGAAAGAAAACAAGACAAAACTTGCCAGGGACAGCCCTTTTTCTCTCTGGGAATTTGCTGTATCCATGCTCCCTCCCCACTGAGACATGAGATATGTTATATAAATAAATAATTACGTTTACTTAGATATTAGATTATAAATTCCTTGAGGGCAAAGTGTATGTCTTTTACCATCTTTGTCAATTCCAGAAGGACAGAGACTCTATCTTTGGTCACCTTTAACATGCTTAGCATAGGAATGGACATAGAGTAAGATAGAATGTCAGCTCCCTGAAGGCAGGTAATGTTTCCTTTTTGTCTCTGTATACCCAGTGCCGAGAACAATGCCTGACACATAGCAGGGGCTTGCTTGTTGGCAGATGCATTAATAGTCAATGCAGGGTAAAAACAAGACAAAATCGTGTTCTAAGGACTAGATATGTTCTTGTGGAGAAATAACATTGGAGTTTCCCAATGTATTCTCTTTGAATGATGCGTCACAAGGAACACTGAATCCTGGTGCTACCTACAATATCTTAAGCTTGCTCTCTGTTATGGTAAAAGTAAAGCTCTCATAAATAGAGCATTGTCATGTATACTATACATGTAGAAGAGGTGTAGGAAGTTGATCAGGGGAGTTCCCCGATAAACTTGACGAGTTTGCAGGACAGAGTGAACCTTTGTTTGGGACTTTATTTCTTTCTGTGGAGTGTGTAGACATATCCATTGACAACACTGGGGGAATGTCTACTGGGGCATGCCTACTGGGACACCTAGAGTTTTTTTTTAAGATATTTTTATTTAATATCTTTTGTTTTCACATCACCTACATTTCTCAACAAAAGACAAACAGCAAGCAATCTCAACTACAATCACTCTAAGACCTAGACTTCTAGAGAGAAAAAGAGGAGTTCCTGGGCAGCAGTAGCAAGGGACTGATACCTGATACCTGATAAAAAGGGATGAAAGACCAGAACTTTGTCCTATGCGACAAACTGTGAGTTACTTACTGTACAATGCAGTTCTGAGGGGAAGGAAGTACCCACTCTCGCAACCCCCAAAATTATTTCCCTTCCTGAGGGAGACCAAGATTTTAGTGTAATACCTTATTATAATGCTGGAGACTAGTATAGATTCCTGGGGTGAAAATGACATTAGAATGTTAAGCAAAGATTCGCCTATCTGCCATATTTCCACTTACCACTTCTAATTCACCCTCTGGGGTCAAACAAAACAAGTCTGATCTCTTTTCCATAGTACAATCCTTCAATTATTTGAAGACAGTTGTCATATACTCTTAAGTCTTCTCTCTTCCAGGCTAAATATCTCCAGTTCCTTCAACCTAGTTGTCATTTGGCAGATACTTTACCAGCTTGGTTACCCTCCTCTGAATCATATCTTATACCCTCTGCCTCACAGTTTTTTAGATGACATTGATTAATGAATGTTTTTTGACTGACCGATGAAAGTAATTTGCATAGCTTGTGTTCTGAATATAGGAGTGATTATTACTGTTAGATATCTTTCTATGCTTCCCTCTACCTCTAGCAGGACTTAACACAGTGGATGAGCAATGCTGTCTATTGATTTGAACTAAATTTCAAGTTATTTCTTTAAAATCCAGAAAACTTTTTTTTAATGGTATAATGTGTTAGTCACTGTCCATCTGAATTATTTTTCACTTTGAGGAATACAATACACATTCACGACTGGGAAAAACTCTGGGGACAGGAATTTGCATTAAGCAAGGAACACTGGCCTTTTCTGAGACATATCTTTCCTCCTGGTGCCAAGTAAATTTAGTCATTTCCTCGGCATAGAAGGCATGGCCATTCTTACATGGAGAAAGAGGCATAAGCCTTCCTAATGGAGGAAAAAAAAAACCCTTATTCTTCAGAATAATGAAGCCCCTTTCCTTGTGATATAGAGAAGTCTTACAAAATGATCTCCACTTCACAAAGGAGGACATTTGAAAATAGAGAAGGGGATAATAATAACTAATAACTTACATTTTTATAAAATTTAATTAAAAAAAAATAAAACCTTTTGTTTATACATAACCTATATTTTCCAGTGTATTCCTCCTCTCTCCTCTTCCTAGAGAGCCACACCTTATAATAGGGAATAAAGAAGGGGAGAAAAGCTCCACAAAACTAATCAGCATATCTTGTGATCCTACTGAAGAATTCCACCATGGAATCAGTGATATAAGACAGTACAGGCTGTACTTGAGCAGATGTCAGATAAGCCCTGAGAACCTAACCCCTGCTTAAGTAATTAGTGTTAGGGAGGAATAGAGCAACTGTTAGTCCTATGAGGCAATCTCATTTTCTGCAGCTGTAACAACCCTACTGGCTAGTCACCCTAAAGTAAAGAGATTGTACAGGGGCCTGCTTCTTCTGAGTGTAATCTAAGAATCCCCTAGAAAAATGAACTACCAGTAACCCTTCCAATCCCTCTCCCCCAAGGGTCCTAAACAGCCACTAGACTTATTCCTAGAATTCAGTCACTTTATTTGTTACTTTGACTTAAGGCTTGAGGTCCTCTACTTGTAAATAATTTGGATGAAAGCATAGGTGACATGTTATTTGTTAATCTAGGAGGGATACAGTGAGAGACAGAATTAAAATTTAAAAAAGGACCTCAGTTTCCTTATCTATAAAGGACGCCTTTCTGGCCTCAGGGCCTCAATTTTCTCATCGGTCAACTGAGGGTATTAGACAAATTGATGTCTATGGCTTTTATTATGTCTAAATCTTAAGATCCTGTGAGCCCAGTTCTCCTGAGTTCTAGTCTCAGGCTTTTTCCATTATGGGATGTAGTTTCTAGAAATCTCAGGGTCTATGTTCCATTGCTAGACTTGGGATCAGAAAGGACTGGGCTTGAATCCTACCTCAGGTGCTGTGTGACCTTGGGCAAATCACCCAAACTCTCTGGGCTTGTTTCTTCAGCTGTAAAAAGAGGGTGCTGCTTGAATTCAATGACCTCTGAGGTCCTTCCAGCCCTAAAACTACTGTAATCATTGAAGTAAAAAAGCTGGAGCCTTTAAAGGTTTACGAAGCACTTTTCTCAGAAAACCCAGTGAGGTAGGCAGTGCAAATGTCATTATTCCCATTGAGGTATGAAGTTTAGAGGGTTAAGCCACATTGGCAAGAGAAGGCAGCAGAGTTGTGGATAAACTCTAGATACTTCCTAGCTGTGTGATTCTAGGCAAATCCCTGAACCTGCTTCTCGGAGACTGTTTATTCAGCTGTGAAATGAGGGGATTTAGGCTGAATGATCTTAAACCTGCCTTCCAGCTCTCCCAGTGTGGGATCCTGGGAAGTTACTGGAAAGACATCACAAAGACTAGCCTGTGGGGTATCCAAGGATACAGTGCTGTTTTGTTTTCTTCTTAGTCCTGGCCCCTGTGAGTATTGTGGATGGGTTTGCATCTTGACCTTAGTGTGTGTTCCTTCAGCAGTCAGTTGTACCTCCCCTAGTGCTTTACGGTAGGAGTTCAATCTGCAGGGACAGGCCTAGGAAGAGAACTGTGGGGCCCATACTCCTATCTAGAGGCTTCATGCCCTGAAGGAAGAAATCACCTTCCCAGGTCAAGAGAAACTCCAGCCAACCCTTTCACCAACACTAACCTTTAAGGTCCCTTAGCCTGTTAAGTCTGCAAATGCAAAATCTCTCTAATCATCCCACTCCTCTTCTTGCCCAAGGCCACTGTCCCCATTCATGCCTCCTTCACCAAGAGGTTATAGACCATTTGCAATATTCTCTTAATAAGCTTCCCTACCTCCAGCATCACCTTTTTCCGTATGTGTGCATATGTATATGTGTGCATATGTATATGTACATATATCTCTATCATGTGCATATGTATATAGCGTATGTATATACAAACATTATACTTACACACTTTACATATGTATATATGTGTTTCAACAATCCAGCTAGCCCCTGCTGTTGGGGTATAAAACCAACAACAACCAGCTCACAGAACAGCTGCAAGTCCGGGTTCTTTTGATAGGCTTTACTAAGGAAAGCAAAGTTAAGGGATTAACAGTTTTACTTTAATCCAGCATACAAATATCATTCACTCAGCTCAGGGGAAAAAGCCAGCACCCTGAGCTTCAGAGCAAGTACAAATTGCAAACATCACAGATGGACCTTGTCTGATTCAAATCTCAATGCATAGTTGCCAGGGTTTAACAAAGTCCCAGCATCAGGGTGTACAAGCTGCAGGGCTCTTAACTACAGCTGCCCGGAGTCTCCACATCAGCATGCTGCCAAGAGTGAGAGCCCTAAGCAAATAGTTCTGTCTTGCCTTTTTATGCACTCTTTAGCCATCATCAAATGTCATCTGAGCCATCAGAACTTAAGCTCTTACTATTGGCTATGGAGTTAGCACCTCCCCCTAGGACCTTGAGGGCTTCACACCCACATCGACTTAGCACCTAATAGCTACAGGTTTGGGCCTACTTGGGAGCAAAGATATAATCAGACCTCCCTTCATGGACCTGGAGCCTCACCTTAGTTACCTAATTTAATCAAGGAGATAAAGGCCAAAACTCTTCAAGGGCACTTGGTTGAATAAGTGCTAAGAGCCCATCTTGGTCACCATATACTATGTGAGTGTATTTTTGTTGTTCAGTTATTTCAGTTGTATCCAACTCTTTGAGCACACATTTGGGGTTTTCTTGGCAAAGACATTGGAGTGGTTTGCTGTTTCCTTCTCCAGCTCATTTTACAGATGAGGAAATTGAGGCAGAGTTAAATGACTTGCCCAGGGTCACACAGCTAGTCAGTGTCTAAAGTCAGATTTGAACTTAGGTCCTCCTGACTCCAGGACTGGTGCTCTATCCACTGCACCACCTAGCTGCCTCTGTGTGTGTGTGTGTGTGTGTGGTTGGTTGATTGTTGTCTTTTGTTCTCATGGAGGACTAAAATGACATCACTATATTGGGGTGAATGCACAGTGTGTCTAACTATGGCTGATCGGACCAATACAAACTCAGAAGACTGTCACAGGTTGGGCACAAATAGTCCATATGAACATTTGGAGTGGACATGTCTAAATTTGTGCATCTCACATTTCTTTTGAGCTACTGCAGTTCAGCTTTGGTCGTAAAGCACAGTGCCTTCTTTGATGTGGGTGGGCCATGCTGGATGACCCTGTGCCAGTGTTTCCCATGTTTCCCAAATGATTCCAAAGTTCTTCAGAGGGACCTTCAGAGTGTCCTTAAATTGCCTCTTCTGACCTTCGTGTGAGCACCTGCCTTGTGAGAGTTCTCAGTAAAATAGTTTTTAGGCAAATGTACATTTGACAGTCAAACAATGTGGCCAGCCCATTGGTGTTGCACCCTCTGCTGTAAAATTTGAATGCTTGGCAGTTTAGCTCAAGAGAGAACCTCAGTGTCTAGTACCTTATCCTGCCAGGTGATCTTCAGAATCTTCCTAAGACAATTCAAATGGAAGCGATTCAGTTTCCTGGCTTGGTGCTGGTACACTGTCCGGGTTTCACAGCCGCGTGAATGAAGTTAGCACTAGTGCTCTATAGACCTTCAGTTTGGCAGGCAGCCTAATACCTCTTCTTTCCTTCAGAGCCTTCCAAACACTGACTTGGCTCTGCTAATGCATGCATCAACCTTATCATCTATGTGTGCATCCCTGGAAAGTAAACTGCCAAGGTACATAAGCTTATCCACAGCATTCAAAATATCTCCATTTGCTGTAATTGCTGGTTCCATGTATGTATGATGTGATGCTGACTGCCTGGTGGAGAATCTGTTTTCTTGGTGTTCATTATCAGGCCAAAATTAGCACAAGTGGCAGAGAATCAATCCGTACCCTGTTGCATCTCAGCCTTAGAGGCTGCACTGAGTGCAAACAAAAAGTCATGCTCCAACTCTCCCTCTACTTTCGTCTTAGCTTGGAGTCTTTTCAAGTTAAATTATTTACCATCAGTAGGGTAGCTGATCTTGTGTTATTTTCATCCTCATTGAAGGTGTCCAACATCATGCTAAAAAGCATAATGGAAAGCATATAGCCCTGCTTCATTCCATTGGTGACTGGGAAAGCATGAGAGCGTCCTCCATTATCCAGAGCCTGTGCAGGCATGCTGTCAAGAAGCTGATGCACAATACTGATGAACTTCCTTGGGTAACCCAATTTTTCCATGATCTTCCACAAGTCCTCACAACTGAGGGTATCAAAGGGCTTGGTCAGATCAACCTTGTATGCAGACCTCTGTTCTGCTACTGGCATTTCTCTTAGAGTTCTTGGGCAGCAAACACCATATCAACTCTTCCTTAGCCCTTTCTGAAGCCACCCTGGCTCTCAGGTAGATGACCATCTTCCAGGTAAAGGATTGGCCTATCAAGGAGGACTCTGGCAAGAATCTTGCCAACAATGACTAAGAGAGAGATCCCACCCACCCCCACCACCCATGTGATTGTCACTGGACGACCTATTTCCTTTTCCTTTATAGAAATGGACAATAGAGGCATCCTTGAATCCCCAGGGGACAACCTGCTCTTGCCATATAACCTGAAAAATTTCAGTCATCTTTTGAATGTGCAGTGGACCTCTAGGCCTTGTAAATCTCAGCTGGCATAGAATCAGTACCAGGTGCTTTGCCACAGAGAGGAGCCTAATGGCATTCAAAACCTCTTCTTCAGGTGGAAATTTAGGTAGAGAGGGATTGACTTCAACCTTGGGTATGACAGTCAATGGTTTCAGGATTGACTGATGACATTCTGTTGAGAACACTATGGAAATATTCAGCCCATCTCTCCAGGATCACGCCCTTATCACTAATAGTTACATTAAGGTAGGACTTTTTTTTTTTTTTTTACTATTTTCTACTTTAGAAATAACGTAATGAATGCCTTTGATTAAGCCTTACTAGGTGCAAAGCCCCAGGCCCACACCCTTTTGCTAACTAGGTATGAATCCTTCTGGCCCTGACAGGGTATATAAGATCCAAGGTTGGCCTTTGACTTTTGGAGCTCTTAGTCACTGGAAGAGTGGTGTGTGACTCTGGGCAAGCCATTGTTAAGAGCTCCCTGGCTCATAAATCCAGATGTTGATGCTTTCCTGGTAACTATGAATTGTGATTTGGTCTGTTTATATTGTGTATGTTTGTAATTTGTTTGTATTTGCTCTGAAGTTCAGATTGCTGGCTTTTCCTCCTGAACTAAATGAATGATATTTGTATGTTGGATTGAAATAAGATTGTTAACCCCTTAAAGTTACTTTCCTTTGTAAAGAAGATCAAAAGAATCTGTGTTAGTGGCCTTCTGTCTGTTAGTCATTGTCGGTTTTACTCAGCCACAGTAGCTGCTAGCCAGATTGTTGCAACACTAATCAATGTGGCTCCATCAGCATTCTGTAGCTGAGATGCACCGTAGCTCCTTGGCCCCTAAATAGCCTTCAGGGCATCATAAAAGCACTTTAGATTGTTATTACCATAAAATTGAATTTCATCTGAATTTCTTGACAGCCCCCACCAGAGGTACTGGTCTTCCCTGACAACCATATACTCCGTATTTATATATAGTAGCCAGGTTAACCATACTGGGAATGGAAAAGGGAGATACTAGAATAGAGGGTCTCAAACTTATTTGGCCTACTGCCCCTTTTTAAAAAATACTACTCAACATCCACCTGAAAATCTACTTTCTTTAACCCTTTGACTTTTTTTTTTAAATTTGCATCATTTCAAAGGCATATAAAATATTTTTTAAATGATACATTTTAAAATTAATAATTTATTGCAAATTTGTGGATTTTTTTCCTGCACTGAAATTTTGATGATGCAATATTGTGTCGTATAACTCCATATCATATTGTAAACAAGTCATTGCATGCATATATTCCTGAGGATGCATGTTGGACTTCTTGCAACTTGCTTGCCTGCCAACATTTGCTTAAGACCTGTCTGCAGACTTGAGCACTGATTGGCTGTAACTTGCATTTTGTGTGTTTATGTGGAAAATAACGTAATTACTATGACTTTAACTGTTACATAACAGATGAAACATGTACAAATGGTTTTGGAAATTTTTGTATCTTCTTTCCTTATGCTTCCACAGCCACCTTATTTTTATTCAATGCCCCCCAATTGCACCCAAGGCTACTACCACCCCTACATGTTCCAGTCCCCCCAGGGGGCAATATCACCCACTTTGGTAACCTATGAGAGAGAGACAGAGAGAAAGGAGAGGAGAGGAAGGCAAAGGGGAGAGAGAGAGAGACAGAGAGAGAGAGAGAGAGAGAGAGAGAGAGAGAGAGAGAGAATTTATGTAGCATAGTAATGTGATGATCAGGCCTCAACATCAAGCTGGTTAATCTGGCTACTATATATTCATCTGTGCGTGTGTGTGTGTGTGTGTGTGTGTGTGTGTGTGTAGATAAATAGATATAGATATCTATCTACATACTCAAAACCCTCCAGTGGTTCTCCTTTGCTTACATGAATTTGTAAGCATGTTTGAATATAATCTAAACTCTTTACAATAATATTTAAAGCTTTTAAAATCTGGCCTCAGCGTGCTTTTCCAGACTTACTCTACTCTTCTTCAGGTCCTCTGAATTCTAGTCAAACCGATCTCTGGCATTTCCAGAACAAACCTGGGGTTTTCTTGCCTCCATGCCTTTTAAAAGTTCCTGGAATGGCCAGCTCAAGTGCTTCTTTATGCAGTTTTCTTCAATTCTCAGAGCCAGAAATGATTCTTCCCTCCTACTAATACTCATAAATCTTTGAGTTTTTGGTTTTCTTTTATTTTTGAACTTCTCATGCCCATTCCTACTCTACTTTGCATTGTACTTATTGGGTAAATGTTGCATTCTTTTCTATTAAATTACAAACCATTTCTAGCAAGGATCCATCAGTTTCTTGTATACAGTAGGAGCTCAGTAAGATATTATTGAACTTAATTGGTTTGTGAGGAGACTATAGAATGACAGAATATCAGAGTTGAAAGCCATCTAGCACAACTCATACTTGAACAGAATCCTCTCTATAATATATCTGATGAGTGGTCATCCAGTAAAAGCTGGATGACCTCTAGTGAGGGGAGAACTCATTACTTCCTGGGGCAGCCCATAGCCCTTTGGGATAGCTCTAGTTTCAAGGACAGTTGGGTTTTTTTTTTTTTTTTTGCTAATTATCAAATCAAATCTGCCTCTTCACAAAACTCTTTGACCTATTGCTCCAAGTTCTACCTTCCTGGAGTGAAGCAGAGCAAGCCAAATCCCTCTTTTTTAGGTCAGTCTTTCATATGCTTTAAGACAGTTGATAATGTATACCCTAAATCTTCTTTTCTCCATGTTAAGCATCTTTGAACTGATCCTCACAGGACAGGGTCTCCCCAGTCTCACTGTCTGAATTGTCTTCATTCTCACAAAGATGTTCATGGCTCTAGTGTAAAAGAGATCAGCTTGCCAGGTTCCTCTGAGGTCTAGGGAGAAGATCAGGCCCTGGTAGAACACTCTGTGGACTGGAGAAAGTAGTATAGCAAAAGAAGGCACTAGTGCTTTGAAGCCAAACTTAATTGTCTTCACAATTTAGCTCAGGGCTAGCCCTGGGGCTTCTACTACAAAGAAGAATGGACTACGTTTTCTTGGTTCGAAGCTAGAAGCTGCTGAGTAAGTTTTATGCAAATACTTAATCCTGACTATTCCTAGTCCTTCCCTCTTGAGAGTCTGCACAGTCAAAAAGAAAAGCTAGCTTTCAAATAATAACAGGGACACCTGTTCTACTGGTGGAATCACCCCTAGGGTGTGTTGAAAGGGAGAGGAGGGGCAAATGCCCAAGTACGGGAATGAGTGGGATGGAGTGGGTACAGCTGGTACTAGGCAGTGATTTAGGAAAACAGCTCTGAAGAAAGAAGGTGCCTCCAGGACAGGTGGGATCAACAGCTTGATGCAATGGGAAAAGCTCTGGGCTTGGAGTCAAAAGATCTGGGCTAGAGTTCCAGCTTTACTACTTTCTATTGACTAGGATGGAGGAGAAAAAGCCCAACACTTGGACTCAGGAAAGACCTGGGTTTGCATTTCAATAGAGGATTTCTGGAGAAAGCAATGTCTTGATTCAAAAAAAAAAAAAAGACTTGAAAAAAGAATACACAGAGGAGTACCAAGAAGTGTGAAGACAGAGACAGGGACTAGGCAACAAGAGATCTCTGTCACCTTGAACAAATTACTTCTTCTTGACTGGACTTTCTCCCCTCATATATAGCATGAGGAGATTAGACCAGATAATAAGCCCAAATTCATCTAGCACTTAACAATTTAAAAAGTTCTTTCCTCATGGCCATTCTGTGCAGTGGGCAGGGAAATGATACCAGATGCCCCAAAAGTCTTAGTGTAGTGACTTTCGGGATGTTCTGTTCTATCCCTATTTACAGAAGAGGAACCAGGCTCAGGAAGGTCAAGTAACCTGCCTATGATCCAACAGCTGGAAAGTGGCAAGTAGAAGGCAAGTCTTATGACCTCCAACCCAATATTCTCGCCACTATCTATAGTGTGGCATTTAAGTCTCTTTAATTGTCTGTAATTTTTGTCTATAAGGAAGGAAGCAAGCATTTTGTTAAGTACCTGCTATGTGCCATTCATCAATACATGAACCAAGAATTACCAGAAGACCAGGCTGGTTTTTGAAGAGGCAGAGGAACTAGAGACCAAATTGCCAATATTCACTGTATTACGGAGAAAACAAGGAGTTCCAGAAAAACATCTATGTCTACTACTGACTACACTGAAGCCTTTGACTGTGTGGATTGCAACAAAATGTGGCAAGTCCTCAAAGAGATGGGAGTACCAGATCATCTTACTTGTCTCCTGAGGAATCTGTATGCAATCCAAGAAGCAACAGTTAGTACTAAACATGGAACAACTGATTAGTTTAAGATTGGAAAAGAAATAAAACAAGGCTATATATTGTCACCTTATTTGTTTAATTTATATGCAGAGTATATCGTGTGAAATGCCAGGCTGAATGAATCAAAAGATAGAAATAAGATTGCTGGAAGAAATATCACCAATCTCAAATATGAGGAATTAAGAAGCCTCTTGATGGGGGTGAAAGAAGAGAGTGTAAAAGTTGTCTTGAAGCTTAACCTCAAAAAACCCTAAGATCTTAGCAACTGTTCCCATTACTGGGGCAGCTAGGAGGCACAGTGAGTAGAGCTCCAGCTCTGGAGTCAGGAGGACCTGAGATCAAATCCGGCCTCAGACACTTGACACACTATTACTAGCTGTGTGACCTTAGGCAAGTCACTTAACCCCAATTGCGCTGCCTTCCCCCATCAAAAAACAAACAAACAAGAAAAACTGTTTCCATCACTTCCTGGCAAATGGAGAAGAAATGGAAGCAGTGTCAGATTTTATATTCTTGGGCTCAAAGATCACTGTAAATAGTGACTGCAGCCATGAAATTAAAAGACACTTGCTCCTTGGAAGGAAAGCTATAGCAAGTCGTTGTAACAATCTTGCTAGCAGCTTCTGTGGGGGTGTAAGATCCACCAACAACCAGCACCCAGAAAGCTGCCAACACAGGTTCTTTGATCTGCTTTACTAAGGAAAGTAACTTTAAGGGGTTAACAATCTCGGTTTAATCAAACATACATACAGCATTCACAGTTCAGGGGGAAAAGATCAGCCCCCTGAACTTCAAGGCAAATACAAACATCAACAGACAGACCTTGTCTAATTCAAATCATGATGCATAGTGACCAGTGCCAACTTCTGGGTTGCAAAGCTGGGGGGGGGGCAGTTTGCAGCTTGCCCAAAGTCTCAACATTCCTTCCATGAGTGTGCCCCAAAAGTCAAACACCAAGCTGTCCTCAATTATATCCTGTTCAGAGCCCTCAGGGCTCTGACCTCACCCAGGTTGGGTGTGGGATAGTTCCCCATCCCCAGTACATATCACATACAACTCAATGACTCCTACTTATCTCAGTGCTGAGAAATACTCCAAGACAAAAAGATCCCACTTTATCTGCCCCATTCAAACAAAGGCCAGAATCATTAAAGGCACTTAAGAAAAGAAAAGCAAAAAGTCCCACCTTAATTACTATTACACAAGTCTGGACAGCATACTAAAAAGCAGAGACATCACCCTAATGACAAAGGTCTATATCGTCAAAGCTATGATTTTTCCATTAGCAATGTATGACTGTGAAAGTTGGACTAGGAAAGCTGAGCACCATTTTGGAATTGTGGTGCTGAAGAAGACTTTTGAGAGTCCCTTGGACAGCAAGGAGGTCAAATCAGTCAAAACTTAAAGTAATTCAGGCTATTCACTGGAAGGTCAAATACTAAAGCTTAAATTCTTTGGCTACATTATGAGAAGATGGGACTTTTTGGAAAAGACTTTGATGCTGGGAAAGATTGAAAGCAAAAGGAAAAGGGGATGGCAGAGGACAAGATGGATAGATTGTATCATGGAAACAATTGTAATGGCAAGCAAAGTGAGACTTTTGGCTGTGTTCTTTTGGAGGGCTTCTCAGCACTAAGGCAATTAAGGGCCTTTGATTGAGCCTTGCTTTTATTTAGATCAAGAGTCTTTGATTGAATCAAGAGTCTTTGATGACCTGCTTAAGTCACAAGAAAGCCTAAGTCACATGAGTTTGAGTCACATGGTCGTGATGCCCTCTGACCCTGAAGAAGTGTATGTATACTCTGAGGTTAGCATTTTACTTGGGGGCTCACTCATTGGAAGAGTTTTTGTGTGATTTGGCCAGATGAGACTCTGGGTAGCTGTTAAGGAGCGCCCCAGCTTTGAAAACCCAGATGTTGGTGCTTCTCTCTCTGGTAACTATGTATGTATTGTTAGGGACAGAAGTTTAGAAGCCCTGTCTGCTGATTTGTGTGCTCTGTTTATATAATTTCTGCTTGTAATTTCTATTTGTGTTTTCTCTGAAGTTCAGGGTGCTGACTTTTTCCCCTGAACTAAGTGAATGATATACATATGTTTCATTAAAGTGATATTGTAAACCCTTTAAAGTTATTTTCCTTAGAAAAAGCAGACCAAAGAACCTGTGCTAGCAGCCCTCCTGTGTGCTGGTGTTATTAGCCTTACACAGCCACAGCAGCTGCAAGCAGCATTGTTGTTACAACATTGAACATGAACTTGGATAGACTTCAGGAGATAGTGGAGGATAGAAGGGCCTGGCATGCTATGATCCATGGGGTCATGAAGAGTTGGACACTACTCACCACCACCAACAACAACATGCCCTCAGGAGGGACAAAGTCCTGAAGGAAAACAGGCGGGTGGAACTGCTGGGCATGGTTTCCCAGGGGCCCAGAGCAGAAGATAATCCCTTCTTCCCAGGGCTTAAGTTGATAAGCCTGGCCTTGGAGGACTGTGCTGAAAGGGTGAATGTCTTGAGATTATATTGTATATGGAGTTTTGAAACAGGAGTGGAGAATGGCCTTGGAGACTTGGAGAATGGCTCTCCTACAGATTTGGCAGGAGGGGCTGGTGAGGAGAAAGAAGAAGCAGACAGGGGCTGCCGAAATATTGATCCAGACAGAGCAGAAGACTGCCTCCATGGGAACTTTGGAAAACTGAAAGCCCTGAGCTGCCTTAGAGCTGACTTTGGAGAGAGGATCGAAATGGTGGAGAACTGCTTACATTCCAGAAGAAGCCAGGTGAGGCCAGCTGGAGTTGGAACCCAGAAGCTTGGAGTCCAGCCCTGGGGCAAGATGGAAACTTTGCAGCAAGACGTTGAGTGTGCTTTTTCCCTGCCTTCCCCAGCCAGAGCAGAGAACTTTGGGGTGAGCAAAAAGGTGGAGAATCACCTACATTGCAATCCAGATTCTGGCAGAAGCCAGGAGGGGCCACCCAGAACTAGACAACCAGGAACCCAGGGGCTTGGAATTCAGCCCTGGGGCAAGATGGAAACTTTGCAGCAAGGTATGAGTCTGCCTTTTTGGTCCCTTCAGCTTGGGCTGCTTGGGATCCAGGAGGGAGACATGGATTTGTTTTCGTTGGGGTGACAGAAGTGCCTTGGACCCCCCAGGGACCCTACCCCATTGGCTTTTATCGTCTAGTCACCCCTCAGGACTTGGAACCGGGGACTGGAACATAATGGGGAGAACAGACCCTAAAAGAACTTTGTTTGGACTCTTTCTTTGAAATTAGGACTTTGGGTGCCATGTGGAAGCCTACAATGGCAGTTCGAGGAGGAGATATCCCCAAGAGAACTCTATTTGTTCATTTGTTTGCTTTAGGACTTTACTAACTAAAGCATGTCTGTGCCTCAGGGTATTGGGAAAAAGCCTGCAATGTCAATGTATATGCTGAAGAAGTACTTTATGAGCTAAAGAGATTAACTTGCTTTGACCTAGGGGTGGACATTTGAATTGTTAACAAGTATTTTGGGAATGATTGCTTGAAGAGATTATCTTGCTGGGACCTAGGGGTGGGTCATGTTTGTATTGTAAACAAATATTTGGGAATGTCACTGAATGATATGTTTTGCTTTGTTGTGAATGATATGTTTTAGTTTCCTGTGTAATTGGATCACAATGTATAATTGGTCAGTGTATGTTCTCGGATACATGGCTGATTAAATTATGTATCCTAGAACAAGGGGTGGAGTGTGTTGGTAAGCAAAATGGGCTTCTTAGCACTTGGTTCAACAAGTGCCCTTGAAGAGTTTGGCTTTTGTTTGCTTTGAGTAATTCAGCTATTTCATTGAATCTTATTAAGTGCTAAGCCCCAGGCCCAAACACCTATTAGGTGTAAAACCTATGTGGGTGTGGATTGGCAACTAAGGTGGGGCCCAAGGATGGGGCTAACTCCAGGGAGAGCCTAGTTTACATGTCTGGGAAAGCAGAAGCTCTTAGACCACGTGGGTTTAAATCTGCCTCTTTGTGACGATTTTAGGTCACATGGGTGAGTCGCATGTGTGACTTACCCCTGACGCTGACAAAGATATAAAAACCGAGAGTTGGCCTCCTCTTCCTTGGAGCTCATTCTCGAAGCAGTAGGGGCGAGCATGACTCTGGGCTACCCCTTGTTCTGAGCTCCTGGGCTGAACCTAGATGTTGGTAACTATGAATCTGTATTGGGTCTGTCTGTTGATGTTTGTACTTTGTTTGTAATTTGCTCTGAAGCTCAGGGTGCTGGCTTTTTACCCTGAACTAAGTGAATGATATTTGTGTGCTGAATTAAAGTAAGCTTGTCAACCCCTTTACCTTGCTTTCCTTAGTTAAGCAGATCAAAAGAACATGTGCTTTCTGGGTGCTGGCAGCTTTCTGGGTGCTGGTTGTTGGTGGATCTTGCACCCCCAAGCTGCTAGCTGGATTGTGGAAACAGGAGGGCATCTGCTTCTTCCAGTCAACCATTACCGAGGGAGGAGTGCAAATCAATAGGAGCTATACTTGTGATATGATCTTATTATATTTACAAAGGGCTTCTAGGTATTTAGAGGAAAAAACCCTTGTCAGTACAAAATATTATTTCATCATTAAAAAAGCTAAAGTCAACATTGCTAGGAGTGTACACACATAGCTCTTGTAATGGCATAGCAAATAAACATTATATAAATCATTCCTGGATAATCTGAAGCCCCAACAAAATCACAGTGACCATATCTAGGGACCCAGCAGGGTGAGAAAAGCATTATTATCATGCGCATTTTACTGATTCAATTCAGTTAAACAAAAACAGTGAGCTCTACGTAATATGGTGGGTGAAAAATGAATGACTGAAGAAAACAAAAGTTTGATCTTCCAAGTGTATCAATTTATTAAGCAATGGATGCCAATCCATGCCAACTGCTTAACAAAGCAGGAACAGATCTCCTCAGCTTAAGCCTGGACCCCAAATACAGGGGGAGACAGACTTTTATGCATTAAAACAATCAAATAAGGCCAATTAATTAAAAGGAAATAATACAACATGAGGAAATCTGATATCTAACTGGAAGAAAGACTAGGGATTTTCCAAGTTGGGAGGGGGAGAGTGAACAGGTGCAATTCCCTGAAATCAGAAAAAGAGGTATCCTGCTCTCCCCAGTGTCTGTAAACAATCAAAGGAACATGGCAATAATAACTGATTGGTGAATATTTTCTAATAAGATATAAGATTTGCTTGAGATGTACAATTATGAGAAAACTACCTGTGTCAGGGCTTTTGGTCAGCACATCCTATTGATTTGTGTTGAGTTGCTTTTCAGTCATGTCTGACTCTTCATAACCCTGTTTGGGGTTTTCAGGGCAAAGATACCAGAGTGGTTTGCCATTTCCTTCTCTAGTTCATTTTACAGATGAGGAACTGAGGCAAACAGGGTTAAGTGACTTGCCCAAGGTCACAAAGTAAGTGTCTGAAGCTGGACTTGAACTCGGGAAGATAGCTCTTCCTGACTCTGGGCCCAGGGCTCTATCCACTGTGCCACCTAGATGCCCAGCATAACCTAGGACCTTGGTTGACAGTCTAAGTAGCAGGGAGAGGTGGTCCTGCCACACAGGGTTAGGTTCAAATAATACAGTAACTTTTTCTCCCAATTCTCACAATTGAATAAATTTTTCTCAAACTAAAAATTTGAATGGACCCAGAATTGACTAGAAATTAAGCTAGCTCCAAAATTGAGTCACAGGATGGATTCAGTTTGGTTTTCTCAGCTCCCACAATTAAGGACTTTCTGTCCTAATCCCTTCAGTAAATAGCGCACAGAACTACAGGCATCAAACTTGAGGGGAGGCATAGTGAGATGAAAAGAATCCTGGACTTGGAGTCAGAAGATCTGGGTTCAGATCCCAGCTCTGACATTTCTAGAGTTGGGTTTTGGCAAAGATAACTTTGCATCGGTTTCCCCATCTGTCAAAGACGTCTCCCATAATGCTTACCTCATAGATTTGTGGTGAGGAAACTGCTTTATAAACCTCTAAAGTCCTTTTTCTTTTCATTTTTTAAAATTTTTATTATTTAATATATTTAGTTTTCAGCATTGATTTTCACAAGAGCTTGAATTACAAATTTTCTCCCCATTTCTACCCTCCCCTCCACTTCAAGATAGCATATATTCTGGTTGCCCTGTTCCCCAGTCTACTCTCCCTTCTGTCACCCCATTCCCCTCCCATCCCCTTTTCCCTTCCTTTCTTGTAGGGCAAGATAAATTTCTACGCCCCATTGCCTGTGTATCTTATTTTCTAGTTGCATGCAAAAAATTTTTTTTTGTTTTTGAACATCTGTTTTTAAAACTTTGGGTTCCAAATTCTCTCCCCTCTTCCCTTCCCACCCACCCACCCTCCCTAAGAAGTCAAGCAATTCAACATGGGCCACATGCATATCATTATGTATAACCCTTCCACAATACTCATGTTGTGAAAGACTAACTACATTTTGCTTCTTCCTAACCAATCCCCCTTTATTGAATTTTCTCCCTTGACCCTGTCCCTTTTCGAAAGTGTTTGTTTTTGATTACCTCCAC
>CM053622.1:723485161-723517203 GCA_028646595.1 Phalanger gymnotis | reverse complement strand
TTGAGTTAGTCTATTTTTTAAGGTGTTGTTTTCTTCAGTATATTTTTCAGTATTTTTTTAGGTCTCCTTTAGCAAGTCATTGACTTGTTTTTCAAGGTTTTCTCTCATCTTTCTCATTTCTCTTCCCAATTTTTCCTCTACTTCTCTAACTTGCTTTTCCAAATCCTTTTTGAGCTCTTCCATGGCCTGAGACCAGTTCATCTTTTTCTTGGAGGCTTTTGTTGTAGGCTCTTTGACTTTGTTGATTTCTTCTGGCTGTATGTTTTGGTCTTCTTTGTCACCAAAGAAAGATTCCAGAGTCTGAGACTGAATTTGGGTGCGTTTTTGCCGCCTGGCCATGTTCCCAGCCAACGTACTTGACCCTTGAGTTTTTCAGCAGGGTATGACTGCTTGTATAATAGAGTTCTGTGTTCCAAGCTTGGAGGGATGCACCAGTTCTGCCACACCAGCACTCCTCCTCCCCCAAGAACTCCCAACCCTGGACTGGACTTAGATCTTCAGCAGGCTCTGCACTCCTACTCTGATCCATCACTTAATTCCTCCCACCAGGTGGGCCTGGGGCTGGAAGCAACTGCAGCTGTAGTTCTGTAGCTGCCCCACCTCCACTGCCCCCAGGGCAGTGGCTGAACCACAAACTCCCTGTCTCCAGCAGCTTTTCCCAGTAACCTTCTCTGTTGTCCTTGATGTTTGTGGGTTGAGAAGTCTGGTAACTGCCACAGCTCACTGATTCAGGGCATTAGGTCACTGCTCTGCCCAGTTCCTGGTATGGTTGGTCCATGCTGCCCACACTGGGCTCTGCTCTGTTCAGCTCTGCTCCCTTCTGCTCCCAGCTCCGTGCGGGATAGACCTTACCCAGAGACCACCCAGGCTGTCCTGGGCTGGAGCCCTGCTTCCCTCTGCTGTTTTGTGGGTTCTGCAGTTCTAGAACTGGTTCAGAGCCATTTTTTATAGGTTTTTGGAAAGACTTGGCGGGGAGCTCACAGTAGCCCCTGCTTTCCAGCCGCCATCTTGGCTCCACCCCCAACACCTCTAAAGTCGTATATAAATGTAAGTTCTTGTTAGTTTTGATTTGGGAAATGTGTTTAATTTCAAGTAGTGGGCTTTATGAAGTGTGAGTTATAGACACCCTGTTTCTTAAAGACTGGGTGTTACCATGGATCATAGATGTTAGGATTTACAGATTTTGTCTCTCATGGTGAAAAGAGGCTGAGGCTGGAACCAAGGAGACTAGGGCTCATGAGAATTTAAGATTGAGAGCTATGTAGACAGAGCCTTAGGGATCTTTTCAATTTACAGATGAGGAAACTGAGGCCCAGCAAGGTTAAATAATTTGACCAAGGTCTATGAATACAAGGTCCTTTGAGTCTAAATCTAGTGCTTTTCCTATCACAGCATTGTTTTACTCAATCTAGTCTTAATTTTGCCACTAATTAATAAGCTGTGCTACCTTGGGCGAAGTACTTCACCTAACTGGGCCTTAATTTTCTCATCTGGAAAAAAGGGAGAACAATACCTACCTGCCCTACCTACTTGATAAAGTTACAACAAGGATCTAATTTGGTAGTACAGGTGAAAGTATTTTTGTAAGACACGCAAAATTAAGGCTGACAATATAATATTTTACAGCACACACTGCGGGAAAACTGGGGTGATTGAATTTGGGGGTAGAGATTGAAGCTAAATAAACAGATTATCTCTGCCCCCTGGGAGTTGTACAATAATCTTGCCACTTTTAAATTTTAAAATTTTACTTTGTCCTTCCTAAGCACTTTGATGTTTGGGGTCCAGGCTTTAATACAAGAGCTATTAAATACTGGTAATGTAGCCAATGGGCGGTAGCTGAGGAGTGAGGGAAGCCAGAAAGCTTTCAGTGCTTTCAAGACATCTGAAAGAGTATATGTGTGTGTGTGTGTGTGTGTGTGTGTGTGTGTGTGTGTGTGTGTGTGTGTTCACACAATCTTCAATCCAGGCAAATAGATCTTCTAGCTGTTCTTCACATAAAGTTTCCATCTTTCATCTGCACACTTTTACACAGGCTGTGCTCATATCTAGAATGCACTCCCTTTCCAACTCTGCCTCCTAGAAACCTTAGTTTCCTTCAAAGCTCTGCTCAAATACCACCTTCTATGTGAGGCCTAGCTCATTCCTCCCAATTTCTAAAGTGTCCTCCTCCATTATACTTATACTTTATGTTACATTTATTTTTATACACTTATATTTGCATAGTGCCTCCTCCTATGGAATGTAAGCTCCCTGAGGGCGAGATATTTCATGTTTGTCTTTTTCTCCACAGAACCTAGTGCACTGGTGAACACATAGTAGATACCTCATAAATGCTTGCTGATTAATTATCTACTTTTTAAAAAAAAATCATGTCTCTACATTATTGGCAAGTAATACATATTTTCTTGAGGGCCAACCCAAGCCACAAAGAAGCATTTAAAAGAAACACTTAATAAAATGTGTATGTTGTGGTGGCCTAAAACATAATGATATTTATAAAAACCCCAAAGCTAATTCTTTTGAACTTTGTGTGGATTCCAATGAATCTATACACATTTAAATTATCATTATGATAATATGTAGCATGGCATAATAGATAAAGAGTAAGTAGTCTTTGAAGCCAAGAAGTCCTGAATTAGAGTTCTACTTCTGCCTTTGCCATATACAGACCTGGGCACATTATTTAATTTCCCAAGACTTTAGGCAGTTTTTCAGGGCTATCATTTGTTTATTTTTTTTTCATGGCAATTGGGGTTAAGTGACTTGCCCAAGGTCACACAGCTAGTACGTGTGTCACATGTCTGAGGCCAGATTTGAACTCAGGTCCTCCTGACTCCAGGGCTGGTGCTCTACTCACTGCACCACCTAGCTGCCCCAAGGGCTATCATTTGTAAAGAAGGTGCTGTCCTGCAGTACTACAGGGTGTTTCCTTACTTGGGTATTTCCTCTGCCAGCAAAATCAGAAGTCTAGTCCTTATATTCTATTATAGGGCTGTCCAAAATACAGCCCACAGTGTGATTTACGCAGCCATCTACAAGTATAGAAATTTACGCGAATGCTTTAGTAAAAGAAGCCGAGCTACCACAGAGCTCTCACTAAAATGGCAAATCAAAATATATTGTCTATTGTTTCCACAAAAACCTAAGGTTGGACAACACCACTCTATTAAATAACCTTGTTACCCTCCACAAAGTCCCACTCCTCATTGAGGGCTGGAGTGTGGAGGTGACCCTGAGCTCTCAAAAGCTATGCCAGTAGAGCACAAACACTGACAGGTCCTCCTATGCTAGAAAGGCTTCATGTAGGGACCCACTGTTTTCCAAGGACCAATCTAGCTAAGTACAGGAACTCTCATTAGCAGTAGTCTTGGGGATATATTCTTTGGGCATAGCAACCCATGAAATAATGAGAAATGCAAAATGTACCTTCATCTTATGTGTTTGGCCCCCTTAGACTTACGCAGTGGTAAAAAGGGAAAAGAGCGTGCTAAGAATAACTTTAGAGAGTCTGTATACTTGACTTAGCTATTGGTATTCTAAATGTGAGGTCCAACAAGAGAACATGTTACTGGAGGAGCTAAAGTGTCTCAATCTTGACATTCTTGCTATAAACCATACAGAAGAAAGAAGCAAGTGGCAGCTAAATGGAAAGCTGAGTCACTAGTTCTCCTTGGAAAGGCAAATGAAGGAGCTGATGGAGTTGTTTTTAGCATGTATTCAGAGGCAACAAGAAAGCTTTCACTAATGACTTGGGCACCTATTCCAGTGCTCATGATACATGTTTGTAAAGAGAACACCATGAGAATGATTGTAGTTTATCCATGAGTATCCAGCTCAGTAGACAAAGTTATAGACAAGGTCTATGGAGATCTCAGTAAGACTCTCCAGTACTATCATGCTCAGTGACTGCAATGCAAAGTTGGAAATATTGGAGGGTGGCCAAAAATATGTTGGAAAAAAATGGAGTATGAAAGAGGAATGAAATAAGCCAAAGATTTGTAGACCACGTAGAAACCATGTAGACCACATCATTAATACTTTCTTCAAGAAATACTTGACCAACTTGTCAAGCAGAGAAACATGGCAGCCATTTTGTAATATTAATTGATTTACAAAATCTTATAGAAGGGGATAGATCAATCAAAAAGCATTTATTAAATACCTACTATGTGCCAGGCATTGTGTTATGATTTGGGGATACAATTATAAGGCAGTACCTGCCCTCTAGAAATCATAGATTAAGAAATGAGACATTTGAGATCCCCTAATCCAACCCCTCATTTTATGGCTGAGGAAACGGAGACCCAAACAGATTAAGTGACTTGGTTAAGGATTTAAATTTACTTCCTTTGACTCCAAATGTTATGTTTTTTCTATAGCATCTGCATTTATATTCTATTGGATGATAAACAATTATAAATAGCACTGACATTGTATGATGAAGAGAATTGTGAATGACTTAGCCGTTCGCAGCAATACAATGATTCGAGACAATCCCAAAGGGCTCGTGATGAAACATTCTGTCCACCTCCAGAGAATAAACTGATGTTGTCTGAATACAGACTGAAGCATACTATCTTTCTTCCTTTCTTTTCCTTCTTTCTTTCTTACTTTTCTTTGTTTGGGTCTTCTTGTACAAAATGACTAATATGGAAATGTTTTACATGACCGCACATGTATAATCTATATCAAATTGCTTACCATATCAGGGAGAGGGGAGGTGTGGGAGAATCTGGAACTCAAAACTTTTTAAAAAATGTTAAAAATAGTTTTAACATGTAATTGGGGGAAAATAAAATATTATTAAAACAATAAGTAGCATTGACTTATGAAACCTAGAGAAAACAGTGGATGATTTAGAGAAAGCTTGAGGAAAGGAGGTCAAAGACTGAAAGAAATCCTCTATATACCAAAATATTTGTAGCAGCACTAGCAAATAATTAGAAATAAAGCAGATATTCATTGATTAGGGAATGGCTAAGTAAAATATGTTACATGAATATAGTGGGATATTACTGTATTATAAAAAACAATGAATTTAAAGAATAGTTAGGATTCATATAGTGCTTTAAGGTTTGCAGAACACTTTACACACATTAATTCATTATTTGATCCTTACAACAGCCCTAGAAGGTAGGTACTGTTATAATCTCGATTTTACAGATGAGGAAACTGAGACAGACAGCAGTAAAATTGACTTGTCCAGAGTCACACAGCTAGTGAGTCTGAAGTCAGTTTTAAACTCAGGTCTCCAGGGTTAATGCTCTAGTCATGGCACTACTTAGCTGCCTTCAGAAAAACATGGGAAGACTTAGATAAACTGAAATAGAGTGAAGTAAACAGAAATAGGAAAAGAATGTATGCAGTTTAAGTACAGCAAGGTAAATAGAATGAAAAAAAATGAAAATATATATGTAATGGCTGAGATTGGCTTTGGAAAAGATATGAAAAATGCATCTTCCTGCCTTCTGTGCAGAGGTGGGGCCTAAGAATATGGACCACTGTATGTTCTGGACTGCCAAACTCAATTGATTTATTGGTTAGTTTTGCTGAATTGACATTTTTCCCCCTTCACACATTGTCTATCAAATAATAGCTATTTAATTAATGCTTGTCCCCTTCTTTGTTTTTTTAATCTTGTCATAAGGGATAATTCTCTGGGAAGGGGAAGACAGAGATGTGTTGCAAAATGAAGGTAATATAAGAAAAAATGTCAATAACAATTAAAGGAAACAATTTTAAATAAAGTTTTGTGAAAGACCTAGCTAAGCAAAATCATCTGAGAGCATTGAA
Organism: Phalanger gymnotis; assembly: GCA_028646595.1. Taxonomy (NCBI): domain Eukaryota; kingdom Metazoa; phylum Chordata; class Mammalia; order Diprotodontia; family Phalangeridae; genus Phalanger; species Phalanger gymnotis. Next base: position 723,511,407 of record CM053622.1, on the reverse strand, counting down.
GGATGAAGTATGGAGGTCAGCAAACAAACATAAGACAGAAAAGATCTAATTTACAAAATATTTGCAAATAAACAAAAACTCTTTTCATTCTCAAGGAAAGTAGAGGCGCCATACTTAGAGACTTTAACTTCACAGTTCCAGATGTGGTTAGAGACAAGGTAGATAAGAGATCACAAGGATAGGAAAAAGTAGTTGATAAGAACAGGGTATCTATAGAGGAGAGCAATCATTTAGTCATGAGGGCATTGAAGGATTAATTCACAAGGGAACTGAATTCAAAAGCATGGAAAATATTTTAGACCTTATTAATACCTGGAAAATGGTAACTAAGGGAGTATCATCAACTACCAAATTATGTGCCTATTCTCCTATCTATACAGAAGTTTAATAAGAATAATATATAACCCAACTGGAGGGTATTAGTAGGGAACAGGCAGGCTTTTGCCAATGATATTGCACAGTAGACCACATTATCACCACTCAATTGATTGAAAGATGTAGAAATATAAGATCCCATGGTGCCTATTGTTTGTTGACCATAAGGTGAAATGAGCCATGAGAACAAATTAAATCATAGACACATAGATCTACAGTTAGAAGGGACTTCATCTAATCCCCTCATTTTATCCATAAATGAACAGAGGCCTAGGGAGGCTGTGATCACAAGGTCATGTAGGTAGTAAAGATCAGAGGCAAAATCTGAAGCCAGGTCCTCTGGTTCCAGAGCCAGTGTTCTTGACATTGTATTGTACTTCCTTCCCTGGAAAACAAACAAGCAAAATTTTATTTAGCAGAACAAAATGCATAGCATTGAATTAGGACCCTTTGTTAAATGGACAACCTAGGGAGCTCATCCCTCAGTACATCAAATCAAGTGCTTTTTTGTGGCATGTCACATGGTACTGTTTGGGTATTAGTGTTAAATATATGGGTCTTCATTTCAGGGAGAAGCATAGGAGCTTTAAAGGAGATCTGTCATTTCCTGTAGGCAATCCAGCCAATTCTCCTCTTCCTAATTCAGGGCTCAACTCAGTATCAATAAGCAGTATCTGCATCTTGGACATGGAAAACTATAATTTCTAAAAAATTAAAGTTGTGCGCCATTCAAAGGGAAATGGAGAGGCATGTGGTATGTATGAGAAGGTCATAATATATGACATATGAGGAGAAACAGCCAACTGAAGTAGAAAGAACTATGTGACTGAAAAAGATGCTCATGTGTCAAGGATCAAGGATAACTGTTGGATGGCCTGTGTGTGCCCCATTGTCATTCTTGTGATCTCAAGAGAAATCAAAGAAGGCTCCCAGGATGGCTGGTAAACTCTCTGTGGAGAACTTAGGGAAGGACACAGAATTGTTGCATAGGATGTCCAGGTATGGAGGGTTGCAATGTATATCACTAGATAGGAATAGCCACATCAGAGTTCACTTCTATTTGAATATTTGATAGCATTATTATGAAAATTGATGCAGTATGGTGGAGAGAACACTAAATTCCAAGTAAGGTGTTGTTGTTGTTCAGTCATATCTGACTCTTCATGACCTGTCTATGGGGTTTTCTTGGCAAAGATACTGGAGTGGTTTTCCTTTTCCTTCTGCAGTAGATTAAGGCAAATAGGTTGAGTGACTTGCTCCTGTCACACAGCTAGTCAGAGTCTGAGGCTGGATTTGAATTCAGGTCTTCCTGACTCTAGGCCTAGAACTGTATCCACTAAGGCAGAATGTGTTCCACATTCCAGTTCTAGTAAGATATTGTGAGCAAGATTTCATTTGGGCTTCTTTCTCCTATACTATCTACCTTATAGGAATGATGTTAGGACAATGCTTTGTAGACCTTAAAGAAATCTTCCTATCCACTGAAATAGATGATGTATGTGAGCTATTACTTTAATTTGATAAATTCTCTAACTGGATATTTTTCTTTTTTTAAAAGAGAGACTTGGGTTGCAAACTAGTTGGCCAAATATTAGCAGAAATACAACTACTACATATTGAAGATTCCCACCCAAAAGTCTCTCATTAAGGGCTATATCAAACGGAAACTCATCTAAAAGGTTTGAAATATGCAGCCAATTAAAGTGTTCATGGTTTGTGTGGAGGGAAAACAGCCAAGAGAGCATTACATTGAGCAACTGTTTTTTGAGAAATCCAGGAAGGGAATGATTCTGACTGGACACCACTTAGTAAATTCTTAAAGTGTTTATAGTGAGTATTGTGCCTGGACACTAGTGTGACTGTTCTACTCACATTTCTTTATCCGCCCGTATAAGAAACATTTTTGAAATTGTACTCCAAGGGTGGGATGCCTTGGGATTCCTCTTGGCTATTTTCCCAACATAGTTTTAGATCCAACCACTTTTTAGAGATATTGTAGAAGGGATTCCTGCCTCAGGTAGGGAGTTGAACCTGCGCTTTATCAGTCATATGACTGAGAGCTAGGAGGCTTAGAGATTATCTATTGCAGCCCTGCCTACCCTACTCCCATTTTGCAGATGAGGAAACCTAAAGCCCAGAACAACTTGCATGGAGTCACTTGGAAAATAAATAAGGCTAGGATTCCAATCCAAGTCTTCTGACTCCAAATTCAATGCCCCTTCTACTGCATTGCTTATTTTTTTTATATCCTAAAATTCTGTAATTCAGAGATGAAAGCGTCAAGTCTCTCTAAGATAAAGCTACCTTTAGCATATTTTGTTGTTCATTTTTCAGTTGTGTCCAACTCTTTGCTTAACATCTTGGGGCCTATTTTCTCATTTGTAAAAATGATGGGGGGGGGGGGCGTGAAGGAGATGATTAGACCATATCTGTGGTCCCTTCTAGCTCTAAATTCTATGTATAATCCTATGATTTGCCTCCCTAAATCGGTTCCTCTGATTTTTCTATTTTTTGTTATCAGCATCATCTTCCTGTCACTCAGGCTCATAAAATGGTAATCATGTTTGATTGTTCCCTTCCCTCATTTATGTCTCCAAACAATTGTCAAGTCCCGCCTCTACTGTATATCTCTTCCATCTGGAGCCTAATCTACATTCCAAGTATGCTCACCCTTGTTTAGTCACTTATCTCTTCTTACCTAGCCTCTTCTTGGATACCTCCCCGCCTACCTATTCTCTGTATTGCTGCCCAAATTATCTTGCTCATTTAACATTATAATCTTGTCATTCTTCCACTGAAAAACCTTCAGTAGCACTGTACCCCTGCCCTGCCATTGCCCACCAATTAAGGTTTAGACTCCTGATTTTGGAAGGCCTTATAATCAGGCTCCAACCAATATGTCAAGACTTACTATAAAACTCCATATTATGATCATATGTTCCTATCCTTGTTCTACTCTCTCATTTATTTATCAAAGTTTCTTCCTTTTTTCCCAAGTTCCATCTCAGCCACCACCTCATCTATGAAACCCTCCTTGAGTCTCCCAGATAAAATTCCTCCATTCTCAAATTTTTCAGGGTGCTTAGTCTGGATGTTTTCTTTGCATTTGTCACACACTCATGCCTCTCATTAGCTTATAACCTTTTGGAGCAAATCTTTGTATCTCCAGTATATTACATAACCATACTAGTTGCCTGATGTTTCATGAATTAAATTGAAGAGGAAAACCCGCAAACTAGGAGTGAATCTAGAGGATAACCAGCCAGAATAGAGAGGGGTTAAAAAATAATAAAAAAAAAAAAAACCCACATGTAATAAAGAGAATAAGAAATTTGAGATGTTTGGACTGAAGATGGAGGTGACAGGATTAACTCTCTTAATAAAAGCAACCCTGCTATATTGGCAAGATCCCTAGATTTGGAATCAATAGACTTAGTTTTTACTAAGCTGTGTGACTTTGGGCAAGTCACTTTACCTCTTGAGTCCTCAAGTTTCTTCACCTGTAATAGGATTGAATCCAGCTCTAAGTTTTTTTTTTTTCCTTCATTTTTACCTGTTTATATGAACAGCTCCTCTGTTATTCCAAAGCATTGAGCTAGGACTAATAGATGTAAGTTCCAAAAAGAATGGCTAAGTTCATAATAAATTTTAAAAAGCAGATTTTGGCTTAATATGAGAATCTTACAATAATTAGAGCTAAGAATGAAAACGATTACTTCATGAGTTAGTGATCACTTTCAGCATTGTAGAGACCATTTCTCCAGGATGCAGAGATAAGTTGAACTTTACTCTTTCAACCTTTTATGATTATTCATGGTGTTCCAAAAGTCTTTGTGCAGTTTTAATCTTCTAAAACTTAAAACTGCACTGAGACTTTTATGACATCTCATAATCAATTCTTGCTCATAAATGCATTTATGGTGAAATTGTCATTTTGGGATGATTGTTCTCAGCTTCTAGGCCACATATTCCTATCCAATTGTCAAATAACCAGAAAATAGGCTAGTTTTAATTCAAGCCTAAGTAAATTATCTAAAGCCAAGCAACAATGCATTCCAGGCATAATGACCTTTGAATTAAAGTTATTAGCAGGTAGTCCCTCCTGAAGTATACAGAGGTGGTAGTATATCAAACTAATATGGCTAGTCTCAAATGAATGGACTATCTTAAAGTAGTAAATTGTCCTTCATGAGGTCTTAAATCAAGCAGAAGTTGATTACCCATAAGTGTTATTGTAGAAGGGATTCCTATTCTAGTGTGTGGGAGAGTCCCCTTGAACTGTCTTTGAATCTTCCCACTTGAGGGGTTTGCCTGAGGCCATAAACCTTTTGATAGGCCCAAATCCCTTCATACTTTTTTTCTTTTTACTCTTAACCTAGCCTTCATCTCATCAAAACCCCATTTTCTTGATTCTTAGTCTAACCCCTAGTCACACCAGTCCCATCAAGATCCTCTTTAGACTGCTCAAGACCTAAACCCCTCCTCCCATCACCCCAGAACCACCCCTAGAGCCCTCCCAGTCTTTCTGTATATGTCTCATCTTGCCTTTCTGAAGGCACTCAGATTCAATCTACTTCAGATTCAATCTAGCCTGCTTGTCAATGCAAGTGTTACAAAAGCTCAGATTCTTTAGAGACTACCCAATAGGGGGAATCTTTAATAAACTTTGTTTTTCTTTGGCTGTAAGAAGGCCTCAACATATAGTTCCCTGACCCCAACACTTTGAGATTGTTGAGACTTGTTGAGATTCTGTGATCTGGAGCAAATGATCTGTAAGCATTTAAAAAGAGTAACTGTAAACCAACATGGGTTCACTTTGAACTGGTCATGCCAAACTAAGCTAACTTCATTTTATAATAAATCAATAAATATTAAGTACCTACTACGTGGCAAGAACTATCTGACCTGCTGGGGATACAAAAAGAGGCAAAAGACTTTCTTCCCTCAAGGAGCTTACAATCTAATGGGGGAGTCAACATGCAAACAAATATATACAAAGCAAGCTATATACAGGATAAAAAGGATATAATTAACAGAGGAAAGGCACTAGACTTAAGAGGGATTAGGGAAGGCTTACAGTAAAACATGGGATTTTAACTGGGACTTAAATAGAAGTCAGATGGTAGAGTTGAGGAGAGAGAAGATTCCGGGCATTTGGAGAGAAAATTCCAAGAGCTGAGACAGAGTATCTTGTTTGTGGGATCAGCCAGGAGGACAGTGTCACTAGATCAAAAACTACATCTCTAGACATAAGTTGTAAGACTAGAAAAATAAGAAGGGTCTAGGTTATGAAGGCCAAACATGACATTTTGGATTTGATCCTGGAGGCAATAGGAAACTACTGGAGTTTGAGTAGGGATGCGACATGATCAGATCTGGGCTTTAGGAAAATCACTTTAGTGGCTGGATGACTGAAGTGGGGAGAGCCTTGTTGGCAGATCCACCAGCAAGCCATTACAATAATCCAGGCATGGGGTGATAAAGGCCTATACCAGAGTGGTGATGTCAGAGAAGTATTTATAATATAAAGGCAAAATTGGTAGGCCTTGGCAATAGATTAAATATGAGGGGTGAAGGATAAGGTGTAGTGAGCCTGAGAGACAGTATGTGTTGCCCTCCACGGTAGGGAAAGTAGGAAGGAGAACAGTTTAGGGGGGGGGGGGAAAGTAATGAGTTCTGTTTTGGACACGTTAAGTTCAAGATGTCTACTGGACCTCTACTTCAAGGTTATCTGAAAGGCAGTTGGAGATGCAAGACTACTTCAAGGCAGGATAGGTAGATTTGACAGTAATTAAAATCCACAGGGTTGGTAGTGTCACCAAGTGAAACACTGTAGAGAGAGGACCCAGGATCAAATCCTAAGCATCTCCTGTCACCTTTGATGAGATGGTGTGATTTAATGAGCCTCCAGCAAAGGAGACAGAGAGGGAGCAGTAGGAAAACCAGGAAAGATTGGCATCCCAAAAATCTAGAGAGAAGAGAGTTTCAGGAAGGAGAGGGTGATCAACATTGTCAAAGGCTGCAGAGAAGTCAGAGAGAATTAAGATTGAGAAAAGGCCATTGGATTTGTCAACTAAGAGATTATTATTAACTTTGCAAGGCAGCTAGATGGTAGAGTGGATAGAGTACTGGCCTGGAGTCAGGAAGACTCATCTTCATGAGTTCAAATCTGGTCTCAGACACTTACTAGCTGTGTGACCCTGGGCAAGTCACTTAACTCTTTTTGCCTCAGTTTCCTCATATGTAAAACAAGCTGGAGAAGGAATTGGCAAATTACTCCAGTAACTTTGCTTAGAAAACCCCAAATGTGGTCATGAAGTGTCAGACATGACTAAAAATGAGTAATTTTGGAAAGAGCAGTTTCAGTTATGGTCCAAAGTCAGATTGTAAGGGGCTAAAGAGAGAAAGAGAAATCAGAGGCACATATTGTAGATGGTCTTGTCAAGTTTGACCAGAAAGTAAACAAGAAATTTAGGACAATAAGTAGTAGAGATAAAAGGACCAAGGGAGGGCTTTTTCAGGATGGGGATGAGAGACTTAGGCATGATTGTAGGCAATATGGAATCAGCCAATAGAAAGGGAGAGATTGAAAATGAGTAATAGACATGAGAGGGTTCTAAGACCCCTAGATGAGAATGCAGTAGACATGGATTTCAATGCAAAATTTAAAAGTCGCATGGACAAGATGAGCTGAATTATAGTTATTAGATAGATTTGTAGCTAAACAGTATTCATGTATCAGTATCAGACTGAAGGTCCTGTTAGATATTTATCCTGTTAGACAGTATCAATTTAGTCACAAAAGGAGCGTATGAAATTTATGGATGAAAGCTAGGAGAGATGCTGAATGAGGAATTGTAGATATCAACTGACAAATACTACACTGAAACTAATGCTCAAAATTAATAGGGATAAACGTAAAATTCTGTACTTAATTTCCCCCTTCCCCTAATCACAGGCACAGTGATTTAGGGAGATATGAAAAAGACAACAGCTCCACTCCTCACCTGAGGTGCCATTCTATTCAGTTGAAGTCCCATCTGTCCCCTCTTGTACTTCGACCCATTTAAGCAAACCCATTAAAAAAATTCACCCATTTCTCCATTGGTATGCTTTGATAGGCTATCATCTGCTTCTTTAAAACATGTTGATAAAGACAACAATGATGTCCATTTTCTAAGTGAATTCAAAGTTTAAAGACCATATATCAATGCATTGAAAACTGAATTATGGAGTCATAGATTGCTGATATGGCCCTTTTTATAGTTGGGTCTCTTCCTGTTTTCAAGTCATGGCATTATGACACATACAGTAATTCCCAATATATATTTGTATTTTGTATTGAGTATTACTCAATTTGTATTATTGAGTATTACTGTTGGATATGTTCAGTAAATGGACTAGGACAAATATGTATTTTTAATTTTAAGTGTGTGTTTGGGAAAAGTTTCTCTAAGAAAATGAGTATTTCTGTCACATACCTACTAGTGGAATATCTTGGAAACTAAAACAGCAACGTTTGATAAAAGTAACAAAAATGACTTCTAACATGACAGATGTGTTCATCTAAAACCATCAGAATTTAAAAGAACATGTACACTGTGAAAATTGGAGAACTATATCAAAGGGCAGTGATGTTCCCAATGCTCAAATATAACAATTACCTCATATATGTCATAGCAAATAATTTCCATTTTCCACCTATGTACTGGTAAAAACCATGTAAAAACCATCAAGAAATGATGTGGCATAACAGAAAGGAGTAAATTTACTAGATTTGAGGCAGGCTAGACTTGGGTTTAGATCTTTGGCACTAGTTACAACCAGAGAACTGTTTCCTCATATGCAAAATGGGTATAATATCTCTAGTACTTACCTTGGAGTTGCGAAGTTCAAATGATAAACATATGCGTTTTGCAAACCTTAAAGAGATCTGTGTATTACTTAATTTAGGACCATATATACAGGCCCAAAGACATAAGCGAATAATCAAAATCAGTAGCAGGCATTCATTCAGGGTTAACTTATGTAATGGTCTGCACCATTACATTTCCTTAAGCATGAGAAATTCACTTAACAATTAGCCTTTAAATTTAGTACTACCAAGAACTGTTAGTATTAGTTTATCCAATTTCCTTCCTTAAAACTTGGGCCTCAGTGCCCTCTACAGCTGATAACAGACCACTGACATCGAGCAATCTTTAAAGTGAACTTGTTTTCAGGAAGAGGAACTGGTTTGTATCTAGATAACCTGTCCCAAGGCAAAAAGCACTTTGGGAATCAGGATGGTACATGTCACCCATTCAACAAACCAGTGAGGCTAGTCGATATTCGTATAAGGCAATTTTTAGGCAGGGGGAGTGAACTTTTGTTCAGTCATAAGAATCAGAGCACAGTAGGCCTTTAAAAGGCTGCCTGAGGTCACTAAGACTTAATAAAGGTGAAAATCCTAGATATACCTCCAGGACCTAATATCAACAATTCCCCTCAATAATCTTTTCAAAAACTATCCTCATTTGCCTGTGCACTTCCTCCTTCCCAGTGTACATACGGAAACCAGTACATACAAGGTAGGTAATCTCTTGCTTACCTAACTAGCTAACATAGAGGCAAAGAGGTCTTCAGATAAAGAAAAATGCCATTACTTTGATGTTAGTGCCATACTAGTTTACTTGTACAGCATTTTGTGGTCCATAGCAAGTTTTGCTGCACTTCCCCTTCCTCTGGCCCACCCCCTTCCACTCCCACTATCACTAGAGAAACCTTTGGATAGATTTGAGACTTCTCCCATATCTCATCAATAAATCCAACTCTGCCTCAACTAATAAAGACCAGTGGTCTCCATTAGAATGTAAATTCCTTGAAGGCAGTAACTATTTTTGCTTTTCTTTGCAAGGTTAATGATATCTTCTAAGAATTATATTAGCTTTAGGTGTTGGGCTAGAGGCAGAGCAGTAATTTATATAGCCTACATGAAATTGAGGTAATAGATTTTAGAGTTGAGACTTGAGTAAACAAACATTGGTATAAGTTGAGAAAATTTTTAACTTAAGCTAACATAAGGTATGTTTAGAGCAAATGGAACCACCATTTGAACCTAGTCCTCCTCCTCCACTTAAAGCACACCTAACTTTTTTTCCTCAGTTGATTAAGGGAACAAGTGAAGGGGAGGTAAGCTGGACATGATTGGGAAGAAGACTAACCTCATTTACAAACACTGCAATCTCAATACTCCCTAAGTAGACATCAGAATAGATTTAGGACTAATGACCTTTTTGGAAGTTATAAAAACAATTCTTAAAGATTTAAAAGGTGAAGTTAAACTTCTTAAAGAACTGTGAAATAAAAGTGGATATTGGGAAGGCAAGATCAAATGAAAAGGACTTTTTAAAAAAAACTGAGGGAAAAATTTTAGTGCTCAGGTAGCCAAAAACACCATTAGAAAAAATTGGCTGTCATACTTTTCTCAACCAGAAACAGAAAATTACCAGATGCAGGATAAAAGGTCAGGTGAGAGGGGAAAAAAAAAATTAGAAATTATAGACTGTAAGGTGCCTCCCCCTCAAAAAACCCCACCCCTACAGAAAAAGTTGTTTAGGAAATTTTAAGATTCTGCTGTAACAGAAAAATGCTTATATCTCAACATAAAGAATCTTACAGAGGAATAAACGTTATGATGAGGAACATATGGACATAGACGCTAATAGAGCAGATAGTGAAAGCAGAATAGGTGCATAGTGTAGAGGTCAAACTGATAAATGTTATGAGGTGCTAGTTTGGCAGCAAACTAGGTTTTAAATCAGTCAAAGCACAGCAGTTCAACAAAGCACAACTCTGAATGTCCTGCTACAATATTGCAGATACTTTCATAAAATTCAGCGTTAACTGTGACATTCTTTGGAAAGATGCTATGAGTGTATCTGACTTCTCTCAAACTAATGTAAATATGTGTAACGTAATGCTGTAAAATTTTGAAACGAGTAACTGGCTCCAAAAACACAATCTTTTCTCCTTAGTGTCTATTTTTCAGATGTCTATCCTATCAGCCATCTATGACCATTTGTTTTAGATGAAAAATTTTTGAAAGGTATATCCTAAGGATTATGTTGATGCTGAGTGAGGTGAATCTTATTGGTCAAATCAGAATTGTAGTCAGTTTCTGCACTCAATCTCACTACAAGAAATCCTATTTGAGAATTATAACTTTTATAAGGAAACTGAGGTCCAACACATTTGTCACTTGCCAAATCACATCATGGCAAAGCTGGAATTCAGCTAACTTCTAAAACCAGTTTTCTCCCACACAATCTACCTTTGAATAAGTGGGCAAATGAATTTGGGAAATGTAGAAAACAAACCCTAATTCAAAACTGAAGACTTTTGGAATCATTCAGTACATTGCTCATTAAATCACTGGGTAAATCCAAGTAAATCAATAGGCTACTCTCCAAAGTTAAATGTCAGAGTACTACCTTGAGAACTCAAACCAAAGCTAACTCAAGCACTGACCCAGAACCACTCTCAAATGTTGTGCTACTCTTAGACTTTGAAATATATACATCTTTTAGACATTTCCAATGCAATCTGGTTCAGTGTCAATATTGTTTTCTTTAAAACCCCCTTCCCTCAATAAGTTTATTCAGAGAGGTAACTTCAGTTGTCCATGCCACTCTTGTCCAGTAATTTGTCAGCACCAGCATTTAGCCACACCTGTTAAAGAAAAAAAAAGGGAGGGGGATTTTGAAGACCAAGCATTAATTACCCGTTTCAACTTTGCTGCTATTTGCTAAGGCAGTTAGTGTGCCCCAATGCAGAGATAGGCACTATGCCTTGCCTGAAAATGGCACAAAAATCTAAAGGCTTTATCTTTCTCTCTAAAACCCAACCCCAAGTAAACATTGTGAGAATTTTTTTTAAAAAGTGGGACAATTACTGAACACTTACTAAACTACTTGCTTTCTTTCTCAGTTACTTTCGTAACATTATTTCCTCATGATTAGATTCTAAATGTACAGTATTAAGATTTCAAATTTTGCCAACTTTTGAAGGGGTATGTGTAATTACCAGAAGTGTTCAACTCTTCACTTTCAAACTTAGAAAGTTTGGTTGAAATGCGTGAGCTACTTTGTGGGGGTGACAACCCAGAGGTTATCTTACATAATTGATGTTTTCACACCACCCCTCACCTTTAATACAAGCTTCAATAAATTAGACCCTCTACTTGACATTACCTAAGCATGGTTCTTATGCACTTTGGGTAAACTAGATATTCCAACTCAATGTATTTGTTTAAATTGGCACTTTGCATGAAGTATTTCCATAGCTCTCTGAGGTAGTTTTAATGTCAATCACTTCAATATTGATCTTTTAAAAATCCTAGTAATATAAGCCATAGGATTCTGTGCTAAAAGCTACCTTGGTGAGATTTAGTTCCAACTCATTTTACAGATTAGGTACCCTGCCAAAGATGATACAGCTAGCAAAGCAAGGATTTGAAATCTGGTTCTTTGCTTTACACCATAAGGCCTAGAAAGCCTAAAAAAAGAACTTGCTTTACAATTATGACATAGGTCTGTGGGTCTAGGGAAAATACTCTGGTACTTGGGGTAGATCTGAAACAAACTCGAAACTTTCAATATTGAAGATCACTGGATAAAACTAACAATCAGTACACACATGATTATCGATATTTAAAAAGTTTTGGATCTTTCATTTAGGGTTACAGTTCTGATGTACCTAATTAGGAGTAAGCAATACCACTATTTGGAAATTAGGGCAAGTATAAAGTTAGCCAAACTACTTAACTTTCTATTCCTGTCATTCTCAGACAGACGTTATCTAATCCAATTTCATTTTGAAGAAGTGGGAAATTAAGGCCCAGAAAGGTTGAGTTCTCTGAGGTTACACAACTATAATTCAGAGAGCCAGGATTTGAATCCTCAGCTTGAAAACTTGTGATTTTTTGCTAATGTCACAGAAAGACTTAAATGATGAAACAACTGCATAAATCTTAACATTTTCTCAAAAGGATATACAATCTAAAACAAAAACCTTTTTCCCGTATAGGACAATTTTTTAAGAACTATTCTCATTTTCAATTTGGAAATAAAAAAATTCTATTAGGTTTGACTTCATTATGCCTGAAAAATAAAAAAAATAAAACATTTCCATTACCAATTAGACTTGCACTGTCACTGTGGGTGGGAAATGTCTAACACGTCTGATATTGAGGTAGAAACTGAAAAGTTTTGTTCCATCCTGAAAGATTCTACGTTAAAGACACTTACCTTAATATATAAAATAAGCATGATACACAGATGCTATGAAGATTTGTAAATGGAAGCTACAAAGTTTTGCTTTGTACACAAATGAGAGCGATAGAAATGTCTCTGAACAGAGGACAAAATACCCAAGTGCTCAGAATACTTTCAAACAATGCGCCTCTTCTTTCCTGACATTTCACTACTCAAGTATTTACAGTAAGACAAGTATGGTGTTTTCCATTTGTTTACGGTAATTTTTTTGTTCTGGATACTAAGTGGAATCTAACCACTAGCTGCCAGAAGGCCTGGGAACTGAGATTTAAAATATTCCCTCCATCCTATCTGGGAAATGACTAATTGTCCTGGCCCCATTTATCCCAATACATCGTTCAGTCCAACCCATGCCCAAAACACAAATCTCCTCAATACATACAACCTCTGCTTGTAGACCAATAATTTGGAATACACTGACACGTTTCCTTTCAGTGCCTTTGATTTTTTCTAAAGAATTGAGAATCCCTGAACTAAAGAATATGTGGTATGGGCAACTGAGGATATGTAACTGACTCACTGAAATCACAGGAGTTCCTGCTGTATTTGTCAGTAAGGAAATGTGTGACATTAAGATGAAACATGATGTACTTGGTCTTAACCCACCTTGCTCCTTGGTAGTAAGTTTTCCTAGTTTAATACGTGATATTTTAAATTGTTAAAAGGTAAGGGACTTTTTGAATGCTGCCAGTACTGTCACCCAATAAAATTTAAATTTCACACATGTGCCAGTTTTTCTAAAGCTTTTTCATCCAATGCAATATGGGTAAAAATATTGGAGAATAGAAGCTGCTTAATCAGTGAATTTCGATCTTCTCTTTTATACAGTTTTCCTAATTAGGCTAGGGTTTATAAATAGCAAAGTTCCAGTGCAACAACATGCCTTAAGATGTCAAATCCCTTCCATATAATGGAATGACATGGTGAAAATGACAGCTGTTCAACTGACAAATTTTTAGGCAAAATTTCACTGAAGCATTATGAATATAAAATCAAGCATTCTAAAGTTAGTTTTTACATAAAGTTGCAATCTCATCTAGGATGTTCCATGAGGCTCAAGGAGAAATATGTTCCTAAAATGAGGAAAGATCAGGCATTCTGAACTATAGTCAATATGCCCTAAATAGTAGGAAAAAACGCACAGCAGTTTTGAAGCATTAACTCACACAGAACATAGCCACAAACAGAAGTTTCGCCAGAACAGACATCATCAATAGCTTTTCCCAGAAAGGCAGTCTCATTATCTCCTCAAATGTAACTGATACTAAACTCCCAGAAGTATACCATAGCACACTTTTTTCAAAGGCAAATGACACTAGATCAAACAGTCCATCATGGCTCTTTAACTGTGATGTCAACAAAGCATGTGACTATGAAGGCTGGAAAAATTACAAAATGCTGCAAAATGCATCAGATTATGAGATACGTTGAATTACATTCTCCTCCTTTTCCCCACACACCAATGTGGGAAGCAAACTTGTTTAATCCGGTTGGTGTTAGTCTTTTTCTTTCCACCAAACAAGACTTCCATTGCAACTTAAAGAGAAGTGAAGATCTTTTCTGTAAAGGAATAAATCTTTTCTATTTAAGGAAAAGTTCCAGATAATTCAAGCCTGTTTGCATGAGGAAACGAGCCATTCAGAGTGATGTGCATAAATTGCTTTTTTAAAAAAAAGTACCTACTTTGAAATAATCTTCAAATTTTTTTTCACAACAAACATGGAAAAAATAGGCAGGATTATTACTTCTACTCAAAGGTGTGCAGTTAAAGAGTTTTAGAAGCAAAAGAGATATACATAGTACTTTTTCCTTGTACTTACCGTTTTTACTTACAAGAATCACTTTAGAATGAAAACGTTTCCAGATGTATAGCGCAAACTTATTCCCATATGCCTTTTTTATCATTGTATTCATTACAAATGATGCCAAGAGATCATCAAAACCTTAAACCAAAGAAAGCCCACTACTTTTGTTAAGCTGTTCCCAAAATCACATTTAAAAAAAGACAACTTGTTTTTATCACCTGCATACATCTGAAAGAAAGAGCTTTTAATTAGTTTCCAAATTTTTTCTTCTAGTTTTCCACTTTTGTCCAAGGATAACCTCAAATATACTTTTATTTATTCAACTATCACCAAGACCTAAAGTATACCCTTTTACTGATTCAAATTTTTTGAACAGGAGGATAAAGGAGAGAAATGATAGAACACAGAAGATCAGATGGGTCTTCAGAAACCCTTAAGAGGAAAACAAATTTCATTCCATTTCCATTGTGTTGACAGACTCTGAAAAAGAACAAAAACAGGATGGCTTTAATTATATAACTGAAAATCATAGTTCACGATACTTCATTTCAGATTCCATTATCTTATAGGAAAATGCAAAAAAGCAAAATCATGTTCCTCAAAGAGACACCAAATTTGGGGGTCCCACAATTGAACCCGAAACCGTTTTCTAAAGGGGAAAATTAAAACTCCATCACCACCCTCCCTCTTCACTCCCATGTGAAGGGGTCTGCTATCACTTTCCCGGGGTGGGACAAAAGCTTGCTCTCCAGCTCTAGGAAGGGGCATTACTGATGAAAAATCTCTACCCCAACAGTCAGTCGTCCCACCAAGGTCATTCCTTATATTGAAAAAAAAAATCTTACCACATCTGTCCTCATTTGCTGATAGACAGGAGCCCCTGGGTGTCTCAGTAACACTACCTTAATCCTCCCCCCTTCCTGTTGCTGGGCCATTTAACATCTGGCTGGCCAAAGTCCAAACCTGACCAAGTAGTTTAAAGACTGCAAGTAGTGTCTCCCGATCTTCTTTTTCTTTTTTTTTTCTTTTTTGAGGGGAGAGAGGAGCGGAGGGATCCCAGATAAGATAAAGAAAGCTCCCCAGGGGGAGGGCGGAGCAGGAGCCGGAGCCATGGAGATAAACATCTCACAGGCAGCCCGGGGCCGAGAGGAGGCCGCAGGCGCGGCGTGCCAGGGCGGAGGCGGCCCCAAGGCGTAAAGGGGACCAAGTGGTCCCCGCTTCTCCCCGGCTAGGAGAGCAGGGCCCAAGTCCACAGTCGTCCCGAGCCCCGGAATCAGCAGTGCCTGGACCCAGGCCACTCCAAAACCTCGTAGGCAAACGAGGCCTACCCAACCCGTGGATCCCCGCGCTCGAGTGAGAAGCCCATCCCACTAAGTCTCGGACCGGGCCCGATCGACCGGGCCGGATCTCCATCCCGCCCCAAGCCATGGACCTGAAGAGCTCGACTTCAGAGGCGGGAAGCCCTAGGCAAGCCGCCCGGCCCTCCCCCTCAGCTCTCCATCTGCCCACAGTCTCTTGCCCCGACCCCCGGCGCTCCCTCGCTAGCTCACTCGCCCCCCTGGTCCTCCCGGCTCCGCGGCTGTCTCCGTGTGTGTGTGTATCTAACATGGCCGCCAAGGCCACCCGCTCCCCAGTCCGCTCAGGGTGCGCCCGGCTGCGGCGCATGCCGGATGTGGTAGTTCCACAGGCTGCCCCGGGGCTCTCCTGGGCTAGGACTGTGGAACTACCTTTCCCAGAATGCCTCGGTCCGGAGCATGGCTATTGGGGCCTTTTGGCCAGAGGGATGATGTCATTGAAAAAAACCCCACTGCATTCATTGTGCTAAGGTCTATCCCCCTTCTGCTTGCTGCTCCTCCTGCTATTGCTGCTTGCTCTTGCTGAGCTTAGAGCCCTGGCGGGGACTGACTCCAACTCTAGGACATAGGAGCTGGGGCATCGCAGCACCATCCCATGTGTGGGTGATTGCTTCACTCACACATTGTTTCTGTTTATGCCTGGGGTGGGGGGACAAATCCCAAACCAGGTGAGTTGAAATGATTTATTGAAATGGTTCATACCAACTTGTGCCTTCTTCTGATCTCTTTCTTCGGGGTAGGTGGAGTGAAGGGGTTGGGAGTCACCGATGAGAAAAATAAAAAGGCACTGTGCGATGTGGGTCATTGCGAAGAACAACTCCGGTAACCCTCCTGGAGAGGACGGGTGCCTGCTCATTCCCTAGGGTACCCCACTTCCCATCCCTCTTTGGGGATGGGGGAGGGGAATTGGGGAGGATGGAGAGAACTGCTTTTGGAAAATGAGACGAAGCCAGAGTTAGCTGCGTCTGCACCATCCTCGTTCACCAGGCAGCGCCGGCCCCTGCATGCACAGTTATCTAAGTGGGAAGGGGATGATGCGAGGCAAGAAATGAAGATAATTGATTTCAATATGACTGGGACTGCTTTAGCACTCTTCGATTTCGAGGCTGAAAGCGGCCAACTCATTTTCAAAGATGAGATTATCTCCTGGGTGTGTGAAGTTTTGTGCGGCTTATGTGCCTGTATGCGAACCCGTTCTGTTTCTCCCTCTCTGCTCATTTGAGGTGACAGTGTCCTTAGAGGCGAGCGCTATGCCAGTCAGAAGTAGTTCACGTGTCTATGGCACTGGTCCTTTCCAAACGGTAGAAGCAGCATTTTTGTTCAGTATTTTCAATTCCTCCTGACTCTGCTATGCTTCAGAGTGGCTTGGAAGACTAGTCCACAGATGTGTGTGTGTATGTATATGTGTGTGTGTGTGTGTGTGTGTGTGTGTGTGTGTGTGTGTGTGTGTGTTTAAATCACATTATAATAGGTTTCACGCCACTGCCAATAAGACAGTGATAACCAGCAGTTTCCCTAGTCGCAGTTTCCAGTCAGTCACAAGTAACGGGTTTGGCATGCGGATCGATGAGGGAAGCCCTGGCTCCGCTTAGCAATATTAGGGATCGCAATAGCTGCAAATGCTATTAACCTTAATTTGCCGTTACTTACTGGTATCTAGGGACAGAGGTAAGACAGGGAGCACAGTTTAGGTAACTGGACGAACGGGCCGAGTTTTTTTTTTTGCCCTGAGTTGACCCAATTAACAGGGCAAAAGATCATTTAAGTTCTGTGATATTGCCTCTTGTCTTGTAAGAATTATTGTGGTGACTAGCCTAATAAATATGTTACTTTAAAATAAACAGCTGGCTGGTTCCAGAACAGATGTGGACGCTCTCATAAATCGCAAACCCTAGGGGATAACTTGAGTTGACCCACCACACCCCTTTTTGGAATGTCAAGGGGACAAGAAATTTGTATATTTTAGACTAGAATTAACTCTTAAAATTCCCCACATTTTCACAATGGGATCAACCTGGGGGGAAAGTCAAGCATTGCTTTTCATTTTCTCTGAGCCACATTGGATTCATTTCACAAGATACCTCCAGGGCTCAAAGAGAGTTTGTTATATAATATTTGTGGCTTTGATTCAACAAATAGAAAATCTATTCAGATTTATGGATTTGTGTGTAGGGGGGTTTGTGATGGGCAGGAGTCAGTATCTTTTTAAATTTGGGGAAGTTTTAATATTTCTAGAGTGGTACTGTTGTAACCACCGCCTTTATCTGTTCCTGTTTGTTTCTCTGTGGATTTCTCTTTCAGCTTTTGTATCTAGCTTCTCACATTTGTCTTTCCCTTTTCCATCCTCTTCACTTCATTTTCCCTTTTCCCCACTCACCTGTTTCACCCCTTTTTCCTCTCTGTTTTTTCCCCTCCTTTCCTCTTTTTCTGTTACTCCCTTTTCTTCTCTGTCTTCTCCTCTAATACTTTTTCTCCTGTATTATAAAAATATAAAATCATCAGTGTCCCTTTTGAAATTTGCTGCTCCTCAATCTTGTACTCAGCTCTAAAGAAGCTGTGGGTGATTCTTCTGCTTCTAGCTTGTTGTCTTGTGTAACAGTTTGATCCCCTGACAGGTCCATCTCTTGGACATTCCAGAGAACTACTATCCCAGAGAGCACTCTGTGGACAATGGCATTCTCCATCAGTCAGTGTGTTTATATTAGTCTAGACATCATGATTTTAAAACAATCATTTCATAAGTACTTATCATGTAATTTTCAAAGAATAAATATTCTTCAGAGCAGTTTCCGTCTCACATTTTTTAAATCCCATTTCCCTTTTTTCTAGTGAGTGATTGGTATGAAGGTTTTCTCTTCCCTTCCTTCCTGTTCCCCGTTGAGTTACTAAGGAATGATATATGCAAAACTGTATATCCATATATACAGTTATATCCAGGATATATCCAGTATCCAAACTGCCCTTTCTTTGTGAGTATGGTACAGGGTCCTGTAGCTGCATTTTTCCTTTTTTTTTTTTTTTTTTTTTGAGGAAGGGAAGGACTGTGTAACTGTATAACTATATACAGCTATCTCATTTGAGCTATAAAAAGGAATTCTTTTACAGCACCAATTCTGTTAGCTTTGGAAATCAGACAGCAGTTATGGTCTAAGAGCAGCTACTGCTAGTATTCCAGGTGAGTTTGGAAACTATCATCTGACCTGACAATCCTTACTGCTCTCTATATTCTTCTTGTGTAGTCTTAGGCAAGTCACTTTAAACACTGTGAGTTTAATTCTTTACCTATGGAATGAGGATGATACCTATGTCACAGGATTGTTATGACAATCAAATGAACAAATTATAACACTTTGCAAACTCTTATCTTTGTAGTTGGCTAAACTTCTGAAAGTAGTTAGTGATAGAGAGAATTTAAGCACTCTAGGGTAACTAAGGCAGAACTGAAGTACATGACTTGTTCTGTACTGGTGCTATTCTAGTGACCTGGAATTATTGCTGAAATATTCCCTAACCCTTTTTTTCCATATGCAGAAGGGGTATAATGATATTTCCACCTGCTTCAGTTAATCTGACATACCAATCAATGCAATACCAATACCAGACTCCCTATATTTTCTAACAGTCATATCTTTGCTTATGGTATTTTATGCATCTGGAAGGTCCTTCTTGCCATCTCCCCCAATCATACCAATTCTTTTTTTTTTGCAATGTTGATACATTTTATTTTTAGTCAGTATCTATTAAGTGCCTACTATGTGACAGACTCTGGCGACAAAAAGTAAGGCAAAAGAGAATCCCTACTCTTAAGGAGTTCACTGTCTAATGAGTGAGACTATGTGCAAACAACTCTGTATAGACAAAGATATATATAGAATAAATTAGAAATAATCCACAAGGGAGAAGCATAAGAATGAAAGGGTAATTGGGAATAGCTTCCTGGAGAAAGCCAAGTAAAGAAGGTGGAAATGAGGAGGGAAAGAATTCTAGGAACGAGGGGACTGATAGTGAATGAAAATGCCCAGAGTTGGGAGATGGAGTGTCTTATAAAAGGAATAGCAAGAAGGCAAAGCCAATGTCATTGGATCGTAGGGTATATAGGAGTGGGCATTGAGGTATAAGAAACCTGGAAATGTGAAGGGTTATGGCAGGTTATGAAGGGCTTTTAATGCCAAACAGGATTTTATTTTGTTCTAGAGGTGACTGGGAGAGTGGCAAGATCAGTACCTCATAAGTACTGATGCTGCAATTTTCAGTTGCATTTTAGGAAGATCATTTTGGGCTGAGTGGAAGATGGACTAGAATGGAGAGAGACTCGTGGCAAGTAGAACAACCAGCAGGCTATTGTAGTAGAATAGATGTGAGGTGATGAGAGCCTCCACCAGTGTCAAAGGAAAGAAGAGGCATATACCAGAGATCTAAAGTAAAATCAGTCAAATCAACAGGCCTTGGCAACAGATTGGATATGGTAGGTGAGAGAGAGTGAGCAGTCCAAGATGACACTTAGATTTAGACTCAAGGGACTGGTAAGATGGGGATACCCCTGACAGTTATAGGGAAGTGAAAAGGAAGGGAGGGTTTGACAGGGGATAATGAGTTCAGTTTTAGACATACTGCATTTAACACGACTACCAGACATCCAATTTGAGACGTCCAATAGGCAATTGGTGACACGAGACTGAGGTCAACAATGAAGTTAGGGTTGGATAAATAGATATGAGCATTATCAGCAAAGAAATAATAATTGAATCCATAGGAGCTGATGAGATCATTGTGTGAAATAGTAGAGCCCTGGGGGTACTCATCATTAGAAGGTATGAGCTCAATGAAGATCCAGGCTGAGAAAGAGAAGTCATTTAAGTAAGAGAAGAATCAGGAGAGAGTAGTGTCCTGAAAACTTAGAAGAGAGTCTAGGACAGAGGGCAATCAACAGTGTCAAAGATTGAAGACAGGTCAAAAGGGATGAAGATTAAGAAAAGTCCATTAGATTTGGCAATTAAGAGCTCATTGGTAACTTTGGAGAGAGAAATTACAGTTGAATGATGAGGTCAGAAGCCAAACTGTAGAAAATTAAGGGAGAGGGGGAGTAAGTGGAAGTACCTAATTTAGGTAGCCTTCTCAAGGAGTTTAGCCATGAAAGAGTGGAGAGATAATAAGATGGTAATTACTGAGGATGAATGACTTAAATGACGATTTTATGAAGGTGAGTAAGAAAAGGACATATTTGTAGGTAATAGGGACACCACCATTAGACAGGCAGAATATGAAGATAAATGGAAAAGTAGGGATGATAGAAGCAATCTGTTGGAGAAGATGGGATGCAATGGGATTACTTGTGTATGTAGAGGAGTTTGCCTTGACAAGGAGAAGGGTCACCTCATTATATGTGACAGTGGCAAGGGCAGAGATAGTGGCAGAAAGCACTTGGGAGTCATTCCTGGATGTATTAGTAGGAATGGGAGCAGGAGTATATGCCTATGGTTTCTATCACCAAATGAGCCTCTAGTTGTAACAAATAAAATAGTTAAGCAAAACCAAATGAAGTATTTATTATATCTGACTGTATGGGAAATTTTATACCTGTAGTCCTTTACCCCTATTGAATGAAGAAAGGTGTTCCTCATCACTTCTCCAGTTATTTAGCATTGGGCTTCATTTTATCATTCTTTTCATTTATATTATTATAATCATAAAACAAATTGTCCTGGTTCTGCTTACTTTACTAACATGAGTTCATATCAATCTTTCCATTTTTCTCTGAACTCATTCATCATTTCTTACGCCACAGTAATATTTCATTGCATCCATATACTCCAGTTTACTTAACCATTCTACAATCAATGGATACCAACTTACTACTCCCCCCCCCCTTTTTTTTTTGCTGTCACAAAAACGCTTTTGTGAACATTTTATATCTATATCTATAGATCTGTAACTCCTTTGTTTTTTGTCTTTGATCTCTTTGTCTACATGTCTCTTTGTCTTTGTCTACATGTCCAGTAGCAGCATTTCTGGATCAAAAAGTATGAACGATTTAATGACTTTTATTTTCTAATTCCAAATGATTTTTTCCAAAACATATGCTCCAATTCCATAGCTCTATCAAGTGTATTAGTGTTCCTGTCTTCTTTTAGCCAGATTGACTGTTTCTTTCTTTTGTCTTTTTTGATTTTTAGGTGTGAAAAAAACCTCAGCATTATTTTAATTTGCATTTATTTCTTTTATTAGTAACTTGGAGGAGTATTTCATATGGTTGTTGCTAGTTTACAAGTCTTCTTATGAAGACTCTATTTTTTATTTTTTTAATAAATTTTTATTAAATTTATATATTTATTATTTTTCTATTTTTTATCAGTCTTATCCACTGAGGAATGGCTCTTGGTCTCAATTCCTTCTCTTTCTTCAAAGCAAAGCCTAAAGACCACCTCTTCCAGGAATCCTTCCCTGATTCACCCAGGCTCTTCTCTTTGAACTCATATGTAACTTAATTTTGTACCACTCTATGGTACCTAACATGTATTATTTTGTATTATCGTTACTTGGGTGCATGCATTATTTCCTCCATTGGAGAATAAAGTCCTTTAGAGACATTAATTAAACCATTTTGGGCTATGTAAAACTAGCCGAAAGGTCAAATTTGAAAAAAAAATACACTCATTTATCATTGTTTTTCCTCAGTTTCCTCATCTGTAAAATGAGGAGATTGAATTAAATATTCTGTAAAAGCCCTTTCAGTTCTAAACGCTATGATCCTGTTATATAAATACCAAGTAGCCTCTGATTGGCTAAGTGGAATAACCTAAGCAACAAACCCATTAGAAACTACCCAGGAGATCAGAAAGGCTGAGAAGTGCATTAAAACTCATTTCAAGGGTTAAATACTCAAATCTCCAGTAAAGGCCTTTTCTGATGTCAGGCCCTTGAAGATGCTACTGAGCCAGAAAGTTTCTGAGGATGAGGAGCCTCGCCACAAGAAGACTGCCTACTAGGGGAATTTCTTTTTGAGCCACAGCACTTCATAAGGATCATCTGAAGGACTGTCCGTGGAAGGGGCACTCATACTGTAAAAATCGCTAGTACTTGAGAAACAGTTCTTCGAAGGTAATAATCCAAATGGTCTAGAATAGGCATGAATGAGTCTCTTATTGGCTGTATCAGAAAGTCTATCTCTGTAAGAGAACTGACGATCAAACTTGGGCTTATGGGACATTTACAAGGACTAGTGATGACCTTATTCAGTCACATTTCCAGCATTCCTTGAGTCCAAGAGATGTCTTCCCCGAGATACGTCATGACCGTGAAAACTAAGAGGAAACAGACAAACCAAATGAGATTAATGTAAGGTACCTGTAGGTTAAGCTGTCTTAGGGCCCACAGGCTCGTAAATATGATGAAGATAAATGAATAAGTGAAAAGGAAGTGAAGGATAACAAAGGGTGGTTTAGACAACTGTAAGAGATAGCCATGGTAGCCAGATCTCAGCAGCCTGTGAAGTGATCTCCTGGAAGGGGAATGGGGACTGATGAAGGTATTTAAATTGATACAGATAAAGTAAAAGAAAGTACATTGTTATTAGGTTTAGTCTATGAGGAGGTTTAAAAAATGAGAAAGTTAAAAAAAATCTCCTCTAAATGTAGTCTGTCATCATACTGACCTTGTTACATTTGTCTTGACAAATGAAAGAGGATTCTGAGGGCTATTGAAAAAAACTTTCTTGGGAAATTTTTGCTTTATTTAGTAATTTTCCCCCCATCAGTAGGCCCTGTGATATAATAAGAATAGCACTAGATGGCAGATCAGAAAATTTGAGTTCTCTGCCAGGCTCTGTGACTAAGTACCTCTGTGACCTTGGCAAGATGCTTCACCTGGTCCAGGTGTCAGCTTCCTGATCCATCAGGTGGAAAGGTTGGATTTACCTTGAGATACCTTTTTCATCTAGAGATTTAGATCTCTAAGATTCCTTCCTATTCTAAAATTCTAATCAGCAAATAGACATGTGTCTGTTTCTCTGTCTCTGTCTCTCTCTTTTTCTGTGTTTCTCTCTGTGTCTCTGTCTCTTCTCTCTCTGTGGTGGGGAGTGGGGTAGGATGTAGAGAAAGGTAGAATGGTCTAATAGATATAGCAAGATGGATTTGGCTTTGAGTCCTATCTTGGACGCATACTGGCTGTGTGCCCTCTGTGGTTGTCTCTTGACCTCTTAGTTCTCCAGGAAGTTTTCTAAGGAAGAAGAGGTATTGCTAGTTTGTGTTGGTAGAGGAAGTTGCTCTCTGGCCCAAAAGAAAATATATGTGTGTGTATATGATATATATTTCACTGAAATAGCTTTTGCTTGCTATTATCTCCATTTTAATTTCTTTCTTATTCTTCCTCAGCTCTCTCTGATTAGTTCTCTGCACTCTAAGCCCATGTGATTCCTGAAAATAGCTGGTTGAAGGACCATTGGTGTTGAGAAATGTATATACCCAGTTCATGGCTTTTTTTTGCTTCTTTTAATATTTTCCTGTGGCTTTTGTGCAAATACAATGAGATTTAACATGACCTTTCTCCTTTTCAACATTTTTCATCAGCAGAGTAGAAGGATAAAGAGATTACCCTCAGGTGGACTGCATTATAGGATCATAGATTAAGAGCTAGAAAGAACTTGGAGGCCATAATCAAATCCCCTCATTTCACAAATGAAGAATTGAAGCCCAAAGACGTTAAGTAATTTTCACAGACTCACACAGGTAGGGGGTGGCAGAGTCAGCATTTGAACCCAGATCATTTAATTACAAATCCAGTACTTTTTTTTTTTTTGCTCTACTACTTTCTTATAGAATCTACCTCCCTTCTTATAGAATCATCAGATTCAGAGCTATAATGAAAAAGTTTTGTGCCCAGGGCAAGAGCCACAGATCCCACTAGGGGCAAGCAGTAGGAAGGGAGCCCTTCTTTGAGTCTGGAGGGTGGAGGAGTGACCCAGCCATGGTTGGGAAGAGCTCACCAGTTCGTCTCACCCCTCCCTCCATCTGGTAACTTCTTACATAACTATTTTTGGCTAGCTAGATGCCAAGCTCTATAGTTTCCATATTCCTGAAAAATTGAAATTGCTGTCAGAACTGTGTTAATTTGGTACCCTAGGACAAGGCCTTGATTACTCCCTCTCCATGACTCTGGAAGAGACTTTAGAGATCATTTAGTCCAACCCTCTTATCTTATGGGTCACAGAAATCAGGATTAGAAGAGGTGGAGTGATTTAGCTAAGGTCACACTCTGGAAAAAATAAGTGCCCAGATGTGTACTAAAGTCAATTACTCCTTTAGATACTGTGTTCTATTTAGACCCCAATAATGGAATAGAGCTGCCAGCCCCTGGCAGTTTGATCTGCCAGTATGTTGTGGCCACCGCCTGCTGTCCGAATGGAGATATGCCCTTCTGCCGATGTCAGTGAATTAAAATGTGTCTCTGCACGAATGCAGCCCTTTGCAGTAAACATTCTGAAGCTCTCCCCATTCAGTCCAGAGGGCACTGAGAAGCAGCAGAGGAAACAATCATGCAAACACTCATGTTTATCACCGTGGTATCGAAGCACCACATTTGAAGCTTCTCCCATTGCCTCTAGGATAACATAGACACTCTTCTGTTTATCTTTTAAAGCCCTTCACAACCTGCCCTAACCTACCTTTCCAAGCTCATGGTCCATCACTCTTCCTCTTGTACTCTGTGATCCAGTCAATCTGGCCTTCTCTCTATTCCTCCCATATTCCATCTCCTGTCTCAGTGACTTTGCATGGACTGGCTGTCCTCCCTGCCTGGAATGCTCCCTCTCCTTATCTCCCCTTCGCAGAGCCCTTCTCATTAAAGATGCAGCTTGGGTACCATCTCTGCATGATGCCCTTCCTGGTTCCCTCAATTGCTAGTGCCCTGTCTCCCAAACTACCTTCTGTTGAACTACCTTGTACAGATTTGTATTTCTTCAGTTTATATTTATGTCAGATGTAGTATATACATGTTTGTTGTTGTTGCTCAGCCATTTCAGTCGTGTCTGACTCTTTGTGACCCCGTGTTTCCACAATCCGGCTAGCAGCTTCTGGGGGGGGGGAAGATCCACCCACAGCCAGCACCCAGAAAGCTGCCGGACAGCACAGGTTCTTTTGATCTGCCTTAATAAGGAGAGCAAGGTGAAGGGGTTGGCAAGCTTACTTTAATTCAGCACACAAAGATCATTCACTTAGTTCAGGGGAAAGACCCAGCACCCTGAACTTCAGAGCAAATTACAAACATCAACAGACAGACCTTGTCTGATTCAAATCCCAATACATAGTTACCAGATTTCAACAAAGACTCAGCATCTGGGTTTACAAGCTGGAGGGCTCCTTAGCTACAGCTGTCCAGAGTCTCCTCATCAACACCATCTCAAG
>CM053622.1:723394837-723485061 GCA_028646595.1 Phalanger gymnotis | reverse complement strand
AGTTACCAACATCTAGATTCAGCCCGGGAGCTCAGAACAAGGGCTGGCCCAGAGTCATGCACACCACCACTGCTGTGGGTAAGAGCTCCAAGGAAGCAAGGAAGAAGAGGCCAACCCCTGGTTTTTATATCTTTGTCAGCGTCAGGGGTGAGCCACACATGCGACTCACCCACATGACCCAAAATCGTCACAAAGAGGTGGACCCAAACCCATGTGGTCCAAGAGCCTCTGCTGTCCCAGACATGCAAACCAGGACCTTCCTGGAGTTAGCCCCACCTTGGGCCCCACCTTAGTTGCCAATCCATACCCACATAGGTTTTACACCTAATAGGGGTTTGGGCCTGGGGCTTAGCACTTAGCAAGATTCAATGAAATAGCTGAATCACTCAAAGCAAACAAAAGCCAAACTCCTCAAGGGCCCCTGTTGAACTAAGTGCTAAGGACCCCATTTTGCTTACCCACACACCCTGTTTTGGGGTTTTCTTGGCAAAGATACTGGAACAGTTTGCCATTTCCTTCTCCAGATCATTTTATAGATGAGGAAACTGAGACAGGGATTAAGTGACTTGCCCAGGGTCCCATAGCTAGTAAATATCTGAGGCTGGATTTGGACTCAGGAAGATCCTGACTCCAGGCCTGACATGTTATCCACTGTACCACCTAGCTGTCATTATATACATATGTCCATATATGTTATAGATGTGTCTATATGTGTTTGTGTGTGTGTATATTTTTCTCCCCCACTAGAATATAATTAGCAGCAAATAGCATAGAAAAGATTCTTGGAGTCAGGGACACCTGAATTCAAATTATGTTTCAGACACTTACTAGCTATGTGTCCCTGGACCAGTCACTTAATCTAGTTCAGCCTCAGTTTCCTCACCTGTAGAATCTTTGTCTTTAAATATAGAAAGGACTATTGTAGGAAAGAAGTGGACTTATCCTGTATTGCTCTAGAAGGCAGAGCTAAGATTAATGACCAGATGTTAACAGGGAGGTAGTTTAATATGAGAAAGAACTTCTGCACTTGTAGTTGTTCCGAAATGCAACAGGCTACCTTTAAAGAAGGTAAATTTCCTATATAATATCATTTACCTTCAAGGGCTGTTGTAAGGATACACACACACACACACACACACATATGTATTTTGTATGCTCCTCGTGAGTTGGGACTGTTTCATTCTTTCTACTTCTATGCCTGGTGAGTAGCACAGTGCTTGGCACTTAAGAAGCATTAATAAAAGCTTGCTGATCAACTAATTGGTTGACATTGTTCTTGACCTTGGAAGAGGGACTTTGTGATACTTCTCTATTCTCATTAGTGAAAACAGTCACTCTGATTAGCTGCATGGATCGTTTTTTTACTCTTTGTATGAGACTGAGACGATGTCAGCACCACGGTTTGCGGGCTAATGGCAGGATAGCAGCACTTCTTAAACTGTGGGTCATGACCCCATATGGAGTCACAAAAAATTTGGCAACTGCAAAAGGTTTTTGAAGATGCAGTGACCAAAAATTAATTAATTAAAAATCGATGAATCCGAGGTGTTTCTGGCAGCACTCGCTTGTGTTGCATTGCACAACTTCACTGCAGCCTTGGTTCCGAACACAAAGCATGCGCACTCTGCACTGTGTGTGCCCTCGGTCCATGTAACAGCAATGAAGAAACCCAAAATAGGGTCAGGAGTGGAAAAAGTCTAAGAAGCCGTGGTGTAGAGGGAAGTACAGTAGCCAGAGCAGGAGCTAGGAGTTGGAGGTGCTGGTCTTGGCTCTGCTGTCTCTACCTATGTAACCTTGGATGAGTCACAAGTCACAAGTCACTCTTGGGGCATTGTGACATAATGGGTTGAATGTGGAGTCAGTAAAACTTGGGTTCAGATCTGATCTCTGACACTTACTAGCAGTGTGACTATAGGCCAAGCCGCTGTATCTCTCTGAGGGTCTTTACTCATCTATAGAATGGGAGCTGTAATACTTGTAGCAGGTATTTCACAGGGTTGTTGTGAGGCTCAAATGAGATAATGGATATAAAGTTCTGGGTCAACCTTAAAGTACGATAGAAGTGTCAGAGTGAAGGAGAGCATGAATGTAAAAAGGGTAAAAAATCAGTTCTGCAAGGTTCAAGGTGAGAGAGATGTGGCTGAAAGATAGTTCACTTTACAAAAACCTGTCAGTGTCGTGGTCTCTTGGCCTCATATAAGTCAATAAGTGAACATTTATTTAGAGCCTACTATGTGCCAGGCACCATGTGGTGCTCGGGATACAAAGAAAGGCAGAAGACAGACTCTGCCCTTGAGAAACTAACAATACCATCTGGAACACAACAAGCAAACAACTACATACAAATGAAGTATAGACAGGATAAAATGAAAATAATTAACAGAGGGAAGGCACTGGCAGTGTCTCTTATGGCAGCCAAGAAAGCTAATGTGATCTCAGGTTATGTTAAGAACAGTGTTTAGTGATTAGGGGGCATGACGAGTCCTTTGTACTTTGCTCTAGTCAGAGGACATCTGGAGTGCAGTGCTCAGTTCTAGAATGCCTAAAGGCTGAAGTGTGGGGAGAAGGGTGACCAGGGCAGTGAAGGGCTTTGAGGCCACACCATCCCTTGAAAGAATGATAAATATTTGGTCAGGAGGTGACTTATGAGAGACGCGATCTTTGTCTATAAATACTGAAAGGGCTACCACAGGAAAGAAGGATTGGACTCATCCTGTATTATTCCAGAAGGCAGTTAGGATTAATGGCCAGAAGTTACCAGGAGGAAATTTAATATGAGAAAGGACTTCCAGACTTGTAGGTGTCCAAAAGTGCAATGAGCTGCCTTCAAAGGCAGTGAGTGTCCCATCACTGAGTGTCTTCAGGTGGGGATTAGATGAATAGGGATGTTCTGGAGGGCTTTCGATATAGCACAGGTCCTTTCTAACACATTAGGTTCTAATTCTAAGTTGTAAAGCTAGAAATCCTAGGCAGTAGTTTTGTGACACTCCAGGGTAGGGAAAGAAGGAGGATTCAAGAATTTATCAAGTGCCTAGTTGGATAAACTTATCTCATTTGATCCACACAATGACCCTGAGAGGGAGGTGCCTATTACTATCTCCATTATACAGATGAGGAAACTGAGGCAAGCAGAGGTTAAGTCACTTGTCCCAGGGTCACACAGCTAGTAAACGTCTGAGGTCATGTTTGTACTTAGGCCTAGGGCTCTCTCCTCAGGACTACCTAGCTTCCTCAGGTGTCTGCAGTTAGCTCCAAAGGTGTTGTCTTCTTTAGAAAAAACTGATTTTAATTGACTTAAATGAAAACACTAACTAAAACCCCAAATAACATTTTTTCAGAGTGAGGAGACTGTTGTGTTATCCAACATGTAGTGTGGGGGGCTCAAATCAAATGAAATGTCAGTTCAGAGACTATCTTGATGTTTCAGTATAATAGTTTTAGAAAACATATATGTCCTGTTAGCATTTAAACTAGTTTACCAGATGTCTTTTGGAAAAAAAAAACCCAAAACTTGTTTAGCTTGAAATCAGTTAAAGGAAATTAATCATATAATGGTCCAATAATCCAGGAGTTAGGTTTCTGGTAATCTCAACCATCTGGAACACAGAAAAAAAGAAAAGGCAAAGAGTTGTCACAAAGCTCATGTACTATAGGTCAACAGGATGCTGTCCTCAGGCTGTTGTTTTTGTGGCCCAGACCATTGGGTAATAAGGTGGCTGATTTGAAGCAGCTGTAGCCAGTGAAAAGTAATAGTTGACAGCAGATGGGAGGGGAAAGAAGTATAACAGTAGAGGAGACAAGGACCATTTTATGCAGGAGCAACAGTCCTAGCACCTTAAGAACCCTTGGGGTCATCATCATCATCATCATCTTAGAGCTTAAGTCAGTAATTGATGGATGACCCTGTTTACTTACCAAGGCAGGAAAGTGGGTAATATATTTTGCTTTTCTTTTAAAAAACAGTATGAATTTACTTTTCAAAAACATATGAATAAAAAAGATAGAACACTAGCGTCTGCTCTCTGGAAGCTCACAGTGTAATGGGAGACAACCTGCAAACAACTATGGGCACACAATATATATACAGGATAAACTGGAGATAACCAACAGGTGAAAAGCACTCACATTTAGGGAAGATAGGAAAGGTTTCTTGTAGAAGATGGGATTTTCTTTAAAGCTGGGACGTGAAGGATGGCAGGGAATCTGAGAGGTGTAAATGAGCAGAGAGAATTCTAGGCATGGGTGACAGTGAAGATGCCCAGTCTGGAGATGGAGTGTTTTGTTTAAGGAACAGGAAGGTCAGTGGGACTGAGTTGAAGAATGTGTGGAAGGATGGGGTGGGGAGGGCAAATTGGGAAGATTGGAGCAGGCCAGGTCACAAAATGCTTTGAATGCCAAACTAAGGATTTTATATTTGACCTTGGAGACTGTAGAGAATCACTGGAGTTAATCGAATATTGTGGAGCAACATAGTCAGACCTTTGCTTTAGGAAGATGATTCTGACTGCTGAGTGGAAGATGGACTGGAATGAGGAGAGACTTGTGGCCTGTAGACCAACCATCAGGATACTGCAGTAGTCTAGATGTGAGATGATGAGGGACTACACTGTGGTGATGGCAAAGTGCTTCGCACAGCCCCTGGTGCATAGAGGGCACTCTAAAAATGCTCATTTCCTTCCCCTTCCCTATAGTGACCAATGAGAGAAGGGAGGATATATAACAGATGTTCTTAGGACAATAATTACTCTTTGGCATGTGGAGTTGGGGGCTAATACATTTTGGAAATTTTTCCATTGGTAAAAAGATGACTAGACTAGAAATCAGAAGACCTGGGTTACAGGCCTGGCTCTGTCTGTCACTTACTGACTATGCGATCTTCAGTAAATTATTTTACTGCTCTGAGTTCAGTTTTCTTATCTGTAAAATTGGGATAATATTTATACTGCTTACCTCCACAGAGCTATTGTGAGGATCAATGAGATCGTATATATAAAGTGCTTTGAAAATATTGATGTACTCTGTGAACATAAGCTTTCATTCCCGTTATTATCATTACTGATAAGCTATTCTTAGATTGAGTTAAATAAAAGTGTGATTTTACAGATAAGGAAACTGAGCCTTAGACTGGTTAAGTTATCTATTCATTCTGGAGGCAGAATTTGAAACCAGGACTCTTCTGACTTCAAGTCTGATCCAATAAAACATTTATGAAGCACCTGCTATGTTCTAGGCACTGCGCTAAGTGCTAGGGATACAATTAATAATAATAAAAACAGAAAGGCAGCCCCTACCCTCCAGAAGCTTACAGTCTAAAGCGGGGGACAGTATACAAAAAGAGGCAGGAAAGTAAGGAGGGAAGGGATACCAGGGGTAACCAGTGAGGGGCATCTTGTTCCATGGTGTTGAAACTAGGCAGAGTAGTAGATGCAAAGTGGAGGGAGCTGAGATTCTGGTTTCTGCCCTTTATAAAGGAAGGCTTTGGGAGGAGTTCGGTCCTCCATCTTCTAGCCTCCCAATCTGAGGGGAGAGGAGGCTGAAGGAGGTGATGTCAGTCAAGGCTTGAGTTAACAGCATGGTGGTGAGATTAGAAGTGATGATTTTTTAATCTCTAAGCATTTGCTAAGTCCAAATTGTGTGCTGAGCACTCAGGCATTGGAGATATTAAAAATTAAAATGAAACTGTTCCTGTCCACAAGGAATTTATATTCTATCTGGGGAGATAAGTATGTGGAAAATGTGTAAAAATATATACAGGATAATTTTGTGGGGAAGGCATTAGCATCAGAAGAGATGAGGAAAGGCTTTATTTTATGTAGAAGGTGTTACTTGAGCTGAGCTTGGAGTGGAACAAAGGATTCTGAGAAGTCGACTGTGAGGTGGGGGAGCATTCCAGGCATAAGGGACAATCAGGGCAAAGTCAAGGAGACAGGAGATGGGGAGTTGTGTGAGAAGAGGAGCAGGAAGGACAGTTTGAGTGTAAGAGAGAATGAGGATAAGGGAATAATGCATTGCAATGTTGGAAAGGGAAGTTGGGGCCAGATTGTAAAACTCCAGAAGTCTAACAGAGGAGATTATAGCCGATCCTCAAGGCAATAGAGGGCCAATAGAGTTTGATGAATATCATGGTCAGAGCTATGCTTTTGGAAAATAACTTTAACAGTTGTGTGGAGAATGGATTCTCATGGGATGAGACTGGGGTCAGGAAGACCAAATAGGAGGCTATAGTAGTCCAGGTGAGAAGTGATGTGGCCATAAGTAGGATGATGATTTTGAGAGTAAGGAGAAGGGTATGGCTGTGAAAGATGGTGGAGATAGAAACAAAAAGACTTGGTAATTGATTTGAAATGTGCATCGAGATAAGGTTAGGAGCTGAGGACAATGACAAGCTTGTCAGCCTGAGACTGAAGAATGGTGGTCTCCTTCACAGAAATAGTAAAGTTTGCAAGAGGGGTGGGTTTGGGGGGAAAAATGAGTTCTGTTTCCAACATGTTTAGCTTGAGATGCCTATGGGACATCCAGTTTGAAATGTCCAATAGACAATTGGAAATATGTGACTAAATCCCAGAAGAGATACTAGGGCTGAATTTAAGGTTTGGAAATCACTTTCACAGAGCTGATAATTTTACCCTTAGTGTATAACGAGGTCAGCAACTGAGAAAATATAGAAAGAGAAATTGACCCAGAATAGGTCCGGTGGTATTGATGTTGAACCAGCAAAAAAGAATGAGAGGGTGTGGTCAGATAAGAGGAGAATAATGAGAGCATTGTCACTAAAACCCATAGAGGAGAAAGTATCGTGGAGGAGAGTCACTGAGAGTCAAATGGTATGGAGAGGTTGAGGAGGATGAGGACTGAGAGAGAGAATGAATAATTTTAGAAAGAACAATCTCAGTTGGGCGATTAGGCTGGAAACCAGATTGCAAAGGGTTGAGAAGAGTGAGAAGAAGGGTAAGATTAGGTTAGAAGCCATATTGCAGAGGATGAGGGGAGGAAGTGGAGACAACAAATATGGGCAACTTTTTCTCGGAGCTTGTCTATTAAAGGGAATAGAGTTATAGGATGATACCTGATGTGTAGATAGTAGGGGCTAGTGAATATTTGTTAAGGATGGAGGAGACTTTGTGTTTATAGGCAGCAGAGAAGGAGCCAGTAGAAAGTGAGAGATTGGAGATGATAGAGAGGTGGGGTGTTTGCAGAGGTGATCTGCTGAAGAGGACAGAATGGGATGGAGTCAAAGGCACATATAGAGGAGTTAGCCTTAGTGAGGTGAAGTGGCACCTCTTCATCAAGAAACTATAGCAAAGGAGGAGAGAATGAGGGATGATGTCAGAAAGGGGAGAAGAAGGAGGTGAAGATAAGGAGTTTCTATTTGGTCAGTAAAGTATAAGGTAAGATCCTCAACTCAGCGGGTAAGGGAGGGCTTGGTGGAAAGTCTGGAGGAGGGAGAGAAGAGGTTTGGAATACCCTTGAGGAGTTGGACAGCTAATCAATTAGGGAGGAGTAAAAAAAAAAAAGCCTTCCTGAAAAGAGAGCCTAGTTGAGATTAGATAACATAAATTTCTAGTGGGCTCAGTTGGCTCAGTTCTGTGACTTTCTTTTCCAGCTTTGTTCAACAGCATGTGAGTGGGAGTGGAGGAGGCAGATGATGAGAGTCATCCAGAGTTGGAGTTTGGCGAGGCTTGAGCATGGATAAGACAAGAGAGCAAGAGATTTAAGGATGGATGGTGGTATAGAATCTAATTGACTACAAGGTGTATATTAGAAAGGGAGAAAAGTGAAGTTAGTACAGAGGTTATGACCTGGGAGAGTACCTAGGGATGGAGAGATTGGAGGCTACAGGGATGATGAAGAATATGTTTAGGAAGGGTAAGGCATAGGAGAGATGGAATGATAAAAGAATTTTGGAGTTTTTAATTGGAGCAGTAAAACATTTGTGGATAATGTCAAAATCAAGGGTGTGATCATTTTTATGTGTAACTGAGTGTCTGTAGTTAATCAAAGTTGAGGATATTAAGGAATTTCGAAATTAGGGTATTTGAGGGGACACTAACATGTATTTTGGAGTTCCTTAGTATAAAGATGAGAATTGGAATGGACCGTGAGGCAGAAAGGTACTATGCCCCTCAATAAATGAGAGAGAATGACCCGAGGGCCAGTAGGTAACTTCCAATAAGATCTGAATTGTGTGATAAACTTGGTTAGAGTGAACCATGAAGGATGAGAAATTGATGAGTGATGGCAGCAAGGGGAAGAGTCTAGAAGTGTCAGTCAGGAGCAAGGAGTATTCCTATTTCTCCTAAAGAACTGGTGTTAGAGTCATGAATGAAGGTGCAGTCAGTGTTCAAAAGGATGGGCAGTGAGGCAGTGTCTTCTGGGTGGTAGAGGGTCGAGGCTATGGCCAGGAGGAAATCAAGGTCTCTGAATGCCAGAAAATGGAAGGAAGAGAAGAGGAAGAGATAGCAAGTGAAGGAAGTTGATTAATTAATGAATGGAAATTCCAGAGGATATAAAGGAGAAGGTGGGCAGAAGGCTAGTGTTGAAGATAGGTGGGAAGTTTATTGAGTCTAGAAGTGGCATTCAGAACTGTGCTTAAGGAAAATCACTTTAGAAGCTCTGTGGAGAACACTCAACACGGGCAACATTTCTCACAAGAGGAGGGAGGAGAAGCTTAGAGAAGGGGAGAAAAAGAGACACCCAAATTCAGGGGAAGATCATAGGATCCTGTGGTCCCTGAAGCTGGGGATCATTTTTTCCTTCCCCTTTTCCAAATTCCCTTTCTCTCCTAGCACATAGGTAGAAAGTGGGTACAAAAGTAAAATCTTAGTGAAAGTTATCTTGGCACATAATATGGGTAGCAGTGGAGGAGAAAGGGGTGATCTCAGTTACACAGGGAGGAAAGAGACTCATGAAGACAATTATTTTCCTTATTTCTTTTATACTTTCCTAGCCAGTCAGCTTTATGTTCCAGCCCTGGGGAATTATCTATGAATTGCTTGATAGTATATTTCTCTTGTCAGGTGGATACATGGCCAACCTCCCTCTGGAGCACTTCAAGAATCTGTATGTAATGTTATCAGCTTGTGTGCTCCTTCTACCAATATAAATAGCAACCTCTGTCTACTTTTGTGAGTCACTGTGGTTAGAAAATCCATCACCCTAAGGTGAAGAGCCTTGATGAACTTGGCTAGACTTGTCTCTTGATGACAGGAATCCAATGCAAGAGAAGTCTACTGCTCCAGCTTGTTCCTTCCAACTCCAACTATAATTATATCATCCCTTCCTTTTCTCTTCCCTTTCTCCTTGTCCTATCCCCTTTCCTTTCCCTTCTTTTCCTTCTCTTCCGTTCCATTCCCATAGTACTTTACAAATGTTATCTCATGTGATTCTTACAACAACCTTGGAAGAAAGGTTCTATTATTATCCCTATTTTACACTTGAGGGAACTGAGGTGGACAGAAGTTAAGTGACTTGCCTAGGGTTACAAATCTAAGAGGTTTCTGGGGCTGGATTTGAATTTGGGTCTTCCTGACTCCAGGTCCAGCATTCTATCCATTGCACCTTCTATCTGTACTGCATTGAGCTTCCAATTGCTTGAAGTATTCCATTAGAGATTTGGCAAATCCTTATCAGAAGTATGCAGTCATAGTTAAACTTTACGGGGCACCCAATCCAATCCCTACCTGAAGCTGGGCTCCTCTATGATGCCCCTGATAAGGGGTCATATGGGTTCTGTTTATTGAGGGTATATTGTAGAGGAGATTCCTGTCCATTCATTTAACAGTATAAATAGGACTCTGAGGACCTTTCCAAGGCTGAGATTCTGTGATCTTTAGTGACCACCTGATGAGTTAACCCATGTGTTAGAGGGATGATTCAAGCATCCAGGAAGGAGTAGGCTGCATAACCCTGAAGAAGTTTTCAACTCTGATTCTTTGATTCTGTGCTTCTCAACTTTTGGTGACCTAGGATAGGGTTTGTTCTCAAAGATGTTTAAAAATTTTGTGTGTGTGTGTGTGTGTGTGTGTGTGTGTGTGTGTGTGTGTGAAGGGATGAGTATAAGGCTTCTATCACTGAAGTAGATTTCAGTAGCCTAAGTTATTCTGGACCTATTTTTTAGTCTAGCGGAAAAAAGCGCTAACTTGGAATTATTAGATATAGATTCATTCACCACCTCTGCCAGTAGCTGGACGAGTCACTTGACCTTTCTGGGTCTCAGCTTCCTCATCTGAAGAAAGGAGGTTAGACTAGATATTTTCAATCCTTTCCAGCTTTAAAATCCTCTATGTTATAGCAGCTTTGTGATGAAGTGGATAGAGCATCTGGAGTCAGAAAGACCTGAATTCAAATCTAGCCTTAGACACTTAGTAGCTATGGTACTGTGGGCAAGTACTTAATCTCTGTCTGTCTCAGTTTCCTTACCTATAAAATAGAGACAATAATAGCATCTACCTCACAGGGTTGAGAGGCTCAAATCAAATAATATTTGTAAAAAAAGCACTTGACAGTGACTAGCGCATAGTAAGCATTATGTAAATGTTAGCTATCATTATCAACATGTATTTAAAATGAATGAATGAAGAAAGGAAAAGGCTTAAGATGCTTCATTGTGTACTCATTGTGCCAAAAATACTGTGCTAAACTTTGTGGATACAAATATAAAAATCAAGGCAATTTCTGTTTTGGAGGAGCGATCTTAAAAAAAAACAAACAAAAAACAAAAAAAAAAACCAGACATGATTTTATTGGTATGGAATTCCCAGTGAGGAAACACCCTCTACCAGGGCAGATTGTTACCCTGCAATTTAGAGTCACCTGGTACACCGAGAGCTTAAAAAGTTTACTGAGGGGGATGAGGCCAGAACACATCAGAGGTAGAACTAGAACCCATAAGTTCCTGACCTCAAGACCAGCTCTTTTTCTACTCTAATGTCTGGTGTGATCTCTTTAATTAGCTGAGAAACTTTTAGATTTCCAGAAACAAGAGGTAAGGACATTGTAGGTAAGGGAAGAGTGTGAGTAAAAGTACAGTTAAGTCAAGGAACAGTACGAAGTAAAGGCTGGAAAGGTCAGTTGGAGTCACATAATGGAGGGCCTTGAATGCCAGGCCAAGGAGTTTGAATTTCTCTTAGATATTAGGGAACCATTGAAAAAAATGAAAGAAATTACAATAAATGTATTTTTTCTTCCTCCAGAAAAGTGTCATGGTTTGAAACAAAAAAAGAAGTGAAACAATGAAACAGTCTAGAATTCCCCTTTTCTCTAAGCCCCAGGAAAATCCCATAGTTCATGAGAAAAAAATTTTTTTTGGTTAACATTAGAAAAATGGAAACACAACTAATATGGAAACTAAACAATCTCCTTGGCTAATTTTTCTGTGTTGCACTTAATAGGTAACAGATTGGAAGAAAAGGCCTCAGTTTTACTGCTAGAGTTTTATTCCAATTTTTGGTTTAATAAGTTGGAATTTTTTTGGTTATATAGACATTTTTGATTCAACAGAAACTGCTTTTTGAACGTCTTTCTAAAATGTATGAATTCCAAATTTATAAGAATAAGAGCCATCCCTCAATTGATTAATTGTTGAGGGATATGAATAGACAATTTTCAGATAAAGAAATCCAAGCTATCAATAGCCATATGAAAAAATGCTCTAAATCACTAATACTTGGAGAAATACAAATTAAAACAACTCTGAGTTACTACCTCAAACCCATTAGACTGGCTGAACTGACAAAAAGGGAGAATGACAAATGCTAGAGGGGATGTGGAAAAATAGGTATCTTAATGCGCTATTGGTGGAGCTGTGAACTCCCTAGTCATTCTGGGAAGTGATTTGGAACAGTGCCCAAAAAGCCATTAAGCCCTTTGACCTAGTGATGCCATTGCTAGCTAGGTCTGTACCCAAATAGATCAAAGAGGAAAAAGGACCTATATGTACAAAAATAGAGCAGCTCATTTTGTGGTGGCAAAGAATGGGAAACCAAGGGATGCCCATCAATTGGTGAATGGCTGAACAAGTTATGGTATATAAATGTTATTTTTCTAGCCCAAGTTGGCATAGGGAGACAGGCAGAAGTCTGGGAACACTGGGGATGGGCCTACTATGGAACAGGTCAGGCATAGAGCACCCCAGCTCTAGGGCAAGGAGAGGTCCTAGACCCATACTGGGGCACCATGTTGGGTTCAGATGCAAAGTGGTAACTTGCCAAATATTTAGTTCTAGGTCACAGATCCAGGGTGTATTGAAGAGGGAATCTTTATCCAAAGAGCAGAGCAGGGTATCATTTCTGGTTTCAGTCCAGTCAATCCCAGACCAAAGTTCTATCCCTCTGAACCAACAGAACTTTCTAACTGGCTAACAGTGGCTGAGCCCAGTGGCAGTCTACTGTTGCTCAGACCAAATCCAGGTCAGGAACTTGCAGAGCTCAGACCAGAGGGGCAGAAATCAGATTTTGCTCTGGATCAGACCGGTTTGGAAGCACTGAAATCTTATAGATCCCAAGCCTGAGTTCATGGAACAACAAAACACTAAATACCCCAAGAAAGTAGCAATAAGACCAACCCAGATCTTTCATACAAAAGTTCATAAAGCCTGGCCCTAACAAGGAGTCCAAAGCAGTAGATTAGAAGAATGTGAAACAAAAAAAGAATCCCATCATGAAAAGAAAAAAAAAAACTATTATGGTGATGGACACTCAACATACAAACCTGGAAGAAGAGAATGATGCCAAAACATCTATGAGCAAAACCTCGAAGAAAAACACAGTTTGGGAACAAATTCAACCAGAATTCTTGGAAGAGTTGAAGCAAGAGTTTAAAAGGAGTTAAAAATGTTTTTCTCAGTAAAATCAGGATGCTAGAGGAAAAATTTGGAAAAGAAATGAGGACTATGGAAAAAAAGAATTAGAAAAGGAATGAAGAGCTTGACACAATAGGTACAAAACCTTGCCCAGGCAGCACAACCCCTGAACATTAGAACTGACCAGAAAGAAGCCAATGACTCCATAAAAGAATAAGAAATACTAAATTCAAAAGACTAAACAACTAGAAGAAAGTGTTTCTCACAGCAAAAACAATGACTAATCACAATTCTTGAGAGCTCATGTTGAAACATGCTACCCGCCTCCAGATGGAGAGGTGATGGACTCTTGGTACAGATTGAGACTTATGTCTTTTTTTGTTGTTCATAGCCAATGCAGACATTTGTTTTGCTTGACCATACGTTTTTATAATAGGTTTTGTTTTTCTTGTTTTCTCACTGTGGGGAAGGTGGGAGGTGGGAGGGAGAGAATTTGGACCTGAAAAGAAAATAAAATTGAATTTAAAAAATGGAATAAAATACATGAATCCTTAGAGGTAAGAGGCAATTGATGGGGGACATCATATACTCTGTGAGACATAAATGATTTGTTAGTTTTGTTTAATCAATTTAAATAATATCTTTTTAATAAGAAATTAGTAGTTGCTGAGTAGCAGAGGGGGAGGGATATTTTTTGGAAATGACTGTAACATTAAAAACAAAATACCAATAAAAAACAAGATAATATAATACAGGAATAATTTTTTCTACCCTAGTAAGGTCTATTGAGCCTGAGTGGTGAGGATCTTACAGGCAGTTGTGCCACCAGGTCAGCGTTATGAAAATTAATTCTGATTGTGTGGTATTAAAGTTGGCATGAATATAATTCCCTTTCTCCAGCTATTATTCCTTTTAGGTTTAGGTAGAACCTCAGCACCAAATTTTCAGGCCTGAGTCTCATCACACCAGCCTGAGGCCACTTCTCCCCAGTGGACTGCAATCCCTGTAATTTTACTCTGGACCCTTTCCCAAATCCCTGTTGCCTTGATGTACACATGCAAACCAGTGAGTTCCCACAAGCCCACCCAGGATCTATAGTCTCCTGAAGACACTAAGAATAAGATACATTTCCCTAGACTAGTGCCCAGGACAGCAGCCCAAAAGCCAATACACACACACACACACACACATACACACACACACGCACACACGCATGCATGCACGCACCCACCCAGGGGGAAAGTAAGGCTGGACAGTGGCCATTGCAGAGGTGGAGTTCTTCATCTAAGACAATGTTATATAAGTATTCAGCACAGCTGGAAGGCCTTCAGGTGAGGGATAACCATTGTGGTCTAATGAAAAGAGTGCTAGCTACATTTGGAGTTAGAGATTATGGGTTCTTTTCATTTTTGTTTCTTTCTCCTTAAAAAAAAAAGGTCAATTTAAAAAATCTTGGTTGAATGAAGATTTTGGTTAATTAGCATCCATTAGCATAATAGTTTTTTGTGATGGGATTATTTTTTTGTTTGCTGATTTTTCCAGTCTACTGCTTTGGTTAATTTGATTAATTCAATAAAGGTCTTTATTGAAACAAAGTTTCAATAATTGAAAAATAAATAAATAATTGAAAAAAAACCTTTTTTTTTCAATAAAGTACTAGGTACTGCTAGCTTGGTACTGCAAAGGGTACAGTGCTGGACTTGGAATCAAGAAGACGAGTTCAAATCCCACTTCGGATACTTGTTTAGCTGTGTAAATCTTGGGCAAATTTCTTAGGAATAGCATCAATCTCATAAGGTTGTCATTATGAGGATCAAATGAGACAAGATACAAAAAATGTTTTGCAAACCTTAAAGCACTAAATAAATACCGGCTATTCTTCTTCACACTGTGTGACGTAGAGTACATCACTTAACCTCTCTGGGTCCCAGTTTCCTTATTTATGAAATTAGAAGGTTAGACCACATGATCTCTAAGGTTTCTTGTCCTCCTCATCCACTACCTCCTCCTTCTTATTTTTCCTCTTTCTTCTCCTTTTCTTTTCTTTTCTTTTTTTTTTTTTTGTGGAGGCTATCAGGGTTAAGTGACTAGCCCAGGGTCACACAGCTATTAGGTGTCTGAGGCCAGATTTAATCTCACAAAGATGAGTCTTCCTGCCTCTAGGCCTGTTACTCTACCCATTGTGCCAACTAACTGCTCCTCTTTAAGGTCCTTTCTAACTCTCAATCCCATGATGCCATGAATTTGCACAGGAAGAAGTTCTAGGTTCCTCTAGGCTTATGGCTATGCCAATTTGGCTACTTGGAGACAGTGACAACAGTAATAGCAACCATTTGTATAGAGCTTTGGGGTTTATAAAACAGTTGATATAAAATAATAATAATCTCTGGCATTTATATAGTGATTAGTACATGCCAGGCACTGTGCTACGTGCTTTACAAATAGCTCCTTTTATTTTCACAACAACCCTGAGAGTTGGGTGCTATTATTCCCTTTTTACTGCTGAAGAAACCAAGGCAAACAGGTTACCCAGGTCGCCCAGGGTCACATAGCTAGGAAATTCCTGCAGGTGGATTTGAACTTGGGTCTTCCTGACTCCAGGCCTAGTGCTCTCTCCACTGTGCCTCATGATAGCCCTGTGAGATGAATAGTGTAAATATTATGATGTCCATTTTATAGTTGTGGAACCTGAGCCTTAGAATGGTCAGACAGTCTGTTCAAGGTCTAATGGCCAATAAATAATAGAGCCAGGACTCAAATACAAGGCCTTCGACTCCCAATCCAGCACTCATTTCCTTATCTAACGTTACCTCCAGATGAGTGGGGCAGAGTTCCCGTAGGTATGGGCAGTAATTCATAAGCTCCAGGGTAGGTACATGAGTTAC
Organism: Phalanger gymnotis; assembly: GCA_028646595.1. NCBI lineage: Eukaryota > Metazoa > Chordata > Mammalia > Diprotodontia > Phalangeridae > Phalanger > Phalanger gymnotis. Next base: position 723,469,377 of record CM053622.1, on the reverse strand, counting down.
TTTTCCCTTGTATTGCCTAGTAGCTGGGCTAGTCCTAAGTTGTCAGTAGAGGTTGATGCTAAATAAATTCTGCTCCCATGGAGACTTAGAAACTCACCCTACAGCTGACCCTATGACCTTGAATATAAATTTTTTGGGGTCACTTAATAACAACTAACACTTATATAGTACTTACTATGTGCCAGGCACTGTGCTAAGTGCTTTAACAATTCTTAACTCATCCTCACAATAACTTTGGGAGGTAGATGCTATTACTAGCCTCATTTGGGGAAACTGAAGCAAGTGGCAGCGATTAAGTGACTTGGCCTGGGTCACACAGCTAGTAAGAGCACCCCTAGTATGCCAGGGGTGGCTGTAAGCTAGTGGCATCCAGCTAGTAAGAGGCTAGATTTGGATTCAGTTCTACCTGACTCCAGGTCCAGTGCTCTGTCCACTGTACCACCTAGCTGCCCTGACTCTCCTTAAAAAAAGTAAATTTTTAAAAGTTTGATTGAATGAGGCATTTGGTGAGTTAGATTTTGGTCCAATAAGGTCTTATTGGAACAAAAAAAATTGATGCCCTGATATTCGGTGTTTTGTGGACCAGGGGCACAGTAGATAGAGTGCTGGCCTGGAGTCAGAAAGGCTCACCTTCCTGAGTTCAAATCTGGCCTCAAATACTTACTAGTTGTGTGACCCTGAGCAAATCACTTAATCTTATTTGCCTCTGTTTCCTCATCTGTAAAAAGAGCTGGAGAAGGGAATGGCAGACCACTTAAAGGGTTTGGATCCTCTTCCAAGTATCTGAGAAAGTCTAGATAGAGGCAAAGTAGTACTGGGTAAGAGGTGAGATAGTATAAGGCCCATAGTCTGGAGGTCTAGGGTAAAATGTCCAGATCTGGTTCTGAAGGTGAACAAATGGAATGGATGATCTGCAGATAATCCGAGCTTGCTAGTGAATGGAATGTGCCACCTCCTGAGGTAGCGAATTGGGCCCATTCACTACAGGAATTTGAATGAAGGCTCTCTGTGTGAGTTGTAGGAGTTTTAAAATGAGAAGGATTGATCAATTTTTCCTACCTCAGTTCCTACATTTGGCTATATTCTGACTCCAAATGACTGATTATGTGGTAATTTAGCATCTGTTCTAGGGAAAGGAAAGAGAAAAAAAAAACCCACACACAAAACTTAAGTTTCCAAATTAAATTTATTAAATATTACTCTGTAGAGCAGCAGTTCTCAAAGTATGGTCTCAGGACCCCTGAGGGTCCCCAGGATCATTTCAGAGAGTCTATAAGGTCAAGGCTATTGTCATAAAAATATTGAAACATTATTTGGCTGCTAAAATACTCTTCCCTTTTCCAAATACATATCTGTGTGAGGCCAGATTTTCTTCATATACTTCAACCAAAACAACATATTGCAATAGATTTAATGTAGATGCAGATATGAGAATCCAGCTGTCTTCTATTAAGCTAGACATTAAAGAGATTTACAAAAATATATAAAAATAATGCCACTCTTCTCACTAAATTTGTTTGTTTTGGAAAATATAGTCATTTTCATAAAATATGTTATTTATGTTGATATGTAAATGAATTCATAATTGTTATTTTTAAATGAATATTTAAATTTTTTTTCCATTTTCATTTTTAGTATGGCAAATATTGATATGACAGATATAATACACATAAACAAAAGCTCTTTGAGGTCCTTAATAAATTTTAAGGAAGTTATATGATCCTAAGACCAAAAAGTTTGCAAATAATTGCTGTAGAGCTGACTACAGTCTTAGGAAGACCAGAGCTGTTGATGGAACAGTTCCAAAGATCCCTAACTTTCCCCTTTCTTACAGGGAAAGTGTTTTTGAGGTGGGTTGTGTCTCTGCTTCTGGGGAGTTTCTGGGTAATGATTGGTAGGGAAGCAAAGTGTTATCTCTCCCCTCTCCCCCAGATCTATGCTTTGTGATTTCTGAGCATAATGGGTTGATAGGGGCAAAGGAGAGACAGAGAGAATCTAACTCATCTCATGGCTGACTTGGGGCTTGTTTTCATAGGTATAGGAACCTGCCTTCAAGGCTTTGGCTAGGCTTGTGAAACACTCTCCCCTGTATAGGTAGTATTGAGCTCATACAAAGATAAAAAAGATGCCAAAGTTTGTCTGTGGCCTGAATTTCTGATTTAACTCTTAACTCATCCATGCCATTTTCCACCCTCTGCAGAGATTCCTTAGGTAACCTGGTTGTCAGAAGTGGTTATCATTTCAGGTTTATTGTATTAAGAAAAAAAAAGATTGGTGTCATTTGTTTTTATGTTACCATCGTTTCTTACCCTACCTAGAGAGCCATCCTTTGTAACAAAGAACATTAAGAGGTGAAAAAAAGAGTGAAAAGAGAGGGTAAAAAAAGTCAGGAAAACCAACTGATAATCCAACATGATTGAATTTACCTGGGCCTCAGTTTCCTCATCTATCAAAATGAATCTCTAATGTCTCCTTCAGCTTTAACAGTTTGAAGTTCTGTGAACCTGGGTACAAGTCCTTACTACTTCTTAGCTAGCTTCAGCTATAATTTGCTTGCCTTCATAGATTTGTTGGAAGAACAAAGTAAGATAGTATACATACCTAAGCAATGAAACGTCAAACTGTTTTTCACTTCCTTTTACTTCTCAGGTCCCCTGGAGACCTGTTGCTTAATGTTATTGATAAGGGGCCCTGGGTAGAACAATCCATTTTAGCTGGACTGGTTTCTTTATCACCGTAGTCTGTGAGCCATAGTATCTGCCAAGTTAGGCTTTGTAATAGGTATGCATATGGAAACTGAGTAGAACACATATACACATCATGAGGAATGTGTTCCTGGGGAAACATTTGCATTGCTGAAGGTGGTAGTTCCTGTGCTATTTCCTTGTTTATTTCTTTTATCTCAGTGTTTAGAATCTTGTAAATTCTCCCAGAAGCCTCCTTGATTGATGGATATTTTGCCCCTTGATCTATTAACACATCCTGTGATCAAGGCTCTGTGCTCATGCTAGGAACCATTTATCCCTGAGTAATTACCTCAATATTTTGAACAACACTGGGATAAATTCCCCAATAAATCTTGTGAAGAGCAGAGCTTGCTTTTTATTGTAAATTGTACTTGGGTTTTGTACTGGAGAGTTCCAGCTCTTAAAGATGATGATCATACATTATCAACCCCTAAGGCTGGACTATCACTGCTTAGAAAATAATCCTAGGAAGGAAAGAATATTGATGACAACATTGGACAACAAGATGGTTTATGAAAATCACTGAGAAGAGCTTGGTAGTTGGCTGGGGACCTTTGGATTTAGTCATCAATTTGCCTGAATGGCTGTAATAATAATAATGATAATTGCAGTAATGGTGATGCTGTTGAGAACGCACATTGTAACATTTTTATAGATAAGCAGTTCAGTGTAGTACAGGGGTTCTTAACTTTTTCTTTTCTATGGACCCCTTTGGCAGTCTGGTGACATCTATGGATTCTTTCTCAGAACAATTTTTTTTTACAGACGATTCCAAACTTCATTTAAAACTACATTTTAAGTTCAATGTTACTATACAAATCACAATGAAGAAATAAAAAAGAGAACAGTGTAGCAAGCCTTGAATCTAGGGAGGATCCTGTCTCTGACATGTGACCTGTGTGAACAGAAGTGAGCATTACCTGTTCTAAAAGGCACTGGGTCAAAAACAAATTCACATTTTTATCCAGATGGAAACAAGTTTGTTTAGTGAGTAGAACATTTTCAAATGCACAAAATAGGATGCACAGGATTAAAATATTAAAATAAATATTGAAATAAAGTTATTAAAATGAATCTTATAATAAATTGACACCTAGCTGCCTTAACTGCTACTTTTAGATTGCTATAGCTATGTTATCTTGGACAAGTCATTTTCCTTCTCGGGATCTCACTTCCCTTATCTAAAAAAATAGAGGGTTAGATTAGATGATCTCACTCTTTCTGGCTCTGGCATTCAGTGCTTTGCCTGTAGTTTTATATGTATTTGTTTTCTATATTTTTATATTATATGCGATATGCTCAGTTCTGGGCACCACAATTTAAGGAGGGCATTGATAAGCTGAAGCATATCTAGAGGAGGACAATGAAATGGACAAAGGGTCTTGACCCCATGTCGTATTAGAATGAGTTGAAAGGACTTATTCTAATTGCTTGTTTACTCCAGACATGATAAGACTCAGGGTGGAGGAGGGGAAACATGTTGGTCTGTTTAAATATTTGAAGAAGCGCAGACTTGTTCTATTTGACTCCAGAGGGCAGAACCAGGAGCAATGGATACAAGTTGCCAAGAAGAAAATTTAGGCCTTAGGTCGGGAAAAATCTAACTATTAGAGCTGTCTGAAAGGGGAATAGGCTTCCGGGGAAAGTCATTGGTTCAGCCTCTTTGGAGGCAGATATTTTGCTATGAGGATTCCTTTGTTGTATGGACTGGATTAGATGGGTGCTGAGGTCCCTTCTGACCCTCACATTCTGTGGCTCAGTTATACAATTTACCCAGGAGATTACTTGATCACATTCAATGACAGTAGCCCCATGAAGCTTTCCCCTTTCCCTTCTCCCCTCCTGGAAGTGCTTCCACCAAATCTAAGAGTTAGGAAGGCCTACAGAGGCCATCGGGGCTAAGCCGACCTGAGTAAAATTCCTTCTACCACGTCCTTCCCTTGTCTGAACTCAGAGCATATGTATTCCTTTTGTAATCTGCTTATTCTAATTAGTATTCTATTTATCGTGTACATATCTCACCATCCCCACTAATTGCTTAGTTTTTTGAAGGGAAGAACAGTAAGTTATTTATCATCGCCCCTTCCTCCATGCTTAACAAGTGTTCTGCACATAATAAATCATTAATAAATGTTTGTTAATTTAATTTTGGGTTCAGGAGATAGTAGTGGATCTTAGATACATATTTCATTGCCTATGAAAGTATAGATATCATGGTTTGAAAGGATAAATGATAACAGAAAGTGTGGCATAGTCAAAACAGTACTGGACTTGGTGTTAGGAGAGACCTGAGTTTGAATCGTGACTCCAAAAATAAGCACCTATGTGACTTTGAGCTAGTTACTCCCCTGTGGGGGCTTCATTTTTCTAACCTACAAAAGCACCTCCAAAGGGCACTGAGTGAGATAATGTATTTCAAAAGTCTACATCTAATAGTAAGCCAGATTTTGACATTCAACATTCCAGAAATAGAGGCTTAAAAACAATCTCTCTTCTCTCCCTTCCTCTGTCTCTTTTTCTACTTTATTTTGTTTTGCTGTCTTCTCTTGTTCATGTGTCTGGGCAAGTAGCCCTTGAGGACAGCTAGGTGGCACAATGGATAGCGTCCTGGTTCTGGAGTCAGGAAGACTCATCTTCCTGAGTTCAAATCTGGCCTCAGACACTTACTAGTTGTGTGACCCTGAGCAAGTCACTTGATCTTGTTTGCCTCAATTTCCTCATCTGTAAAATGAACTGGAGAAGTGAATGGCAAACCAAGAAAATGCCACATGGGGTCACAGAGTCAAACACAACTGAAATAACTGAACAATCACAAGCCTTGAGGGCTACTTTTTATCTTTGACAATTATTTAATACTTAGGAATACTAAACACAGAGGAGAGCACAGGATCGTGGTGTAGTGGAAAGAATTTGGATTCAAATAGTAGCTCTACTTACTAGCTACTTGCATGTCTTTAGGCAAGTCACATCATCATCATCACCATCATCATCATCAGCATTAACACCATCAGTGTCATCATGATCTTCATCGCTTAGCATTTACATAATACTTTCAGATTTGCAAAGAGCTTTACAAATATCACTTCACTTCATCCTCACAACAGCCCTGGGATGTGGGTACTATTATTATCCCCATTTTACAGCCAGGGAAACTGAGACAGACAGAAGTTAAGCAATTTACCTCTCTGGACCTATTTCTTCATCTGTTAAATGAAGAGGTTGGACTAGGTGACCACTGAAGTTCCTTCCAGCCCTAGATGTATCATTCTATTATCACGAGAGTTAGAATTTCAAGTTACTTTACATCATGCAGTCTGATTCCTTTCAATTTTACAGGATGAAACTGAGGCCAAACGTCCCAAAGTGGCTTGCACAAGGACATACAGAGACTTAGTGGCAAAGCTCCTATTTGGAGCCAGACCCGCTGACTTAATCTCAGTCTAGTATTCTTTCTATTATATTCTGCTGTCCAAGGTCATATGGCCTGTAAGTAACAGGGCCAGGACTAGAACCTAGATCCTAAGACTCCTGTTCTAGGGCTCTTCCTACTACACTTTGCCTTCTGATAATGGAGCTCGGCAAGTGGCCCTCTTGAAGCCCACCCCTATGAGCAAGCCCAGGACCATGAAGCTTCCAGGACTTCTGAACTTCTGATTTCCTTATCTGCTTGGTTATCTGAGAATTCCATGGTTTCTTTTTCTCTAGGTTTCAAAACTCATAGCCTAGCATTGTCTAGTTAGCTTGGCCGCTGCTGTTAGGAGGGTTGAGAGATCTTCAGGAAGCATGGGCCTTCAGTTTTATTTCACTGGGTACTGGAATAATATTACTTTAGAAGTCTCCTGCTATAACCAAGGGCGTAATTTCTCCTATGGTGGGCTCTAATAGCTACCCAATCCTAAGTGAGCTGGGGAGGGTTTAGGTATTAGATCACTGGTGGAGCCTCAGAGAGTTCTTGTTTGGGAATAGTAACTGAGAATTTAAATTAGCTGTATCCAGTATTCAGATAAACTGGACCAGACGGAATCTTATTATAGCTCTCAATCAATCCAGATTTATTAAGCACCTACTACTGTGCGCCAGGCACTGTGCTAAATGTTCTTATCATTGCTTGGTTCATATTGGTATGTGATCAGCAAGTATGGAGGTAGAAGTTGGGAGGAGGATTAGCTTTTAGCAACCAAGTGACAAGCCCTGCACCCAGGCAGACATCAGTATACACCATGATGACTATATCGGGTAAGGAGATACAGGGTAAGAATGTGTGAAACATACTCAACATAACTATTATTTCTCCTTCCATACTCTGGTACTTAATCCATCCAGGCCAGCTTCCAACCTCCTCTTGCTGCCTATACCAGCACTCTCCTGACACCCCTAAATACTTCCAGTGAAATTACAGTCACAGACGCTGAGTCAGAAGAGATCTGAGATTATTTCATCCAACCCATAGAGAATCCTCTCTTAATACCTCACTAGTAAAGGGGAACCCACTCCTTCCTAAGGCAGCTTATTCCATTTTTGGATCATCATTTCAAATGTTGAGAAGTTTTTTTCTGACATCATTTAGATCTGACAGTCACTTCCCTTTTGGGGGTGGGGCATGTTTAATCCTCAGGATGGTGATAGCAAGGGAGGTGGTAATCTTCATACCCAGGTGGCAGCCTTTTATCTCTCTCTTCCCCCACAGTCCTGATCTCCTGCCCCTGGGGGGTAAAGAGAAGTTGACACTGTGAACTTTCTTTAGTCAGCTAATGAGCTTTTCAAAGGGCAGTAATACCCTTGTGCTGAGGGATGATAACACTCTGGAGCCTACTGGCCAAAAGAATAGTGGAATGTGACAAGAGAAGTTTATTAACACTTCAAGATCTATTAAATCTTCACCTTTTTTCTCAATTCTCCCCACCCCATCCTGTTTTTTCCCTCCATCTCAACTTCAATATGTCTCTCTCTCTCTCTCTCTCTCTCTTTCTCTTTCTCTCTTTCTCTCTCTCTCTCTCTCTCTCTCTCCCTCTCTCTCTCTCTCTCTCTTTCTCTCTCTCTCTCTCTCTCTCTCTCTCTCTCTCGGGCTGTGAGTTTCACCATTTCCTCTCCTGTTATTTTATTCTAAGTTGCTTGAAAAAAGAGACTATGCTCAGCACAATGCTTTGTGTGTAGTAGGCACCTAATATTTGTTGGACTAAATTTCTCATCCAGTTCTTTCTCCTTCCCTTTCCTATGTCTCTCCATCTTGTTTCTTTCCTTCTTCCTTTTCCTCTTGTTGTTCTCTCTTCTCTCCATTGGTTGTACTTTTGGAGAACAGTCAAACATCTTTTGGATTCCTCTCTTCCATTTAAAAATTAAGTTATGTTTAATCTGGATTAGGTTTTCCTCCTATTCCCCTCTCTCCCTGGGCAGAGCCCATAAATTGATTTTTTTTTTCTTTTATATGTCTCTCTGTTTTTATTCCTGGACTAGATCTTTATGCAAAGGGACTCCAAGGCAAATACTTTCCTTGGTTCTCCTGTTCCTTGGCCACAGACACGCTCTTAACTCTGTCCTTGTGTCTTGTGACCAGAGTGGAATTTGAGTCATAAGGTAGATAGAGTGCTAAGAAGTACAGCTGAAGAAGAATCTGTCCCCCTTCTCTGCCCCACTCTTTACCCCCAGTGGAGAAATACTTGGGGGGGATCTGGACAAACAGCCGATAGAAGGTTTATCCCAGTGGGGGTTTGTAACACAGAGTCTATCCTAGATGGCTATGGGGGCAAATTACGTTACATCTCCTCCAGCCATCATATTCAGGAGGATTTCATAGGTAGCTCTGAGGTTAAGGAAAACATATATGTATGAAACTATGAAATATATGAAAACATATATGTATGAACTGTATATGTATAAAACGGTTAAAATGAACCTTGAAGTCTGGAAGAGGAAGATGAGGGGCACATCTACCCCTATGACTCAGTGACAATAATAATGATTTACATTTGCATCTCACTTTTGCAGTTTTCAAAACACTTCCATACTTGTTATTTCTTTTGATTCTCACCAGAGCCTAGTGAGGAAGACCAGGCAGAGCCCTGACTATTATCTTTAGTTTATGGATGAGCATTTAAGGGACTTGTCCAGAGTCTTATGGCTATCTATGAAATGAATGATGTAGAATTCTGTTAGCATGGGTTATTGTCAATTTCAAGTTGAAAAGGACTATAGAGGCCATCTGGTTCAGAGGCGTCAAACATGCAACACTCCCGAGTGTGGATCAAGCCACATTAAAATACAGTTGGGAAACATTTAATAAAATAAATAAAAGTACAATGAAATATAAATTATGTGGTTTTCTAAGTCAATATGTGCCCACAAGAATGCTTATGTATGGTCTAATGGCCTGTTTCTATTTAAGTTTATACCACTGATCCTTTCTAACCTTCTCCATCTTTCAAATGACTTAGCTGATATCCAGAGTTAAATGACTTACCCAAGGTCATACCAGGTGGCAAGTTGTTGTTGTTCAATTGTTTCAGTCACATCCAACTCTTTGTGACCTCATTTAGGGTTTTTTGGCCAAGATACTGGAGTAGTCTGCCATTTCCTTCTTCAGCTCATTTTACAGATGAGAAAACTGAGGCAAACTGGGTTAAGTGACTTGCCCAGGGTCACACAGCTACTAAGTGTCTGAGATCAGATTTAAACTCCTGAAGATGAGTCTTCCTGACTCCACGCCTGGTACTCTATCTACTGTGCCACCTAGCTGCCCAGGTGGCAAGTAACAGAGTCAGAACTCAAACCCAGACCATGAATCCAAATAAATAGATGACTCCTTCCAACACTCTCTACTGTCTCTTCCCATATGCCTCTCAACACACACTGTAGGCAACTGCCTCCAAGTATAGCTGGCCCTAGGTGTGCATTTTAAGTCTGGATGTAGGTGTATACAAAGGTGTAAGGGAAACTTAAGGATGGGGACAGAGCTGTGTGGAAATGAGGGAGACGCAGCCTTTGACTGGGTGAGTCGTGAAAATGATTTTAACCCATAATTCACAGGATCACAGATTTAGGACTGGAAAGGACCTCACAGACCTCATTTTTTTTTGGGTGGGGGTGTCACTTGCCTCCAAGAAACACTGCTCAGACCCAAGATTGCTGGTTCCTGCAGTGGGGTAGACACCCTGCCCCCCAACAAGTGTGGGATGAGGGCGAAGATCACCTGTCCCCAAAGTGGGGCTTCTTAGCATGTCTAGGATAGGGAGAAATCTATTCTACAATTATGAAGAGCAGCACATTGTTACTATTCCAAAAATTAACAAGTATACTTTACCCTTCCTCTTCAGGAGACAGAGTTATCTAAATAAAAACAAAAACCTTAATCCAGGTTTAGCTTCTGTAATAATGCCTGGCAATTATATAGAGCTTTAAGGTTTACCCAATACTTTATCTGCATTATCTTATTTGGTCCAATAGAATCTAAGCTCTGTGAGTACAGGGACCATTTTGTTTTTTTTTCTTTGTATTCCTAAGAGTGTCTGGTCCCATGCCTGCCATATAGCAGGCACATGATAAATGTTTGTGCCATTGGACTGCTGTCCATAAAATCCCTGTGAATAAGGTAAACTAAGTAAGTATTATTATTTGCATTTTACAGATGAGGAAGCTTGGGCTGAGAAAGGTGGAATGTTTTAGCAAACATCACAGAGAAAGTAAATGGCAGAGCTGGGACTCAAAACCAGGGGTTCTGAATCCCAGTACACCACCCTTCCCACTAGGCTCCGTTCGTCTGTATCTTTTTTTGTTCATTTGTTTGTTTAAGTCTCACTGCCAGAGTTCTATTGAAGTAAAATGCAAACATGGAGTCGTTCTTGTGTTTTTCCTAGCCTTCGGTGCTAATGTGGATGTTTCAATTTCTCTTTGTAATACCACAAGGACATATGTGTGCATATGGGGGGGGGAGTATGAACTGAAGATCTTGCCAAACTGAATATTGATTTCATAGAATTCTCAATGTTAATGGATTGGGGAGTTTTAAATTTAGCCTGGTGGCTTGGCATCTACTCCATAGGATTCTCTATTTCTTCTCCCATGATATTGACTTGCTCTGTGAAGCTTCTAATGAAAATAATGATACTTTACCTTACAATTTTCATAGTGTTATCATGTACATTATTTAATTTGTGACCTTTATAACATCCCTGTGAAATAAGCAATGAAAGCCTTATAATCTTCATTTGACAGGAAGAAATTGAGTCTCAGAGTGGTTGAATGTCTTCTCATCAAGATCATAAAGCTGATAAATAGTACCAACTGGGATTTGAACCTAGGTCTTTTATTTTGTAGGGAGGAAGGCAGGGCAATTGGGGTTAAGTGACTTGCCCAAGGTCACACAGCTAGTAAGTGTGTCAAGTGTCTGAGGCCAGATTTGAACTCAGGTTGTCCTGACTCCAGGGCTGGTGCTTTACTCAATGTGCCACCTAGCTGCCCCCTTTTATTTTACTTTTTGAAATAATTTTTATTTTTTCCCAATTACATGTAAAAACAATTTTTAACATGTATTTTTTTAAAATTGAGTTCCAAATTTTCTTCTTTCTTCCCTTCTTTCCCCCTCCTTGAGACAGTAAGCAATTTAATACAAATTATGCATATATAATCAGGTAAACCATGTTTCCATGTTAGTCTTGTAAAAGAAGACAAAGACCCCCCCAAAAAAAACCCCACAAACCAACCCATGAAAAAGAATAAAGAAAGTGAAAAATAGTATGCTTTAATCTGTATTCCAACTCTGTCAGTTCTTTCTCTGGAGGCAGATAGCATTTTTCGTCATGAATCTTTTGGAATAGTCTTGGACCATTGCATTGTTGAAAATAGCTAAGTCATTCACAGTTAATCACTGTACAGTATTGCCGTCACCGTGTACAATGTTCTCCTCATTCTGCTCACTTCACTTTGCATCAGTTTGTGTCTTTCCAGTAAACTTAGGTCTTTTAAATAACACAAGTATTTATTAAAGACTTCCTCTATATAGTGATCTGTGATAGGTGCTGGGGGAGATCTAAAGCTTGAATAAAATAGAATTTCTGCCCTCAAGAACCTTACGCCCTGGTAGAGGTATAAGAGCAAACAGATAATTGTAATATACAATATTATATCCAGGGTATTAGAGGTGTGTAAAACAAAGTTACATGGGAGGTTTAAGGAAAAGTTTTTTTTTAATCACAGTGAAGATCTGGTAAGGCTTATGAATGCAGTGGCATTTGATTTGGCCTTCAAAGGATGGATAAGAAATCAATAAACGAAGCAGGAGAGTGAAGACATTCTGATTGCAGGGTCATGGAGGTAAGAAAGCCCAGGATTTGTTCAGAGGACAGAGAGTAATTTATTTTGTCTGGATCATAGGGTAAGTGGAATAGAACAGTAAGTCATAACAGATAAAGCTGGAAAAAGTAGAGCGGCAGCAGGCTGCAGACGTCAATGCCAGGCAGAAGAGATTTAACTTTATTCAGAAGAGAATAGGTAATCATTGAAGATTTTTGAACAGAGAAATGACTTTACCAGATTCATCCACCCACCCATTCACCCTCCATCTGTCCTTCCAACCACCTGCCTACCCACCCGCCCATCCTTCCATCTATTTATTAACAAACATTTAGTAAGTTCCTACTCTGTGCCGGGCACTGTCCTAGGTGCTGAGGATACAAAGATAAAAATGAAACACTCTCTAATTACATTCTATCAAGGGAGACAACGTGCACCTATGTAAGCATGTGCAAAAATATACAGAAAAATATATGATAATAGGTGGGGCACTAGCTGCCAATGTGTTCAGGAAAGGGTTTTGGCAAAAGGTTTCACTGGAGTTGTGAAGGAAACAAAGGATCCTAAGAGGCAGAGATGAGGAAGTAATAAATTCCAGGCATAGGAGACAGCCAGTGTAAAGGCATACTGATTATGAAGGATGGATTGGGTGGGAGTGCAGAGAGAGCTGAGGTGTCAAGACTTGTTCAAAGGCTATTGCAGCAGTCTAGGTGAGTGGGAATGAAGGCCTGCAGAGTCATAACTAGTAATTCTTTCACTTGGGGCATTAGTTACACAAAAGACACTTCAATCATATGTGTAGTCACCATGGGAGTTGCAAAATCATCTCGCTTAAATCCAATTCACATGCAAGTCAAGACATCACCAGTGATGTCATTCTTCTTCTTCAAAAATGAAGGAGGACCAGTGTCACCATGGAGAGTGGGTGACTGATCTGACAAAGAGTCTGGTTTATGTCCCTGAAGAGTTTTTTTGGGAAGGCAGACCTTGGCCAAGGGTTCTAGAGTAATGGGACCCTGGAGGTGGGAAGGAAGGGAGCATGATAGTACTTCACAGCACAAACTGGCAAAAGACTAAGGCACAAGGCATAGGGATAGCGGCTTTTAGACTGCTATGAGAAATGAATGCAACTACATATTGGTACCCAGAGGCAAAACCCTCTTTGCTCTGTCTTAGTGACAACTCTAAGAATCTTTACTAGGATGGTGACAATGGGAATAGAGAGGAGCGGAGACAGATTTAAGAGATGTTGGGGAGCTGAAGTCAACAGACCTTGGTAACTAATCAACTATGAGCATTAAGGGAGAAGGAAGAGTCCGCAAAACCCCTAAGGTTTTGAAATGAGCTTGAAGTCCTAAGCTTTTTCCACAGCATCACAGATCCATCCCCTCCCCTTTCCATAAAACGAGGAAGGCTCATTTTATTGCCTCATTATCCGTTGTGATTGAGCAGCATTTATTAACTGGAATACAAGGATGGTTTAATACCAACATAATAATTATCTCAAGGAGAAAAATGGATTACATGATTATATGACTAGATGTGGGGGAAGCTTTCAGCAAAGTATGACATCTATTTATGTTTTTAAAAATGACAAAATATAGGCATTGAAGAATCTTTCTTTAATATGATAAAATAAATATGAACTATTGAAACCAGAATCAGTCTAGGCAGTAGAGAACCATTAGAAGATTTTCACTAAAATTAGTGCCAATGTACCATCTGTCTACTCTTGTTTAATATTGTCTTAGAAATGTTATTAGTAACAATAAGGCATGAAAGAGAAATTAAAGAATAAACATAGGCAATAAAGACAGTAGCATACCTCCACTTATAAATGACAGGATTGTGTGTTAGGAAAATCTAAGACACTCAACAACAACAACAAAATTGAACCATCAATGACTTTAACCAAGTGAGGGGAATTCAAGAAAAAAAAAACCCTCATCTATCACCTACATTTCTGTACGTCACTTAACAAAAATCAGGAGAAATTGAAAGAAGGAAAAGTAACATTTTGTTTTAATGACTTGCTGTAGAAACATAAAATAAGGAGCTCCCTTTCCAGAATTGTTACATGCTTATTTTGTATCCTCTTTTTGAGTCAGTTGATAAAATTGCAATCTTTGCAAATTACTCACCACAGGACACCAAAGTTGAATGAGAACACTAGTGTATGACCAAATGGCACATCAAGCCAAATGGCAAATTAACACAGCATCCTCTTTGAAGGATCGCAGAAGATCACCCCATGTTTGAAGGGAGCTTCCTTCTCACATCCACCTCTTAAAATTCCTGCCTTTCTTAGAGGTTAGAGGTTGGCCCTTTCTCACACAGTTGCCTGGAGGGACCATGAGACTCAGACTCTGAATGAATGGCTCATAGGCCACTGGAGGCAGAAGAGGTATAGAGCATTTGACTTTAGTGGAATCCTTACTGTTACCTATAGTAGGAGAGGGAAAGTTCTGTTTGAGAAAGATTGTTCTTATCTGACAAGCACTTTTTAAGATGCAATTCGACCCTGCTTGGATGGGGCACTATACTAGACATATTAAACAGGCACAGACCTCTACTCAGTACCTCTACCTATAATCAGTATAGTGTTGTTTTTTTTTAAAGCTCTTAATCCCAGCAGAGGCTGAATGAACACTTATTTGCTGGGGATATTGTAGGGGGCATTTGTGTATTGAGTATAGCTGTATCTGTGTAATGGCGAAGGCAAGTGCATAGGAACTTAAGAGGCAGGGAATTAAGAAATGTCGTTGTTTAGACATGAGTGTTTTCTCTCTATGAGGGATTTCTCTCCAACCAATATGCACACGGTGAATTGAAATTGGAGAGGCAAACTATGAATCAATCAACAAACATTTATTATGTTCCTACTAAGGGCAGCTAGGTAGCACGGTGCTGGGCCTGAAGTCAGGAAGACTCATCTTCCTGAGTTCAAATCCAGTCTCAGACACTTACTAGCTGTGTCACCCTGGACAAGTCACTTAACCTTGTTTGCTTCAGTTCCTCATCTGTAAAATGAGCTTGAGAAGAAAATGGCAAACCACCCAGTTTCTTTGCTGAGAAAACCCCAAAGTGAGGCCGCAAAGAGTCAGACACGACTGGAACAACTAAACAACAGCAACAGTATGTGCTAGGCACTGTGATAAGTGCTGGACAGTGTAATATGGAATGGGCAATGTAATATTTGCTGGGCACATAGGTGGTGTAGTGGATAGAGTGCCAGCCAGAGTCAGGAGGACCTGAGTTCAAATCTGGGCCCAAACACTTAATAGCTGTGTGACCCTGGGCAAGTCACTTAACCCTGCTTGCCTGTTTCCTCATCTGTAAAATGATCTAGAGAAAGTGATGGCAAGCCACTCCAGCATCTCTGCCAAGAAAACTCCAAAATGGGGTCACGAAGAGTTGGACACGACTGAGAAACAACTGAACAGTACTTGCTGGTGTGTATGAAACTGGGATCCTGATGGTCTACTGGTGGAAAGAAGCGCTATTGTGACTAGAAGAGAAAGACACAAAATAAACATATTAATCCTGGAAAGATTACTACCTGGGAGAGAAGAATCAGGTAGGATTTATTATAGTGATGCAGTGTGGCTGTTGGTTTTGGGTCCCTGGGTGTTTACCACCCTCTTCTCTGCTTATAGTAGTCTGATTTGTCCTGCCTTCTGGAATCATAGTTAGGGGCACAGCTACCACCAAGAAATACAGGCTGAAGCTGAATTGTAAGAAAGGTAATTGAATTGGGTTGAAAAGGGAAACATAGGTAGAGAAAATCTGAGTTGTCCTAATAATAGCTAGCATTTATATAGCTATATTCAAGGTTTGCAAATAATTTTTTAGATAATCTCATTTGAGCCTCATGGTAATCCAGCAGGTAGGTGTTATTAGTATGCCCATTTTACAGATGAGGAAACTGAAGCTGAGAGAGATTAAGTGATTTGCCTAGGTTCACACAGCTAGTAAGTGTTTGAGGCAAGATTCAAACTCAGGTCTTCTTTACTCCAAGTCCAGTGTACTATCTACTGTGCCACCTAGACCTAACCATCAAAACTGACAATTCACAGCTACGGAACAGCTTCAACACAGCTACAGAACCTGTTTGTACCAGGATGCATGACCATGTTCCTTTCTCTTTCTTTCCTATTTAACCCGCTACAGCTGGGCCAGGAGCCCATCTAACCCCTTACTGGCACAGCAAAACTCTTGGGAAGATAATCAGAGCAGCATGTGTGTTCTCTGTAGTTCTAT
Organism: Phalanger gymnotis; assembly: GCA_028646595.1. NCBI lineage: Eukaryota > Metazoa > Chordata > Mammalia > Diprotodontia > Phalangeridae > Phalanger > Phalanger gymnotis. The sequence continues at coordinate 723,453,085 of CM053622.1, read as the reverse complement.
GTACAGCCAGTAGTAAGCGTGTTCTCTGTCATGTGTCTGTGGTCCACTTGGTACACTGCTACTGGATTCATGGCATTGAGTTAGTATATGGATTATATGACCTTTAAGGTCTCTTATAACTGAAATGCTCTCATTTTTATCATTTTTTCCTACATCCAAGAAGCAAGGACAGCATTCAGACATATATAGGCCTAGGTCCTTTTGATCCCATGGCACACAGATATTCCTTAAATCCTACCCTTGGTCTTTAGATCTCCATTCCTAGTAGAATTGTGATACTGTGGACAAGGAGGATTTGTTCCAATGACATGCTTTATTTTCCAAAACTTTCTTGAGACAAGTAAGTCAACAAGCACTTTGAAGCACTTACTGTGCACTAGGCACTATGCTAAGTTCTGAGGTACAAAGAAAGACAAAATAAATCCCTGGTCTCAAGGAGCTAACAGTCAAATGGGGAAGAAAATGTGGAAACAACTGCATCCACATTTCTCTCTCTCTCTCACCTTCTATATCTACACATATATAAAATCAATTGGAGATAATTTCAGAGGGAAGGCAGTAGCATTAAGGGAGAACAGGAAAGTTTTCTTGCAGAAGACGGTATTTGAGCTGAGACTTGAAAGAAGTCACAGAAGTCAGGAGACGGATATGAGGAGGGAGATTTCAGGCATGGGGGATAATCAGTAAAAATGCTTGGAGTCAGGAGATAGAGTGTCTTGTGGGAAGAAGAGCATGGATGCTACTGTCCCTGGATTATGGAGGGAAGTACAGAGAGGCAGAAATACGTGTATGGACACCTTTGAGGACACCAGAATGGCGGGTGGGGCACTACTGTAACAAAAACAACAACAAATTATTAAAAGATCATTAAATTGTCCTAAAGTTCAGGTCTGACTATTATCAGTCCCCTACAGAATAAACTCTGGGGGCCCTCTCTTACACAAAAGTATGAACTCCTCTCTTTGATATTTAAACACTTTACAGCCTGGCTTCCTTTCCTGATTTATCATACATGGCCTGTAATTTCTGCACACGCTGTGTGTGGTCAAGCAAACTGGTCTTTTTACTATACCTCACACACTGTGGTCCATCTCCTACCACCCTACTTTTTCATTGTCTAACTTCCACCCTTGGACTGCACTCCCTCTGTACCTCCATTTCTCAGAATCCTTAATTTACTTTTAGGCTCAGTTTAAGACCCATGAGGCCTTTCCTGATCCCCATAGCTACTAGTGTCTCTTCCCCACTAAATTACTTTATCTCTTGTTTGTGTATGCTTATAAACATAAGAGTTCTCTCCTCCAGCTATACTATATAAGTTCCTTTAGGGCCTAAACCTCCCTAGTTCTGGATACTATGTTTAAATTCATTCTGGATCAATCAACTTACAAGAATATATTGACATTTTGCAGGGGGGAAGGGAGAGATAGAATATAATTTGGATTCTAGTTTTATGGATTTGTTTAATTAATTAATTACTTTTTTTTGTTGGAAAAAAGAGATGAGAGAGAAACCTTCCAGGAACCTGAGGTACATAAGCTTTCTTCTTGGTCTCAGCATAGGCAGTTTGCCAGGTACTACTCCTGACTCTAGGACAGGCAAAGAAAAGCATCCTACCCCTCTCCTTCTTACCTCCTTTTCCTCTCTCTGTCCAAATCCTAGGCAATTATTACAAAATGAAATAAATTAGTGTGGTAGTAGTTGGGGGAGCAGCCGGCATAGACCTAGTTTTCTCCTGTGGGTATTTGCTTACCAACCAGGGACAATCTGTCCCTTACCTCCTGGTGCCATGTGCATGGCCTGTTTATGAATTTAGTGAGTAATGAGGTTACAGGAATCAGAGGGAAAATTATTTTAGAGGTTGGAAAGGATGAATTTTGTCAGGGCACAGTGGTTTGCTTGGAGGACTGCTATTTGGAGCCACTGCATTTAGAAACTTTGATGGATCTGATCAGAAACAGTTACTCTCACCACTAGTACATGACTCATGAAATGATGATTCCTACGCAATGCCCTCCAGGCCTTCTTTTGGATATTTTAATATCTTGGTGCACTGCTGTAACACCCAAGTTGTCCATCTGTTGTCTCTTGCTTTTCACGACTGTCTCTTCTCCTTTTTTAGTAACACATATACTTGAGGGAGGAATATTAATATAGCAAAAAGAACTACTCTAACCTTGTAAGACAGATAATAGAATCATACTGGAATCAACTGGATGGAACCTGAGAAACCATTGAGTGTTCGTATTACAGATGAGGCCCAGAACATACCTGTGAAGTGATTTGTCTAAGGTATTGCAGCAGAATTTATGGCTGAGCTGGGGCTGGAACTCCGGTCCTATGGGAAAATAAGATTTGGAGTTGGGGGGGACTTTTGAGATTAGCATAGTGGAAAGAATGGGAGATTTGCATTCAGAAAACTTTGATTCAGATCTCACTTCAAACACTATGTGACAGTAGGCAAGTCACAAGACCTACCTGGGCCTGTTTCCTCATTTGTAAAATGAGGATTAGCTGGACTCTGAGATTCCTTCAAGCTTCAGCTCTTTGATTCTCTGTCTAGCTAATCTTTTCATTTTGTTGCTGTTTAGTCATTTTTTTCAGTCACGTTCTACTCTTTGTGACCCCATTTGGGGTTTTCTTGGCAAAGATACTGGAGTAGTTTGCCACTTCCTTCTCTAGCAAAGCTTCATTACTCACCTGAATTTGGTCTACTATTCTACAGTTTAGAATTGAAGGAAGTGAATCTCTAGAGTCTAGAATAAGAATAGGGTCTTTCTTGACAAAGATACTGGAGTGGTTTGCCATTTCCTTCTCCAGCTCATTTTACAGATGAGGAAACTGAGGCAAACAGGGTTGAGTGACTTGCCATTAGCAGAGGAAGAATTTGAATTCGAATCTTCTGACTTCAAATCTGCTCTTTCTAATGCCTCTCTCCTGGTCCCTTGTCCTGTGCTCTTTCTAATATGTCAGATTGACTCCCTTGTTCAGTAGATTCTATTTTATGCCTACAGTCCCTCACCTGTGCCAGCCAAGTGGGCTTTTATAAAATTTAGTGAGTTTCTCTGTACTCCAACCAGTTACTAAATCTTGTCTATTCTACCTCCATAACATCTTTTACCTTCTCTCTAAATGGAGACAGCCTTCACCCTGGTTCAAGTCCTCATCACCTCTCCTGGACAACTGTAATAGTGTCCTCCTACACCTCCTTGCCTCCACTTTCCTCATCTCCAATCTACCATGTACCCACTTATCCAACTGATACTTTAAAACATAGGCCTGTCAAGAATTGGAAGTTGAAGGGATGCTCATCAATTGGGGAATGGCAGAAAAAGTTGTGGTTTATGAATATAATGGAATACTATTGTTCCGTAAGAAATGATAAGCAGGAAAGACTTATATGAACTGATGCTGAATGAAGTGAGCAGAACCAGGAGAACATTGTACACAGTAACAGCCACGTTGTGCAGTGACTAACTTTCATAGACTTAGCTCTTCTCAGCAATTCAAGGATCCAAGACAGCTTCAAAAGACTCATGATGGAAAATACCATCCACACCCAGAGAAAGAACTTTGGAGTCTGAATGCAGATGGAAGCATGCTATTTGCTCTCTCTTTTTTTTTCCTTCTTTTTCATGGTTTCTCTCATTGGTTCTAACTCTTTTTTACAACGTGACTAATGTAAAAATATGTTTAATATCAACGTATATGTATAGCCTATATTAGATTGCATGCCATCTTGGGGAGGGGGAAGAAAATTTAGAACTCAAAATCTTACAAAAGTGAATGATGAGGGGGGAGAAAATTGAAAACATCTTGGAGAAGTGAATATTGAAAACGAAAAATAAATAAATAAATAAAATAAAATATAGGCCTGACCATGTCACTTCCCTGCTCAAGTAGCTCCAATGACTCCCTATTAACTTTAGAATAAAATCAAACTCTTCTGTTTGACATTTAAAGCTCTTCACAATCTAACCTGAACTATCTATTATCTAGATATATCATGTTATTCCTTTTAACACACTCTGTGTTCCAGGCAAACTAGTCCTCTTGCTTTTTGTCATGCATAGTATTCCATCATTCACCTCTGTATCTTTGTTCAGGTTATTCTACCATGCCTGTAAAATGAAGAGACTGGTTACCCCTCATGTAGGTCTCTTAGAATCCCTGTCTCCATTAAAGCAAGGCTTAGCTGAATTGTCATATACTACCAGAGACCTTTCTTGATATTTCTTAACTGCTAGTAATCTGTCCTGCTCCCAAATTTCTTTATATTTACTTTATATGTAATTGGGAGGGGGGAACAATTGGGGTTAAGTGACTTGCCTAGAGTTACACAGCTAGTAAGTGTCTGAGGCCAAATTTGAACTCAGGTCGTCCTGACTTCAGGGCCAGTGCTCTCTATCCATGGCACCACCTAACTTCCCTCTATGTATTTTCCCCAGTAAAGTGTATTTAAAGTCAGGGACTTTCTTTTTGTGTGTGTCTTTCTGTCCTTCCCTGGCATGTATGTGTGTTTGAGAAATGCTTGTTGAATAAAATTGAAGATTAGCTCTACATATAATGTTGGCAACTGTTTTTCTGTATTTTCTGATATTCATCTTGATTTTTAAGGCAGTAGTTTTCATATGCTGTTGTGAGTCATCCCAGGGTTTGTGGATCAGGTGGCCTGGGGAATCTAGAAGAAAAACTGGGGACAGATAAAAATTTGACTTCAAGCTATTCTCCAGCTTGTCTCTACAGTTGTTGCTTTGCGGATATTGGTTTAATGAATGCAGAATAATAGTTAATAATATTCCACGCTTCGATGGATCTGTAATCTCATTACTGTGGGTACTTGTTCCAATCGAGGTCATATTTAAACTATACTTACTGTTTTCAAAACATTCGCACATTATAATAATAGCTAGAATTTCTATAACATTTATATAACTTGTATTTACATATATTATATAGCATTAAATAGATTATATAGCATGAGCATTTATATATATATTATCTTCTTTGATTCTCATAGCAACATTGTAAGACAGTAGAATCATAGGATCTCAGAGCTGGGAGGAGCCAGAGGGTATTGAGTCTAACCCCCACCGGGAACATGAATTCCCCTCTATAATATCTTGTTTGTCTAGCTACTACTTAAAACACCTCCTGTAAGAGAAGCTATTACATTTTGAATTGCTCGTTGCTCCTTGCATATGACTCTCCATCTCCCAACTCAGAGAGTGTTCACTGGCTATCCCTTGGGCATGGAATGCTGTCCCTCTTCATACCCACTTCCTGCCTTCCCTGGCTTCCTTCCAGTCTGAGCTAAAGTCCCAAGAGGCCTTTCTTAGTCCTCCTTAATCTTAGTGCTGTCCCTCTGAGATTACCCCCAATTTAGCATGTCTATATCCTGTTTGTACATAATTGTTGGGATGTTGTCTTCCCTGTTAGACTGCGAGTTTTATGATGATGATAGCTAACATTTACACAGCACTTACTGTGTCCCAGGCACTGTGCTAAACTTTATAATTAATACTTTGTTTGATCCTTACAACAATCCTGGGAGGTAGGTGCTATTATTATCCACATTTTACAGATGAACAAACGAAGACAAACAGGGTTAAGTGACTCACCCAGGGTCATACAACTAGTAAGTATCCGAGGCTGGCCTTCTGGAATCCAGGACTTGCTTTCTATCCATGGCATCACTTAGGCGTCCTTACAAACAAGGACTGGGTTTTTTTGTTTGTTTTGTTTTGAGGGTGTTGTTTTTTCCTTTCTTTGTATGTCAAAGTCAAGCACAGTGCCTGCCACATGGTAGGACATAAAAACTAATGGCAGCAAGATGGTGAAGTGGATAGAGTGTCAGGCTTGGAGTCAGGAAAATCTGAGTTCAAATCTGGCCTCAGACACTTACTAGCTGTGTGACCCTGGGCCAGTCGCTTAACCCCGTTTGCCTTGGTTTCTCATGTAAAATGAGCTGGAGGAGGAAATGGCAAACCATTCTAGTAGTACCCTTGCCAAGAAAAGCCAAAATAGAGTCTCGAAGAGTCGGATACTACTGAAAAATGACTCAAAAACAAACTTGGGAAGAAGAGTGCCAGAAGCTGAGAGGCCCTGGAAAGACTCTGTTAAGGAATAAGTCTAATGTCATTTCCACGCAAGAACATTTCAGATATTTGAAGACAGCTATTATACTCCCTCTCCCTGCCATAAATCTTTTCTTCTCTGTTCTGAACCAACTCACTAATGCCTTTTATTGATTTAAAAAAAACACCCCCAGTCCCGCCCCCCCCAACCGCGAAAAACAATAACAACATTGTGGTGTAGTGGAGAGGACGCTGGATTTAGAATCAGAGGACCTTGGTTCAATTTCACCTGCTACTCGTGTGCCTCAAATGACTTATCCTTTCTGGGTCTCAGTGTCTTCATCTCTAAAACGGGAAGGTTGGATTAGATAGCCTCTGAGGTCTCCTGCAGTTCTAGGTCTAGGATCCTAAGGTCACCACGGAGAAAGATGCCCTGCCCAGAGTCTAAGTGGAAGAAGGATTCCCTATCAGTGAGGAAGTCTCCTAGATATTCTTGCTTTCAGCTTGCATTGTGCTGATTGCATCAAACCTCCAAGCATTACAAGGGCCTCCCCAGTGACATCCATGATGACTCAAAATAGCAGCCTGATTATCCTTGCAGGAAAAAAACCTAAATGGATTTTTAAAAATGCCTATTGTTTCAAAATATGGCAGGCAGTTGAATGGTAGGGAATTTGGGGATATGTGTGTGTGTGTGTGTTTGTGTATGTGATAGCATGGTTGCTATTAACACTATGCAATGGTCAACTTTGATACTAGCTCTCCTCAGCAGTACAATGATCTAAGACAATTCCAAAAGACTCGTGATGGAAAATGCCATCCACATTCAGAGAAAGAACTATGGAGTCTGAATGCAGATCAAAGCATAGTATTTTCTCTCTCTCTTTTTTCTTTTTTTTTTGCGGTTTTTCCCTTTTATTCTGATCCTTCTTTCACAACATGACTAATGTGGAAATAGGCTTAATGTGATTGTACATGTATAACCTGTATCAGGTCGCTTGCCGTCTTGGGGAGGGGAGAGAGTAGGAAGGGAAAGAAATTTGGAACTCAAAATCTTACCAAAATGAATGTTGAAAACTCTTTATACTTGTAACTAGAAAAAAAAATAAAACAAAATACTATTTAGTGGGGGAAAAACCCTAACATGGTTGCTGTTAAAGAATAATGGAATTTTAATGTTGGAAGGGACCTTGCAGATCATTTAGTCTAATTCCTGCCAAAAACAGCTGACTCTTCATCACAATAAAGCTCACACATTTCTGTAATACTTTAAGGCTGGCAAAGAACACTTTGGTCAAAACGCCCCTGTGAGATAGGAAAGTCTTCTCTCCATTTTACAGATGAAGACCCTGAGGCTCAGAGAGGTGATCTCAGAGCCCACCTAGTCCCTTCCATAATCAAATAAGACCTCCTGTCATATTTCTGACAAGTGATCATCTCCCTTTCCTTGAAGACCTACAGTAAGGAGAACTCTACTCCTTCCCCGGGCTGCCCATTCCACCTTTGGATAACTCAAATTGTTGGAATGTAGTTTTCTTACTTCAAAACTATATTTGCTTCTTTACAACAAAGATGCATTCATTGTCCCTTGTTCTGGAACCAATCAGAAAAAAGTCTGTTTCTTTTTCTGTTTGAGTCCTTTAAATACATGGGGATCACATCATATCTTCACTAAGTTATCATCTCTCTCCCTTACTTGGGAGTACAGTGTAGAGGACAGGAGGACTATCACCTGACCAGTTTTGGACACCTTATCTGTGTACTTGCCCAGTAGTATCCTAACTTGCTACTATTTGGAGGTTGTGGGGAGCTCTCCAAAAGCCATGGCATTCCGTCTGGCCTCTGGGCTAGGGGTATGGCCTACAGCTAGACCACTTTGCCTTACTGGGTCTAACATTTTCACTGTTATGATTCACAAACCCCAGAATCATTTTCTGAAATGTGAAGTAGCATGCCATTGCCACAGCAGCAAAGGTAAATTGGACTGCTCTGTCTAGACAGAGACTTTCTCCAGGGAAATAATTATTGTTAAGAGAACAGGCCTTTGTATGTCTCCTAAGAATATCAAGTGAGTCTGTAGTGGGCCAGAGGAGGCCACAGGCTTTGGCTCAGAGGCCTCTTCAGGCATACAGAGCTGTATGAAACCAGTTTCAGCAGAATCCGGTGTCTGGCAGCAACCATGACATTATTCTCATCAGCAGCTGCAGATTTAGAAAAGGAGGCCTCAGTGTTGCAGGAAGGGGTGAACATGGTGGACAGAGAAACACACTCTTGGGCCCCCCTCCAAGCTCTGTGTTCAGAAGACAAGACACAGGTATAAAACATGGTAATAGCAACAGCTCACATTTGTGTAGCATCATAGCACGATAGTCTAGAGCTGGGAGGGTCTCAAAGACCATCTAGTCTAACCATCTCATTTTACTGATGAGGAAACTGAGGCCCGGGGACATGAGGTGATTTGACCAAGATGCAGAGATGGGACTGAACTTTGTTCTTTGTCTCTAGAGCCATTGTTGTTTCCATGCTTCTGGGTACCGTGTTGCCTTTGTAGGTTCGGATGGTTCGTCAGATCCTGTGAGGGTGTGGGACGCATGTGGCTGCCCCCACTTTACTGATGAGATGTAATGTGATTGGCCTGGTATCCTCAAGAGGCAGAGCTGTGGATCTGAGTCTGGTGCCCTCCAATGACAGACAACACAGAGGGTTGGAGGAGTCTCACGTCTCATCCGCGAAACCTGAATTAAGAGTTTGAAGGTGGAGGGAGCCCTTTGTGGAAATTCCTCTCCCTCATTCTCAGTGATTGCTGATTTTAGGTGTGGAGTGTCACATAGTGAGTCAGGGCCTATATGTGGTAGGGCAGATCCAGATTTTGACTTAGAAACACAAGCTCTCAAAATGGCAAAGGACCCAAGAGATTGTTCCAGGGGTGGCTCAGGCCAATACCAGGCTAGATGATGCAGCGGCTTGAGTGCTGGATTTGGAGTTGGGAAGAACTGAGTTCAGATTTTGCCTTAGACACTAGCTGTGTGACCCTGGACAAGTCAGTTGACCTCTGTCTGCTTTGGTTTCCTCATCTGCAAAATGGGGATAATAATAGAACCTACTTTTCAGGGCTGTTGTGAGGATAAAATGAGGTAATGTCTGTAAAGTGCTTAACACAGTGCCTGGCACATAGATGCTTGTTAAAATAAGTGCCTGTTAAAAAAACAAATTCCTTTGGTAACATCCCTGACAAGTATTCATCTAAGCTCTCTTTGAATATGGCCTGTGATGGGAAACTCCCTGGGGTAACTTATTCCATTTTGGGGCAACTTCACTTGCTGGAAAGCCATTTTATATTTCTATATCATATTAAAGGGCTGTGTGGAATAGCAAAAAGTGGAGTTGAACTTGGAAGAGCAGACTCAAGGCCTGTATCCATCACTTACTGGTCATGTTCCCTCTCCCAACCTTACTTTCCTTATCTGTAAAATATGGTTAATGATTCTTGTACTAACTTCCTTGTAACAAAGCTGATGAGATTAAATGATAAAATTTATAAATAAAACTATAAAGCATTACTGAAGTGGGAGTTAGAATTATTATATTGATGGGGGAAGGGAGGCTTCCTGACCTTTCTCAAAACAGATATCCTAAAATATCCCTTATTGTCCTTTTTCCTATATTTTCCTTCCTGTTTCCTTTCTTTCTCTCTCCCTCTCTTGACTGCCTCTGCTCTGGAAGAGGCACAGATGGGTCTGCTTCCTAGAAACTCTAATTTCCTTTAAAACTCAGCTCAAATGACCCCTCTTTCATTTGGGCCTTTCCTGGTCCCCTGAGCTGTCAGCATCTTCCCACCTGAAATTACCTTGTGGTTATTCCATATATTCTTTTATAAGCACATGTCTTTTCCTTATAAAATGTAAGCCCCTTGTGGGAGCGACCATTTTGTTTAGGCCTTTTGGTCCTTAGGACTTAGCACAGTGCCTGGCACATAATAAGCTCCATATAAATGCAAGTTCTCCTCCTCCTCCCTCACTATGCCCTCCTCCTCTTCACTCCTTTCTCCTTTTCTTCCCTCCTCCCTTTTCTCTCCTCTTCCCTCCTCCCTCTCTTCATTCCTTCTCCTCCTCTTCTCTTTCTTCATTCCTTCTCTTCCTCTTCCTTCTTCCACCCCAGAACTCCTGTATTAACCTATCCTTACTCTTCCTGATCAAGTGACAGAACCACCAAATCTCCCTCTACCCCCCTGGTCCCTGCCCATGGGCCTTGAAATCTGTTGCCTTTCCTTATGCTGGAAATCCCTCCCTACACTCAGCGTGGCTGCATGCAGACAGTTTTGGCTGAGTGGTCTCCAGGAGCTTTTTGTTTCTTTGTTTTGCCCCAGCATGACTGTTTCATGATCTCTTGGATTTTAACCTGCTTTTGCTCTACTTAGAGCTCCTCAAGGTCTCTGGGTGCAGCTGGATTGACTTTACCTCTCTCCTGTCTCCCTGGCCCTTGCAAGCTTTTCTAGTCTTTGCTGAATGTAAAATAGATTTCACCCAGCTTCCCTTCTTTTGGATTGCTGCTGACTCAGCTGCCTAGGGATGCTGAGCTGGGAGGGGGTGGGGCAATGGGCCTGGAATGAAATACTGTATAAGTTAGTGGCTGGGGGTTTATGGTTTTCATTAAAATACTCTGGATGGCTTTCAAGACTGTTCCATAACTGTTTCTGTGTTCCTGGTGGCTTTGCAGTATTTTTTCTCCTCTAATACTATGCACACCCATAAAATTACAAATGGGAATAAAATGTTCCTGGGAGAAAAAGGAAATATTAAGATGAGGAAGGGCTGTGAGGTCCTAAATAGAGATGTTAGTAATAAGAGAATTCCTGTATCTATAGAACCTCAGTTTCCCCACCTGTAAGATGCGGGGATTGGGCTAAATGAGGTCTGAGATCCCTGATGTTCTGTGACTTATTGTCCCTTGTTCTTAGGTCTTTCTCAGCTCTGACATCGTGTGTTGTTAGGCCCGTTCCCTATTTATTCTCGTGGGCAAGGATTTGTTAGCGCTCAGGTCTTAGACTGTGAAGGGAGAAGATAGGCAGAAAAGGGAAGCTTTGACAAATCAGGGGTGTGTCATTGCTGGGGATATAATTGGCTCTTGGTGCTCTGGATGTACTGAGGTTTCCCAGAAGCCATCAGACCTTGGTCAACCTTCTCTTTGGAGATGTGGAGAAGCTGAGTCCTTCAGGCCTCCAAAGGGGATCACTGTGGGGAAGGGGCAGAATATGGAACTTAGAGGTGGAAGACCTTCATGTCTTCATCTGTAAAATGGGAATAATAACATCTACCTTACAGAGTTGTGAGGAAAAAGCATTGTAAACTGTAAAGTATTATATAAGTGGGAGCTTTTTTTAGCTTAGAATCTTTATTTTATTTAAATAAGGTGACTGGAATTTCCGAATTCCCTTTTCACATTCATTATTCAGTAATTCTCTATCAGGACAACTAATTGAGCTAACTGGGAGGAAGCTATGGAAAGTGATCTGTAAATCTTAAGCCTGGTAGAAATGCTGTTGTCGATATAATTATGAATAATAATATTAGCTGGAGGCTCTGGGTCTCCTGGTCTTGAATGAAGCAGGCCCTATTTTTTGGGACAACTTGTATTTTTTTCACCCTGGAACAATACAATAAAAGTATATTAATCATTTTTCCAAGTTAGAGGCTTGAGATTTATGGTTTTTCACATACAGACTTGCTGGGATGAGCTATGCTTTTCTTACTGCTCTTGAGGGACTGTGTGAAGGCTGCCTGTGCAGCAAACACAGATGTTTCATGATACTCATCCTAGAGAAGTCTCCTGAGTTTAACTTATCTCTGCCTCTGCATCTGGGAATCAAAAAAAAAAATGCTCAAATTTATGGTCTGTACCACAGACCACCTAGCCCATTGTAGGTGTTGGGATAAATTCTGTTTCTCCACTCTCTTAAATACATCCCTTCTTTCTACTATTCCCCCTTCTCTCAGTCTAGTTCTGGCCTTCATTACCTCTCACCTGGACTCATCTAATCGCCTTTTAAATTGTCACCCTGCTGCTGTCCTCCACCCCCAACCCCATTCTCCCACCCCCAGCCTTGTAATCTAGCCTTCATGTTTCTGTTATGGCAGCTAGGTGGTCCGGTGGATAGAACACTGGGTCTGGAGTCAGGAAGTCCGGAGTTGAAATCTGGCCTCAGGCACTTACTAGCTGTGTCACCCTGAACAAGTCATTTAACCTCAATTTGCCTCAGTTTCCTCAGTTGCACAATGGTGATAATAATAGCATCTACCTTTCAGGGTTGTGAGGATCAAATGAGATAATATTTGTAAAAATTAAGAAGTGCTTATTACAGTACCTGGCATATAGCAGGAGCTATATAAATGTTTATTCGCTTCATTTCCCTCCCTTCCTTTCCCTTTGTCAGATTTATCTTTCTAATGAGCAAATCTGTTCATACCATTCCTATGGTCAAAAATCTTCATTGATAACTAAATGAGATCTAATTTCCTTTTTGGTATTCATGTCTCTCTATAATCTGCTCCCAAACACTTTCCCAACCTTCTGTCATGTTTCCCAGATTAATAGAACTCTTTACTATTCCCTGCTCTCACACTAAGATATCTCGCATTTTATGCCTGTCCTCCTACTGTTTCCCAGGATTCCTCCTGAACCCTACCAAACAACATCTGCTGTTGAAATCCTTTCCTTACTCTAGTATAGGTTCAGTTACTGCCTCCAGAAGGATATTTTCTTTTCCTGGTCTCTCTACCATAGTTAGAAGAATTTTTTTCCTCAGATCTCTAATAGCACTTTGTTTGGATGTCTCTAACGAATTTGTTATGCCCTGACTGGCCTCACCTATAAAATGAGCTGGAGAAGGAAATGGCAAACTACTCCAGTATCTTTGCCAAGAAAACCTCAAATGGGGCCATGAAGAGTCAGACACAACTGAAATAACTGAACAACAACAACAGGAGTGGCATTCTGGTGTTTGTGTACAGGTGTTATCTCCCCTACTAGACTGGAAGCTTCTTGAAGGCAAAGATTGTGTCTCACTCATATTTGTATCCGAAATGTTAGCACAGGACACTGCATATAATAGGTGTTTGGTAAATGTTTGTGGATATGAAATGAACAAAACTAGATTAATGTTTGCTTGACGTTAAAAAAAAGTGATTCCTCCTACTTTTAAATTCAGTGCTTGTTTACTGAATTAATCAATGAGACAGTTGGAAGGGGGGATATGAATAGATGGGTATAAACAACTTCGAGAATCTTAGAGTTGGAAGAGATCTCAGAGGCCATTGATTCCAACCCAAACTTGAAGGATCAATTGTTAGGAAATTTTTCTTATATTAAGCCATTTTGAGGGTGGGCTAAATTGGTTTGCTTTATAACTTATCAGAAAGTACTCTAAACGTGTACCTTTTGTAGTATGTTTATGAGCACACCAGAAAATGAGAAGCAAATGACCCACAAAACTTACTCATATGATGGAACAAAATTTTGGGGTGGGGTATTGACTCTTGCTTGTCTGATAAAATAGAAACTGTTCTGTTTGGCTTTTAAAGTCTTTACAACCTGATTTCAGCCTATCTATCCATGATTACTGTCTATTTCTCTTCATATACTTCATGTACCAACCAAATGGGCAGCTCGCTGTTCCTCATGCACGTATGCCATCCCCGGTCTCTGTGTCTTGGTACTGCTTGGCCCCCGTGCATGCAATACACTCCCTCCTCATCCTACCTCTGAGAATCCCTAGCTTCCTCCACCAATTGCTAATTTTTGTAACTAATTTGATTCCTTTAGTTGGTTGTCTTAGAGAGCCAAAAAAACTATTACCAGTTATTTTCTAAAGGTGATTCTATTGAACAGCCCAACATTTAATTTAAAAAGGAGTAGAGAATCTTCGATAGGAGCTTTTGGAAGTAGGTGGGTCTGAAATGACAGGGGAAGGACCTATTTCGAGATCAGATCTCAGGGAGCATTTTTTAACTTATTAATAAATCACACAAAACTTATTTTCATGCTGCATATTTAGGGGTGTCTTCCTCTCATGAAATCGATTGGTAAATAAGTTAACAAACTAAGAAAAGTCAATCTGACACATGAGCCCAAATTTGCCTCTCTGAAGAAACCCACTGGTCATAGTTTTACCTTCTGGCGTCAAGCAGGAAGAAAAAAACCCACAAAACTTAAAGAATCTTATTTCTGTTGATATTTTTTGGTTTTATATCATCTTCGTTTCTAAATACAGTTATCCCTCCCACAGCGTTGGGGTCAAGGGCAGCATCCTCACTTTCTGGAAAATCCAAGTGAAATATTTTGGCCCTCCCTTTGTACTAGAGAAGAAGGTCTGAATTATTACAGTATTAAGAGATTAAAAGATGTTGGTATTATATAATGCTATTCATATATTTTACACATTTCTTCATTTTCAACTTTTTCTGTCTTGTCTGTTGGCTTTGTGTGTTGTCAGAGGCTTCTGCAAAACTCCCCCCAGAATTCCCATTTAATTTCTTTTGCCAAACCATCATATATCGAAACTTGGGGAAAGTCACAATGTGGAGGAGATAACTGTATCTCTCTTTTCCTTTCCTACCCAGTATGCTGTCCCTTGGATCAAAGGATAAAAAGGACATGGCAGGTGGGGTGTTGTCACAGGGGAAGTAGTTTAGTAAATCACCTAACACATCACCTCTGTCTGACAGTATATGTAGTGTTCTAAACATTCTAGAGTATTCTGTGCGTAGATATTCTCTATCTAGTATTCTGTACAGTAGAAGACTATCTCCTACTTCTCGTGGGGAGGGACACCTCTAGAAGTCAAGCTTGGTCATCATAATTGCATAACCTTCATGTTAAAATTTTTGGTTCTTTTTCTTTATGTTGTGCTCAGTAAGTATATTGTTATCCTGGTTTTGCCTACTTCAACATTAGTTTACTTAAGTTTTCCTATATTTCTTATAGGTCTTCATATCCTTTGTTTTTAATCAAGGAGCAATATTCCATTATATTCATATGTCATTAGAAGCCCTTCACAAGCTAGCTTCAAACTACTTTTCTAGCCTGATTATAAATTCCCAAGAGGCAGCTACCTCAGTGAATAGAGTACTGGGCCTAGAGTTAGGGCGACCTGGGCTCAGATTTGGCCTCAGACACCTTACTAAGCTGTGTGACTCTGGGCAAGTCACTTAACCTGTGTCTTAGTTCCTCAACTATAATATTACCTTGTATTCATTATATAATATATATGCACACATATACATATATACATGTGTGTATATATATGTATATACGTATATGTATGTGTACATATGTGTGTGTGGTTTCTCCTGACAGAAAGCAAACTCCCTGAAGTTAGTCATTCTTTGTATCCCTACCACCTCACATAGTTGCTGGTACACAGTAGACATGCATTACTTGTTATTTGATCTCTACAATTTGTTTAGCTATTCTCCTGTCGATGGACATTTCATTTGTGTTCTAGTTCTTTACTATTACAAAAAGTTCTGCTGTGTATATTTTGGTAGATATGGGACTTTTCCTTCTATCTTTGACCTCTTTAATGTGCTTAGCAGTGGGATCCAAGAAGAATTAATCAAAACCTTTTTCCACATAAGGGCCTTCAGATGCTTGAAGAAAAGAATATATCCTCTTTAAGTCTTTCCCAGGATAAATATAAATATAGTCACTCCAACTCTTTATCAGCTTGATCATTCTCTCTCTCTCTCTCTGTCTCTCTCTCTGTTTTTTTTCTCATCAATGTCTTTAATAAAATGTAGTGACTAGAAAGAACCCAGTCTTCCAGCTGCGGTCTGAATAGTACAAACTACAGTAGGATTAATCATTTCCTCTTTCTGAAAACTGAGCCTCTCAAAGCAGCTAGAGATAGAATTCTCTTTTTTGACTACCTTGCAGTCCACTAAAAACCCTAGATCTCTTTCATTTGACATGTTGAGTTTTACCCCATTTTGTACATGTGAAGTTGTGTTTTTGAATCCAAATGTAAGGCTTTATTTACACTGAACCTTATTGCAATTCTTCTTATTAGATTAGGGTTAACATTGAATTAACAGCCTCTTGGTTGACTATTACAGCACATATCAGCTTTCTTGGTTTTGAAACATCTGCAAATTTTGCAAGAAGTCCACCTAATGCCTTTATTCAAATCATTGATTAAAAAAAATAGTATAGGGCCAAGCAGAGATGCTTGGAGTATTACTTTAGGCAACTAGGTAGCATAGTGGATAGAGTACCAGACCTAGAGTCAGGATGACTCTTTGTCAGTTCAAATCCAGCCTCAGACACTTGTTTACCTCAGTTCCTCATTTGTAATGTCAAACGAGCTGGAGAAGAAAATGACAAACTACTCTAGTATCTTTGCCAAGGAAACCCCAAATGGGATTACGAAGAAGTCAGATACAACTGAAAAACAACTCAATGACAACACTCATTCCTTTAGAGACCTACTTGCTGGTTCATATTGAAACATTAATGACTACTTTTTGGATCTAGCCATTCAACCAGTTTTGTAATATTTTCAGCCCCCATCTTTCCAACTTATTCATAGTAATACCACTATAGACTTTATCAAATCCTTTCCAAAAATCTAGGTAAATTACATCTGTTTGTTTCATTTAAGTTTTTTAATCACTTTCTTTTTGGAGGAGGGAAGGCAGGGCAATTGGGGTTAAGTGACTTGCCCAAGGTAAGTGTGTCAAGTGTCCGAGGCCAAACTCAGGTCCTCCTGACTCTCAGGGCCATTGCTCTATGCACTGCACCATCTAGCTGCCCCTAGTTTTTTTTTAATGAACAGAAATTTTTTTTCATCTTTACTTTTCTATCTCCATTATGGCATTCCCTGATATATCAGTCTTGAAACCCTATCAAAGTGGAAATAAAGTTAGTTTGACATCACCTCTCCTTGATGAAACTAAGCTGACTTATGTGGGCCAGTACTCCTTCCTTTGCCAGATGTTTACTATCCCTTAGTAATCTGTTCCAGAATTCTACCAGATATAAAATTCAAATTCACTAGCCTTTAATTTTACAACTCTATTCTATTTCCTTTATTGGAAATTGGGACAACATTTGCCCTTCTCCAATCCAGCAGTACTTCTCCCATTCCCCACAGAACTTTTGCTCATTGCAGGAAGTCTAGATTGCATTATATCTTTCATAAATGATGAAACTATGAATTGCAACACTTTAAAAGAGGGGCTAGTTGTTCATTAAACATAATTTTTGGGAAGCTAGGGATATTTATTTGCCCTAAGAGTCACTTGAATCTGCATGTCTTTGAATGCTCTGCCTTTTGGCCAGACTTACTGGGTTACGTTTATTTAAGTTTACTGCTTTCTAAATTGTGAAAGTCTAGTATTGCCTTTTCTATGTCATCTGCATCACAGCACTTGACAAAGATATAATCATTATTATGATGTTAACTGACAGTAAATGTTCTGCGGAATGATTAGATTTACTTTAAGAATAGAAATGTCTCCTCTATTTAGCTGGTATCTTAAGACTGCTAACCAAGAATCACAGAATTTTAGCTCCGGAGGATCCATAGAAGTCATTTGATCCAGTCATGAACACATGAGTATGTGAAATTATATAATTAGTTGATATAAGGTCTGGGATTTCAAGACTCAGATCTCCTAATATAAAAATGTTTAGAAAACTAAGTTCATAAACACTAGGTTAAGAATGTCTGATCTCATCCAAACCCCTTATTTTATGGATCCTTAAGGAAAGTAGAGCTCAGACATAGGAGTAACTTGCTCAAAGTCACATGGCAGAATTGGATTCATACCAATATCCCCTGGCTTCTATGCAGTGTTCTTTCTACCATGCCAATGCTAGGTCCACTGTCTTCTTCCTTGGGGCCAGGATACCTTCCAAAGCTTGAACAGCCCTCTCCTCTGTGAACCTCACTAGTGATGACCTATCTTTGCCTGTTCTAAGAAATTATATATCTATTCTGCTTAGCTGGGGCAACATTCTTTATTACCAGGATAAAGACTTGTATCTGAGGTTCCAAGGTCTAATGTCTTCTCTATATCATTGCCTCTCACTTAATAAAAAATAGATGAGAAGAAAGACCTTTGGTTTTACTGGTAAAACAGTCAACAAGCATTTATTAAGCTCTCGCTATGTGCCTGCCACTGTGTTAAAAGCTGGGAATGCAAATATTAGTAAAAAAGACAGTTGTTACCCTCAAGGAGATGGCATGCTAATGGTGAAAATAAGAAATGTCCGGGAGGGAAGGAGAAGAAGGTAATGGATGGCGTATGGTGGTGGTATCTGGAGGAGTACGCCCTGGTGAGAAATGAACAGATGGCTGGTTTAGACACTCTCCTTAAATGAAGGTACTCAGTGGACCTTTTTTTTTTTTTTTTTGGTAAATACTATTTTTTTTCCTGTTGTGTTTGTTCTTTGTTCTCAAAGAGGACCATGACATCAGGGAGATGATGACATGACTTGCAGTTGACTTTGATTTGAGTGAGTGAGGGCTATGGAAGGTCACCAGCCTCACTTTCTTGTCCAGAGCCATCTGGGTCCAGTGGCCAGATATTCATCAGGACAACAGGAGATGGCCCAGGATACACTGGGAGACCCTGGCCCTTTTAGGCTAAGGGTTCTCAGGTTCTCACTTTGAGTGAGGTAATGCCTATTCAGTGAATAGGCCCCTTTAAGAAGTTAGTCAAGAGATAGCTCCTTTAATAAAAAAAAAAATCAAACTGGGAGAAGACCCTCAGTGTTGCTGGTCAAAACAGAAACAGTTACTATTGACATTCACGCTGAGCCAGGAAGCCTCAAAAAAATAGCCATTAAGTGAGTTCCAGAGAGAAATGGGTTTAAGGGTTGGTCTTTGAGAAAGAGATCTGCCAAATTAACTAGGCAGCCTTTGGCCATCAAAATTTACCTTCCTTTGGAAAGGACAGGCAGAGGCAGAGGTGCTGAGCTGAGTTACCCAAGTGGCTAGGTCCCTGTTCAGGCAGCTCTGACTACTCACAGGTTATGTTTATCCTTCATTCTCAAAGAGGACCATTATATCAGGGAGCAAATACATGTAAGGATAGTTTTCAGCATTCATTTTTAAAATAAGATTTTGAGTTCCAAGTTCTCCCTTCTTCCCTCTCCTCTCCCACCTCCAAGATGGCAAGCAATCTGATACAGGTTATACATGTGCAATCATGTCAAACATATTTCCACATTAGTCATGCTGTGAAAGAAGAAACTGAACAAGAGGGAAAAACCACAGGAAAAAAAACCCTCAAAAAACAACCAAAAAAATTAATATGCTTTGATTTGCATTCAGACTCCCAAGTTCTTTCCCTGGATGTGGGTAGCATTTTCCATTGTAAGTCTTTTGGAATTGTCTCGAATCATTGTATTGCCGAGAAGAGCTAAGTCAATCACAGTTTATCATCACACAGTGTTGCTGTTACTATGAACAATGTTCTCCTGGTTCTGCTCACTTCACTCGGCATCAGTGCATGTAAGTCTTTCCAGGTTTTTCTGAAACACTCCTGTTCATCATTTCTTATATTACAATGATATTCCATTTCTGTGGAGCCTTTCAATCAGAAAGAGGTGCCCCAGGGGCACCAGTGCTCAGTTCACACCAGATGTGAGTTCTAGGGTTGAAATAATCTTCCAATAAGTTTAATGTGAAGGTATATGTAGAACCTATGTCATATTACATTCCCTTTTGGAGGGGAGGGGGAGAAATTCTGGAACTTAAAAACTTGTGGAACTGAGTGTTGTAAACTAAAAATAAAAAAGAAATAAAAAAAGAAATAATCTTCCAGGATGAGATGAAGAGGTTCTGTGGAAAGAATAACGCGCCTAGGTTCAAATCCTTCCTCTGATACTTTGTATCAGTGTGACTGTGGGCAAGTCACATATCCTGTCCAAGCCTCAGCTGCATCATTTATAAAATCAGGATACTGATAGCAATTGCCATTCATAGGATTGTTGTGAAAATCAAATGAGTTAATGTACATAAAACATTTTATAAATCTTAGAGCAGCTCCTTTTTGTTATTGTTCAATGGTATCTGACCCTTTGTCACCCCGTTTGAGGTTTTCTTGGCAAAGATACTGGTGATTTGCCATTTCATTTTCCAGCTCATTTTTCCAGATGAGGTGACAGAGGCAAACAGGGCTAAGTCACTTACCAAGGGCCACACAGCTGGGAAGTCTCTGGGGCTGGATTTGAACTCAGGTTTTCCTGATTCCACAAGCTGGTGCTTTATCAGCTGCATCACCTAGCTGCCTTACAGAGAAGCTCTATAAGTGTCAGCTGTTAGTGTTGTTATCATCAAGAAGGACCTGTGCTTGAAATTTTCTTCTGTCTCATAGAAAAGCCAAGGGCCAATAGTAAGTCCTTGCTTAACATAGTTTCTAATAGTACGTACTTGTTTAATGCTTAATGATGGACTGATTGATTGATTAGTGGTAGGGGTGGTGGTGAAGCAAGGGGGTGCTATGTTAGATAGTTTGATGTCAGGAAATTCTCCAAGGTGGCTGTGACTTCCTGGAATTTGGGAGATTTGAAACCCGATGGGCCAGCTCATCCATGGATAATTAGGACCTAAGAAAATCCGACACACGCCACCCAGTCTCATAAGATACTAAATTATTCTGAGAAGCCAATCTCTTGGTTAATATTTCTTTTAAAGAGGAAGCTAATTTGGTAAACAAAATTAAGGTCAGAAGTGTGATAAGTGAGTACAGCGCAGGGGCATCTGAGTTTTTTCAGTAATGAGCCATCTGACCAGAAATCCATGTGTGAAAGCCAGATAGAATTTTTACAGTAACTAATTAAAGACATTCTAACTTTTCCCTTCTCTTTTAATCCCCATTTCTATTTTCCCATCCTCCTTTTTCCTATTTTCCCTTACTCTTTCAGGGATTTCCATGGTACCAGGCAGACAGAATCTCTTTCACTTGTCTGGGAGACAAGCCGTAACGGGCTCTCTCTTCTGTTGCTAAGTCCCCACCTCCATGAAAGCCCAATTCATAGAGTTTATCTCCATGGAACTTTTCCTGATGCTGCTCGTTGGACCACAAGTGTCCCTATCAGCTTTCACCTACTACTTTCTTTTGTGTACGTCTATCATACTTATTTAATATTATAATTATGTATTATCATTTTATCCTAATAGTTTGTGAACTTGATGAGGGCAAGGGATGGTGTCCTAGCTAAACTGTGTTTAACACATTAGAAAAATTTCTGTTGAACTGAGTTGAATCCAAATCTGTTAAGGTGATGCTTTCCAAAAGGCAGCTACATAACAATTTTAACAAGCACGTGGTTAGACCCTGCTGGCCTTTTAGTTGATGTGTGCTAACATAACGAGGTAACAATTTTAAAAAATCAGTGGGCCTTGATCTAACTAGGAGTTTAGCGGGCTGCATTTGGGTCACAGGCCACATTTTAGACACTTGGGAGATGGGGATTGGTGCCATAGACAGTGCACTAGAAGATACAAACCTGGACCCCTAGGCCTGACTCTGCAATTCATTGGCTATGTGACCTTGGGAAATTCAGCTATCTTCAGTGAACTTTGATTTTCTCATCTTTAAAGTTGGAGATAGCCAGGTCAGTATTATCTCACATTCCTATTGTAAGAATCAGCTGAGCAGGATGGAATTGTGAAAAGATGAGGAAAGAAAAGATGAGTCCTGACACTGGGCTGGGTCCTTGGACAAATCCCTTTCCCTCTCTAGAGCTGTGCCTCCAAGATAACTTGTATGAAAGGCCTTTGTAAACTTTAAAGTACTCTATACATATGAAGGGTTATTTTTCAGGCTAAATAGATCTTCTTTAGTCAGAAAAATGTTCCTCCTGGAGATACATTGCCTCAAATTTTCTCCCAAACCCCATCATTTCTGGGATTAAGAATGTTGCTTTTGTTATTTTAATTCCATTGGTTTTGTTTTTTGTTTGTTTTTTTTTTTTACATCAGAAGAGATACTTGTTTGCTTCTGGTAGGTATCACTCTTGGTCTTTTCCTAAGGTCCAAGCACAGGGCAGCTAGGTGGCACAGTGGATAGAGTTCTGGCCTGGAGTCAGGAAGATTCAATCTTCATGAGTTCAAATCTGGCCTCAGATACTTCCTAGCTGTGCGACCCTGGGCAAGTCACTTCACCCTATTTCTTCATCTGTAAAATGAGCTAGAGAAGGGAATGGCAAACCCCTCCAATATCTTTACCAAGATGCCCCCAAATGGGGTAAAAAGATTGAACAACAACAAAGGTCAAAACATTGTCTCCAGGAAGCCCCCATTGAAATGCAAATATATTACCTGGGAAGTAGAGTCACTTGAGTTCTAGAGGGAGAGATATGGACTGGACTGTCATATAGTTTGGTGGATTTAGAAACTGACTTATTGATCAAATGCCAAATGGACTGATGTCATCCTGGAGGGAGATTCCTAGTCAAGTGCCTATAGGTGCTGTCCTTGGCCCTGTGCTGCTGAGTATGTTTATCAATGTAAAGGCATAGATGACATGAATCTAGAAGAGATAATTTAATACATTACATGACTGATTCAGGATCAGAAAGGACCTCATACTTATGACTTGATGAGTAAGTAGGCTGAAGTTAAATTAAGATGGTAAAATTCAATAAGTACAATTGTCAAGTCCTGCCCTTGGCTTCAGTTAATCGACTGCATAAAAACAGAAGCTAAGGAAGCAGTTATTATGGAAAAGACCTAGGGGCTTTAGTAGCCCACAAATTTAATATGAATGTTAGTCAACTAGCAATTATTAATTACTTATTTTAATTAATCAATAAACATTTATTAAGCTCCTACTATGTGTCAGGCACTGTTGTTAGTCCCTATGGTATATGGTAGCCAAATAAATTCATGTATTCTGAGACTACATTAAAGAGGAATATAATGTCTAGGCCAAGGAAGGCCATAATCTCACTGTAATTTTCCCTGGCCAGACCACATCTGGAGTATTGTATTCAGTTCAGAGTACCATATTTTCAAAAGGTGGAGCTCACTAATGGAAGTTGACTGGCATAATGAGAAAATTTAAAGCTATGTCTTACGAAGATTCATTAAAAGAAATGGAGCCATTTAGCTAGAAACAAAAAGACTTTTAGGGTGATATAATAAGAATCTTCAAGAACATGGAGGACCTGTCATGAGGAGAAGGAGGGATTAGCATTGTTCTACTTGGCTCCCGAGGCAGAACTGGGAACAATAATTCTAAATTATAGGGAGGCAGATTTTGGCCCACCCTAAGGAAAACTTCCTAACCCTTACAGCTGTCCAAAAATGGAATGTGCTGCTGAAGAGGGTGGAGAATTCCCAGAAGGTTTTTACTGTAGCCTCGATAACTACTTGTGAAGGGTTCATTCTTTCCATCTGAGTTGGATTCTGTAATTTTGTGAGGATTAACAGTTTACGGAAACTTAATTGATTAAATTAGCGATCACTTCTGAGAGTCTTAGAACAGTTTTGATGGGAAAGCGATGAGTTAGCAATGAAGCCGCTAGGTGGTACAGTTGATAGAGTGCTGGGCCTGGAGTCAGGAAGACCTGAGTTCAAATCTGGCCTTACTAGCTATGTGGCCCTGCGGTAAATCACTTAACCTCTGTTTGCCTCAGTTTCCTCTTCTGTAAAATGAGGATAATAACAGGTTGTTGTGAGGATGAAATGAGGTAATATTTGTAAAGTACTTAGCACAGTGCCTGGCACATTATTTACCTGTTCCCCCTTTCCCCCAATGCTGGGAGAGGAATTCCCTTAGGTGGGGAAGTATGTGTGGGGATGATGCAGTGACACTGATGGAGAGAAGACAGGCAACCAGAGAAAGGAGGGGAGGAACAAAAACAAATGGTATATTAGAACATTGGACTGGAAGTCAGGAGACTTGAGTTCTAATTTGTTAACACATTATTGTTAAATGAACAAATATGAATCAGCTATATGTACAAAATATTGAAGAATCATGGAATCCAAGAGCTGGAAGGGATTCAGGGGCCATCTTGTCCAAACTGTATCTAAATAATAATTCCCTCTACAACATTCTTGGCGAGTGGTCATCCATCCTTTGTTTGAAGACTTCCAGTGATGGGGAACCTGCTAGCTTCCCTGACAGCTAGTTCCGCTTTTGGCCAGTTCTAATTTTTAAGGAATTCTTTTTTTCAGTGAGCTTTTGTACTTCCTTTTCCATTTGGCTAATTCTACTTTTTAAGGAGTTGTTTACTTCGGTGAATTTTTATACATTTTTTCCCATATTTTGTGCTTCCTTTACCAAGCTATTGGCTCTTTTTTCATGATTCTCTTGCATCCCTTTCATTTCTTTTCCCAGTTTTTCATCTTCTTTTATTTGAGCTTAAAAATCCTTTATGAGCTCTTCCAGGAATTCTTTTAGATATGACACCAATTCATATTTTTCTTTGAGGCTTTGCATGTAGCTGCTTTGACTTGGCTGTCCTTTTCTGAGCTTGTGTTTTGATCTTCTTTGTCACCATAGTATCTCTCTGTAGTTGGGTTTTTTGTTATTGTGGTTGTTTGCTCATTCCCCAACATATTTCTTGACTTCTAACTCTGTGTTAAAGTTGGGCTCTGCTCCTGGAGTAGAGGGGACACCGTTCCAAGTTTTAGGTTTTTTCTGCTGCTGCTTTCAGAGTTAATTCTCGAGACTCATAAATTTTCAGTTCTTCTAAGGTGGTGTGATCTAAGGAGAGATGTGGTCACTGCTCTTCTGGCCTGTGCTCTGGTCTGTCAGTGACCAAAAGCTCTCTTTTCCACTCTGGAGCTATAACTGGGGTCCCCACTCCTTTAAGCTGTGATCTCTAGTGTGCTAGTGCTCCTCCTTGAGCTGGGAATGTGACCCTAGCCTGCAACCTAGATCCCCACATGGTCAATGCAACAGAGTCCCGCACCCAGTGCTAGCAAAGTGTCCCCAGTAACCTCCTTCTGACCTGTTGTTTGGCTCCCTGCGGACTGAGAGCTCCAGAAGTTGCTCCCTCTTCCAATTCAGTAGTCCTCAAAGCTTGTACTGGACTGCACTCCACTCTCACCCCAATGAGACAGACCTTTCCTGTTGACTTTCTAAGTTGTCTTGGGCTGGAAAATTGTTTTGCCCTGTCCTTTTGTTGGTTCTGCTGCTCCAGAATTTATTCTGAGACATTATTTTAAAGTTGTTTGGAGGGAAATTTGGGAGAGCTCAGTCCAGTCTCTGCCTTTATTTGGCCGCCTTGGCTCCACCTTTGTAGTTTAATTTTTGGATAGCACTAATTGTTAGAATAGCAGCTAGGTGGTACAGAGCATTGGGCCTGGAGTCAGGAAGACTCATCTTCATGAGTCCAAATCTAGCCTCAGGCAGCTGTGTGACCCTGGACAGGTCATTTAACCCTGTTTGCCTCAGTTTTCTCATCTGTACAATGAGCTGGAAAAGGAAATGGCAAACCACTCTAGTACCTTTGCCAAGAAAACCTCAAATGGGGTCACAGAGTCAGATATGACTGAAATGACTGAACAACCACAATATTGTTAGAAACTTTTTCCTTGTATTCAGCCCAAATCTGCTTGTCAGAAACTTTCTCCCCTTGTCCTAGTTCCGCTTTCTGGAGCCAAGCAAAACAAACAAAAAAAAGAACCAAACAATCAATCATTTTATCATTCTAGTGGCCTACTTCTAGTCCTGCTCCAGTTTGTTCGTGTTTTTTTTGTGAAATGTGATGTCTAGAACTTAACAGTATTCTAGGTATGGTCTCACTAAGATAAAGTATAGTGAGATTATCACTTCTATCATTGTGAACACTGCCTCTCTCAGTGTGGCATGGCCTAAGGGAGTAACTTTTTAAAAAGATGCTGGGTCAGATCATTTATTCATTGAGCTTGTAGTCCACTGAACCCACCAGATCTTTTCCACAGGAAATTTTTTTTTGCTTTCTATGCCTCCTCTATCCTATACTCATGAAGTTGATTTTTGGAACTTAAGTGTAGAATCATACATGTATCCTTCATTATATTTATGTTAAGGGAGAAAAGGGAGAAAGAATAAGCACTTGTATAGCACCTATTATGTGCTAGGCACTACACTAAGTACTTTTCACTTATGTTATCTAATTTGGACCAGAGCTCTGTCATACAGTGTGTTAACAACCCTCCTGAGTTTCGTGTCATCCGCAAATCTGACAACCCTGCTATATATCTACATAATTAATAAACATGTTGAACTGCGTAGAGCCATGTACAGATCCCTGAAACATTCTACTAGAGACTCGCCTCCAAACTGACATCATTCAATTAATTAAGTAGTCTCTTTGAATCTAGTTTGACTACCATAACCTGAGAACATTGCCAAATGCTTTATTGCAGCATAGGTATACAATGTCTATGCTGTTTCCTGATCTATCCATCTAGGTGCTCTGTCAAAAAGAGAAATGAAATTAGGATGACATTACCCAAAGCTATGCTTTAGTGATTTCCCCCCATCCCTACTTTTCAGCTTCCTTTTCTGTGTTGTCTTTCCCCATTAGATAAGCTCCTCGAGGGCAGAGACTTTCTATTTGTATTTGTATCCCTAGTGCTAAGAACAATGTCTAACGCATAGTGGGTATTTAATAAATGTTTATGATGTAATTGATCACTCCTTTCCTTTCTAAGTGTCCACAAAACTTTCCTCAATTATCCACCCTAGACTTTTGCCAGGAATAAAAGTCAAGATTTCTGTTCTATAGTTTCTTCTCTCCTCCACCCCACTCTTGGCCCAAATTGGCCTTTCTAATCTTATGGCACCCCTCTCGTTCTCTAAGACCTCAGACAACTACAGCAGCTCAGCAATCTCTTCTGCCAGTTCTTCCAATATTCCAGGATGTTGTCCAAACTGAACTCGTGATCTGAACTAACTGGAAGCAGCTAAAAGTTATCTGACCTCTGCTCATCTTGTTCTCCACTTATTCTGAATTTTCATTCCCTGGTAACTTTTTTTTTTTTTGTCCCATGCTTCCCAGTCCCAAGAAAATTTTTCCTTGGAAGAGAAGATAGAAACAAAGTAAGGATTAAATCGTCTGCCTTCATGCTGTCACCTGCCCTTGCATTGTTTAATGGTTACGTGGCTGTGCTTTTGTCTTCCGTATGTGACTTTTAAAAATCTAAATCTGTCGATGTATCTTTTGCCTTCTTGTGCATGATTTGATCTCTTTTGTGAGTCCCTCCTTTTTCTTCACTTGAATAATTTCTACTTGTGTCTTAAAGTGTTCATTCTTAAAAACTTCTCATCTAAGTCTGATTTCCTTCCTCAAAATATTAAGCCATTGGATCCTATCTAACTTTTCTCTGAACAAATTAAAATTTAATACAGCACAAATAAACAAATAAACATCACAATCCTTTGAAATCTGTCGTTTCAAATATAGAGTTCACTGTTCATGCCTCTCGCGGATTCTCGTTTCTTTATACATATTCTAGCAGTCTTGTAAACTTAAATCCTTTAGCTTTGGCAATAATGTATTTTGGCACATTACACCCAACAATTCATATTCTTACATATGCCTTTCCTTGGAAACAGGAGGGTTGGTTTATTAAGCACACAAAACTAAAATATTCATTGATCATGTCAAAGAAAAATTATTACTATTATACTCTGCATTTAGGCACAAGTCTTCCAGAAATAATTTTTAATATATTGTCATTATTTTTATATATTTTAATGTATTGTCATTTATATATTTTAATATATTTTCATTTATATATTTTAACATATTGTCATTTATATATTTTAATATATTGTCATTATTCAGAATCCAAACATTTTGTAGGTGGTTTCCCTGGCTTTCTCTAAATCTCAGCTAAAATCCCACCTTCTAGAAGCATTTTCTAGTCCCCTTTAATGTAAGGGCTTTCCTTTTGTGATTACTTCTAGTTTTTCTTGTATGTATATTGTTATCTCCTATTAGACTGTAAACTGTACAAGGGCAGGCTTTTGTTCTTCTTTGTATCCCCAGCCCTTAGCACCAAGCCTGGGAAGGTAGTAAAGTATTTAATAATTAATCATTCAGTCAACACTTATCAAATGCCTACTTTATGCCAGGCACAGTGCTAAGCACTGGGGATACAAAAGAGGCAAAATATAGTCTGTGCAGTCATGGTACACACAATCTAATGAGGGAGACAATATGCAAACAACTATACTACAAAGCAAGTTATTTACAAGATAAAAAGGAAATAATTACAGAGAGGGAAGGCACTAGAATTAAGAGAAGTTAGAAAAGGCTTCCTGTAAAAAAATGGGATGTTGGGATTTAAAGGAAGCCAGGGAAGTTAGTAAGTAAGCAGAATTGCGGAGGGAGAGCATTCCAGGCATGGAGGAGAACCAGAGAAAATGCACTGAAGCAAGAAGCAAGAGATGAGTGTCTTGTTCATGTAACTGCCAGGAGCCCATTGTCATTGCATCAGAGTAGGTAGTAGAGGGGCAGCTAGGTGGCACATTGAGTAGAGCACCAGCCCTGGAGTCAGGAGGACCTGAGTTCAAATCAAGCCTCTGACACCTGACACACTTACTAGCTGTGTGACCTTGAGCAAGTCACTTAACCCCAATTGCCCTGCCTTCCCCCCTCCAAAAATAAAAAGAGTAGGTAGTGGGGAGTAAGGTGTAAGAAGACTGGAAAAGTAGGAGGGTTCTCTGAGTTCTTCACTCAGAAAAGAAGCTAAATAAAAGAGCCCTCAAAGTTCCTCAACTCTCTCTGTGTCTGTCACACACACACACACACACACACACACACACGCGCGCGCACACACACACACACACACACACACACACACACTCCCAAAGCCTTAGTGCCGGTTTAGGCTTTATTAAATTAATACTAAAACTTTTGGGACGCTGTATATTTCTTACCACCAAATACAGCTTTTGCAATTGTTATTTGTACGGGCTGAATTCTTCAAGGTCATGATCTTCTGGCTTTTTATTAAAAAGCAAAAAATAAAAGTCCACAGGCTTTGCAAACTGCACCACTTGTCCTATCATTGTTGGGATCAAGAGTATTCTCTGTTTTCCTAAGGTGGGGCTACAGTATCTAGAAGTAGTCTTTGTTCTATCATATCTCTTTCTCTTGTAGTTTGGTCTTGCAATCACTGTTTCTTTTCTCCATAGGCAAGTTAGATATCATTCTGAAAAATGGTTACAAATAGCTTAGGTGTCTTCAAGGACCATCCTAAATTCAGTGTGGGAGGGAGTGAGAACAACTTTGGGGACATGTTATAGATTGTGTTCTGCCAAGTTTGGGTCTGGGAGTTACAGTCTGAAGATATATCGTTTTTCTTGTCCTGTTTTAATCCTGGTTTAAATTCTGAGTAAAGTTTGGTTTCAGAATCGTTAATCCAGGCAATATGTCTTCATACTACTACCCAAGGGTGTAATATATCCATGTCAACCAGATGGGAGCCATACCTTTCAAAGGAGGAAAACGAAGGATCATCAGAAAATCTGCTTCCTTCGTAAGAGTCCCACTCCAACCTTCCCAATGCTGCTATATATCTATATGAAGGAATTCAGTATTTGTTATGTGCCACATAGCATTATTATGATTTCATCATGTCTTTTATGGGGGCAGCTTGATGGCACAGTGGATAGAGTGCCAGGCCTGGAGTCAAGAAGACTGATCATCCTGAATTCAAATCTGCCCTCAGATACTTACTAGCTGTGTGATCTTGGACAAGTCACTTAGCCTTGTTTGCCTCAGTTTCTTTATCTGTAAAATGAGCTGGAGAAGGAAGTGGCAAACCACTTCAGTACCTTTGCCAAAAAAATCCCAAATGGAGTCATGATAAGTTATGCATGACTGAACAACAACAAAATATCTTTTATGAGAATTCCAGTAAGTAGCCCATTAATAGTATGACTAAGTATGCCCATCATGAACTCTATGATCAAGTGGTCACTCGTGCCCAACTTCCTGCCATTTCTATTTTTCCACTCAACAAGCATTTGTCAAGTGCTTATTATGTGCCCTAGTTCTGCTAGATGTTGGGGATGCAACAAAAAGCAAAAACACTACCCCTTCCTTCAAGGAGCTCATATTCTAATGGAGGAGATGACTTGTAAATAAGTGTGCTCACACATGATATACCCAGAGCATATTAGTAAGCAGGGCTTCCTTGTTGGTCAGAATCAGAACCAGAATGGCACTTCTTGCGATTTTCTCTGCCCTTGGAAAGATGAAATTATCTTTATAGCAAGTTGGAAATTGATCAGCTGTTCTGTTTTTGGCAGATGGAGTGCCAGCAGATGATACAGATCATAGAAGTGCTTCTAAGGCAGATTTCTGCAGCATTTATTTCCCAAACTCTCCTCATCTAATTCTTTCTTCTGTCCTGGTGGTCTCTAGTATATTACTGCAACAATATAATTTCTCTTTCTACTTCTGTTGCTACTCCCCCAAATCCTCTCAACAATATTTTCCCCGCTCAGGTTTCTAGATTTTTTTCCTATGAATATTTATATATATATTTTTAATATGTGATGCTGTTCCACAAGCTCCTTTATGGATTATATTCCTTTTAAACAGTGCATACCCTGTCAGAACCAAAGTCCGGTTATGAGTCTCACCTGATCAAGTCTTAGGGATACCTAATAGGTTAAATTTGGAATCACAAGTTCAATTCAACAAACATTTATTAAGCACCTACTGTTGAGTTCCTTGAGGACAGGGATTATATTTTTGCCTTTATTTATATTCCTAGTGCTATAATGATGATGATGACGATGACGATAATTAACATTTATATAACACTTTATAGTTTGCAAAGCATTTTACGAATGCCTCAATTTGTCCTTACAACAACCCTGGAAGGTAGGTGTTACTATCATTATTTCCATTTTACAGATGGGGAAATCAAGGCATACAGTGGTCAAGTGACTTGCCCAGGATTATATACCTAGTAAATTTCTGAGACTGGATTTGCATTCAGGTCTTCTTGACTCTAAATGCAGCACTTTATCCACTCTGCCGCCTAGCTGCCTCTTGTAGTAGGGATTTAATAAATACTTATTGAGTGAATGACTGACTACTCAGCATATAGTAAGCATTTTATAAATGCTTGTTGACTAACTAACCAACCTCTTATATGCAGGATATTGTGCTAGGTATAAGGGATATGAAGTCAAAATGGTAAAACAGTTCCTGTTCTCAGTTCACCCAGTTCACCTTACTTATTACTCACATTGTGCATTTGAATGTAGACATCTAAGGCTATGGATTTTATTGCTGGTTCTCTTCTTAGAGATGGTCCCTGTGAATCACTGGTCCTTTCTTTCACTATTCTTCCTCCTATTTCATACCTGCTACTCTTCTTGACTTCAGGCTTGTTAGATCTTTGTAAGTACTTGTCTTCCTTGTCTTTCCCTTCAGTTTATAACTCTCTTGATTACAGGCTCTAGGCAAAAAAAAAAAAAAAAGTCCTTATTAGGTAGCTCTTGCTAAGAGCCCATCTTTCAATCCCATATGAGTAACTATTTGTATGTGTCTGCGTGAAGATTAAAGAATGGTGAATTTTTATAACATTCATTCTTATTTAGTTCTATAAGCTGTTAAGCTAATTTAATCCTTAGCTAGCATTCTGGGAACATTTGAAGACCTTTTGGTTTTGAAAGTCAAATTCTTTCTTTGTTTTGGCATGTTTGAATAATCCAGGCCAAAAGTAGGTTACCAGATTAGAACTGAGAAGAGATGAATGTCTACACTGAACTTTTTGTCTTTGCTGTTGATAACCTACCAGACTTAAGGTTAGTTAATCCTGTAGAAACATGGAATGCCAGAGCTGAGAGGGACTCCAACTACCCTCTAGTCCAAATAGTCTGGTGAAACCTATAAACCTTTTCTCAGAATCATGTTTTTAAATGCATAAAATAAAACACATAGAATAGATTATAAAAGTAACCAATTATATTGAAATATAATTAATAATAACAATAACTCTAGCAAGCATTTATATAGTGCTTTAAGGTCTGCCAAGTATTTTACAAATATTTTATCCTTGTAGCAATACTGGGAAAGGCGTGCTATTGTTATCCCCATTTTACAGCTGAGGAAACTGAGGCAGGTCAAAGTTATGTGACTTGCCTTAGGACGCATAGCTAGTAAGTATCTGAGGCCAGATTTGAACTAAGATCTTCCTAACTCAAGGTCCAGCACTCTATCCACTACACCACCTTCTCCCTCCCCGCCATTAAAAACAAACAAACCCCCCCAAGTTTATGGACCCCAGGGTAAGAAGCCTTACTCTAGTTAGTCAAACTCTAATATTTGACAGATGGAGAGACAGAATCCTATAGACATGAAGTGGTTTGCTTAATATCAACAGCTATTAAGTGTCAGAGCCAAGACTAGGACCTGGGTCTCCTGGCTGCTCATCTGGTACTAGTTCTACTTGAAGTGGCAGTTGTCATGGGGTCACTTTATAAAGGCTCAATGAAATAGTACATTAAGGTTTGCAAAGTGCTTTTTTCACATCAACTCCAGGAGGTAGGCAACACAGATATTATTATCTCCATTTCACAAATGAGGAAACTGAGTTTCAAGAAGGATAAGTGACCCAGGATCGTACAGCTGGTAAGTTGAGGAGCCAGAATTTAAACCCAGGTTTCTCCTGACTCAAAGTCCAGGTACCTTTCTACAAGGCCATAGTGCCGTGCTGACGCATAGCTCAGAAACTCTCTTTAATTAGCATAGAATGGGTGTGGATGGCTATATCCTTACGCTGGCTCTGTTCACATTTCTCTTTAGTACTCTTTGCTGCCACCTTGCTCTCAGAACTGGACTTTGGCTCCCTTTTCTTAAATTAGAACACCCGAAAAGTGGGACAAGGGTCAACATTCTTTTTCTTCTCTTAGCTGGCTTGAAATTTGAATGGCCTATGGAACTTAACTTAGGCAGACTCTCGTAAAAGGAGGCAGCCATTGACCGTAGGAAATGCTGGGAGGAGTGATACAACAACGTTTAGGAAACTCTCAGAAAAGGGAGACTGGAGAAGCTTTTGTGCTTTCCTATGAGCGAATTCAACATATGAAAATATGGACTCGTATGATTTTTGAAAAAAAAAATGATTTGCCTTTGTATTCCTTGGCACATAGGACATTTTAAATATGATTGGCAAAGTTTTTATTTACATGCTCCTTTCTGCCACTTTCCACCGAAGTCCTCCTCTTGTGGCATGGAAGTCAAAGTGTATTGTTATGCCAGCAGAATGGCATAGGTCCTACCAAGTTGGAAAGGCCTTGTGTATAGGTATTGTGATGCACCAGTGGGGAGTGTGGGAGTTAGGGCTCAAAGTGCTGTCTTCTGACTTTGAATCTAGACCTGTTTTCCACCATGCCATAGTAGCTTTTGCCAATTATAGGTAATTATATTTACTGCCTGTCAAATGCACAAGTGTCTACATTGAGGGGTATGGCAGCTGTGTATCCTTGACATGATGAATGAATAAACAACCTCTCTGCCCGTGACTGGCCCCTGGTAGGATTAGTGTTAACAGATTAGCACAGAGATAGAATTACCCATGACACAACTCAGATTTATATAGTGGTCTCAGGTGATGTGGTACTGCTTGTGGCAATTTGGAAAATGGTGGTATGAACTGACCAGGCTGATTTCCAGCAGTTGGAGAAGGGGTGGTTGGTAGCAAGCAAGCTCATTTAGCTGACTGTTAAGAAAAGTGGAAGATTTGCAAAAAAAAGTCACCCTTACTGAAGAGGGGGCAGTCACCACACAGAGAATGGTGTAGGATGCATGGGAGAGAATGTGACTCACATTTTCATCTTGCTAGTCATGCCTGCATGTTTGTCTAATTAGCTGTCAGCAGTGCTGTCTTTGAAAGCACAACCCTACAGTGTAGAATGTGTATTGATTTGGTGAGATATGAGTCACTCCCTGACGAAAGATCACGGTGCCCTTTATCAATCTAGTACCATGGAGATTATAAGGAGAGCCAGGATCAACGAGAAGTGGAAGTTCAGTACCACCTATCCATCTGTTGCCCAGTGAACTTCTCGTGTGTCAAATCAACTGGACAAATGAATGAATCACAGAATTATGGGATGCAGCAAGGTCTACCAGAAAAAACCAGTGGTTTTAGAGTTGAGGACTTACCAACTTTGTGCTTCTGGGAAGGTAATTTAATCCATCTCAGCCACAATTATCTATAATCATCTATTAAATAATCCCTGTACTAGCTACATCACAGCTGATATTGTGTGGATCAAACGAGAGGTGAAATGACTTATTTCCCAAATAATTTCTACCAGAGTACCCATAAATGGCTAGTCCAGCTACCTGAATTAGTTCTTGCTTTAGCACTGACTGATGATCTCTTGCAACAAGGAGCACCTTCCAGACAGACGTGGTAGACCCTGACACAACATGTGTCTGCTCTCTCTCGATGCCTCCATCTACAATGGCATCATAGATACAGTACTGGATTTGGAGTCAGGAAGATCAGGGTCCAAATCCCCTTCTTCCGAGCTCCTGACAATTATGACCCGGGGGAAGTCACCTAACTTCTTAGTCTTAGTGAGTCTTAGTCTCCTTATCTATAAGATGGGGATAATACTATTTGTAGTACCATTTTTTTTTTTTACCGGGGTTGATGTGAAGCTCAAATTAGTTCACACATGAAAAGCATTCTCTGAGAGGCAACATGCAATGATGGATAGTGAGCTGGACTTTAGAGAAAGAAAATCTCAATTCAAACCCTGCCTTGATGCTTGTTAGCTGTGTGACCCTAGACAAGTCACTTATCCTCTCTGAGCCTCAGTTTTCTCATCTCTAAAATGGGAAAATAATAACACTCACCTCCCAGAGGTATTGTGAACATCAAATGAAATAGTATGACTGTATGTGTGTGTGTGTATACACATAGACTCTGCAAACTCTAAATTGCTTCAGCAGTTAAATATTATTTTGAAATTGATGAAATGAAAGCAACCTATGAAACATTAATCACTTAAAACTGCACTGAGTTTTGGGACACCCTGTGTATCCCCTTACAAAGTACTTTGTAGTTGCTGTCTCATCTCATGATGATGTTGTTAGAGATGGTGGTAAACATTTCTGTAGCATCTTGAAGTTTGCAATAAACATGCTAGGTAGGTAGTACAAGTGCTGGTCTTCCTATTTTATAGATGAGGTACCAGAGGTTTGGGGACATAATGCAACGAGTCCAAGGCCACACAATTAGAAAGGGGCAGATCTGAGACTTGAACTCTGACGCCAAATTCAACATGTGTGGTTTTATTTTTGTTTCCACAATAGCCTGTAGCTTTTCAAGACACTGGGCTCCCTGCCATTCTTCTGCTGTTTCCTGTCATTAGTCTCTGTCTGCTCTTATCCCTATTTGGGTGTAAAAAGGACAGTTGAGGAACACTCTAAAACTGAGGCTGAATCTAATGGAGGGCCTTGTATGCATTGCCCTCTCTTTTGTTACAACCTCCTCCTTTTTCTTATCATGAATCATGAAATATCAACCAAGAAACATTTATTAAGTGCCTACTATGTGCCAGGCACTGTGCTAAGCAATTGGGATACAAAAAGAGGCAAAAGACAATCCCTGCCCTCCAGGAGCTTGTAATATAGAAACAGCCCCATGCTTTTTCTGTGACTGTTGGTTCTCGGTCTTCTAATGGCCCTCAGCAGTGACTGTGCTATCCTCTTTCACATGCTGAGACATCGTGGAGGGTGTGATTTGTTTTTCTTTGAGAACTTGGAGTGGTCTATTTGCCCTCTTTACCTCCTGGCTTCCCAGGTTCCCTTCAAGAATTAGCTCACATCCTGCCTTCTGTGGAGGTCTTTCCTGGTTCTCCTCAATGCCAGAGCCTTCCCTCTGAGATGACCTTCCATTTATGTGTACATGCTTGTTTGTATGTCATCTTCTTCAATACGATGTGAACTCCTTCAGGCCCTTTCTTAATTCCTTAGCACTTAGCATAGTGCCTGGCACATAGACAGTGCTTAATAAGTATTGATTAACTGAGTGACTAATAAGAAACAGAGCCAGGACTAGGGGTGGAGACCTTCAGAAAAGATAGTATGATGTAGTCAGAAGAACGCTTGGGGTTCCAAAGTAGATGCTGCTTTCTGACTCTTCTTGTGCTCCATAGATATACATATACATATACATATACATATACATATACATATACATATACATATACATATACATATACATATACATATACATATACATATACATATACATATACATATACATATACATGTACATCTAAGTCTCTTCCAGATCTCAAGTTCTGTGTTTAGTGTTATAATAGCATCGGATTTAACTTCTCTTGCAGCTCTAATATTTTGGTTTCTAAGATCTCTTCTAGTTCTTACATTCTGTGTTCTAGAGTCCCTTCCAGATCTAACCATGTATTATGTTTTAAGGTCCATTTTGCTTTCCTAATTTGGATATTTATACCATTGAAGCTACCCTCTTCAGAGGTGGCAGCTTTCCAGTATGAGAGGGAGTTGTCTCTGTTGATGTTTTTTTAGTCCCAGGTCCCTCCAACGTTAAGGGATGTGAAGCCCTGGTAGATTGTGACATGGGTAGTTGCTGCACTATTTTCTGGCTGGATTCTATTTCATTGATAGCGTTGAACTTTAACTGCTTGGGCACCAAGTCAAAAGGGCCCCATGCTGTGTGTTCAATATATAGGAGGATGACAGAGATAAGGAGAAAACCTTTTCCGTTTCTGTCCAGAGGCAGGAAAATGTGCCACAAGGAAAAAAAATAGAAACAATCCTCAGTTTATATAAAGTCTTGGGAGGAATTCAGGGGGAAGGGAAGTGGGTTAAAACACAAAGCACTTTAGAAATGAGTTTGTTATTTTTGAAATGGGGGGTTATAGAAAGTAGTGTGCTTGTCAGTGTGTAAACTAAGATGATTTAGGGGACCCTTATTGTAAAGTTACTAAAGAAAGGAAAAGATTCTTGGAATCAAAGGATCTAAGCACGAAGATCTCAAACATCATATAATTCTGCCTTTTTTTCTTCCTCTCCCTTTCCTGATCCAGGAATGCTCTCTATGGCTTAGAATCATAATACGTTAGATCCACCTTAGGAGTCATGTTGTCCTATCTCCACATTTTATAGCTCAATCAATAAGGACAGATGAAGAAACTGAGACCCAGAGAAGTTAAGTAATTTGTTAAAGAAATGTAGAAGGTTATGAGGTCACATAACTAGTTGGACTAAAAATGGAAATAGTAATGCTCTGCCTGTGTGTAGCATATACCTACTCATACCCTCAAATTAGGCTATATACTCCTTGAGGGAAGGGACTTGAGGCAGGGTCCTGAAAACATGGATAAGGCGAGCACAGACTTGGTTCTTGAACCCCCAATATTACTATAACTGTTGTTGCTTCTCCCATTAGAGACAAATTTAGATTTTACGAAAGGGAAAACTTCTTACCTAATAGATGTGTCCCACAGGGAATGGGCTGCTTTTGGGGCAATGGGATCTCTCTTCACTGGAGGTCCTCAAGCAAATCTGGATGAGCATTTGTTGGAGAAAGAATCCCTTATTGGGTAGAAATGCTGGCCTCTGAGGTCACTTCCAACTATGAAATTATGTGACTCTGTGGTTTGGGTTTAAGGATCAATTACTAGTCACAGGAAGATGTAGCTATTCTTATGTCCTATTTCTTGCTCTTCCTTTTATACCACCCCCTCCCCCCTTTCTCCAGGTAATAGTCCTGAGCATGTAGGGAACGAACCAGAGTTTGTGCAGAAGTAACTGAAACATTAGTATCCAGGCTGTTGTGGGGAAGGGGGAGTTGGCAGTTTCAAAGAGCACCTTCAAATGACAGTTACCCCACCTAACGTGGGTGCATCCTTGTCATTGTTAGCTATCTTGGTGAAGCCTATGGGCTCCTTATCAGAATCATGCTTCTAAAGGTTTAAATATGGGATTTACAAAGGAAACTAGTTATAATGAAATATTTTTGAAATAACAAAAAAAACCCCCCAAAACCCAAAACCAAGTGCACTGACCTGAGGTTAGGAATCCTTGCTCTAGGAGTGTTCCCCTAATTAATGTAAGTGGCATTCAGATCTTAGAACATGGTCTCCATCATTTGTAGTGGATGAAAAAAGTTATCACCAGCTTGCCAACTGTCTGCTGATGAGCATCCCACCACTCAGATACTGTTATCTGTTACCAGTGGTTACCAGGTCTCATACTCAAACCCTCTCTAATGCTGTGGATCATTGGCACAGACTTTACAAATCTCTTAACACCATGATGAAGTATCAGTGTAAGACTTCAGTGGAATTTTCAGCCTTATCAGGGTATTATTCAACAGCAACAAACAAACATTTGTTAGGCATTTACCATACCTATGCTGGGTACGCTCAAACTTACAAAGGTGAGTAGGACAGTGCCTATCTGCAATGAGCTTGGTACCTGGGCAGGAAGGCAAGACAAATGCAAGGACAACTGACATTAAAGTTGGAGTATGAGGAGTTCCTAGGAGAACCACATGGATGCTATGAAAGACATGGACAGGAAGAAGAGATGAATGCAGGATAGACTAGAGTGGGGAGGGACTTAGGTAGAGAGACCACCCAGCAGGCTAGTGCTAGGCACAAGAGGAAAGCCTGTGAAGTGTGTCTGGTACCACATCATTCATCACTTCAAGATTTATTAAGTTCTTCCCATTTTCCAGGCCTAGGGCTGGGTGTTGAGAATACCAAGACAAGAAATGAAGTCAGAAAGCTTACAATCTAAGATAGGACAGTGGAAGAAAGGAAGGAAACACAAGCATTTGTGAAATACCTACTATGTGCCAGGTACTATGATAAGTGCACTACAAATATTATTTCCTTTGAATCCCACAACCCTAGGAGGTAGGTGTTATTTAGTAGTTGAGGAAATTGAGGCAAACAGAGGTTCAAGTGACTTGACCAGTGTCACACAGCTAGTAAATATCTGAAGTTGAATTTGAATTCAGGTCTTCTTGACTCCAGGACCAGCCTTCTATTCCTTACGCCACCTGGTTGCCTCCCCGTGGGTGGGACATGGAGTAGGGGAGAAGAAGGAAGAGAGTTATAGAGAAGGATGGGATATCAATTATAACCTCTACATAGCAATAATATAAAGGCATAGTGTGTGATAAGAACAAA
This sequence comes from Phalanger gymnotis, assembly GCA_028646595.1. Classification (NCBI taxonomy): domain Eukaryota; kingdom Metazoa; phylum Chordata; class Mammalia; order Diprotodontia; family Phalangeridae; genus Phalanger; species Phalanger gymnotis. Next base: position 723,413,835 of record CM053622.1, on the reverse strand, counting down.
GGAAGGAACAAAGCAAAGTTCTAGGAAGTTTGAGACAGGAGAGAACATTTTAAGCTAGAAAGAGCAGGGAATGTGGTGCATGAGTTAGGCCTTGTTGGAAAAGTAAGGGGTAAGTGCTTCTGACTTCTTTTTTTAGTGCTTCTGACTTTAAAGCTCATGGAAGGTCATTGATGAAGGTAGTCTATTGGTATGGCATAGGGTAAATAATATTAATAACAATAATAGTAGTAATGATTTATATAGTGCAGTAAGATTTACAAAGCACTTTACATACATAGTCTTATTTGATCCTCACAAAATGTACTATGAGGTAGGTGCTATTATTATCCCCATTTTACAGATTATTCAGTAAACATTTATCAAATGCCTACTATGTGCTAAGCTCTAGGGATACAAGAAGAGGCAAAAGCCTGTCCTGGCTCTCAAGGAGCTTATAATCTAATGAGCAAACTGAGGCATGGAGAGGTTAGATGACATCCTCAGGGTTACAGATTTAGTGTCTGACGCAGGATTTGAACTTTACATCTTCCATATTCCAAGTGTAACACTCCATCCCCTCTGCTAGCTAGCTACCTCGCTGCCATGAGGAGAGAGCATGTTCCTGGCATGGTTGTGGGTATGTGGGTGTGTTGTGGGGGAGGGGTTGCCTACTGAAATGCAGAGCTGGGAGAGGATAGGAAGGAGATGGATTTCCTAGAGGCAAAGGGGCCTTAGCCTTTCCAGAGTTCCAGCCTAGGAGTTGGCCAACATGAGTTCTAGGCAGGGCTCTGTTCCTAACTAGCCATGTAACCTCACATATGCCACCTGACCCCTCCAGGTTTTTGTTTTCTCCTCTGTGGAAATGACGAGTTTAGAGCAGATAATCTCAAAGGCCTGATATTCTATGAGTCTATGATTTCCCCTCCAGGCTCTCAATGCTCTTGAAACAGTCAGAGTTCTCTGCTACAGATCCCTGCTTTTACCTTGCTCCAGACCATTCCTGACCTCCTACCTCCCCATCAAAACCTATTCGTCCTATGTTCTGTTTCTTCTGGTCTTTGGTCTCTTCTAGATCACGATTTGTCTTTATATAGAGCTTTATAGTTTACAAAGGGCTTTATAGATATTTCTTTTCACCCTCTCAGCAATTCCAATAGTTAGATTGGGCAAATACTGATTCCCTTTGTGCAGATAAGGAAACCCAGGCTTAGAAAGGATAATGACCTTCCCAAGCTCATACAACTAGTAAGTGACAGAGCCGTGACCCAAGCCCAGGCCCTCTGACCCATCGCTCAGTGTTTTTTTGTTTTTTTTTTTATTCTTGGTGTTCCCTCCTCCACCCCCTCACCCTAATCCTTCTCATGCAAAGTCTAGCTCAAGTTCCATTTCTTCCATGAGGCCTTCCCTGGCCCATCTAGCCCATGGAGACCTTTCTCTTCCTCTGTCTTCTCTCAGTTCCCACAGCAATTACTATCTGTATTACTCCTTTGGTCCTTTAACCATAGAGGTGCATTGTTACTTAACTGTGTCTTCTCAACTAGATTGTAAAGTTCTGGAGGGTGGGGTCCATAACTTGCTTCCTCTATATATCCCTCAAGACCTGCTTAGCAGTGTGTGCATATAGTAGGTGCTCAGTATATATTTCTGGAAGGAAGCCAGTCAGGAGGAGAGGGAGGGAGGGAAAAGAGAGGAGAAGGAAGAAAGGAGAAAAGAAAGGCATGTAAGTCAGGAAGGAGAAAAGGGAAGGCGGGAAAAGGAAGGAAGAGAAAAAAGGACAAAGAGAGGGATAGAAGACATCCAGAAGGGAACAAGAGAGGGATGGAAAACATAGAGAGAAGAAAAGAGCAAAGAGGGGGATAAAAAGCAAGAAAGAGGGAAAGAAGATAGGCAGAAAGCACAGGAGGGTAAGGAATAGATAGAGAGGAAAGGAGAGAGAATGGGTTTTTGAAGGGGCTTGGCTTTTCTCCAGTGCTAGAGAATCTCTAAGTAGGTGGTCACATATTAGTGTAAATTCTGTTTGGACAATGAAAAATCTACAAAGTATAATTTATTTTTTTGAGCCCCAGCTCAGCAGGAGTCTCCATTTTATTCATCTTACTGTGCACGAACTGAATCAGTACAGAAGGGGAAGGGAGGGAAAAATGCACTTTCATGTAACCCTGAATCTGCTGAAAAAGGTCATTTTGATAAATGACTTATGTTGCCAAAATCAGCATTGTTTAGAATTGCAACTAATGTCTGCAGTCCTTTACTTCAGGCCTCTTCCACTAAAATTTTCCCATACCCTTTCTTCACTCATCTCTTTAAAATTCCCCAGCTTTCTGCATCTCAACTGGGTGTATGCACTTGTGGGAAGCTGTTCCTTGGTTTGTGTTACTTGGGATTCTGCCATGACTTCACTGCAGGGGAACAGAGTTATTGCTTTGGGTCCAGTTTCTTAAAAAGGGCCCACCCTGAGCACTGGTAACTGTAGGCCAGATATCTCTAGAGGAACTTAGAATCCTAGAATACTGAGCTCAAAGGGAACTTAAGGCCACATCTATTTCACTACCCTGTCTTCAGGCCAGCAGATACCAAAATCATCACATACAGGACATTTCCTATCCTCACAATGGTATCATTTTTGAAGTTGCCCATAGGCCTAGGTTTGCAAGGTTATTCTGTACTGTTTATGGTGGAAAGAGTTGGACTGGGAGTCAAAAGGCTGGGTTCCAGTCCTGACTTGGTCACTTGCTGGCCACATGACCATGGGGTGGCCACTTTAACTCTTTGAGTCTCAGTTTCCTCTTCTGTAAAGTGGGAGTTGTAAAAATGCTTGCACATATATTTTTCCATTTCATTTTTCTTGCTATTTTTTTGCAACATGGTTAATATGGAAATATATTTTACATAACTTCACATGTATGATGGATATCATTGCTTGCCTTATCAATGGGTGGTAGGGTTGGAGGGAGGGAGAGAATTTAGCACTTGAAATAAAAATAATATTTACATAACCTACTTCATGGGGGGTGTTGTGGGGCTCAAATGAGATAATGCATATTAAATACTTCATAGTAATTAGATGTGGGAGTATGAACAATAACTGCCATCAGACCTGTGACTTTGGGTAAAGTCTGGGCTTCGGTTTTCTCACTGATAAAATGAGAGTGGGGCTATGCCACTAAACCACTTTGGGCCTCAGTTTCCTCATTGGTAGAATGAGAGCTAGGCTAGGCATATGATCTTAGGTGTGCCACTAAACCATGTGGATCTCAAATGCCCCTTTGTTAAATGAGTTTGTTTTGATGACCACTAAGCTCTGTTTGGTACAATGGAAAGTAAAAAAGTAGAATCAAGAGGCCTAGAGCCCAACTTTGGTTTTACTACTTAATGCCTGTGTGACCTTGGCCTCAGTTTCCTCATCTGTAAATTGAGGAGGTTATATTGTTTTGGTCTTGAAGGCCCCTTTCACGTCTAAATCCTGTGGTGTTCTGACTAAGATGGTCCTTTCAGACTCTCGTGATCCATTACTCTGACTCCTAGGCACCCCAGGTAAAGTTCAGATGAGCCGCCACTCAGTGGAACATGTTGCCTTTGCTAAAGCCTCATGGCAGTTTGATGTAGTGAAAGGAGCCAGAGCAGAAGACCTGAGTTCTAGGCCTGGTTCTGCTATAGATTAGTCACATGAGCTAGGGAAAACTCACTTGAGATCTCTGATTACTAATTTCCTATAAAATTGGGATAATTAGACCTCATGGCTCCTATCTCTTAGTGCTATTGAAGAGGTAAAGCACAGAAAATTCTTTGTAAAGAGAAATCCAGATACCAGTCCTTGCTACGATCATCATTGTGAATGATTCCTATGGCAGGGGCAGAAAGGCTTTCTCATGGTGTGGTTTGCTGAAAGGGAACTGAGCTTGCTTTTTCTCTCCAGAACAGAATTCTCCAAGGGCAACAATTACATGCTGGACTCTGTTGCAGACAGGCTTTCGCTTAAAAAGACCATTCTCTTTTCCTTGCTTGTACATTTTGAAAGGCATGGAGACAAACTATAGTAGGTTTGAAGAGCAGCTGTGAGGTGATCTTAGTACTCTTTGTCTTGAGCTCAAATCGCTCTGCCGGCCTCTGAGTGTTTCATCTCCAACTGCCCATTGGACATCTTGAATTGGATATCTTGAATACTGTACTCAATAGAGGACAGCCAGGGAAAGAGCTTAGAGTTAGGACATGGGGTGCCATGTGAGGAACAAGAAGAATGTCACTGGATCATTGAGTATGTGGAGGGGAGCCAATTGGAAACAATTATGAATAAACAAGGCATATGCAAGGTAAATTGGAGATAATTTCAGAAGGAGGGCACTAGCGTAACAGAGAACCAGGAAAGGCCACTTGCAGAAGGTGGGATTGGAGCTGAGTTTTGAAGGATGTCAGGGAAGCCAGGAGACTGAAGCGGGGAGGGAGAGCGCTCCAGGCATGGGAGAGTGCGAATGAAAAGACAGAGTCAGGGGATTGAATGTCATGTGAGGAACAGGGAGAAGGCACCTGGTCACTGGATTGTGTGGAGGGCAGTAAAATGTAAGAAGAATGGAAACATAAGAGAGGCCAGGTGTGAAGGGCAAAGATTTTCTATTTGGTCCTCGAGATAACTGGGAGCCACTGGAGTTTATTGAATAAGGAGGTGAAATCAATTCTTGCCAAAGTTATAAATGATCTCTTAGTTGCCAAATCCAATGGACTTTTCTCAATCCTCTTTCTCCTTGACCTCTCTGCAGCCTTTGACAATTTTGATCACCATCTCCTTCCTGATATTCTCCTCTTTCTGGGTTTTTGGGACGCCCCTCTCTTCTGGTCCTCCTCCTACCTATCTGTCTACTTCTCTGTCTCCTTTGTGGATTCTTATCCAGATCATGCTCTTTAAAGCCTAAGTGTTCCACGAGGTTCTGTCCTGTGTCCTCTTCTCCTCTCCCTCTATACTATTTCACTTGATGATCTCTTCAGCTCCCATGAATTTAGTTACATCTCCAAGTGTCTTTCAGATACCTCAAACTGGATGTCCAGTAGATATCTTAAACTGAACATGTCCAAAACAGAATTCATTCTCTTTCTCCCAAGCCATCCCTACCTCCTACCTTCTCTATTACTATAGAGGACAACACCATCCTCCCAGTACCTCAGGCTCCCAACTTAGGAGTTGTCTTGGATTCCTCACTATCTCTCATGCCTCCCATATCCAAGATATTGCCAAGGCCTGTTAGTGGTACCTTTGCAACATCTCTTCTATATGCCCCCTTCTCTCCTCTGACACTGCAAGCCCTCCTCACCTAGATTACTGCCATAGCTGCAAGTGGGTCTGCCTGCTTCCAGCCTCTCCTCACTCCAATTCATTCTCTAGTTGGCCACCAAAGTGGTTTTTCTAAAGCACAGACCTGACCACATCACTCCCTATTCAATAAACTCCAGTGGCTTCCTATTGTTACCAGGACCAAACACAAAATGCTTAAAGGCCTTCATCTCCTAGCCCCATCCTAGCCTTCTAGTCTCCTTATCCCTAACTCCCCATCCCCTACTCTTTCATCCAGTGACACTGGCCTCTTGGCTATTCTTTGAGCAGGACACTCCAGCTCTCAGCTCTGGGCATTTTCTCTGGCTGTCCCTTGTGCCTGAATGCTCTCCCTCCTGATTACCACTTACTGACTTCCCTGGCTTCCTTTAAATTCTAACTAAGATCTCATCTTTTACAGGAAGCCTTTCCTAATGTCTTCCTTCTGTGGATTATTTCCTATTTATCTTGTATATAGCTTATTGTATATATTGCCTTGCATGTTTTCTCCCCTATTAGATTGCAAGCTCCTTGAGGTTAAGGTTGTCTTTTGCCTTCAAGGAGCTTACAGTCTGAGGGAAGACAAAACATAAAAGGAAACTGGAAATTTTGGGTGTAGAAGACAGAAGGAGAAGGTATAGGACAAGTCAGTCAGAAATGAAGAGATGTCTGAGCTGAGTTCTCTCTTTAAATGGAGATATAGATTTCCTGGTCCTATTCGCCAATCACAGAGGCAGAGGGTAGGGGTGATATTAAGGAGATATAACATCATATGCAGTGTTCCACGCCATAGTATCCCACTTCTGCAAAGACAGCTGGGAGGCACATTCTTATATCTCTTCTTCTGGGCCAAGCTTGGTCACCAGCATTTCACAGAAGTGTTCTTTCTATTGACTCATGTTAAGTGTTGGTGAAACTATTCTTTTGGGTGATGGGTCATTTTCAACATTTAATATATATAGTAAATGAATCTAGGTGATAAAATGTAAATTTAGTCATAATTTCTTTAGCCAACTTACTGATAATGAGCTGAGAGACAGAAGGAGGTATGACATGTGTGGGAGAAGAGAGATGTGAGTACAGATTCAAGAAATAAGAATGCGAAATGATAATAAATCAATAAACATTTATTAAGTGCCTACTATATGCCAGGGTGGGCCAGCTAGGTGGATAGAGTGCTGGGCCTGGAGTCAGTCCTCCTGAGTTCAAATCTGGTATCAGACACTTACTACTTGAGTGACCCTGGGCAAGTCACTTAACCTAGTTTGCCTCAGCTTCCTCATCTGTAACATGAACTGGAGAAGGAAATGGCAAATCACTCCAGTGTCTTTGCCAAGAAAACTCCAAATGGGGTCACGAATAGTCAGACATGAGAAAAATGACTCAACATTTGCCAGGCACTGTGCTAAGCTCTGGGAATGCCAAAACAGTTAAAAAACAATCTCTGCCTTCAGGGAGTTTCCAATCGAATAATTTTATCTGTAACATAGAAAAGTTTTCAAATCACTTTCACATATATTACCCAGATTTATCTTGACAATAACCATGTGAGATGCAGTATTGCTGTGCTCCACATGGTCCACAACTTAGGATACTTTTCTAGTGTTTATCTACCGTCTTAGTCATAACAGCCAGCCTGGTCTGGAAGAAACAACTGGACCTCCAGTCGAAGAAAGTGAGCTGAGTAGTAGTTAATAGAACTGGGGACGTTTAACCTAGAGAAGACTTAGGTGGGGCATGATAGCTTTACTCAAGTTTTGAACAAAGAGAGATTAGAATTATTCTGCTTGGTCCCAGAGAGTAGAGCTAGGAACAAAGGGTGAAAGATACAGAGAGACAGATTTATATTTGATGTAAGAAAAACTCCCTAACAATTAGAGAAGAAGGGAAGGGGAAGCGAATAAGTATTTATACAGTACTATGCTAAATTAACATTTTACAAATATTATCAGAGGCAGCAAAGAGCTGCAGTAGATAGTGACAGGCCTGGAGTTCAAATGTGACCAGAGACACCTACTCACTGTATGACCCAGGGCAAGTTATTTGGTCTTTGTTTGCCTCAAGTTTCCTCATCTGTAAAATGGAGATGATAACAGCACTTATTAGATAATATTTGTAAAGCATTTAGCACAGTTCCTGGCACATAGTAGGTGCTATGTAGATGTTAGCTATTGTTATTATTATCTCATTTGTTGAAAGTGGAGTGGGCTTTCTTGAGAGGTTATAGGTTCCCCCTCTGTGAAGTCTTTAAAGTGAGGCAAGAGGATCACTTGTAAAGGATACTTCTCATAGGGATTGGGTTGGAATAGATAGAAGTTGTCTCACATTCCCTCCAAAGTTGAGTTTCTCTGATTAAATCCTACTTCTATTACTTGACATATGACCTTGGGCAAGTTACTTAACCTTCTCTGAAACTAGGTCTCCTCATCTGTAAACTGAAGATAAGACCACTTGAACCCCATCTACCACACAGGGTTGATGAGAATTTCTTGTGCTTTCTCAATTGCACAATATGGTATAAATATGAGATGCCTTCATTATTAATTATCTTCAAAGCCTGGCTTAAATGCCACTTCCTCCTCTATGAAGACATCCTTGAATCTCCTAGCTGGAAATTTCCTCTCTGTAATCTGAAATGACAAGCAGGATGATTATATTCACATACCACGACTTCTTCAGCCATTCCTCAATTGATGGACCAGGGGTGTTTCTTATTTATCTTTGCATCTCCCACAGATCCTAGTGCAGTGAATAGGATATCATAGGTACTTAGGGAGTGTTTGTGCATTTTTGGATAGTGAAGGAATGTCCATTTGCTAGAGGAATCAATTAAGTACTAAAATGGGTCTTGGAGGACAATGTGATCTGGTGGAAATCTACCTTTTTAGTAGGATGAGTATAGGACTAACAGTCAAGAGATTCGTAGGTTCTGGGCCTGATTCTACCACTAGGCTGTGTGACCTTAAATAAATGTCTTAATGTCAGTGGGTCTCAGTTACCTTATCTATAAAATAATAATAGTTCAATTTCATGGATATTTATTAAGTGCCTGCTATATGCAAGGCACTGTGCTTAGTTGCTAGGGTATAAAAAAAAACAAAACAAAAAGCCTTCTCTACCCTTAAGGAGCTTATGTTCCTCTGGGGAAGGTGGGAATATAATAATGATAAGCTCATATTTATAGTGAGTTACAATTAATGAGATATTTAGCTCTCAACAACCTGGTGAGGCAGATAGCACAAGCATTCTTATCCCCATTTCATAGACAAAGATACTGAGGCTCAGGCTAAGTGACTGCCTGAGGGTCACACTGATAATGTGTCAGTCAAGACTCAAACTTCTGATTTGAAGGTTTTTCTGATTTGAAGTTAAGAGGTCTTTTCCTTAGAGATCTTTTGAATATACCATGCTATCTCTAAACAATTATGAGTTAGAAGACTTCTAAGAGACATCAAGCTCATTATCTGTAAAATTCCCAAATGCAGCCCAAACCAGATTAAAATGTAATTGGGATATATTTAGCAAAATAAATAAAAATACTATACAACATAGGATGTTAGTTTGTGGTTTTCTAAGTCAACATATGGCCACAGGGATCTATTTCTATTTGAGTTTAGCGTTATTATTCTGAGGTCCCATCTAGCTCTCTCATTCCTTATTCCAATAATTTGTGTTGGAATATCCCTTCTGGCTCCAACATTCTGTGACTTGGCCAAGGTCATACACAGCTGGTGTTGGAACTTGAACGAAACCCTTGGTTCCGGGTCTTGTATTATTTCCACCAACCAAAACTACTTTACGAAAGAGGCTCCTCATTCTTCTTATAATTGGCTTTCTCCTGGACTCCAGATGATTTTTCTAACTCAAAGGACAAGAGAGAGGGAAAGAAAAGGAAATAATCTAGCCAATTTTTCTTCTGTGATAAGCAGATGCTCCGAAGGAGAAATATTTAATGAAGTTGGCTGAAGTTGCTCTGATATTCGCCCTCAGGCTGAGAAGGTGGCCCCTCTTGATGGGGTTGTAACACCATTTGGACCGTGACAAAGTTGTCTGTAATCATTCCAAGGAGACCTCAGAATCCATTTGGAATGATCTCCAGGATTTTGCCCTTAAGGCTCTAGAATTGGTTTCCGTTCAGCAGGATTTGCCTTTAGCCCACATTCTCCTCCCAACCTCGCCACTCCCCTCCCCCCTTGACTTGGCCTGTCCTCACTGCCACTTTCTATTGACAGACCACCATTTTGGGTATGTTGTTTCTACTTTCCCAATCCCTTACCTACCCCTAACTCTCTCAAGTAGCCTTTTGCCTTTAAGCAGGATGTAGCCTCTGTTTCACTCCATGCTTAGTCTTCTTTTTTTTTTAAATTAAATTTTATTTTCAGATTGGCATTTTCTCCCTCCCACTTCTCCTCACCTTCTTCCCCAAATGAGAGGGAAAAAAAACTCCCTGTTACAAATAAGTATAGTTGAGCAAAAAAAAAAAAAATTCCCACATTGGCTGTGTCCCAAAAAATATAGCCTCAATCTATAGTCCGAGTCTATCACTTCCCTGAAGTGGCAGAGAGAAGGTTTCACCATGGGACCTCTGGAATTGTTATCCTTAGTCATCTGATAAAGCATGTGACTAGGGAGGCACAGGGGCTCAAAATGGTGTCATAGGAGGATTGACTGTCAGAAATGGGCATTTTTAGCTTGGGGGCGGGGGAACTTAGTGGGAACAAGACAGAGGTCTTCAAATATCTAAAAAGCTGCTACATAAGGAGAATATGATAGCTGGCATTTATTAAAGCTGAGCTTTAAGATTTACAAGGTACTTTGCATATGTTGCCTTATTTGATCCTCGTAGCTGCCCTGTGAGTTTGGTGCTATTATTATCCTCATTGTACAGATGAGCAAACTGAGACTGAGAGAGGGTAGGGGATTGCCTGGTGCCACATAGCTAGTAAAGTATATGCAGCAAGATTCGAATTTAGGTCTTCCTGACTCCAAGTCCAGCATCGTCATCAGTGCCATCTAGTTGCAATAATACGGAAGAGAGAGACATTCTCTTTGGCTCCAAAGGATAGACTTAGGTAGGCCCAACAGATGGAAGCTAAAGGAAGACAGATTGACACCATGTAAGGAAGAACTTCTTGACAATTAGAGCTGTCCCAAAATAATACATGCTGCCTCAGAAGGTAATGAGCTCTCCATTTCTGGGACTTGATCCATTTAGGATTTGATTTATTATTTTATTACAATTAAGGAAAATAAGGTTTAGAGGGGGATTCAAAGACACCTCTTAACTTTGGCCCGCAGTCTTCTTCCTCTGATTCTCATCTCCCTTCTCTCCTACCAAAAAAACAAGCTTTCCAGTGATTTCTGTCTTATCTCACACGCACCAAGTGTTTTCGTATTTCCCTTCGGACCTTGAACCTATGCCTCATTCTCACTCCAAAAGAAAATAGAACTTATCAGTTGAGGACCTGTATTTTGACTGCCTGGAGAACTAAAGGTCACCAGTGATAGAACATATTTGTCACTCTCAGATCTGCGGTATGACCTGAAGAGGAAAGTCATATTTTTCTTCAGATGAGTCAGGCCTGTGGTTATTGAGGAGATGGGAACAGAGTAGATAAACCTCTCCTGTCCCATCTGACTGAGCTGCTTTCTACAATTCCTCCTAATCATTGCGCTTCTTTGCCTTGCAGCTGTGTCAATGAGTATGGAAGATTATGATTTCCTGTTCAAAATTGTTTTAATTGGAAACGCCGGTGTGGGGAAGACGTGCCTAGTTCGACGTTTTACTCAGGTAAGGTGCTCTTGGCGAGGACAGAGGGAGTTGTCCTGGGATGGAGAAGTCTAGGGAGCAATATTTTAGTCATAGGTAAGGACAGTTGATGGGATGGGTAACTGGTTCCAAAATTCCAGCATTGGGATCATGCTTCTAATTCAGTCTCTCCAAATGCAGCAGGTTTATATAGTGATCAGTCATTCTCAGACTTTTCTAATATTTTCGACAATGCAAGGCAAAAAAAAAACAAAACAAAACTCTATGGGCTGTCTATTTAGACCCATTTGTCACTTCTTAGAATGAATGAGAAAAACAGTTTTGTTTTTAATGACACATAGATGTGGGACTTTATTAAAACAACAATAAACATTTGTTCATAAATGGGAGACTTGGATTGTACAATAGAACCAAAAACTATTTTGAAGACCAGAGCTGTAACTAAGTTGGGGCTATCTCAGCTTTGCTTAAGGACCAAAAAATTTAGAGGGCATAAAATTTAACATGGGCTAACTTAGTAGCATAGAAGCACCTAGTTACAAACTAGGAATTTAATACCTTATCAAGAATAATTAGCTAAAATAGGAAGTTACCAGACCATGCTGTGGGAATAACAGTCATCTGTGAGCCTCTGTAATGGTAAATTCCCATCTGATCAAATGAATTTGTCTTAATTAGTTCTTGGATTACTTTCATATTTTGAATTACAAAGTTAATTTGTTGACATATGTTGTGTTCTTTGCCCTCCTGCTAGAATTCCTAGTTCCAATTGTGTTGAACACTAAACTCAGAGGAAGTACTGGACTTGGAGCCAGGAAGACCCAGTTTCAAATCCCATCTCAGACACAAGTGGGTGACCATGGGCAAGTCACTTAACCTCTGTGCCTCAGTGTCCTCATCTGTAAAATGAAGTAGCTGTACATCTTGATGGTCTCTAAAGTCCCTTCTAGCCTATACACCTAAATATATATATTTTAATATCCAAATGATAATCCAGTACTAAACATACATACATACATACAAACACACAAAGTGTCCTGTGAGCCATTTTAAATTCAAATGAACATATATATATATATACACATATATACTCACACACATACATATGTATGTATATGAATATATAGAAACACATTTGGATTTGAGTTGGATATTATTTGGATAATATTGGGATCCATATGCATGCATACATACCTAATGTGTGTATGTATGTATGTATATACACAATTATATTTACATATTTCTCCTAAAATTATTTGGCTGGAATGAAAACCCAGAAATATTCTCTGGACCAAACCTGTGCTGAAATGGCATGTTATGTGGTTTGCATACCTACCTGGCATAAACATAAATACTCTACTAAAAAGCCCAGTCCCTGCATCATTTAAAGAAGCCTTGTACTGTGGGCTTTGATAAGTATTACTATATCAGTTTCAAGCATCTTTTGTTTAAAAGAAAGACGGCTTCTAAATTTGACTGTCTTTCTGTATTTCTCCCAACTTTTTAGTTAACATTTATATTATGCTTGCAAAATTCATCTACACTATCACTCTCATTTTGCAGATGAGGAAACAGACTTAATTAGGTGACTTGGCCAAGGTCCCATAGCTAGTTAGTGATGGAGTCAGGACTTGGATCCAACGTAGTGCTGAGTTCCCACTGCACCGTGCTATCTCTGTGAGGAAAATGAAAAGATGGCTCTGCCGATATAAGTCCATGTGTTTCTTCTGCCTTTATGAGAGGTGGTTTGGGAAAAGAGCAAGCCTGGCTTCTAAACTGGGGCAAAGGAAAATTCATGTGGCAGATTGGGTAACATAGCCAGGAGGTAACCTTGGAGTAGTATTAGCTGAGGGGGTCATTGGGAAAATGTCATGGTTTTCCCCCTGTTAAGTTAATTGGAAACTGAATGCTAGGTTCTCCCCTTCCCTTCTTCCCTCTTCTCCTGGTGTGTGAGATCATAAAAGCAAGTAGTAAACAACAGGCATGTAGGCCTAATCAGCCCCAGAATTCAACTGGAAACTTGACTGAAACAAGAAATGGTTTCGGTCCACAGGAACCTCAGCAATCTCCTCTGCTGCTCAAACGTGAATGAAACTACAAAAAGAGCATCAATTCTGTGTCTTGATCACAGAGGTGGTTAATTGAGGGTGCCTAGGTGAAGACCGCAATCCAACAACCAAAAGCCTAATGTGTGCAAAGGGTTGTGTTGGGTGTTGGGAATAAAAAAGACAAAAATTATAAAAGAAAAGAAATATTCTCTGCTCTTAAATTGCTTATATTCTATTGGATTAATTCTGATTTTTAGTGTTGAAAAGGATGTTAGCCATCACCTTGCCCATTTTGTAGAAGACAAAATTGAAGTCCAGAGAAAACAAATGAGTTGCCTAAGACGAAATGGTGTGTTGGTAAACCAGAGCCTGAGCTGGAATTCAGGTCTTTTCATTGCCAGTCCAGTAATTAGAACACTGTGAATAATTCTCAGCCTTTGTAATTCTATAGGACTCACAACCACATCTTTAAAAGTCTCAATTATATAATGAAAATTTAAAAGTACTTTCCACTTCCATGATTCATTCTGCACTCCCTTCTCCCATCGCATGCCTATTCTTCTCTTCTGGTTTTCTGTTTACTCTTAAAGTTAAAAAAAAAAGAAGAGTCATTTTGCTTCAGTACTTTCTGCTCACTTGAAGGTTTGAACAAGTTTGATTTGGCTGGTTTTTTTTTAGTTATGTGAATTTGGAAAAAAGACAGGGAAGAACACTGAGAAGTTTTAAAATTTTTTTGGCATTTGTTAAGTTACAAAACAGCTGGGGCTATAAACTTGAAGCTTGGCAGGCCTTTGATTCAGTTGAGCCAAATGAGAATGAAATTACTTCAATATTTGTGTGTAAAGTTATGAATGTTTACATTTACATATTTTGCAGACATGCAGGGGAACATTTTCTGTTGGTTCCAGGCTCTGTTTGGGAGGGGCAAACTTTAATTAAAGAGCTCTCTTGTTAGGCACAAGCTTAACTAAGGATGACCCAGTTACAGCTACCAGTTAAAGAGTCCCTAACATAGTCCATGTTAATTTTGTTGGTAGGAATCTAGGAATACTTGGGAGTGGGGTGGTCGTAGGGCTATTTATTGTCATCTTTAATTCATTTTTGCCAGCTTTAGATTAGTTAACTGTGCTGTGCCAAGTTTGAAGAATACCAAGCCCTCCACTTACAAAAAATAGTTACCTACCATTAAATTAGAATGGCTGTCCTCATTAAGCATCAAGTCCCTAGTTCCTTGGAGGTACTTCTAGATGGGCTGGATGGCCATTTAGTCAAGAATATTGTTAGGGGGATTCATGCTTCACTCAGATAGAGGAATGGGCTAGATCGGTGGTTTCAAACTCAAATAGAAACAGGGCCACTAACCCATATACAAAGATCCCTGTGGATTACATATTGACTTAGAAAATAGCATTCTGATATTAGCTATGTTCTATTGTATTTTTATTTTGTTAAATATTTTCCAAATACATCTTAATTTGGTTTGGAGAGCTCCAGTGGGCAGCAATGGGACATGTGTTTGATACCTCTGGACTAGATGACCACTGAGATTCCTTCAAAATCTAAGATTCTACAAGATAAAGCTCCCTTTGTTTGGAAATTCCCATCATTTCATGATCATGAAATCACAGGATGACAGATATCGAGCTAGAAGGTAGCACAGGTGCCATCTACTCTAATTCTTCATTTTACAAATGAGGAAACAGAGGCCCAGGAAGTTAAATGATTTAACCAAGATCACACAGATTCACATCAGAACTAGGGTTTGAAACTAGGTCCTCTGATTCCAGAGTTAGCATACTTTGCATTCTACCATCTAGCCTGCTAAATATTTAAGTGTAGAAGGGACCATAATTCCTATCCTCTTCCCTTTCTTCTACCCAGTCTTCTTCCCATCCCAACCCTCTTCAGATGTACATCCTCAAATGGCCTATCAAAAGACTGCACTTATGACCTTGACCTCAGTCATATCTTGCAGGGGCAAATCATAAAGAAAAATTGGGAGATTCATAGGATCGGAGTTTTAGAATTAGAAGGGACTTTGAAGATTACTGAGTTCAACCCTCACCCCTCTCCCCCATTTGGCAGGAGCCTGGAGCCCAAAGAGGTTGAGGGACTTTTCCAAAGATACACAGGTGGCAACAGAGTCAGAATTCAAGCCTGGGTTCAAATCCAGCAGTCTTTCTGCTCTATTACTGAGCCAAACAGTCTAGTCCTTGATATTGATAATTTAATTGTGTATATGTTGCTCCCCACTCCCCCTCCCCTTAGAGTGTAAGTGCCTAAAGGGAAGGGACCATTTCATTTTGTGATTGTATCTTCAGTACCTAGTATAGTGCCTTTTTTATGGTAGAACACTTAATCAATGCTAATTGAATTGAAAAATAAAAAAGAAGAGACTCTAAACTAGCTCATTTTTTAGGAAGTACTTAGGGTTTACAAAGTATTTTCCTCACAATGATTGCGTTTAGGTATTTACCGCACCTCACAGGGCTATTATGAGGAAAACAGTTAGTAAGTGATCGAGTCCTATTTACGTGTGAGTTGTTTCTGTTCTTATTTCTGGAGGCAGTACAAACGAGATCATTAGTCTTATTCTTGAGATGAGGAAGTTGAGATGGAAAGGTGAAATGAGTTGCCCCAGGTCACATGGTTAGTGTTACTATGGCTGGTCATATGGCAGAATGAAAACAAAAACCTAGATCTCCTTGCTCCCAAGCCTGTGTGTGCTCTTTTCATTACCCTAAGATGCCTCCATGAAACATTTTCCCCATTCTTCCTCCAGCTCCAATTTCCCATTCAAAGGTTGCACACTGCTACTTTTCTATTTGGAAATGTTTTTGAGGAGTAAAGTCATACTCCAATGCTTTATCACAGTGTGGAGGGCACCTCTGTGTTCTCAAAGGTTATGCCACTGGAGCCTCATCTCTGGCCAATTGTGCCAGGATGAAAAAGCTTTGAGAATGGTCCCAGCAGCAAAATGTGTCTGCTTGCTTGGAATCAACCTATCAGCAGAAGGGAGGCTCCTCACTATGCTGCTTGGTGGTGCATTCTTTGGCTATGCAACCCATGGAACAAAAGAACAGTACAAAATTGTCCTCAGTCCTGGGTGAGCCCCTTTCCTTTCTGCAGTGGCTCTGGCAGGGTGGCAAAAAATGGGGCAGAGGGTGCTAAAAATCAGTAACACATACATGATAGGCCAGCATGGATGGGTTTGGACCTGCATCATTGGAAGAGGTATCCACATGGATAGAAAGAAAAGTGCTGCTTTTTGGTCAGGTGCTAGGAGGGTTGTTTTTTTCCCTTAAGGCAGCTGAAGTTTGGGGGAAAGAAAGCAGATAGTAAGGGGAGCTGGATCTTTCCTGAATGCTTCAATTTGAGTACAGCGAGTGATGCATTGAGATGATTGAGTACAGATGACGCTGCACGTTTCTTGGAACTTGATTATTATATTTTGTTTCACTCAGGTTATGATAGGAATGTGGGGGGAGCGATTCCCTCAACTTAGCCCCCTATCCCTTTCCTGCCTCCTTCTACTTCTTCCCTCTCTAGTTATGCCCTTGATGATAGATATAATTTTTAAAAAATCAAGTTTCATCCAGTCATTCATTCATCAGGCATTTATTAGATACCAGCTGGATGCAGAATACTGTGCTTTCACTGAATTTATAGTCTACCAGGAAGATATGACATACAAAATGCAATAAAAACATGAGACAAGTACATGTAGAGATGTACAAAACAAAATGCCATATGAGGGAGGTGTCAGGAAGTTATAAAAATAGGGGAAATGCCAATTTTGATTATAATCATTATACATGGTTGTAATTCCATGAGCATGTCCTTCATCCTGAATTCTTGGTTAATATCTCTTGTCTACAACATCCCGTGGATTGTATTTCATGTTATCTTATCTACACTTCTTGATTTTCACTTTTAGACTTTCATGGTCTTGTCTCAATAGCAATCCTTTCCTGCCTTTTCTAGCTTCAGTCCCACCTCTTCTTTTCCTTTCTCATTTTTATTTTGATGGCTTTTCAATTGCTTAGTATTTCTCCCCTTTACTCAGAATGCGTAGATATTTTAGGGTCAGGGTGAAGATGAGGCAACTGTCATAGAAACAGGAGTGTCTCTCTACAGAAGACAAATCAACAATCATTTATTAAGCACTTACTGTGTGCCTGGTACTGTGATAAGCCCTGGGGACACAAAGACAAATATTCAGTCCTGGTCCTCAAATGGTTTACATTCCAACAAGAGGAAAAAGTCATGAACATATATAAGTAAATTGAAAATATATATGAAGTAATTCAGTTTGGGGCAAAGAGAACTAGCACCTGGGAAGAATCCAGCTAGGCCTTATGAAGGAGGCAATGCTTGAGCTGAGCCCTAGGGATTCTGTGATGCTGAGTCAAGGAAGGCATGCAATCCAGGCCTGGAGAGGCAGACAAGGCATAGAGTATTATGTATGAGGAAGAGCAAATGGGCTACTCTGGCTGAACTGTAGGGTCTGTGAGGGAGAATAGGGTTCAGTGAGGATGTCGGGGTAGACTGGAATCAGACTATGAAGGGCATTCTTCACATGTCAAACAAAAGAGTTTTGGTTTTGAGCAGGGGGAATGACTAGGTTGGTCTTGGCATTTAGGAATATCAGCCTATCAGCTCAGTTCAGACAAAGGATCTATGTGTCTGGTATGGTACCATTTTACTGCAGAGTTTATTTAACTCCACTGTTTTCTTTTTAGGGTCTTTTCCCACCAGGTCAAGGAGCCACGATTGGGGTTGACTTTATGATTAAAACAGTTGAAATTAATGGTGAGAAAGTCAAGGTAAGTTTCTAGAATTTTAATGAGACACTCATTATGTTGTTTGTGAAGTTAGGGGGATAGTTAACTTTATTGTTGGTGATGGTGATGATGACAATGATAAAAATAGCTAGCATTTATATAGTGCCTAGTATGTGCCAGGCACTGTGCTAAGCCTTTTACAATTATTATTTCATTTGGTTCTCACAGTAATTCTGGAAGGTAGGTATTATTATTCCCCTTTTATACCTGAAGAAACTGAGGCAAACAAATTAAGTGATTTACCCAGGGGCAGTAAGTATTTGAGGTTGGATTAGAACTCAGATCTTCTTGGCTCCAGGCAAGTAATCCACTGCGTGCTCTTATCTACTGTGCCAGCAGCTGCCTATAATACATTATATATGTACATATAAATGTATACCATATGATATGGATACCATATGTGATATATATATCATAGATGGTACACATATTTCATATTGTGTGTATATAACATGTGTGTGTCTATATACACATGCATGTTTATACACACATACATATATATGTATGTATATATGAGCAGTTTACAAATATCTCATTTGATCCTCACAACAACCGTGAGAGATAGGTGCTATTATTGTCCCCATTTCACAGATGAGGAAACTGAGGCAAGCAGCGGTTAAGTGATATATATATATCATAAATGATATGACATCTTATAAATTATACACGTAATACATTATATGTTATATGTTTTACATATATATACATATATAGTATAACATAATGTATTCTATTAAGTCACTTGATTTAAATTTACCTTTTAAAGTAAAACTACAGGGGCATTTAGGTGGTGCAGTGAGTAGAGTACCAGCTCTGAAGTCAGGAGGACCTGAGTTCAAATCTGGCCTCAGACACCTGACACACTTACTAGCTGTGTGACCTTGGGCAAGTCACTTAACCCCAATTGCCCTGCCTTCTCCCCTCAAAAAAAAAGTATGTAAATAATAATCCATAGTGCTTTAAGGTTTGAAAAAAACTTTAAATGTTATTTTATCCTCACAACAACCCTGGGAGGTGTTATTATCATCCCCATATTGCAAAGAGAAAACTCAGAC
>CM053622.1:723317996-723374765 GCA_028646595.1 Phalanger gymnotis | reverse complement strand
GAGACTGAATCTGGGTGTGTTTTTGCTGCCTGGCCATGTTCCCAGACGACTTACTTGACTCTTGAGTTTTTCAGTGGTATATGACTGCTTGTAGACTGAAGAGTTCTGTGTTCCACGCTTGGGGGGATGCTCCAGCTCTGCCTCATCAGCACTCCTCCTTCCCCAAGAACCCCCAACCTGGACTGGACTTAGATCTTCAGCAGGCTCTTCACTCCTGCTCTGATCTGCCACTTAATTCCTCCCACCAGGTGTGCCTGGGGCCAGAAGCAACTGCAGCTGTAGTTCTGTAGCTGCCCCACATCCTCTGCCTCCAGGGTGGTGGCTGAATCAGGAACTCTATCCCCCTGTCCCCAGCAGCTTTTCCCACTAACCTACTCTGTTGTCTTTGGTGTTTGTGGATTGAGAAGTCTGGTAACTGCTGCAGCTCACTGATTCAGGGTGCTAGGGCACGCTCCACCCAGCTCCTGGTCTGGTTGGTCTGTGCCGCCCATGCTGGGCTCTGCTCTGTTCAGCCACGCTCCCCTTTTCTCCCAGCTCCGTTAGGGATAGACCTTACCTAGAGACTATCCAGGCTGTCCTGGGCTAGAGCCCTGCTTCCATCTGCTACCCTGTGGGTTCTGCAGTTCTAGAATTGGTTCAAAGCCAGTTTTTATAGGTTTTTGGAGAGACTTGGCGGGGAGCTCACGCTAGTCCTTGCTTTCCAGCCTCGATCTTGACTCTGACCCTTATTGAAGTTACTAAATTGATATTAAATGATTATCAGTCTAAAGCCCCTTCTAGGTTTATTGTTTGATGAGTTAATGTGATTTAAGTGTTCAGAAAATGGTTATTTATGATGAAGAGAAATGGCTCAAAGAAGAAAAGGAGATTTTGGATTACAGTATAGAAAAGTGACCATAAACGGGGAAGTACAAAGCAGATGAAAGACTTGTGAAATTCTTGCTTTTTTATTTTTATTTTTCATTGGGCTTGTGATTTCATACATGTGGTTAATTCTCTGTCCAAAAAAAGTCCCTACAATGATCCAGATTTGTAACTTCTGTAATTTAGAGAGTTGCCCAAAGCAACTTTTATGTTAGCCTCTCTCATGCTAGTTACAAATGGCCAATGGGGTGAAGTAGCCAAGAAATGTATCAGATAAATCTTTAGTCAATTTGGGTTTTGCTCGTGGGTTCATATTAGCAAGATATCAAATCTTTTAGAACACAAAACAATAACTAGTTAAATTAGTCAGCAACAAATTAAAATTATTGTAAACTATTCTTCCTCACCTGCCAGACCACTTTGATTTTTACAAGTGTTTGTTTTTTGGAGAAAACAATCCATACATTTCTTTTATTCGTTACAATATTAGTAGTGATTAACTTCTGAATCACAGATTTTCTGTTTGTTGTTATTCAGTGTGCAGATTTTCAAACAAATATTATTTATATCATTAATTTTTTTCTTTAAAACATTGTGACCTCGAGAAAGAAGCATAAAACAAAATACATCATGATGCTATTAATAATGGTGAGTTTAAATTTTTATAAGGTGATTTCTATTTATTGTTTCAAAATGTTTGAGTGAATTGTCACATTTTTAAAAAAGTTATTTATCTATTATTTACATGCCCTCATTATTCTTTAAATATGCAGTACTTTCAGTTCATAAAAAGATAGAAAAATGTATAAATTCTTAAGCATTTAACTCAAGTATGTTTTAATTACCAAGTGATTAAAAACTCCATTGAGCTTAAGAATCCGTAACTTGATCCACTATATACTTATGGTTTAGTGAGCACGGCATTATACAGTCAAAAGTTATAGGTTTAAATTGTAGGCTCGTGTAGTAGGAAGGCTGAATTTATAATTTCAAATATAATCATGTATATGTTTGAATGGTTCGAAATCGCAAGGTATGAGAGGTTCTCTAAGGAGAAAACAACAAGAAATTTATTTAGGCCCCACTGCAGCAGCTTCGTGAACCAGCCTCCCCATTCCGACATCTTGACAAAAAGACTCCAGGCCCAGAAAGCCCACCTCACAAGAGTAACCAGGAGGCCACAGAAAAACAAGATAGTATTTAGCCAAATCATTTTTACTGGCCTCACTTTCCTGCTCGAATTCCTGGGTCTACACACGGGTAAGCCCTGCTTCCGCAGCTTCCTGCCTCCCCAGCTTCCGGCTTCCGCAGCAGCAGCTTCCACTTCCGCTGAAACTGCCTCTTGGCTCACCTTTCCTTGCAGCCGAGCCTCTGGCGTTCTCAAGCCCCGCCTCAACGACCAGAGACCATTGGTTCCCAAGTTGGCCCCTCTTAAGTCATTAATCTACACCCACACAGGTTTCACACCTGATAGGGCTCTGGGCCTGGGGCTTAGCACTTAACAGCTGAAAGTACTTCCACTCAAAAGGAACAAAAGCCATACTAAGGAGACAATTTTGCTTAACAACAGAGCTTGCCATGCACTAACAGTGTGACCCTGGATAAATCATGACTTCCCTGAACCTCAGATTCCTTAAAGAATAGAATGAAGGTTTTTTTTTTCCCTGAATGACTTCTAAAGCTCCTTTGCCTCTAAAATGTTTAGACTCAGGTTACAACCTGCTTTAGTTCATACAAAAGGAAGCTCCAAACCAAATGAAACTGACTAAATCACTTAATTGCTACTGTACTTATGTCACTGTGCTTGTGTCACTGAGCAGGATTACTTCCCTTTTCTTTGTCCATTTTGTACCAGTGTTTTTCTTCATTTCCTCAAAGTCTTGAGGTTGTGCTCATTTGTTAGAAATGACCTAAAACAAAACTGAATTTGAATAGCAAATACTTTAATTGTAGACCATTTGTATAGCATTATGTGAATATTGAGATAAATATTTATGCATCATACATTTATCAGGTCAGATAATCATAGAAATTAGTTGTAATAGCTCTATCAATCATCTAGTGTAATTCTACCTTGTTTTACAGATTCATTTCTAGAAACATTAAGTGCCTACTATGTGCAAGGCACTGAGCTAGAGGAGAGAGGAAGAACATTTTTGGTGGGGGGGGGGGTCAGTCTATGCAAAGGTTTGGAGTTGGGGATTGAATGTTATGTATAGGAAACAGCAAGTTGGCCAGTTTGACTGGAATGTAGACTGTGAGGAGAAATAATGTGTGTGTGAGATCACAGTAAACTGTGTACTCAGTTTAGAAAGATAGGTTGAAGCAAGATTGTGAATGGTTTTAAATGCTGACAGATGTGGTGTTGTAATTTATCTTCAGAGTGATAGGGAACTACTGAAGTTCCTTGAGCAGAGGAATGATATAATAGTACCTTTGTTTTAAAAATTTCAATTTGACAAGCTGTTTGAAGAATGAATTGGAGTGGGGAGAGGCTGGAGGCAGGAAGACCCATTAGAAAGTATTACAGTTATAGATTGTCATATACTTTCCAGTAAATGAGAACTGTGCCTCAGACCCCGGTTAGGATGTTAACTTGATTTTCTGAGGTCAAGATGGGTCTTTGGATCTGGTTGGTCTACGTGGCCAAGGGCCAGTGCAGGTGGCTGGTGAGAGACCTGGTGTCTGAACCCTCTCTTGCTACAGAATAGTTGATTCACTTACCTTCCTTTTTGGCTTGTATTTGCCTCTCCTTTACCACTGACAAATGTTTGCAAAAAAGAATATCATATGCGTGCAAAGGTGGGAAAAGGTGAAGATGGACAGAAATATATGGGAAACTATGGTTCAGGAAAAAGAAGTGAGAGAGACCAATGACTTTAAGTTTTATGTGAAATTTTCTTCAAAAAAAAAAAAAGTGGTAGGCCCACCACCAAATGACATCACAAAGAATGAAATAGGTTATATCTTAACAGATAGGAAAAGACATTATTATTGACATGGGAGATACTCCTGATTTGGCTTTCTGTGCACAGTCAGACCATTGACTCATCAGAGCCAAGATCAGAATTTGTAATAAACAAGAAGAATATAATGAGAAAAAGATGTGGAACATGATAAAGAAGATTTAACTCAATTATTTAAAAAAGCTATTGAAACTCAAGCATAGAAAGTGGACAACAGAAATGATATCAATACTGATTATACTAATTTCCTACAGAAATTATTATCTCCTCTACAACAGACCAAAAGAACCGAGAAAGTGCTTTAGTCAGCTAACATTTGACTTGCCAAATGGAAAGAGATGGCTACCAGGGCCATTCTGAGCTGGGGAAATTGAGGCGATTAGGGCAGCAATTGTTTAATTGTGGAAATGGGGTGACCCACTCTTGCTCCATCTTGTGCCTCAATTCTGGAGCTTAGTTCCCTTTCTGTTAATTATGGGCCTAGTCCCAATTCTATCTCATGAAAAAATTTTATTCAATTATGGGACTTGGGAGAAAATTTTATTGTATTGTTTGAACCTAGCCCCTCACGGCTAGGAAACTCAGCAACTTTTCCCTGCTGTTGAGACACCCTTAACCAAGGACCTAGGTTATGTTAATCAGAGATTGATGCAAGGAGTTTTCTCACAATTGCATATCTCAAACAACCCCTATTTCTTATCTGAAAACTGGCCCATGTTGATCAGTCAGTTATTGTTTCCTTGTTCCTTTGTTTGTTCATGGACACTTGGGGGAGTGGGACATCTTTTTTTGATTTCAGGGAATTGTACCTATTCACTCTCTCTCTCTCCCAACTTGGCAAATCCCTAATTTTTCTTCCAGTTAGAAACTAGATTACCTGTTATGTTGTTTCCTTTCAATTAATTGATCTTACTTGATTATTTTTAGTATGTAAAAGGACTTGTCCCAATTTGTTGGGCAATTGGCAAGCATTGCTTAATAAATCAGTATGTTGAGAAGATTGAATCTTTGTTTTCCTTAGTCATTTCATCTTTTACCTGCCGCAGGATTAGGATATAGACTTGCCTGTAAAGTCCTACAAAGAAGATTGATGGATCTTTGTGAGTAGAGTTGTCTCATCAAGCAGAGAGAAGCTTTGGAGGTTAAAAGTTATTTAAAGAAAGCTTGATAAGATAACCATACCTATTTGCCACATGCTTCTATTTGTAGTCCTCTTTCCATTTTCATCCTTGAAATGGGTGTGATTATCTTAAAAGAGCTTTGCAAATTGCATTTTAAGATGATTGTACAGATTTCAAGGCATTTGCATTAGCTATTTTTATGATGTTGGCGGAAATGGAGGAAGGCTTTGATAACCTTGCATGAATTCCTTGTAGCAAATTTTGGGGAGGATGTGGGCGAGACTTGCACAGGATGGTCAGGTGTGCATAGGTTGTGATCTGCATTATTGTAGGGAACTCTCAAATTGACATTACAGATCCATTTGAGTATTTAAATATTGAGTTAAAAGTTTTTCCTGCATATTTATGTAATCATAATTTTTGTTTTGTTATTAATATAACCTACTATTTATAGTTTCATACCCTGTATCTCTGGTATAAATCCAACCCAGTCATAGAGTATGATCTTTTAAATATGTTTTTTGTAGCCTCTTTTAAAATATTTTATTCAATGTTTTTGCATTTTGATATTCTTTAGAAATATAGTGTTCTTTCTCTGCTTTGGCTCTCCTTGGTTCAAATATCGAGACTGTATTTGTATTATGAAAAGAATTTGGTAGGCTCCCTTCTTTTTCTATTTTTGCAAAGTTTTATTTTATTTTTGGATATCTTTGGTAGAATTTACTTCTAAAACCATCTGGTCCTGGGTTTTTTTTCCCCTTTGAAAATTCATTTTGGTCTTATTCTATTTCTTTTTCTGAAATTGAACTATTTAAATTTTTTATTTCTTGCTGTGTTGTACTGAGTATTTTATATTTTTATCCCAGTTCTGAAACATACTGGCTGTGTGACCCTGGGCAAGTCACTAAATCTCTCAGCATACTAGGCAATTATCTAAAAAGTATGAATTTGCAGGGAAAGTGCTAACTTGCAGTGGTAGAGAATGTTTATCATTGGGAGCTTCTTATACCAACGAAATCACAGATTCAGTCCCTGTCTCTGTGTTTGTCCTTATCCCTTTATATTTTTGTAAATGGTCATCCATTTATTTCCTTTTCTGGCATATGATTGGGCAACATAATTTCTACTAATTTTTTTATTCACTCTTTATAAGTAGTGAATTCTTTTTTTCATTTTTGATACTGGAAATTCCTCACATAGTACATTGGCTACTGAGGGGAGGGAATCCAAAAGTGTGGTTCAAATAACAGTGCTGATAAGAATAGGATACAGTGGGAACATGGCAGATCTGTTCCATTCTTTAGGATTGTCTGGTTTACCTGGATCGCATTCTAAGTTAAGATCCTTTTTTCCTAACCTACTTTTCACTATTTTGTGACAAAATCCAGTTTATAATATTTCATTATTCTTCTCTATTATTATTTGCAAATGGGTTGGTATTAGACAAAGGTATTGCCTTTGGTTGCTGTGGTGGGTGAGAGATGAAATGACCCAGGAAACAAAGGTTCAAGCTTCTAAGCATATAGATTTATTAAGCAATGCATGCTAATTGCATAAGAATCAGGATCAGACTTCCTCAGCTTTCTCACTGGACTCCCAAATATAGGGGGAGACAGATTTTTATGCATTAAAAACAATTAATCAAATAAGACCAATTAATTAAAAAAAAACCATTGCCATGATATAGAATTAGGTAATCTGATTTCTAATTGGAGGAAAGATTAGAGACTTTCCAGGTTGGGAGGGGGAGAGTCAACAGGTGCAATTCTCTGAAATTAGAAAAAGAGGTATCTCACTCCCCATAAATGTTTGTATTCAATCTAAGGAACATGGAAAAAAACTGATTAACCAGTATGGGGCCAGTTTTCAGATAAGACATATGGGCTGCTTGAGATGTATAATTGTGAGAAAGCTCCTTGCATCAGTTTTCAGATATGATTGGGTTTCTGGTCAGCATAACCTAGATCCTTAGTTAAGGGTCTCTAAATAACAAGGAGAGGTGGTCCAGCTTCCCAGCCACTCAGGGCTCGATTCAAACAATAAAATAAAGCTTTCTCAAAATTCCCATAATTGAATTATATATAATGCCCATTATATATAATCGAATATACAATTCAATTGAGTTGAATTATGTCTTTTCACAAGACATAAATTGGACTAGACCCATAATTGAGCAGAAAGGGAACTGAGCTAGCTCCAGAATTGAGTCACAAGATGGAATCAGTATGGTTCACTTAATTCCCGCTACCACTTGCTGTTTTAATTTCCTCACTGCCATGACTTTTTGCTGGGCAAATGTTAGCTAATTAAACTATCTTTGATCTTCCAATTGTGGCTATTGTTGTACAACAATTAAAATTCTCTGTGAAATGGTAGTAAAATCAGTGTCTATTTTTGCCCATTTTGCCATGTCAGTTTAATCTGACCATACAGCAGATTCTGAAGTGATGTAAGTAGTCATTTCCTGTCCTTTGAGATTTAATCAGTTTCATTTTGATTATGATTTTTGGTATTTCTCATGTCCAGGGCCTTCTGACATTCATTCTTGAAACCAAAGTCTTCATGATATACAGCTATTAGGCACCTGAAAATTCTATAAGTCTTTGACTTTTTTTGTTTTCTGAACTTGGATTATATTTTCCAACAGAGTTTTCTCATTTTCCCCTATACCTACCTTCATGGTGAAGTATCAAGGTTTGTAGAATCTAGTCAAGTTTTTTCATTGCCTTTTTCTTAGTCTTCTGCCACAGATGTTGGCACAAAGGTTGCAATTATCTTCTTGGTGGTCTTGGTTTTGGTGGTCTGTTTATTTATGATAATTATTGCCAGTGTAAGGAAAAGAAGATAATACAGCTTATAAAATATTAATGAATGGGTGAAAAAAGATTTACTATGCATTTATTCAAAGCACTCTCCTAAGAGCTGGAGATGAAGTGTGGGCTTGTTATTTATTTTTGTTTGAATCCTAATTTTGATTTACTTAATCTCAATTTAAAACACTTATAGGTGTATGTCTCTATATCTGACTATATGCACATATATAGTTCTTATATCCAGTTGACATTAATATACAAATTATTTACAGCCATTTTGCATCACACTTTGATTGTCATTTTAGAGGCTAAAACAAATGAGTCTATGCAGCCTCTTTATTCACTGGCTGCATTATATTGATTTCCCAGCTTAGATTGGGTGGGAAAAGGACCATTCTATTAAGGTCCCATGGAACCATTATCTTATCAGGAATGCACATATGAATATAACTCAATGTGTTGAAGTTATAGATTACTGTGCACTTTTAGGCACAATTTCACTTAATCATTCTTTCCCTATTTCTTGTTCCTTCCACTCTAAGCTGTTATTTTCTTTGGCTCCCAATCCCTACCCTTTGGATCCTGAGACAGTCATAGGGCTGATAAAGTCCATGGGAGAGAATGCAGATATTTTGCCTCCTCACAGCATAGTTGAGAAGCACTGTTCCAGGGGATGATCTGGCTTTAACTGCTGTAGTGCTGATGCCTTCTCTTGTTTACTTCATTTTGTAGAGCATGAAGCAAAAAACATCATGTGCCTATGGGTATTTTAATGGTGACCTAGTATGGAATCAAAGGATTGGGATAGCAAGAGCAACTGGACCTAGGATTTCATTGTTGTAGGGAACTCTTGGGTGATGAAATGCCCTTGACCAATGTAAGTCAATATCTTCTCTGCTACTTGTGGCCTGAAACAGTTGACTTGAGCTCTAAGAGGTTGAGACATGCCCAGGATCACACAGTTGGTGTATGTCAGAGGTAGGATATGAATCCAGGTCTTCCTGGCTCCAAGGCCAGCTCTCTGCCACACCATATTCTCTCTCATCACAGTCTCTTAAATCCTGTGGTATAGGAATGACTCTGGGTCATTCACTCATCAGATATTGATTGAGCATGAACTATGTGCAATACATTGTGGGAGACACAAAGATCAACAAGATGACATCCTTTCCTTTAATAAGTTTATAATATTAGATGAGAAAATATACAAATGACTCCAATACAAGGCAGAATGCCATAGCAGTTATTTAAATACACACTTATAGTCCTAATGGAGGAAAGGTCAAAATTACATCTGCAGTTGAATTAATGAGTTTTGCAGAATGTTAATGTTGGACTAAGTTCATAACAGTTAAGGAGTAGAGTAGGGTTTAGCAATCCATGGCACGTGGGCCTAATTACCTTTTGAAAGAATGACGTATTCTCTTTTGCTGAATGTCCAATTATTTTCTGTAATAATTAGTTAGACTCAGTTTTGAAAGCTATGTTTTTTAGGGTACCAGCTGACCTTTGCTTTTTAAGAATGCCATATTCCAATTTTTCACTTTTTTTTTGCATACACACATTAATCTTTGAGTAATTCTCCTTGGAATACGAAAAGTTTTTTTCCTCCCCTTGATTCCTGTAGAGTTTATGATGCTGTAATTTTGAAATCTGACTACAGTGTTTCTTGCTGAACTAAGAATGGAATTTCATTCTTCTGATATTCTGTGGATTCTACTTTGCTATCTATTTCTGGGAATTTTTTTCCATATGATTTCCAGAAGTTTAGTATTATAGGTTTATGTAATTCTTAGTGCTTTCCCTCTGTTGATTGTTTTCAATTTAACCTGTAAATATAGTTTGTTTATACATAGTTATATTGTCTTTATTTGTATCCCTAAGGCTTACCACAGTGCCTGGCACATGGTAGACACTTAAATGTTTATTGACTGACCTCTGCTGTGTTCCCTCCTGCTTTCAATCACTATACCTTTCAGATTGCCAGAAAAACAGGAGTATTTGTCATCTGCCTACTTTTGAAAGGTTCATGAGAAAATATTTAATTGTACCTATGTGCATTTTCTCTAAACTTGCATTTAAGATGCATATTCTTTGAAAAAAACCATTTAGCAATACTATTGGCTTAAAGCACTGAACAATTTTCCAAATGGTAAAATGCATTCATTCTGCCTTTCTTCTTCGTATTTAATCCTGGGACCTTTCCCAAATATATGTACTGATATACTAAATCAGTGGACAAGTTCTTTTAATGATCCTAAATTATCCAGTGCACATACCTGACTTTATAATGTTTTGTGGATGCTCTTTTTTTTTGGAGGGGAGAGGGCAGGGCAATTGGGGTTAAGTGACTTGCCCAAGGTCACACAGCTAGTAAGTGTGTCAAGTGTCATAGGTCACATTTGAACTCAGGTCCTCGTGACTCGTGACAGGTCCGTGCTGTACTCATTGTGCCACCTAGCTGCCCTGAGGATGCTCTTTTTAAAATATCACTGCTACTTTCCACTAATATCTCCCTTCTCTTCCCTATAACAAATGATGATAGTTAAGCAAAACGAATAAACACAATGGTCATGCACTAGACCTAACTTCTCAATACAAATTTCTCTCCGTGATGCTCTGTGTTGGCAAATATTGAAACATCAGTGCTTCAAGCAGTGTCTGGTGCATAAGAAGTGTTTAATAAGTATCTATCAACTGATATCACAGTCTCCAAGGTAGTAAAGTTTCTTGTGACTCCAAGGGCAATGGGGAAATACATGGTAGACACAAGTAATCTACAGCATGTTTTGGTTGATGACCTATGCGCCAGGAGGCAGCAGGAATAATGGGAAAAGCAATGGTTTTAGTGTTAGAGGACTTAGGTTCATATCCCAGCTCTCCCACTTGCTGCTTGCGTGACCTGGAGCCAGTCATTTCTCCTCTTCGTACCTCAGTTTCCTCATTTGGAAAACAAGGGGGTTGGATTCAGTGACCTGTATGGTTCCTTCTATATGAAATTGCAGAAGGATTATCACTGAAGAAATACATTGGAAAAGAAGTTAAACCATCATGTAATATGAGTGAAGATAACAAAAGGAGAACCAAAGACCTTTAGCATGTGGGGATAATTTTTGGAAGATATATGAATAAATAAGAATTAGAATTGC
The DNA here is from genome assembly GCA_028646595.1 of Phalanger gymnotis. NCBI lineage: Eukaryota > Metazoa > Chordata > Mammalia > Diprotodontia > Phalangeridae > Phalanger > Phalanger gymnotis. Next base: position 723,363,852 of record CM053622.1, on the reverse strand, counting down.
CTGGGCTCAGAAAGCATGGATATATTGCGATTTATTCCAGTGGAGGGGATAGTCACCTTGATGAGATCATGAATCCATCAAAGTATTAAAGAAATATTATTAGTTATGTCCAGTTATGCAATGAGTGGTTCTCTTTTTGTTAAAAAAAGTACTATTGAATGTAAAAATTATACTAATTTACTTCAGTTAACCACTTCTATAAGAAACTTGACTCTTTGGACTTATAGACCTAATTCCCTAAATAGGATGAAGTAGTAATAATAATATCATAGGTCCCTTTGATTTTTATTTATAGATAAAATGTTCACATAAGTCTTAGTTAATTATAGGGATGTGGGTCTCTACCTTTAATAAATTCTTAATGTGTATTATTCTAGATATCTGACACTGTGCTGCCCTAAAGACTTCTCTGTGCATATCAATGTCAGATGTCAGTGATGTCTGATGTCTAGGATGTTAAGGTAAAAACTGAAGATTATATAATTAATAAGCAGAAGATGATGTACAACCTCCAGGCAGAAACACATTTTCAAGTATAGGAAGCCATTGTTTTCCCAGCCATTGTCATACTACTCTTTCCAGCACTTGGAGTTATAGAAGCTTAGCAATAAATAGGATTAAAAGATTTAGTTAGAAGGCACTTTGAAATCATCTGTCATTTAAAAAAAATTACAACCATATATATATAAATATTTTTCTCACATCCCCCTTTCCATTGAAAAAGAAATAATAACAAAACTCTTAGGAGATGTATACATGGATAAGCAAAACAAATAATTGCATTGGTCATGTATAGCATATGTATCATTATACATCTTGAGACCATTACTTCTCTATCAGGAAGAGTAGGGAGCATGCTTTGTTATTAGTCTTCCGGAATCATGGTGGGCCATTGCCTTAATCAGGTTTCTCTGAATTTGCCCTTTCATTATTTCTTATGATGCAATGATATTCCATTACATTCATATACCATCCTTTGTTCAGTCATTCCCCAGTTGATGAGCACTCCTTAGTTTCTAGTTCTTTGAATGCATGATGCATTTAATAAGCACTTACTATATGCAAAGCACTGTGCTAAGGCTCTAAATATAAAAGTGATACAGCCCTTGCTTTTCAAAGTTCACATTCTATTGGGGGAAACCAACACATGGATGGTTTTAGCTGCAAGTCAGATGGAAAAGTCTTACGGTCCTTAGAGAGCAGCTGCAAAGCTGGTAGTAATGTTTTTTTTTTTGTTTAATGGAAGATCATTATTCCCAAGGCTCTTGGACTCAGGGTGTGGACTGACTCCACTGTGATGTAAACGGAAATGGGGGTCAAAGTTGGATTTGTCTGGTACATGTTGCCTCTTGTCTCTTCCAGAGTGCCTTGTTCCTTCAGTTTCTTTGTCACTGCAAAAAGAGCTGCTATAAATATTTTTGCACATCTAGGCACTTTTCCTCTTTCTTTGATCTCTTTGGGTTCTGGACCTATTAGTGTTATTGCTCTAATTACCTATTCGACTTACTAGTGCTATGCACAGTTTTCATCTGTCATTTTATAAATAAGCCGAGATAGAGACCTGGAGAGGTGTAAGTGATTTGTTGAAGGTCACATAGGTAATAACAGAGCCAGGATTTTTTTGGTGGGGGAAGGGGGGTAGAAATGGAAAGAGGGGCACTAATAATATGTAACTGGGTTTGTAATCTCCAGGAGAAGGAAAAAACAAAGTACTTAAAGCTGCCCTTGGTGCTAATTAAGTAACAGTTAAATCACAATCTTAAGAATTTTTTTAAAATTGTGTTGGTATTTGTCATAGAGTTGGCTTACTTTGATATGTTTTCCCAATGGTATACAACTGGAGTATTTGGCAAAGAGCACTGTGATTTAATAACCTAATTTAAACAAGGAATGACAATCAAGACAATAGTTCTTACTCAGCAGATGGGAAAGTGAGGAAGTACTTGTTTATTAGTGAATTTTTATTTTTATGCATTGTATACTATGGGTCACACTGCAGACATTCCCTTTTAAAACTCTCGGAAGGGTTACTTCCTTTACAATGAGAGCTTCTTCCTTTCTTTGAGCAGTTAGTACAGCATCTACAGAAAGTAATGAAAATTATTCCTCTCCCTTTGGCAATGAGTATTTCCTTTTTTCATGAACAATTGACTTAAAATATTAATGATCTTTATGGGAATAGCCAAGGTTCCTGGTGGATTTAAAATTTGTCTTTTGGTTTTATCTCTATTAAAAATAATTTTAACTTTTATAAATGACTTTTTTTTTTTAACATATCAGGTGTTCAGTAAATAGCTATTAATTCATTTGTAAAAAACCTGCCTTTTGTTTTGCTTCATTTCAAGTCCTACTCTATGTGTCAGGGATTTTAATGAGCATGGCAATATTTCTAATCTATAACCTCTCTTCTGGTAGAGGCTTGAGAAATTATATCCATGTGTGTGTGAACACACACTATTTTTGCCAGGGTGTTGTGTGAGCTCTTCAGGTAGGGCTATTGCTCATCTAGCAGAGAAGAAATTTTCCCAATGTTCATTAACTTTGTTTCCACAATACTTCTTTCTTTTTGCTTACTTGGTCATTCACCTAACTTATTAGCTCCTCTGATTCAAATTTACTTAGAAGATTCTTTGGCCTTCAGCTGTCAACTCAATTCTTTTATGTAATTCAAAAAGCCCTAAATCACTCCTCTAAGGATTCTTTTCTGATTAGCTGCAAATAATAATAGTTTGTTAATTTTGGACTTAACACATAAATTCAATGCAGTGGGCTAACATGTGCCCAGTTTTTAATTTTAAGTTTCTTCCAGCCTTTTTGCTTGTTCCCAGGCTACCTTGCTTGTTGTCAGAGAGACTGTTTAGAGACTTCAAAATAATTTTAGTTATCAGCCTAGTGAAAACATAGGAAAGTAAATTTCTGTGGGGAGAGATCATATACGTTAATCTAAAACTATATACAATTTGGGAATGGTGTGTGTGTGTGTGTGTGTGTGTGTTTCTGACTTCATCTTTCCCAGTCTTCATTTTCTCCAATAGAGGTTATATTTTGCACTAACTACAGGATCATTGTGAGGAAAGCTTTTAAAATATTGTGTAAATGTGTTTTTATTATTAGGCAGTTAAGTTTACCAATCCTTTTGTATGTTGTCTTTCCACCATTAGATTATAAGCTCCTTGAGCAGAGACTGTCCTTTTTTAATCTATATCCCTAGCACTCAGCACAGTGCCTGGCACATAGTAGGTACCTAATAAATGTTTATTGAATAAATGATTGATAATGAATAGCATTTATGTATGGCTTTTAGGTTTTGCCAAATGCTGTACAAATATTATCTCGTTTGATCTTTATAACAACCCTGGGAGGTAGGTGCTATTATTATGCCCATTTTATAGATGAGAAAACAAACAGATAGGTTAAATGACTTGCTTAAGGTCACACAGCTAGAAAGTATTTGAAGCTGAATTTGAACTTAGGCCTTCCTGATTCCACTTCCATCATTTTATTGATTGCTCTGCCTGCTGCCTCCTATTAATGATATACCAGAATGTCTAATGTCACTGTCATCTCCAGGAGGTGAACTCCAGGAAAGATCATATCTTTAATTTGCTTTGTACACACCTAAGATATAACATGTTACTTAATATCTTTAATGATGAGGATACATTATGTTCATCTTGCTCAATGATTTCTCAATTTTTGCAATACAAGCACCTTTTTTAATATTAAATTTATTACCAGTTGTACTCTTAGTACTCTTTGAGTAAAAATTATTGGCAAAACACCTCTATAAACTTAGTGACACTTTTGAATGAAGAGAAACAAAAAAGAATTTTTTATTCATTAAAAAGAATTATTTTTAAATTAAATTAAATTTGATTAAAAAGAATTATTTTCTTAATTATAACAGTATCTTTGTGCATTTGAAAAAAAGTAATATATGTGTGTATGTTGGGGCGGGGGACATTATGTAGTTGACAGAAGCTATGTTTATTCAAAGCTATCAGAATGACCACCTTATAGATTTGTGGAATGCTCAGTAGCTCCAGGGTCCCTCTGGAGTCCATTCTTCACAAATTGATGCAGTTGAATAAAGTTTTCATGCTAAACTTGGGCCCAGGCACTGGTTACTGAGCAAGCTTAGTTTGAAATCTGAAGGCTGCTTGCTTTCCATGTCATGTTGGATTGGGTCAGAATTATGCACTGCTAGGCATGTGAAGTAGGGTGATATAATGAATCATTTATTCTCCCAGTTTTACAGTTACATAAAAAGGGGCTACAAAAGCAGGAGTTTGATTTTGCTTCAGGCCTTTGAGCACTCAATAGAATTAAGAGCATAATTAAAAAATATCTTGAAAGTATCACTTAAGAATGGCCTCCCAAAATGCTTAGGCAAAAACATGCAAGAGAAATGGAGCAAGTCATTTTGAACAGATACCAGCAGCCTGCAATGGGAGGAGGCAGGGCTGTATAGTATAGTTAAACCTATTTAATGACTACAGCCACAAATTGTATATATTAAGAATCCAGCATTCTATTGGCTATTTCTACCTGGTTGGCTTACCTACATGTCTCAACCCAAACTCTTTTTTCCCCCTTGTGATGAGACTCTGTCACTTTGAAGTGATACAGTAACAGAAAAATATAACTTAATCACAGTCTTATGACTACTGAGTCTCTGAAGCTGGCAATATTTTAGCAAGATTCATAGGATTAAGAATTGGAATGATCTTAGAAATCAAGTTTGGTTCCTGTGTTTTGTAGCTGAGAAAACTGAGGCTCAGAGAAGGTAAGGGACATGGCCGAGGTCACACAAGTAGTAATTAACAAAATCAAGACTGAAATTCAGGTGGTTGGATTGGAACTCCATTGCTTTTCCCCCTCTATTGTGGTTGCTGAGTATAAGATGATAAAAAAAAAGTTTTTGTAAAATAATTTTAAAAAGTGGTTGAAGCTGTGCCAGAAATTTTGAAGAAATTTTCTTTCCTCAAATCAACAAATATTTATTGAGTTTCTGGAATGTATATGGGATATCCAAAAGTATTACAGACAGTCTAATCTCTCTGCTGAAGAAGCCCAAGAGCCTAGACAAACATGTGAAAAGTTAAATAACATATCAGTAACAGCTGTGTAAGAGAATAAATGTCATGAAGTAATACATTGATTGCCAGATGAATAGTGCTATGTAGGTTGGAGAAATTTAGCTTCAGGTGTCCAGGGAAGATCTTAAGAAGGAAGGGAAATTGGGTGGGTCTTGAGGAATTCCTAGGATTTCTATAGGCAAAGAGGCAGGGAGAAGGTATTATTCAGGGTACATTTGAGAGAAGAGCTACTGGATGAAGGGAGAATAGTTAGGAGATAGAAGTTTATGCCTGAACTTAGGTAGTAGCAGTAAGAATGAAAAGGAATGGAGAAAAAAAAATAGTGGTTCCACTAGTGAGGAATCAAGGTGCAAGTAGATAGCATCTGATATCTTTTAAGCAGTCAGAGAAAAGAACAGAAAGAAAGAGGCTAAAAGTGGCTAGAAATTGGATTTCTTCTGAAGGTCTGTAGGTAACTGTGAAGGAAGATTTGAAGACTGCAGATTAAGACCACCTGGATAAAAAATGCCAGTGAGCCTGAGAAAAAGAAGGAATGCTTGCTATATAAAAGCCTTCTGGTATGCATTGACAGGTGTGGTTAACTGGTTGTCACTGCAGTTAATAGTAAGGTAGGAGCCAGAGCAATAGTTAAAAGGATTTTGCTTGATTTTGTTTAACTTCGGGGTGGAGAGGTGGAGGCAGGAAGAGGGGAAGGATAGAAAATAGATTTTTGTTCATCGAAAAGAAAAAATAAAACTAAGTTTAAAAAATTCAAAAACCAAAATGCAGATCATCTCAGCTGGAGAGGACTAGTTCAAAGGAATGGAAAGCTACCTGTCTTTTCTTATCAGGGAGAATTAAGTATTCCTTGAGCAAATGGAAAAGAAGGAATATCATGGAGAGAGCTAAAGGAAATCTAACCCTGTGTCAGAAAGCTGAAAAGTAGAAGAATATGTAAGAAGATTCTTTCTTTAAGAATATTATTCTTTAAGAAGAATATGTAAAAGAAAGGAAGATAAAGAACCAGTGAATTGAGGTTCCTCCTGTAGAGCTAGGGTTTTTAACTTTGAGTTCATGGGCCCTCAGGGAGATGATGGATAAATTTTAGGGCATCTCTCAACTTGAAAGGGGAAAAATTACATCTTTATTTTCTCTTATTTCTAACTTAATTTTAGCATTTCCTTGAATTATGAATTAAAATAATCTATTGTGAGAAGATGTCCATAGGCTTCACCAGACAGCCAAAGGGAACCATGACACAAAAAATTTTAAGAAACTCTGTCATAGAGAGTCAAGCTGGACCCTCTGGGGAGGAAGCAAATTCTCATTCTTCATAATTAGGTGATGAAGATTCATAGATTCTGGAGAAAGGTCATCTAATACTGAGTCCTAGAGGAAGAGATGAGGTCTGGTAGTTTGATGTCTCACTGTTGATTGTTAGAAAGCAAGTTGATCTCATATAAACAGTAGGAAGATACATCTGAACAGGAGGAAGATACATAGTCTTTTTCTGATATGTATGGTAGAAAAGGTCTCTTGGCAGTTTTGGTTCAATATTGGAATGAAATGAAACATTCATAGAAGGTCTGCCAGTTAACAGAAGATTGACTCATCTGTGTTTGGGGGAAGGATATACCACAACACTGTTGATTCAGCTGATCACAGTTCTTTTGCCTCCCCATTGTTTGTGGTGCCATGTCAGGACGGTATATGTCAGGAAGGAGCTAGAGCTCTTAGTGGTTTTTTTCTATTTAGGAATGGACTGAACTTTTAATTCCCTGAGCTAAGGGCTGAAAGATAGTTTCAATGTTTTTTTTTCCCCTTTTTTAAGGAAAAGAGCTAGCCCAGCTTGTGTGCAGTGAGTCTCTGCTAGCTGTTACACTGACCACATTCTACTAACTATTGGTGACAAGGCTCTAAAGCTCTTTCAGAGTAACTTATGCCACTTATATAGTTTTAGGACTATTATTGGACAACCCTGACCTTGGGGATGCAAAAAGCCTATCCTAGGCAGCACCAGAGAGGGAAAATCTAAATACAGGAAAAAAAACCCCAAAAGAAACAGGCTGCACAATTAATTACCCCCTGAAAGAGTGACTGAATACAGAAAGACAAAGACCAGAAGCCCCAGGCTTCATCTCTCCATGTTGGAAGGATTGAACTCTGCATCTAAATGACTTTGTTCACGTGGTGTTTGATACCATGTCTTTGCCCTTTATAGTAGGCCTGCTGATAAAATGGATGACCATGAATAAGAGCAGCACTAGGAAGAGCATGACGCTTCCTGTACATTCGCCAGTCCTCATCACAGGAATTTTCTATAGTCATGTAACTAAAAGGTTATTACTGTCTCACATACAGCATGTCCCAGTGTCAAGGTCAATGGCCAGAATTACCCTTTAATAATTTCCTAATGGTCCACCCCTGGGTACTGCTGGTAGCAATCTGGATGGGACCTATCAGTTCTAGATTACAGTAATAAAAAGGGGGCAGCTGCTCTGGTCCTCCCTTTGCCACTGGGGCCTGCTTCTTTGGTGTCTGGGTAGACCATTTCACCTACTTTCTATTGCTAGAAATCAAACTGCTTCCCAACACCACCCATATTCTTCTAAGCCATAGGTGTTAAACACAGGCTGTTGCCCACAGGCTCACCAGATTAAAATACAATTGGGAAATATTTAAGAAAATAAATCAAAATACAATAGGACACAGTAATAATAATAATAATTAATAATAATAAGTAATAATTTCTAAGTCAGTATGTGGTGGCAGGTAATGGACCTCCTTTCTGCTGGAGTTTGATACCACCTCTCTAAGCCTTCCCTGGGAATGAGTTGTCCAGTGATCACCAGCAGCTTGGCTGGCAGCAATGTAGAAAGGCCAGTTAATTCTAGATTATTGTAAGCAAAAAGGCTACTCTGGGCCTTCCTTTACTTTTGCCACTGTTCATGTTGGTGTGCACTTTCCTGGGTCCCATGTATCTGACCACTTTGCTGCCACTTTGGCCTGTTATCATATATCTGGGACCTGACAGAAAGACTTGTTTAGTTTGATGACCAAGCCCACTTCCAGTGATTCATGTAGACATAAATAATGTCACCAAAAGGGACTTAGCAAGCCTCTCAAGAGAAATGAAGTCCTGGTCAGGAAACTCAACACTTAAGCATATAGATGGTGGCTTTTTAATCACTGCTATTAAGTGGAAGATGGTAGGACTCCAGAAGAGAAAGGAAGATATGGTTTTGAACATGGTGTCAAAGAATGTGATTTGAATTTCTCGCCTGAGGGAGGATTAATGGAATGCATCTAATGAAGGTTAGGAGCAATATATTTGTGTGATCAAGAGAGCTTTAAATGGGAAAGAGGAATAAACTGTCATAATAGATCTACTAGTTTTCCATCCAGAGAACTCATCATTGGGAAATCTCATTATGCTGCAGAATTAAATCTGCCTGGTACTTATCTCATCAGTGCCCCCTTTTCCCTTTGAGTGGAGGGTAGGGCCATGGGTTCTATTTAAAGAAGAACCTCAGAATGCTTTTTCTCCCTGTTTCCCATAGCTATACTGCTTTGGCACTTTGGAACTTTCCTGCATGCCCTCACTCTAGGTCCTTCCCTTTCCCCTTCCTCTCCCCTTTTCAGCTTCCTCACATCTTTACTTCCCTCATTAGAAGTAAGCTCCTTGAGGGCTGGGACTGTCTTTGTTTTTATTTATTTTTGTATCCACCTCACTTAGCTCAGTGCATGGAGTTCCAGAACATAGTAGGTGCTTAACAAACCCTAACTGACTGACACTAAGCAAGATGAAGGAAATGATAAATATAAAGTGGAAGGAAAACTTTTAAAATAATCTTTAAGGTCTCCTGATGTTTCCCATTACAGTAGATGCTTAGTTCTGTATAGGATCATTTTAGATTCTCCTCAGCCCTTGGTTACTTTTGTTTACACACTAATTATCTTTCTATTAGATTGTGTTTCATTGTGATTTAAACAGTGACAGCCGTGAATAGTACTCGTGGCTTTCCTTTTCCTGGCTTCCCTTGGGCTTTTGCATCGTTTTCCTGCACTGTTCATATGTTTACATTATAGTGCAGGGTTCCTTGCTGAGGTTTTCCTTTTGAGTGGTTATTCAAATCAAGTGAAGGGAAACTAGGACTTTGTGAAGGGATGATTAGTCCAGTGTTCTTAAACACTCTTTATTAATTTAAAACAGTTGAAAAGGAATATTCTAAAATAGAAAACCTTGGGGATTCCAGGTTCTGGAATAAAATCATCACAAGCGAGTAGCTTTAGCTGCCATGTAATTTCAGGCTACAAAGTTGATAATTGTAAAGGGAGGGAATATGGTTATAGTAACCAGATACTATAATTATGATAATTGAGGAATTTACTTTAGAAGGTGCTGTTTTTAGTTAGTATTTATTGTAGTTAGCCAGGCTTTCCCTCTTCCTCCTACTCTTCATTCCTTTACCCACCTCCTCCCTGCTTATAGTTTCAAATTGATTCCTCAGACAACAAAACAGTCTGCCAGTTATCTCTCATGCCATAGCTCTGCTAAATTAGATTTCTTCAGATAGTCTTGCTCCCTCCTCTATAGAACCCATAGACCAATGAAGTTTCATGCTAGGAACTAGTTCTCTAAGGGACAGGAACAAGACAACTCTGTCCTGATAATGACTAAAATTCTGGAACCTGGCTGAGTTGTATAAAATTCACGTGATAAGGGGTGAGGTGGGGCTTGATGTGGGTCACTCATAACTACAAGGATAGTTTGAGATTGAGAGTCAGTATACTAAATAACCCCAGCGAGCTAAGATTTTAACTAGCAGATGGCTAGAAGACATGTGCTGCTTCTTAAAGAGCTTGTTTCTAGGTGATGGGCGGGATGGCATTGTTTTTGGGACTGGAGGACTGCCCTTCATTGGGCCGATTTACTTCTGTAGCAAAAATAGTTCTGGTTTTGTGGGTGGTCTGGCAGAAGCCCTTATGCATAACCTGCTCAGGTGGGTGAGTGAGTGCTGTGTGACAGCACCTGCCTTACTCTATTTGAGTCTCCAGCCTTAAAGTTACTGAGATATTTTAAAAGAAATGACATTGAATTGAAACTTGTCTTCATGATAATTTTTGAAATGTTTTTTCTTTTTATTTGAAAATGTGCTTTATTGAAAAGGTACCTTAAATCAAGGAAATATTTATCATTGTTTCCCAGATAATGGCAGAATTGTGTGATAAAAATTTATTAGTAGAATGTTAGAATTTTTAATAGAATACAGAATACCGTGGTACTATGGTTCAGTATCAAAAAGTGTCATGAAGATACCTGCATAGTTTTAAAATTTTTTGCGTGGTGAAAAATTAAGTATTATGGCAATAAGCCTATGACAATAATTTTCCTCTAAGGAAAATCAAACTTTTGAGTTAATTTTTCCCCCACCTTTCTGAGTTTCTGAATATAATTTGAACTATACCATGATGGTTTCAGGATTGGTTTGTACTTTTCAATGATAAACTTCTAATATAAAGATAAGATGATAGAGTCAAAAATGTGACTTTTAAGGAAGCAGAACTGAGTTAACTAATTTAGCATAAGTCGTAGGTCCTTAATGTTGTCTTTGTTGAATTGGACTCTATTCAGTCTAGTTCATGTTGGCCTGCCAGGGTCACACATGGGGAATCACCTGTGACTCCCTTTGACCTTAAGACATCCTGAATAAGATGGCTGGTGGGAATTAAGGAGCAATCCATAACCATTAAAAGAAATTCTCCATTTATCTTCAGGAACAGCCAACAGTTGTTCGAAAAGATAGTAATTCCATAGCAAAGGAACCAGAGTCTAATCACAGGAAGCTGTTCTCTAATTCTTTACCTTGTGGCCATTGTGCTGGACTTTTTGGTTTCATGTGAGGATATCCTCCTTTCTTCCTGTATCATTTCACAGTGACCTTATCATTCAGGCAGGATGAAGATTTAAAACAATAAGGTTCGTGTTTTTGTGATGTAGGGTATAGTTTTTAACATTATAAGTTAGCCTCCTGAGACCTTTTGACAATGGACTCAGACTTGTACTTTTGATTGTGGAATTCCCCGTAGACATTTGCTTTCTTTTTTACTGTATCAGAACTCTGTAAAGTGTTTATTTTTCTGAGTACTAAAAGCCTTGATGGTGGCATGTATATGTTTTATTTTATCAAATAAAATTTATCTTAAAACAAGGAGTCATATATTATCTAAGTGATACAGAGTAATCTAGACCTTGGTTGTATTTTGAGGCTCATTGTTCATTTATTCCTTCAAGTGTTTGCAATATTCCATCAACAAACGTGTATTAAATGCATATGGTCCCAGCAGCTAAGGATACAAAGAAAAAACAAAAAAGCCCCACAGCGTGAAACAATACATTGCACATTTTGTAGTAAATATATAAAGTACATACAGTACAAGTTCATTGGAGGAGAGGCACTAGAAGCTGGAGGGTAGGGGTGGCCTAAGGACAGATGTGTAAAAGATAGCACTTTGAAGCTTTGCAGGAATCTAGAATTTAAGTGGTCAAATAAGGAGGAATTACTTTGTAGGAACTGAAGACAATCTGTGCAAAGTCATGGAGATGGGAGATGGAATGTTGTCTGTGAGGGCTGGCAAGTTAGCTGGTTTGGCTGGATGGTAAATTGCACAAGAGAGCTGTAGCTACGTTGCTTTTTAAAAGCCAAAAAGAAGAGTTTGTGTCATTTGTTAGAGTAGAGTTTCTCAACTGGGGGTGTGGGAACTTGTTTTTGAAAAATATTTTGATAACTGTATTTCGGTATAACTGGTTTCCTCTTTAATCCTAAGTATTTTATGAATTGAAAACTTTGTTCTGAGAAGGGATCCATAGGCTTCCCTAGAGGGGAACATGACAAAGTCCTGTACCAGGGAGATGAGGGAGCTACTGGAGTTTCAAAGTATCACAGAATCTCCAAGTTGGAAGGAACTTCAGGAGCCATTTCATCCAACCTGAGCGTGAAAATATTCCCTCTACAAAATGTACCTAACAAGCCTTTGCTTGAAGAACTTTAGGGAGGGGGAACCTCCTGAGATAGCTCATTCTACTTTTCTAGCTCTGTTACCTATGTTTTGGTTTGGAGGATCTTAGAAAATTCTTCATAGAATTTATTTACTTCTTCATCCTTTGTAATGTGTTGTCATTTAAAAGTAGCTGCCTTTGTTGGTGGTGTTTTTGCTTTACCCCTCACATCTACTGCAAGATAAAATGACAAAGTAGCTCTAAAATGGCACTGGTTGAATTCCTACTCATTCTTGAAAGCTAATTCAAATTCTACTTCCTCTAGGAAATTTTCACTGATCCATCCGTTAAGTTGATAGTGACCTTTCTTTCTCTTCCTTTGTACCTTATATAATATGATATCTGTACCTCTCTTGGCTACTCATATTGTACATTGTTTTGATTTTCAAAATTATTGCATGTAATGGGTATCTTATTCAATTAAATTCTGGAATCATACTATTTAGTTTAATATTCAATTTAATATTTAATATTTAACTGGAGCCCCCATTCAGTGCATTTGTTGCCAGCTTTACCAGACAGGAACTATAAATCAAATATCAAAGTATTTAATTGGGACCAGATAGCAAACTGAATGAGAAAATCAAGTAATGTGACAATCCCCAGACTCCCCATACGGGAAAGGGTACAATTTTCCACAGCCTCACTCACCCAGGAAAGGGGAAGGGGAAAGTTCACTGCTACTAAGGAAAAAAGGCCTGGCAGTTGGCCTCTCTTTCCTGTTGGAGTTTTTACAACCTGAAGTGCAGCATATTCATTGTTTATTTTAATTGTTTTTCTGGTCTCATATGACCCTCCGTGACCCCATTTGGGGTTTTCTTGGCAAAGATACTGGAGTAGTTCACCATTTCCTTCTCCAGCTCATTTTATAGATGAGGAAAATGAGGCAAAGGTTAAGTGACTCCTCAGGGTCACTTAGCTAGTAAGTGTTTGAAGCCAGATTTGAACTTGAGAAGATGAGTCTTCCTGACTTTAGGGCCAGCGTTCTAACCACTGTGCGGCCTAGCTGCCCCAGATCCAGCACAGTGCCTTGCTATTCCTTGTGACTTCTCATTTCCACCCTTTGGAGATCATCCTGGATCTTGAGTTGCCTTGCTGGCACAGATGCTTCAGCAGTAGCTGACTAGGGCCCCAATGTAGAGTACAATGAAAGATATGTTTTTATATTACCTTTTTGTAATGGCACATTTTTAATGTCAGAAAAACTCTTACTTCTTTGGCACATAGCTATTTATAAAGTCAAGCTTCAGCATTCCTTTAGCAAGGATGGATTTTTAAACTTGCCTAGGGCAAACTAATACCATATTTCAATCAAATTAGCCCTAGGGTACCTTAGAGGCTTAATTATGTACCACCCATCCCACCCAGTGTAGTATTTTTTTCTACCTTGTTCATGGCTAACAAATCATCATACTTGTACTGTAACCTAAATGCTTTTAGTGACTGGGAATATGCACTCCTTCAGGAGGCAGCCCATTGTATTATTGGACAGTTCTCATAGTTACATATAGTTCTTCCTTGTATTGAGCTGAAATTTTCTTCTCTGTAACCTCTATCTCATATTGGTCCTACCTTACTTTGCCTGGTAAGATCTATTATACTCCCAAGAGAGCCCTTCTCCAGACATTCTCTCTCCCCTTTATGTCTCCAGTGTAGTTACTCTTACCCTATTCATAGTTCTTTGGCTTGAATACACACATACCTATACTGTTTTAGGAGTACACACATTGTGCTGATGCCATAAATTGGGAGTCTTTAGACTTTCCTAATGTGCTTCTTTCTGCTTTATTTTTAGTTAATTTTCTCCTGATACTTCCCTGTCTATTCCTCTGAGTCCTGCTGTTTCCTAGGAGCCTTTTTAAAGATGTTCTTGCAATGACACTTCTCAATTCTTAATCCTACTTGCTTATTATCTTTCCTTTAGGCACGTGATTCAGTGGGCAAAACAACATTCCTCTTTCTCTCCTCCAGCCTCATTAGACCTGTGTTAGCTCACCATTTAAACATAGATCACTGCAACAAACCTGCCCTACCAATTTACTTCACCACCAACTCAGAATCACATAGTAAACATTCATTTGTGAAAGTGATTTTTCTAGGAATTTTTTGTGTCCATCATTGCTATTGTAGGTATTTCAGTACCCTCTTAATGTTATGCTATATAAGACTATAAAAATAGTAATGAACCTGATCTGTTCATGGTGGGTTTAGTTTTGAGAATTTTTATTAGATTTCTTTTCAGACATACGTTGTATAAACACACACACACACACACACACACACAAACACATCAATAGGAACCTGTTGTTAAGCACCTGTGTTAGGTCTTGGGAATACAATGACAAAATGAAATAGTTCCTGTCCTGGAGGACCTTACCACTGAGTGAAGGGAGGCGCCATGTGAAATATTGAGGGAGGAGACACTGGCAGCTGGGAGGATGAACAGAGGCTTCGTGTAGGAGGTGACATTTAAGCTGCTGAGGATGCTTGGCATTCTAATGGGGTAGAGGTGAGAAGGGAATATATTCCAGGCATGGAGGATGACCAGGGCAAAGTCATAGAGATGGGAGATGGAGGGACAAGTATGAGAAATGGTAAAAAGGCCAGTTTGGTTGGACTTTAATGTGCAAGTATTTAGTTTGTTATTCTAAAACCCTCCATGACAGTCCTCCTGTGGGGGCAGCGAGGTGGTACAGTAGATAGAGCACCAAACTTGGAGTCAAGAGGAACTGAGTTCAAATCCAGCCTCAACTAGCTGTATGACCTGGAGAAGTCACTTAACCCTTATTGCCTCAAAGAAAAAAAAAAGCCCTCGTGTGGTACCTTATTATATTGTGGAAGTGAACCTGAATTCTTAAATGCTGTGTAGCAGAATGTAGATTTAGGCAGGTTGTACTAAACAGGCAAATCTTTGCGTATAGGCCTAGTGACTTAATGTGTATTTGTTGTCTATAAATCAGCCTAGTTAAGTCGCTAGGTCGGCTGTGGGGTAAAGAATTCTTCCCACATAGCCACTCTTTCAGACTAAGTCAAGAATGGTTTTGATCTGTTTTGGTGGAGGAAGTATTCACATGAACAAGATCACAGTTCTGTTATGTATCATTATGTAGTATTATTATAAATGAAATATGTTGAAATGTAAATAATATCTAAACACATCATACCTAAATATATCTATATGCAAAATTGTATCATAGTATACAAACATTGTATAATCCAACTTGCTAAATATACTAAGTATTCCAAGGATATTATGAAACATATTATGGAACATATCATGATCCTCCTATAACTTAGGAAATGGTTTTCTGGAGTTACTGTGGCTGAAAAATTAATCACTTTACAGCTAAGCTAATGAGGAGCCTCTGACTTTGCCAAAGCTGTTCCTTGGACAATAGGCATATAATGGGTCATACTGGAACATTTTCCAGCTGGATATGTAATTTTATCTAGATATAAACCTATTTAATTATTGAAGTCTCCCTTTAGTCAGGTTAATTGAGCCATATTTGAATTATGTGACATCTCGTTTTAAAAACATTTTGGCCTAAAATAATAAAAAAAATAAAAATAAAGTATTTCTAAGGCTCCCTCCCTACTCAAGCCCTCAGCCCCCATCCAAAAAAAAAAAAAACCAAAACAAAATATAAACCAAAATACTCCACAAAAACCCAAATCAATGAGCTTTAACATCTTTTTTTTTACTAGTTATCTGAAGAGCTATATTGCGCAACAGCACCCCCTTGTGGTTTTTAAAAGCATTTTTGCTTTGCTTTTAATTTTATCACAGGTGGTATATGTGCTAGGTCCATAGTTATTGACTTGTGGGCTTAACATTTGTGAAATTTACTGGTTCAGAGTTTATTGAGGTCATTGGAAATTGTGTATTCTTGTTACTTCCTATGAAGACTTAATAATCACAGATATAGACTCTTGTTCCTTTGGATGTTGACACAAATGATGCTTCTAAAAGGTTTTTTGGGGGAGAATAGAGGTCAACTCTCTAATTTTGTTGATGTAGGGAATTTCTGGTGAGGAAACTCCCTCTTCTAGTGCAGATTGGTGTCTGTTCTGCAACTTATGGTCTTAGAGAGGTGCCTGGAGAGCTGAGAGGTTAACTGACTTGCCAGTGTTACATAGACAGTATGTATTAGAGGCAAGACTTGAAACGAGACTCTGAGGTCCATCATCCCTCCGTTACACTCACTGCCTCTCTCCTTCAAAATATTTATCATGATATTATTTAGTAATAGCCTTTGGGAGGGGCCATTGATCTTAGGCTTAGTCTTAGTGTATGGTAGGGCATTATTTTTCTAACTTAATTTTTAAAGCTTCAACTTTTAATTATAATTAAAAACTTCTGTTTCCTACTACTAGTCAGGATCTCTGGTGAAAAACATATTTTTTCCTCTTCCTTGGAAGTGACTGTATAGATAGACTGTGATGGCTCTCTTCATCTGTTGAAATACTTAGCTGCTATTTGGCTCCACTTGCTACTTCCTGGTTTTGAGAATTGTCCACTTTGTATCCAGAAAATTGTAGACATAGGTTGTTCTTATTTTGGAACATTGCAACCATTAAAATTTTAAAATGTATGTTAAATTGAAATAATATTTATTGTATGCCCACTTAGTGTAAGACCAGTTGTGCTATGTTGACTGTTTTTTTTTTTTTCTTTTAAGGAATTCATATCAGGAAAAAAAAATGGTTATATTGTGGAATGGTATAAGCCTCTTGTATCCTGAAATTTCCACCACCCCCATGGCGTTATTTTTCTTTCCTTGAAACTCTAATCCTTCTACTTTTGTTACTTTTAAAAAAAGTTTATTCCTTTACTTGCAATTTAAATCTCCTTTCAGGAGATGTTCCTAGTTTTAGGAGTAGATAAGAAAAGAGAGTAGAAGGCAAATGCATAGAATTCTATCTCCAAATTTATTTGGATAACAAGAAAGTCTCCAGAGAATCTTAAGAGGAAAGGATCTCAGAGGTTATTTAGTTCTACCCCCATCTGAAACTTAATTCCCCTAGGAAGCAGGCCCAATTTCCTCATCTGTAAAATGATGAAGTTGGATTAGATGGCCTCCCAGGTCCCTTCCAGCTCTATATTTAGCATCTGATGATCACTGGCCTAATCATGTTAACAACAATCACAGATAGCACAAAGAAGTTGTATGTATTGACCCTAGTTAGACACAAATTCGTGTTCTAGAAGTTCAGAGTTGGGAGGGACCTAAGGAACCATCTGACAGAGTACAAAGCAGCTACCCACTGAAATGGTTATCTAGCCCTTGCTTGAAGGTCTCTGATAAGGGGAAACTCACTAATCAAGTGGGTCTTCTTCATCTTTGGATAGTTCTAATCATTAGGAAGTTTTTCCTTATGTCAAGCCAAGACTTCTCTCTGAGTGGCTTGTGGCATTTATCAGCATCAACTGTACTTCTGGAGTCCATGAATCTATTATTATAGCTGGTTCAGGGTAAAATATATGGTTCAGGGTCACGAATCGGTAGCTATCTTCCCCTGAATAGACAACTGTTACAGTGTTGTCCTTCTCATGGGCTATGACTTCTGCAGCCTTTGGAATATCATCCGGCTTCTGTTTTACCCGTACCTTAGCTCCCAATTTTATTCCATCAGTAGAACCAAAGCCTTCCTTTCCTCTGAGAGTTATTTTGGAAGGAGGGTCAGTTTTCACAGAGGGTATTTTTTCACAGGAGATGATAATCACTTGGACTATCCTATCATTTCTACAAAATTGTATGGGTTTTTTACCCAAATTCTGTTGTGGCACAACAATTTCTCTGATAATTCGAATCTATCACTCCAGCCAATACATGTACTCTTTGAGCTGCTAATCCTGGTTTAAGTAATATCCGTCCAAAATGATTCCTGGGGATTCTCATACATACCCCAGTAGAGATTTTTCTTATCTCTTTCCTTTTCAACTGAAAATTCTCTATACAGTGTAAATCATATCCTGCCGAACCAGCTGTTCCTGGGCATGGTGGTAGGACGTCTTCCCTCACAGTCCAAAATTCAATGTTTTAGATCTCACGTGTTTGCTGTTTTCTAATCTGCAGATTTGGAGTCATCATTCTGGCTAGAGGTGTACTCCCTCCTAAGGGCCTATTATTCAATTTACGTAAGGCAGTAGACAAATTATCCTTACAGTGTTGATGTGAATTATTAGAACTTAATTTTCTTAGCTGTTCTTTCAACAATCCATTCATTCTTTCAATTAGCCCAGATGCTTGTGGATAATATGGAACATGATATATCCACTCTATATTATTCAATACACATTATCTTTTCATTTCATTACCCTTGAAATATGACTCATTGTCACTTTGAGTCTGCGTTGGGGTTCCATAGTACAAACTTACAATATCTAGGGTTTTACAGGTGTTTTTCTGAGTTGCATCCTTATAAGGACAAGCCACTAGTACACCGGTGTCAACACATGTACATATATATTTACATCCTTTATCTTGGGGTAGTGGTCCAATATAATCTGTCTGCCAAATTTGGGCTGGAACTTTTCCCCTTGCTGTATCTCCAGTTACTATCCTAGGAATAGTTTGTTCTTTTTCCAGTTGGCATATACAACATTTCTCTGTTATTTGTTTTAACAATGCATGAGAGATACTAATACCTTGATCCTGTGCCCATCGATGGGTGGCCTGGACCCTTAAATGGCCAGCAGTCTGATGGACCTATTTTGCTAAGGCCTGGGTCATCAGTTGGAGGTGGAGTAGGGACAATACGTTCAGTAGCAATCTTTGCTAGCCGATCCGCGTGTGCATTGTACTCACGTTCTGGTGTGGTCAGGGTTGCGTGAGCATCAACGTGAAAAACTGGCAAACTTGTAACCAGAGATATATCCCATATATCTTCCCATAACTCTTTACCCCAAACTTGTTTGCCATGAATCTCCCAATTCTGATTCCTCTATATAGGTATCCGCGTAGCTAACCCTTTAGCTACCGCCCATGAGTCAGTAAATATATGACACTGTCCTCCTTTCTCTGTTTTGATGGCTTGATGCACTGCCATCAGTTCAGCATATTGGCTACTTCCACCTATTCCAGAACTTTCCAGAGTTCGCCTAGTACGGGGGTTATAGGCTACTGCTTTCCAATGTCTCTTGTATCCCAAATATTTTGGTGTCCCATCAGTAAACCAAGCATGTTTCTTCTGTTCCTCGGTTAGTCCATCATATCCATTATTCCATTTCACCAAGGATTGTACCAACTGTTGCTTAGGTTCAGGGGGGTTTTCGTTTTCCTCAGTGTCAATGTTCACTACAGATTCACGTAAAGCAGAAACTCCACTTTTGCCTGCTCTTGACTTATTCTGAATATACCACTTCCATTTGATTATGCTCATCTCTTGCACATGTCCAATTCTGTGGGAAGCTGGGGTACTCATTACCCAAGTCATAATCAGAATTCCAGGCCTTAATACCACTTCATGACCCAGAGTTAGTTGTTCAGTTTCTACTAAGGCCCAATATGCAGCTAACAGCTGCTTCTCAAAAGGTGTATATTGCATTCCAGATGAAAGTAGTTTCCTTGACCAAAATCCTAAAGGTACACTTCGGCTTTGTTGCTTTTGCCACAAACTCCAATTCGCATAGTCATCTTGCACAGTCACTTGTAATTCCACTGGCCCATTTTGCATAGGCCATAAATCCAGGGCTAATTGTATAGCAGCCTTTGCTTCCTCAAAAGCTCTACTTTGTTCAAGTCTCCAATCAAATTCGTATTTCTCCCTGGTGACTTTATACAAGGGTTTCAAAATCTGTCCCAAGTGTGGGATGTGGTGTCTCTAGTAACCAAATAGCCCTATGAACTTTTGGGCCTCTTTCTTATTAGTAGGGGTAGGAAAATCCTGGATTTTTTGTCGAGCTTGTGGGAGAATTTCTCGCAGTCCTTTATTCCTCTGTATCCCCCAAAATTTTACAGTTTGAGCTGGCCCTTGAACAGGTTTAATTTCCCATCCTTTGTTTTTCATATGGTCAATTAATAGTGTCAAACTCTTCTCTACTTCTTTTATATTTTCTCTTTGTATCATGATGTCATCTATGTAGTGGGTAAGCTGTACCCCAGGTAACTTTAATTCATCTAAATGCTCACCTACCATCCTGTAGCAAATAGTTGGGCTATGAAGATATCCTTGTGGCAGGCATGTAAATGTATACCGTTGGCCTTGCCAAGTAAAAGCAAACTGGTCCCATTGCTTGGGATCTATTGGGATCATAAAGAAGGCATTGGCCAAATCAATAACTGCATACCAAGTCTCTTCATGTTTCTGTATTCTCTCTATTAAAGTAACAGTGTCTGGAACAGCAGCATACAGAGGAGGAGTCACTTTGTTCAGCTGTCTATAATCTACCATCATCTTCCACGTTCCATCTGACTTTCAAACTGGCCAGACAGGGTTGTTCCATTGAGTAGTTGTAGGGACTAACACTCCTGCTTCAACACATTCTTTTATAGTACTGGCAATTTCATCTTGCCCACCTGGCACGTGATATTGCCTCAAAGTAATTACTTCAGGAGGTTTGGGAAAAGTGATTGGATCCATCTTTATTTTCCTTACTAAGACTGAATTAACACTTATTTTCCTCACAGCAAATTGGTATTTCCCTTCAGGTAAATTCGAGGTCATACCGTTCAATATATCTATCCCAATGATGTATTTAGGAATCGGCACAATAATTACAGTATATTCTTTCTTGGGCAATTGTCCAATTTTCATCATCAATTTAACTTGTCTGGCTGATATTTCAGCCCCTCCTAATCCTGTGATGGTAATAGGAGTTCCATGGCTGAACTCGTCTGGATTTCCATATATAAGGGTGGCCTCTATTATCTATTTTTGCCCTATTGTCTGTCTATTAATGCCCTAGTTACTGTACTTGCCCCATTTTTCCAATATATGGTCAAGTTAGTGTGGGGTCTGCAATCCAGCCTGTGTATTTCCTTAATTTGGACTGGGGCTTGGCCTGTTTCCTAGTATTCCCTAACATGTGACTCACTTGAGTGTGAGGGTTCAGGGTCTGTAGCATCTACAGGAGCAGTTCTTATTTCCCTATTTTGTCTGTTATCAAGTCCTTTATCTCGGTACATTCTGTACAGTTCATTGGTTGGAATGCCATCTATCATTTCAAAGTCTACCCCTGCTCTCAGTAGAGCAGTGAACATTTCTTTTCTGGTCACTCTATTTTGGTGCCAAATTTGCTGGCTATTCACTCTCCTCTCTCAGGGAGATCTATCCCCTCCCCAGTCTCCTAAGTCACTTAACTATAAAATCTTATCTATCATCACCAAAAGATGGCTTTCTATTTCCCCAAGTATCAGAGTCAAAACTAGGTGTTTATAAGCAGGAGGAGCTGTCCTGACTATTAAATTCCTATGAGGGACTCCCAAGGCATCATCGTAATATCTGCTTGCAGTTCCTGTTATGACACCAGTCTTCATTACCTCCTCCTTTAGTTTTATGATACAATCTCTAAGTGAATACCAAGGTTTACTCTCAGTGGGCCACTTAGAATCAGTAGCATATCTCTTATTACATCCCTCAGTGGCTAATGCCAACAGATTAGTCTTGCTATCACCATCTCCTTACTGATGATGTTCCCTAAATGCTTGCTGAACGAGAGGATTGTGGCTGATACCTGTGAATCTCATACAATCCATCGTATCTACTGATATTCTACCAGCCCCTTGATCACTGAGTCTTACCGCCCAAGATATTACCAGTTCTCCCATTCTTTGGGTGCATCTACTCAAAATGTCTGTGATCTCTTGCTGTGAAAAATCTTCCTGAATTTCCCCTGTAACTGAATTGTCACCTTGGGTTTCTGTCCTCCTCCTTTGTATGGGACAAACGTCTGTCTGAGTATTTGACCGTCTCTTGTTCTCTATGAGAGGGACATCCTGAACCCTAGTAGTGTTTTGTGCCTTAGCCCCTGTAATTGTCTCATTTTCTCTCCACTCCTTTCCCCTGCCACCATGGCAAGGACAAAGCAGGCAGTCAGGCTTGACCTGGGCTGGGTTGAAATGCGCTCTTGGCTTATTTGGCCTCCTGTTGCGAATAGCCACATTAATGGAAAAATTCTCATTTGAGTCAGTAACTGACTCTTGAGCAACAGTTTGTTCTCCTGCTATCTGAGATTCCCCTTCTTGCCGTGGTGTAGGAATGCCCCCATTTCTTTCACTTAATCTCAATCTTTATATAGTAGCCAGTAGGCTGATAACACTGTCCAGCTTTGCCTAGATAGTGATGCCCCTGACTGAATTCTAACCTCTTGTAAACATCTTTCCAAATCCCTGGGATCTCCTCTCTGTAGCCTTGGTTCTCAGTTTTCACAGAGCCTGGCTCTTTTAGCCCATTCCTTTCCTAGGAAGGAATAAAATGGATCCTCCCACCCTGGGACATTCATCTCTTCCTCTGAAGTTCTTCTGCTTCTAAATAGGGATCTTACATCTAGCAATCTCATCTACCTCATTGCCAGATATATCATTAAGGCAGAATTCATGACTTCAAAGATAACCATGAATATGCCTGAATGGTCCAGAATCGCAGAATATAAGGAATTCTCTAAGTAGAAGGCAGAGGAGTTAAAGCATTCATTGAAACTCAAAAGTAGCAGAACCACGGATCAGTGTCCTCAATTCGACATCCTGGCAAGAACCTTCCAAAACAGGTATGCCCATCTCACAATAGTGACCAGGAGGCCACAGAAAAACATTATGGCAGCAAGCCAAGCCATACTGATCTCCCCTCCCCCGCAATGCCAGGGCCCTCCAGCAAGAAGACCACCCACTAGCCTCAAGCCCCTGCTCAGCACTCTACAGTCTCCATGAAGGTCAGTCCTGCTTTTTTGTAGTGCCTGCTGCTGTTGCTGCCCCTTCTGCCAAGATCTCCAGCTGACTGCTTCCTCTCTCCTTCAGCTCTTAACTGCTCTCACCAACTGCCTCACAGCTCTGCTTCAACCCTTCAGTGAGCTCCTCCCACCACAGGCTTCATGTCATCACATGGACCAGAACTCAGGTGCCTACCATTGGCTCCAGTCCTAGCCACCCCACCCAGGATCCTGAGAGCCCTGCCTCCAAAGTCCACTCAGATGGGCGGGGAAGATCTTCCCATTCACTGATTGCCTTTACATACCCCAGATGTGATCTAACCAGGGCAGTACTTTCACTTGTGTATTTCTGGCTGCTTTCTGATTTTCAGTACAGCTCCAGATCCCATTAATTTTTTTGGTTGTCTTGTCACACTGTTGATTCTTACTGAACTTTCAGTTTACCAAAACCAGATCTAATTCGTGTGAACTGCTTCTCTACCCATCTTATAATTGTGAATGCAAATTTTCGGACTGTTTATGTAATGTTTATATAAAATTTCATATTTTTCAATTTGGCCTGTTTTTTTAGCCTGTTAGTATCTTTTTGAATCCCAACTTTGTCATTAAGTGTGTAAATCATCCCTCCCAATTTTATTTCTTGTGCAAATTGAATAAGAATACCATCTATCCCTTTATCTGAGTCACTGATGAAAATATTAAACATTGTAGGACCAAGGACAGATCCCAGGGGCACCCAACTGCAAACCTCCTTCCGTGCTGTCACTAAGCCACTAATTGCTAGTTGTTGGTTCTGGCCATTGAATTAGTTCTGAGTCCATTTAATTATACTGTCATCCAGCCCACATCACTGCATCTGTTTCATATTTTTGTGCTATTCAGCAAAATTGTATGCATTTTTTTCTTAAAAAATGAACCAATGGCTTGATTATCTAATTAATTTGACACTCATGACTACCCTTATATTGTTGTCTTTTTAGGTGAATGTGTTTTCTGATTAAAAACTCCATTTGAGGCCAGGGGTATATATCCTTCTCAGGGTCTAGCACAAAACTCATTATATAGTTGCTACTCAATAAATATCCAGATATTTCTTTCTTAGAAGTAAGAATTATTTGAGAATTATATGAGAAAGGCAGATAGATTAGCTAAGGAGCCAGGAAGCCCTGGGGGTCCTGCCTCTGCCACATACTGGCTGTGTAACCTTGGGCAAGTCACTTAACCTTGAAGTGCCCCATGAAACTGTGGGCTTCAGAGAAGGTACACTTATAGAGGAGTTTCTCAATAAGAGATGAAATCACAGATCCAGTTGAAAATAATAATGTGATGTCACAACTAAGTAAGGTATTTAGAATTTCATTTTTGATTTTGAGAATTTATGGAATAACTTTAAGACTGGGTGATGGACAGGAGTAAAATAATGGAAAATGGGATTAACTGATTTACTAGATCCTTACGTAGTTTATTAGAAGTCTTCAGACCATGTAGAAGTGTGTCTGTTCACACAAGTTAGTGATGGCACCCTCAGTACTATGATCATCTTTGTCACTATCTTCTCAAGGGCTACAGGAATAGTAACTGTCCCCCAAAGTGAAGGTAACACTTTGGATTTGAATGTAGTGACATATTCTGTGAAATTTATTTTCTAGCAGTTTTATAATTAAAATTCTTATTATGACTTTAGTACTTAAAGGATTTGTGGTTTGTTTGGTGTAGATAAAACTCCATTCCACGTTGCAGGTTGTGAGCCTTCTATGTTGTAGGAGCTCTGTGTGAGTTGCTTTGACAAAATAGTAATTACCAAGATAGAGCCATCTTGGTGATGATCTTTTCCAAGTTAGCTGGGCTGGACTTCAGATCATCAGGCACATGTTTCAAGGTGTTTCAGCATGGAAGGAAATGCCACTGTTAGGTAGGTTGATGTTGCCTTCAAGAACTCAGGCTTAATTCTGTGTCCTAATGAGACTTCAGAGTAGAACTAGAATGGTATTATATTGATACTTCATGTTTATTGAATTTTCCCTTTTTTTTTTTTTCACCAAATCATTCTTAATGATTAATTTTTAGTATTAAGGTTGCATCGTTATTTCGGAAGAACTCTGTTGGAACTGAACTATATTTTCTTCTTTTGATGCTGCTTTTATATCACTTATATTTAAGTGAGGTAGGTTTCTGTTTTGAGTCAAACAAAATTATTTTTCAAAATCAAGAAGATGTTTATTATAGCTGTCTTCTTTGAAGAGCTAAAGGTATAGGCTTGAATCAATCTGCCAGCAGAGGGCAGCCTCTTCCCACCCAGTCCCAGCCCTTTTCTATCACTTGAAGAATGGAGACAGTTCATTATTAGCTGGTCTTAGTAGTTTCAGGTACATATCTTTGGTAATGAGAAATTCAAACAAATTTGGTGTTTGGTATAGATAAGAGGTCATTTTCTCTATTTCTTGATTTTATTGTTCTGGCAAAGTCACTTAGAAAATAGAATCTTTTTAAGTCTTTTTAACTCAATCCTTCCATTTTCAGTTAATGTTCTGTTATGTGTTTTTGTATAGTCATAGGGTAGGGGTGAGTATCGTGTGTATGTGTGTGTGTGTGTGTGTGTGGAGAGAGAGAGAGTGAGATTGATCTTTACAGTGTATATGCTATACAAATGGTCATTTATTGGGCGTGCAAAGTGTAATTTAAAGCACTGAGACACTGTTGGCCTCAATGAAATAGAGATATTTGGAGGAGAGATGGTGTAGGATAGAAAATGGTGAGTTCAGTTTTGAATGTGTTGAATTTCCTATCCTGATGGGACAACTAAACTTGAAAGAACATCTAAAAGTCTCATTTTGGAAAATTAAGAAAAAAAATGGACTTGTCATTCTTGTGTCTATATGTCTTTTTCTGTAGGCTTTAATTTTATGAAAGTTGCTATTTAACTACTTCAACTACATTTGATTCTAATTTACTTTTTTGAAATGTTATTTATTTTGGTTACAGGTTGATCATTTTGGATTTGATGTTAATTTGACATTTAAACAACGGTACCTAATAGCAGATCAATACTGGAAGAATGATAATGGTGCAATACTTTTCTACACTGGAAATGAAGGGGATATTACCTGGTTTTGCAAAAATACGGTATGCATAAGCTTATGAAACTTATCACGTTTATGAAATTTGCCTTTCTAATAGGCCTGGATGAAGGCAGGAATGTGCAGATTCCATTTTAACTTACTGTGTTCTGTTTTATAATTTTCCTTATTATACTTAGCGATAACAAGTTCATAACAACAAACTAGAAGCTTGCTTTCGTAGGATTAAGCTTTAGAACTAGAAGGGCACTTAGAGATCACCTAATCCAAACTTCTCATTTTACTTGTATTGGGCGGTTGCATTCTAGGGAGTATGTGTGGGAATGGGCATATAGGGGCCATCCCATAAAGCATGGGCCAGAGCTGCCATGGCAATTACTATGATAGGTATGACAGTGGTAAATTAGCTTGAAATGATGAAGCAATCCTCTTACTGGCCACTGCTGACTCAGTGGTCCTTGAAAAGGAGTGACTCTGACCTCCACCTTCACCACTACCCCTGCATACATTTCTGATGTCCACCAGCAAGTCAGACCCCTTTCAGCCTTTTCCTGAGCAAATAGGAGCTAATGTGTATTTCACTGTCCAAGCCAGGACAGTGCTTGGAGCTCCTCTTCCTGTCTGCAATCATCTCTAATATAGGAATAGTTGTAGAAGTTGAAGAAATTCTACAATTATTAAGTGACATCTATAAGATCCTAGAATTTTGAGCTGGAAGGGACTGACCAGTCTACAACTATACCAGTCTCCTTTGTCTGAGGGACCCAAGACTTCTAGATCACTCACAAAGATGCCTGTAAGGCTAGAAATGTCCACCTTAAGGGCAGTACTGAGTCATCCACACTCAGAAAAGAAGCAAAGCAGAAGAGGCAGCTACATACTCAGGCTGGTATGGGCAGGACAGAAGCTTCAGCTGCCACCTGCTCACAGCCTTGAGGATGCCAGGTTGGGGAAGGGCCCTGATTTCTATTTTCCCACAGTAGTCTTTAGAAAAACTATAACTTTGTATTTTCTATAGGAAGACATGAATCTAATCATATTGTAATTGTACTGAAACCAGAAATTTTAATTTTGATTTTTGTTTTTATTATCATTAAAGAATTTAAGGAATTATACTAAAATTAATCAAATCTCAAAAAAAACCCTAACAAACCCAAAACCCACTTGATGAGTACCTTTTCATTTACTTGTCAGCTTTTTGGTCTTGGATAAATCACTCAGCCACTTTAAGCCTAAGTTTATTCATCTTTGGGCATAATTCCTATTCTTACCTCACAGTATAATTGTGTAGTTCAAGTGAGATAAACTTTTGTGAACTATGAGATTCTGTTCAAATGTGAGGGCTTATGTTTGTTGAAAAGCTATTCAATTGTATTAGATCACTTGATGAAGAAATCGAGTTCTACTAGAAATTCTCTTTAGCTTCTTTATGTACCTTCTCAGACCCAATTGATGTCTAGGAACCCACTTATGTGATTTTCTACTTCCATGAAGTAGCTTAACCTCATGGCAAGAGCAGTGGACATGGAGTCAGAGGATCTGGGCTTAAAACTCACCTCCACAACTTGCTTTCTGTGTAATCTTGGGTAAATCACTTGTTTTCTCTGGGCCTCAGTTTTCTTACTTGGTCAGATTAGATGAAGATTAAGGTCTTCATCCACAAGACTAAGGTCTTGGGGGGCTAAATCCCACACGTGTCATTTAATATTTGAAGAATTACCAAAACGTAAGTATGTCTGTGTGTATATATGTGTGTAGACATACATACATATCTCGTTCAGTTGTTTTAGTTGTGTATGACTCTTCGTGACCCCATTTGGTGTTTTCTTGGCAAAGATACTGCAATGGTTTGCCATTTTCTTTTCCAGCTTATTTTACAGATGAGAAAACTGAGGCAAACAGGGTTAAGAGACTTGCCCAGGGTCACACTGCTAGTAAGTGTCTGAAGCTACATTTGAACTCAGGAAGAAGAATCTTCCTTGACTCCATGCCTGGGACTCTATCTACTGTAATACCTAGTTGCCCTGTGTATGTATGTATGTATGTATGTATGTACACATATAGACTAGACTTTTTGCATTGAGAGCAGGGTCATTATATTTTACTTTATGGTTGGTAAATTTTGTTTTCAGGCTTATTGACTACATTTGACAGTGCAGCCAGTCCTAGGTTTAAAGCCTCCATCTGACAAATAACTGAACATTGTAGGGTGGTGCTCTGCCTTGCCTCACTCCACCCTGACAGTTCTGAAACCCTCTGCCACTGCCAAGGGAGCAGTTGTGAATTGCGACATTACCTTGCATTTATAAAGTGCTCTATAGTTTTCCAAGTACTTCCATAAATATTTATTCTTTATTAGGTAAGAAGGACATGCTTCATTTCCATGTGGAAAAAAAAATAATCTTTTAGAGAATTTTGTTGCTTAGGGCATAGTGAAAGGAAGAGTGAGCTATAAAAAGGGACAGTATACATTCTCAGACTGGACTGATTTGTTTATTTTGTGGTGTCCTGTCCCCAGATCTCTTCCAACACAATGCTGGCATCCCCTCCCTCTCCCTCACACGACTCCTGAGATTTTACCAATTAATGATTCATTTCGGTTAACATCCATCATTTTAAAGAAATACAA
The DNA here is from genome assembly GCA_028646595.1 of Phalanger gymnotis. NCBI lineage: Eukaryota > Metazoa > Chordata > Mammalia > Diprotodontia > Phalangeridae > Phalanger > Phalanger gymnotis. Next base: position 723,335,138 of record CM053622.1, on the reverse strand, counting down.
CCGCTTTTTTTTTGAGGTGTAAGGGTTTGCCAGAGCTAATGTGAATTAGTTTAGACTTTGGATCACATTTTTATTATCTCAGTTACCTCTTCTTTGAATACAGAGAAACTTAGTCTGTTTCGCAAATCTAACTACCTGCTTCATTCTCAGGAGGTTAGATCAGGCAAATACATACTTTAAGGATCTGTGACTTATTAGAGGGAGGGTTATTCCTTTTCCCAACATATATTGCAATTCCTCTCTACTTTAGAAGATGGTTCTTGTGAGTTGATGTGATTCCCGCCCCCCAATAAAATTATCACCCAATGGCTAAGCTTCTGGTGATGAGCTTCATGGAATTTTAGCCAGTCTGGTTGTCTGGTTCAAAAGATGACAGTCTTTTGCCAAGTCCATATTTGATGCCTTTCTTGCTTGGTAGAATCTGCCAAAACTTGCATTCTGCTATAATAACATTCTGGAACCCAGGGTCATCTCTGTGCCATGATGAGGCAATGGAGGAGGCAGCCATGAAAGGGAATACAATTTATTTATTTATTCTCTGCATGGGGCCTGGATGGGGAAATTGGATGCTTTCCCAGCTCCTCAGTCAAATCTCCTCAGTCTAAGGCATCATGATTGTTTTAGACCAAAATCCCAGAATGCTGTATACACATATTCAAATGTTAAGTACAAAAACACATTATAAAAGCTAATTACATTATGTTTTTTGAACTTTCTAAGCCTTATAATTAGTATGAATAATTGGGAATTGACTGTATATCTAATTCAGTCAGGGGCATATTGAAGAACTGGTATTCCTATGCAGGACCAACTATTTTCACATGGCCAATCACTCCTAACCTTCTTGACCCTATTTCTGTATTTGGAATGAAAGAAACATTGGTCTCTGTTTTTGTCATGTAAGTTGAATATAAATGTTTGAGCTTATTTATAGAGGTTTCCTTTCAAGAGGGAATGGGAAAAAGCAGGAAATAGCTGACTACATCTTAAAAAGGATGTCTTGTTCTATAGTTTGTATTAATTTGTTTGGGGAAAAAATGAACTTGTCCTTATCCTGAGCTATTGATGTAGATTGACTTCCACTTTCCTCTTTCACTGTAATCAGAGACAAGCAGTAGTATATGAGAGTATTATACAGCCCATGCACAAAAATGCATATATATGCCCATATACACACTTCTACACTTGTGCATGTACATTTATAACCATATGCACAATCCCATCTCTACTATTTACTCTCTCTGTGACATTGGACAAGTCATTCCCCCTCTGGCCCTCACTTTCTTCCCCAAAATATTGGACTAGATGATTCCTGAGTTCACTTTTGGTTAATTCTCATGTATATACACATGTGGGTATATATACAGGATACACATACACACACTTAGTAGGGCAAACGGATAATGGGGTGAGAATGTGGCTCAGTGGGTTGGGGAGAAAGTGTGTGTGAGTAATGAACTAAGCTGAAGAAGAACAATTTAGTAGGTAAATGCTTGTAATTAGGTAGATGGCAAAGAGGATAAGGGATCACTGATAGAATATATTTGTAGATATTGGGTTAAACTCAACCAGATGGGTTTTTTCAGTAAAAAAGATAGGAGTCTTAGACTTCATTAAGGCACATGAGTATATTAAAGGATAAATTATAATTGCCTTTTGTCTTTTGTTTTGGAGTCCCCAAAGTGGATGTTTTAAAATTTTCCAATTTAATAGGCCCGCAATCCTGACTGAGGACTTATAATCCTTCGAGCTCATTTTTTAAAGATTTCTATAATGCTTCAAATATAGCTTAATATCTATACTTCCTTCGCCTTTGGTTTATACATATCATGAGAGTGGGAACTGTCTTCAGCATTCTCAATGATTCCCTGAAGCATCTAGTAATATTTTTTGACTGGATCTTTTATTTACACTGATCATTCTGCTGTGGGTCAAAATCAGAAGTCGAGATATTTGGCAGATGGTAGTAATTTTAAATGATCACATTATAATATGAATTCAGTGATCAAAAGTGAGGCACAGAAGTTTCATTCATCTGTAGAACAGGCACAAACCAAGCAACTTCTCAGAGTGTTTAAGGAATTACAGTTTCAAAATAGATCCTCTTAGATTTGTTGTACATGCATTTAGCTTTTTTCTTAGAACCAATTGTTATCTTGTGTATTTATAAACTGTTTCTAGGGCTTCATGTGGGATGTAGCTGAGGAGCTGAAAGCCATGTTGGTGTTTGCTGAACATCGCTACTACGGAGAGTCCTTACCCTTTGGTAACCTGTCATTCAGTGTAAGTGTATGTTTGTTAACTTGGCGATACTGTTTAATGCAGCTCAGGAGACCTGGCTTCTTGTCCCAGTTTTGCCAGTAACTAGTGCTTCTGGGGTGGGGGTGGGTGGGTGGGGGACTTTTTTCCTACTACTAATGGTGTAAGATATTTCCTTCCTGTCTCCCTTCCAGAAGAGGTGGATTAGTCCCTCATCAATCCAGACGCTTTAGTTGGCTGTAACCCAAATGATGCATTCCTGACCCTCAGCAACAGGGCCACTCTGTGTTCAGACCTGCCCATCACTGGTTCAGGATAGCTCATTCAGTTTGCAAAAGAAACTTTATGCCCTGAAGATTAGTTAATTGAAGCATCTCTGCATTATAACACCAAAAAATCATTATATACTAATCTGAAATAACATCCACTCTATTATTTGTTGACTTACAAAACCATTTGATTGATAGGAAGTTGATGGGCCTTAAAAATGGTTTGGGAAACTATATGGTCATTTTGGATAAAAGAAAAAAAAAGCTCTGTACATTATATACTCAGAGAATATATGCTGTATTGCCAAAGTCACATGATTTTATTAAATGCTATGCAAGTTGTCATTAGAGGTGATCCTCCTTTATCATTCATGTGGTAACAAAATTTGTGGTATCAGAAAAATGAGGGAAATTGTATAATATCTTATTAGAATTAGGAAATATGTTTTAATCAGCTGTATATTTCCATGAAATGATGAAGCAAGAACAGTAGTATTTGGAGGTCAGAAGTCAGGCCACAAGGAGGATTTCAGAAGAGAATATAGAAGGGAACTAAATGAATGAATAGGTGGTCTAAAAGGTATAGAAACAATGAAGTGTAGGAATATACCTCTTGATTCAGGAAGGTGGCACAAAGGACAAATGTTAATTGCAAAAGAATAGAGGTTAAAACTAGAAGGAAGATAACAAAATTTGTGAAGGAAGCTTCATACAATAATGAGAATCATCAAAAAGATAGGAATGAAATTGTCCCCTAGATTGGTAAATATGTGATCATGAAGTTGTAAAGCAGGGTTTCTTTTCTTTTTTTAATTAGTCTATTCATTTTTAGTTTTCAACACTCACTTGCATAAGTTTTAAATTTTCTCTACCTCCTCTCCTCCCCTCCTCCCCCCTCCCCAAGATGGCATGCAATCCAATATAGGCTCTACATATACATTCTTATTAAACATATTTTCACATTAGTCATGTTATATAGAAGAATTTGAATGGGGGGAACCATGAGAAAGAAAAAACAAAACAAAAAAAGAGAGCAAATAGTATGCTTCAATCTGCATCCAGATTCCATATTTCTTTCTCTGGATGTGGATGGCATTTTCCATCATGAACCTTTTGGAATTGTTTTAGGTCCTTGCATTGCTGCGAAGAGCCAAGTCTATCAAAGTCAGTAATCTCACACTGTGGTTCTTACTGTGTACAGTGTTCTCCTGGTTCTAAAGCAGGGGTTCTTAACTTGAGGTCTATAAACTTGCTTAATACTTTGATAGCTATTTCAACTTAATTGACTTCCTTTATTATCCTATATATTTTATGCATTTAAAAACATAATTCTGAGAAAGGGTCCATTGGCTTCACCTGCATCCTAGTTTACCTCTCTACTCTCTCTGGATACCAAAGCTCTGTAGAAGGTGATTTACGCATACCTGCCCCAGAGGTTTTCTTGGCCTCTCGCTCTATTTGGAGTTATCCTCTCCTTTTGGTAGTTACTAAGGACATTTAGCTGCCCTTAGAATTTGACCGGGATCGTAAGCTTGTTCCATGATGATATGCTTGGTCCTATGAAGATGAAAAGTTCTGTTTCTCATGGTGATTGATTGATTGATCCTGTAAAGCAGAGTTTAGTAATAGATTTGGTTTTACTAACTTTTTTTGCACAACCATTTTAAAGGATGTGTGGTATTGGAATAGCTTTAGGAATTATAAAAACAAAACAACTTAATAAGGAATAATACCTTATCATTGAGACAGTTATTCAAGAGCCTGTTATAGTGTTGATTGTGCTCTTGAAGGAAGTGTGAAAATATGCCAATACTTAATGAATCTGTAATCTCATTGATGTGAGTATTCCTAACATTGGCATAGATTGCAAATTGACCAAACTTTTTTGTCCTCTTCACTTTTTTTCACTTTCTCCTATAGAGATCCATAGAGGATCTACCCAGTCTGTTAGAAACCTTCTTTAGGTCTTTTTATGTGGAAAAAATATATAAAAGATGAACTATTTTGCAGACATAGTAATTAGAAAGCTGTAGTAATCTCTCAGTCATAGCTTACACTTTGTAGTCCCTAGGTGCCTAGCATAGAGCCTTTGGTGGGACAACAAGCATTTAAGTGCTTGGCTTTGTGCTAAGCTCTAGGAATACACTTACAAGCAGAAAAGAAAGACCCTTTATGCCCTCAAGGAGCTTTCATTCCAGTGGGGGAAAACAAGAGAAAAGAAGATGAAAAGGGAGGTGGGGAGAACTGAAGGCATCCAGTTTGGGCAGAGTAGAGAAACCCTAGTGGAGAATCTTCTGGGCTGCTTGGGGAAGAATGAAGACTGGGGATGGGGAATGGTGGGGCCGTGGTGGAGGGGAACTGAGGTGTCCTAACTGAAATGGAGGTTCTAGGAGGTCATCAAAGGGAGAGACAGCTCCTCAACAGATATTTGATTACTTAATTAAACTAACATGGTAGCTTGGGAAATTTTTCTAGTATTACGTGATAAGTTCAACTATTTTTGTATAATATTCTGGAGTGTTCTATATGAAGCTTTCTTCATCTTTATGAGAAATTTTGTGTGTTTAGTCCTCGTGAAATTTTAAACTTGATTAGGTATGATGTGAATGTGATCTGTAATCTTTTTGGTAAAATTTATTTTCCCAGCTTAAATCAGTTTCAGTACTCAATCAGTAAATAAACATTTAGCACCTACTGTGTGCCAGGCACTGTGCTAAGCACTGGGGTTACAAAGAAAGGCAAAAACAGCCCCTTTTCTCAAGGAGCTCACAGTCTAATAGAGGAGACAACATGCAAACAACTATGTACAGATGAGCTATATACAAGATAAATCAGAGCTAATTGACAGAGCTAAAGTGCCTGAATTTGGGGGATTGGGAAAGGCTTCTTGACTTTCTCATCTAAATATCTATTTTTTTTCACTTCTCAGAATGAAGTTACTCTAAACTTTTTTTTTTTATGAATCAGCTTTTGCCATGTGTACATTTTGTTTCTTTCCTGAAATCTACCAAAGGCTTCGCAGGATAAAAGTATCCTAGAACTTTTTTTTTTAAGACTTAGTAACACTGATGTGTAACTGAAGCATCATCAATAACAAAGATTTTAAGTCTAAGTATCATATACATCGTGCTGTTTCATTACTCTAAAGTACTTTAGCAATAGCAATTGTTTAATTAAGGATACTAATTGCATTGATCAGCTACCCTGACTTGATTGCACAAAATTCTCAGTGATCCTTTGTTTCTTAGCTAGATTAAAGCTATGCTTTATTTATCATTTATAGTCTTATTTGTAATTTTTCTTTAGGATTCCAAGCACTTGAATTATCTGACATCAGAGCAGGCTCTGGCTGACTTTGCAGTTTTAATTGAATACTTGAAAAAAACAATCCCAGGTGCTAAAAACAGTCCTGTCATTGCTATAGGAGGCTCATATGGAGGGATGCTTGCTGCCTGGTTCAGAATGAAATATCCGCATGTAGTGATTGGGTGAGTGCAAACTCATTGAAGAGTGGTACATCTTAAAGATTTTAAATGCAAATTACAGATATATTTTACATTAAGAATTATTCATTCTAATTTGTATTGTAGATCTTAGTTTAGATTCCATAAACGAATAATTTTTCCTTATTTCATCACCTATACAATCTCATGTGATGTTTTAAAGTTAAAATTTGATTAATCTTTTTCTTTTTTCCCCTCCTGCTTTTTTCTACTTTCCCTCTTTTTCCTTTAATTATTCAGAGCTCTTGCAGCCTCCGCTCCCATTTGGCAATTTGCGGATTTGGTCTCTTGTGGAAAATTTTTTGAAATTGTAACCAATGATTTCAAAAAAAGTGGCTCTAAGTGTTCAGAAACCATCCAAGGCTCCTGGAAAGCAATTGATAGGCTATCATCTACAGGTGAGTAGGTGAAATTGATTTTCCAAGTCAAATAGTTTTCACTGATTTTTATTACGAACTAGAGGTTTAATCTGAGAAAAGATTTTGAGTTATAGAATGATGTTGCATGTATTTGTTTTTTCCTGGATCTTTGATGGACACTTTTCTAGTTCTCTGAAATCCTCTGCTTATATCAAACATGGCTGTCTGATTGACAGGTATGGCAAAGAGCCCTATATGAAGCAGGTTCAATTTCAATTAAACAGATTTTATTAATCTCTTTCTGTGTTTAAGATACTGTGGTTTAACGATGAACAAGAACAAGTTCCTGCTGTCAAGGAGATTTTTAATTTAGTAGGGGAGTTAAGTCATACTTTTTTTTTCAAAACTTCAAACGTGAGATTTCAGTACTTTGGGTATTCTCATTACCAATGGAGATCAAAATCTGCTTTCCTCTTCCAACTCCTCTTCCTTCTTCAATCTCCCATCCCTTTACTTACCTTAGTAGATGGCCTGTATAAGTTGCTGTGGTCCCCAAAAATTTATCTAATGGCATGCTTTCTGGTGATGACATTTTCATAACAATGCTAAGCTGGACTTGGAAACAGACATGGAGCCTGTTGTTGCACTTGTGTTTGGAACCTTTCTGGACTAACCTACAGAGGTTATATACCCTGCTGGCATAGTCTCCAAAACCTAGGGTCACCTCTGTTCCACAGTGAGGCATTGGAGTAAGATGTACATGAGACATACGCAGAGGAAGGAAATTATGGATAATGGGAGGGGGAGGAGAAGGAGAGAGAATTAGAGAAAACTCTAAGGAACAGTTGGTATTTGAATTGAGCCATGAATGATGGGTAGGATTTTAAAATTAGGGATGGGAGAAGACATTCCAGGTAGAGTAACATGAAGAAAGGTAAGACATCATAGGGCCTATTTGTGGAACAGCAAGCTGTTCAAAGCAGCCAAAGCATAGGATGTGTGAAGGTGGATAGTGGGCAATGTGACTTCCAAGTTGGGGCCAGAGTATGTAGGATCTAGAATATCATGCAAAGGAACTTGGACTTCATTCTGTAGACTATAGGGAGTCTGCATCATGAGAATGACATGTTAATAGCTTTTCCTTAAATTACTTTGGCAGCAGTGCATAGAATATATTGGAATAAGGTCTAACTGAAGTCAAGAATATTGACTAGAAGGTTAATGCATTAGTCTAAGTTAGAGCTAATGAGGGCCTAAATTAAGTATAGCAGTGGGAATGAAAGGGAAAAGATAGATGCAAGAAAGATTTGGAAATTAAATTAATAGTAAATGACTAATTGAATGTATTGTTAGGGGCAAGGAAGAGGCAAGGCAAGAAAAATAACTGATCTTTTGTGCTTAGGTGACTAGGAGAATGATGATGCCAATAACAAAGAAAAGAAAGGTAGAAAAAAGAGCAAGTTTAGTGAGGAGGAGGATGTTTGATTTTTTTTTGGCTGTGTTGAATTTGAGGTGCTTGTAGTAGAGACATCAAATGGGCAGTCAGAATTATGGATCTGGAGCTCACATTAGTACGGGATATAAGATATGAGAATCATTTAATAGAGATGATAGCTGAGGCTCTGGCAGTTGATGAAGTTGTCTAGGGTAAGAATATAAAGATAGTTGAGGGAAGAGGGCTAACAATTGAAGTTTTGAAAGGGGAGGAAGAGGAGAACAAACTAGTGAAAGGAGGCAGAAAGAAAAGTTGGAGAGGTAGGAGGAAAAACAAAACATTGCCACAGAAGCTAAGGGAGGAGTATGTTTCAAGGAAGTGGTGGTCAGGGGAAAATGCTGGAGAAAAGCCAAGGCTGAGAACCAAAAAACAAGCCAATAAATTTGACAATTAGATCATTGGTGGTCTTAGGGCAATTTTCGGAGAATGGTAAATGTTAGAACACAATTACAAGGGATTGAAGGAGTGGTAGAGGCAGCTAAGTATAAACTATTTTAAGAAGTTTTTTTTTTTTTCAGTGAAAGTGAGGTGAGAGATGAGACAGTAGCTTAACAGGACAGAGAGAAGAAATTTTTTTTTAACTATAGGGGAAATGAATGTTTATATATGGCCAAAGGGTAAAAATTCAGAGGAGAGGAATTATTGCAGTAGCCTACTGGTGGATCTTCTTGCCTCAAGTCTGTTCCTACTCCAGTCCATCTTCTATTCAGCCACTAGAGTGGTTTTCCTAAAATGCAAGTCAGATCATGTCACCCCAGTAAACTCCAGTGGCTTTCTGTTAACTCCAGGAGCAAGTATAAAGTACTCCGATTGGCATTCATAACTCAGCTCCCTCCTCTTCCAGTCTTCTTACATCTTACTCCCTGGCTCATACCCTTCAAGCCAGTGACACTGGCCTTCTGGCTGTTCCACAAACAAGACACTCCATGTCTTGGCTCTGGCCGTTCTATCTGGCTGTGCTGCATGCCTGGAATGCTCTCCTTCCTCTGCTTCAACCGCTGACTTCCCTATCTTCTTGAAATCCCAACTAAAATCCCACCTTCTACAAGGAACCTTCCTAACCCCTTGTAATTCCTTCTTTTAGTTTTTAAATTTGGTGCCTTCTTTCTTTTAATTTTTTCTTATTTATCTTATGTATAGCTCACTTTGTATATATTTGTTTGCGTGTTGTCTCCCCTATTAGATTGTGAGCTCCTTGAGGGTAGGGACTATCTTTTAACTATTTTTTGTGTTTCCAGTGCTTAACACAGTGACATTAAACACTAAGGAAATGGGAGATGCTTATTGTTTATTGACTCATTGACTAACAGATTGAAAATGTCAGAAAGAAGGGGTTCTTCATGGTGTGGTCATTGGAGGATGAGATCACTGAAGGACACGAGAGCAAGGAAGTGGGCAGAGGGATTACCATTGGAAGTGTAGAGGACACTTCTTCCTCTGTGATAGCAAGGAGGTGGGGGGAGAAGAGATGTCATGCAAAAAATTTCTGTGGGAATGAGGACTGCCTGGTGATGGGTTGAAAGAACTTGTATTTGGTAGCCTTTATTTGAAGTGGCTAGGCAGCACAGTGGACAGAAGGCTGAGTCTGGAGTCAGAAAGACTTGAGTATAAATCTGGCCTCAGATACTTACTAGGTGTGTGACCCTGGGAAACTCAATTAACCTCTGTCTGCCTCAGTTTCTTCAACTGTAAAATGGGGATAATAGTACCTGCCTCCTAGGGATGCTGTGAAGATAAAATGAGATAATATTTGTGAAGTGTTTAGCATAATCTCTGGCACATAGCAGGTGCTGTGTTGCTAATAAACAGTACTTCTCCTCCCTCTCCTCTAAAGTAGGAAGATAGTGATGGGGGAAAAGAGTGACATCAGTGCCTTGAGGATAGTAGAAAATGTTTGAATACTCACTAGTTAGTAAAGTTAGCTCCTTGGAGCTCAGGGTAGCACGTTATGTACACTAACATAAATGTGAGTAAATGAATACAAAGGTGCATTGAAAACAGCAGATTTAGTAACAGGAATTTGTAGTGGCATTAATCAGAAGTGTTATGTAACTTCGCCCTCACGTGCTTGAGCATTGTTGGAGAAAGAACTGGCGGTGTAGTGTACTTGGTCAGAATTGGCAAGGATGGGTGCTATGGTTGAAAGTAGAAGGGATGAGGGATTTTAAGATGCTGGTAAAGTAATAGTTGAATTGGCTACGAATGTAAACTGGGTTGGGAAATGTAGTGAGCTGGTAGGGATCAAGAGAATGAAAGTTATGAGAGCAAATAGCTGGTTCAGTAGGAGGGAGGCATCGATGAGGTGATTGTCTTTTGAGAAGTGAATTTCAAAGTTTAAATTTGAGGAAGTGGAGACGTTTTGAGTGATGACAATGTCCAAGGTGTGGGTGAAGTAAAACAAATATATGGAGGGCATTAGAGTTAAGAAGGTAGAGAAAATGAGAACAAATTGTTGGAAATGCCATCAAAGATCAGTAAATGTTGACGTCACCAAAGATGGTGCTAGGAGTGTTAGTATAGAAAAAAAGAAAGCTGAAGTTATTGAGGAAGGTAGAGAATGTACTTGACATCAATATATAGTATGGATAAAATATTTATTAAGCATTTAATTGTGTGTCAAACACTGTGTAAAGTGCTGGTGATAAAAATACAAGCAAACAGGATAGCCCCTGGCCTCAGTGGCCTTACATTCTTTAACAAAGAGAAGACAACACATAACAGGGATCTGGAAGTCTGGGGAGTGGAGAGTCAAGTGTTGTGGTATGGTTTGGAAAAGGTGCCAGGAAGTGAGGTGGAGAGCTGATTCTGGACAAAATAAGGTAAAAACTCACCATTTGGAGCCCTGGGAGGTTCCAGGGGAGGAGTTCAAGGTTCTGGTGAGAGGGGAGATGGCCAGAGTGCAGAGGGCATAGTTTAGAAATGGTGGCTGGGAATAATAATGATAATGACAGCAACAAAGATGAGGAAAAGGTGGTTCATTGGATCTTTAAAAATTGCAAAAGCACATATATCTTCATTTCCTGTACCTTTTACTCTAAAGAGGAGGGAAATTTAGCTTATTATTTACTCTGATAATAATATTCATAACACTTAATCAGCTGAATTCATTCTTGAACTTTTTTAAAAAAGGGAAATGGTTATGTGCTTAAATTCACTCTACCTAGCTAGAGTTAATTAATTAACTAGTTTATCTATGTATCTAGAGATAAACTTTCTCTTGATCAGAAGTACTGTTTAAAAAAATGGACTCTTACTAGGCTTGCTAGAAGAGGAGGAAGCTTTGGTCAAGAGACTCTTGGTATCTTTTGCCATTCTTGTCTAGTCTGTTGCTCCTCAAATTTATTGATGGTCTTTAGATTAGGCATTAGACTTGGAGGCTGACCCTCACAAAATATTGACCCATTTTGCTTGAAAGATTTATTTATGATGACTATCAAGCATTCAGATTACGAGGGAAAGTTGTTATCTCAATGATGAACCTCTAAAGTTTAGGTTTAGTAAACCTAATTTAGTATTCAAGCACATGGATTATAAAGGGAACTCCTTAGCTCAATATGAATGAATGTGGAAATCTATGAAACAATGACTGTGATATAATAAAAAAAACTTTAACAAATCTAGGAATATGAAACACTACAAAATTAGGAAGATTTATAGAATTGTCTTTTGGGCATACTCTGATATGAGGCCACACAGTGAAAATCAAAGAAAATGCGATTCACAGAAAAATTTAGACTTTAGGTTTCCCAGTGATTCATCTTTCAGAAGTAAAGAGAGCTGGAACAGAGAGCAAGGTCAGGCTACTGCTCCCTTCTGGATGACTGGAAAGACAAGAGGTCAGGGTCGTCATAGAAAACCCATTGTTTACAATTTAGGATGCAATTAAGTAAAAGGTTTTATTTTACTCATAGATATAAGCCAAGGCAGGAAGAAGGATTAAATTACATAGAGAAGGATGTTTCTATGGAGCAAATGAGCTTCTGAATATGTGACATTTTTCACAGGGAACACATAGTTCTGCTGCTTTCATAACTGGTTATTCACTAACCTTGAAGGCCATTTGTCGTGTTTCAGGTTAAGGGAGGCAGAGATATCCTAATCTGCTAGCATCATTATTGGCCTTGTGGGGATGAGACAGGATGGACTCTATCTTTCAGTTGACCTTGCACAAGAATTGAGGTACAGGAAGGCAAAACAGAGTCTAGATGTGACTGTCAATGGAGATCTCTTCTAAAGTGGAGCTACATCTGTAAAGAAATAGAAGAAATAGGGCCTCTCATTGTCCACCACCTCATGGTCAAGGGAGAAGACCCAGTACACTTGTCTGAAGACCTTTCTACTACTTCTGATCGAATCAGGTCATATCAGGGACAGTCTTGTGCCTCCTTACTAGGATGGAAGGCTTTCTCTTAGCTTTTCCTTGGGATTCTCTTATTCTGCTTGTTTGATTCTCTCCAAAGACAATCTGTTGTGGCACCTTACCTTTTGCATTCTGTATTCTGCCAGCCCAGGAGTCAGTTTTGATAAAGGGGCAGCTAGGTGGTATAGTGGACAGAGCATCCAGGCTTCAAATCAGGGAGACCTGAATTCAAATATGGCCTCAGACACTTATTAGCTGTGTGACTCTGGGCAAGTCACTTATCCTCTGTTTGCCTCTGTTTCTTCATCTATAAAATGGGGATAATAATAGCACCTATCTCCCAGGATCGCTGCGAGGATCAAATGACGTAATTGTAAAGTGCTTAGCATGGTGCCTGATAATAGTAGGTGCTATATAAATGTTAATTATTATTATTCTTTGTTATTGTAAATCACTTAGAACAGTGCCTGGCACATAGAAAGCAACATAAACGTTAACTATTATTATTATTGATTTTAAAGCACTTAGAACAGTGCCTGGCATAGCAACATATATATGTTAACTATTATTATTATTGATTGTAAAGCACTTAGAACAGTGCCTGGCATAGTAACGTATAAATGTTAACTATTACTATTATTGATTTTAAAGCACTTAGAACAGTGCCTGGCACATAGAAAGCAACATAAATGTTAATTATTATTATTATTGATTGTAAAGCACTTAGAACAGTGCCTGGCATAGTAACGTATAAATGTTAACTATTACTATTATTGATTTTAAAGCACTTAGAACAATGGCTGACACATAGTAAGTGCTATATAAATGTTAGCTATCGTAGTTGTGAAGTGCTTAGCACAGTGCTTAGCATTGGGCTATATAAATAAGTGCTACATAAATGTTAACTATTATAATTATTATTATGGGCAGTTCTCACATTACTTAAATTTGCATTACACAAATTCAAGTTTACATAAAGAATTCTGAAAGAAGTCTGAATTCCAAAAAATATCTATGTTAACTCTACTGTATAGAACTATGGTCTTTCTCTTTACTCCTGCCCCTTGGCTCAGCCTCCCCTTGCTCCCCCAAAACCCACCAAGTGAAAACAGAAGAACAGATGCCTGGAGAGGCTGCCACTACCCAAAAAAGGCCACTGATCATGCCCAAAATGTAGTGTTTCAACTTTAAGGGAAGTCTCTGTCTAGAGAAGTGCCCCGGAATATGCCTTTGGTCCTGTGCTGTTCAACATTTTTTATCAGTGACTTAGTGGAACAGATGGCATGCTTGTCAAATTGCAGATGACACGTACCCTGGAGGCTGATAGAGTCTGGGTTCCAAAAAGATCTCAACAGGTTAAAAAGATTGAATTGGAGAAAATGAAATCCACTAGGGATGAATCTAAATTCTGTATTTGGATTAAAAAACAAAACCAGTCAACAGTATTTAAATACCAGGAACTGTGCTAGCTCCTGAGGATACTACAAGTACAAAAAATTTAAAAATCCCCATTTAGAATGGGCTTACATTCTAATGGGGAAGACAAGCTCATATTGCATATGTTTTACACACACATACACAAAACATAAAAGTAATGTTAACATATACAAATGTGTGTTTTGGGAGGGAGAGCGCTAGCAGCCTGAAGGGATCAGAAAAAGATGATTCAAGAAGAAGATGTTGACTGAGCTGCATCTTAAAGGAAGAAAGATGAGCTATGAGGTAGAAGTAAGGGGCTGGGAGAGTGTTTTCTATGCATGGCAGAGAGCTAGTTCAAAGGCACAGAGAAGAGAGATGGGAGGGCTTTGTGCAAGGAAAAGAGAGAACACCAGTTTGGCTGGATCAGAAAGTTCCAGAGAGGGAGAAATGTCCAGTGAGACTGGAAAGATAGGTTGGAACCAAGTTGCGTAGGCCTTTAAAAGCCAAATGGAAGTATTTACATTTTGTCCTGAGGCAATGGGAAGCCGCTGGAGTTGGGTGAGTAGGGGACTTGTGTGATCAGAACTGCACTTAAGGAAAATGACTTTGGTGGCAGAATGAAGGATGGACTAGAGAGGGGAGGAAAAACTTGACTGGGACCAGTGAAGGAGGCTGATGCCAGTGAGAAGGAACGAGAACCTGAACTAAAATAGCAGCTTTGTAGGAGACAAGGGGAAAGATGTGAGAGATGTTGAGGAGATAGAAATGACATTTGGCAGCTTATTTGATATGTTGGGCGAGGAAGACTGAGGAGTTCAGGATAATGGCAAGCTCATGAATCTCAAATATACAAAACACAGAAGAGGAGTGGCTAGGATTAAGCTATTAGAACTTCAGACCAAACTAAGACTTCTAGGACACTCTGTAGGACCTCAGAGGTCCTTTGGAGCTCTGAGGTTGTAATCCTCTATTATTTGAGGCAGCATTTGCCATAAAGTATTGTGAAATGAACTGCCATTTTTCAAATATTTCTGCAGACTTGTAGTTACCAAGTGAAATAAATGCAAATGATCCTATTCTTTCCCACAGGTGAAGGATTGCAATGGATTTCTGAAGCATTTCACCTATGCAACCCATTAAGAAGCCAAACTGATGTAATCATGTTGAAATCATGGCTAGCTGAAACGTGGGTGAACCTGGCAATGGTGGATTACCCATACAGTTCAGACTTTTTAATGCCTTTGCCTGCTTGGCCTATTAAGGTAACAGAAATGTGTTCTTGAGTCATTCTTAATGGTACTTTTGTGTTTAATGTGCATCTCACTGTCACCATTAGCTTGGAAGACATTTTGTTGAAGAGCCTTTAAGGTGGTATTTTACTCTATAAAATTTAATGCTTTTATAAAGTCAACAAACAAGAAGCACAATGAGATCTTCTATTCTCTGCATCCTTTGAGTCAGTTGTGTGATGGTAAATATGTCCTGTACTGTGGGAATATCACTTGCAAAAACCTGCTTGTTTCTTTTTAATGTCCTCATCAGTGATTCCCTTTGCAAGAGAGTATGGCTTGTTCTCATCAAAACTTTGTATAGATGAATTAGTTATTGATATTCTCTCAATTGCCTTTATTTTATAGTAAGGTCTAAGATCTTTTTTCCATGCCTTTGCCATCTTACTGCCTACTATTTGTATACTTTGAGAATCTATCTATGAACACCCTCAGAACTGTGTGGCCTCCAACCCAGATGTCTTCTGTGTATACATTGTCTAGTCCTGTTGGTTTTTTTTTCCAACTTGGTTTTCTTTAATATTATTTCTACTTCCTGTATACTGTTCAGGGCAAAGAAAATGGTAATCATGCTGTAGTCTGTCTAACCACATCTGGAATGTTCTATTTAGTTCTTTCAGCCCATTTCAGAAAGAGTTCAGGCAGTTTTGAGCATGTCTAGAAGAAACTTACCAGGATAAGGGAGAGGAGACCTTGGAATGCAAGGATTGATTAGTGGAAATGAAAATCTGTAATGTGGAGAAGAGAAAACTTTGAGGTACAGGGGGGGCTTAGAAGGTGGGGTGGAGAATATGATAGTAATCTTCAAAAATTTGAAGGGTTGTCATTCCTGGAAGGGGGGCTAAGCTTTTTTCTGCTTGTTCACTGAAGGCAAAAAATAGGAGCAATATATGTAAATCGTAGAGTCAGATTGGGGCTTAATGAAAAGAAAACCTTCCCTACAAATGGAACTGTTTCACAGTGTAATGGGTTGCATCAAGGATTAATGGACTTCCCTCCTCATCAGGACTGTTCAGGCAAAACCTGTATACCAGCTTTTTCATAGTGATGTAGAAGAGATTCTTGCTCAGGTAACTTTTGGACCACATGGTCTTTGAAGTCAGTAACTTCTAGCTCTGAGAGGCTGATTTGTGAAAGGAATAACTATTCAACTTCTTATAGATTCAATGTTTCTTAAATCTGAGAAGCAGAATCACCAGTGAGTTTTGATTGTAAAAAGGTTTTCTTGTGGGAGACCCGGCATCAAAATAACGAGGGGGAAATATTCAAATTAGCTAGTTTTTTTTCATAGTAGAGTATTTCTCTGTACAAAATAGTCCAGTGGAGGGGTGGAGCCAAGATGGCAGCTGGAAAGCAGGGACTAGCGTGAGCTCCCTGCTGAGTCCCTCCAAAAACCTATAAAAAATGGCTCTGAACCAATTCTAGAACTGCAGAACCCATAAATTAGCAGAAGCAGGGCTGTAGCCCAGGACAGCCTGGATGGTCTCTGGGTAAGGTCTATCCTGCATGGAGCTGGGAGCAGAGCCCAGCATGGCCTGCGCAGACCAACCAGACCAGGAGCTGGGTGGAGCGTGCCCTAGCGCCCTGAATCAGTGAGCTGCAGTAGTTACTAGACTTCTCAATCCACAAACACCAAAGACAATAGAGAAGGTTAGTGGGAAAAGCTGTGGGAGTGGAAGGGGTTCTTGGTTGGGCCACCACCCTGGGGGCAGAGGAGGTGGGGCAGCTACAGAAGTACAGCTGCAGTTGCTTCTGGCCCCAGGCACACCTGGTGGGAAGAATTCAGTGGCAGATCAGAGCAGGAGTGCAGAGCCTGCTGAAGATCTAAGTCCAGTCCTGGTTGGAGGTTCTTGGGGAAGGAGGAGTGCTGGTGTGGCAGAGCTGGCACATCCCCCCAAACTTGGAACATAGTTCTCTTAACACTACAAGCAGTCACACCCTGCTGAAAAACTCAAGGGTCAAGTTAGTTGGCTGGGAACATGGCCAGGTAGCGAAAACACACCCAGATTCAGTCTCAGACTCTGGAGTCTTTCTTTGGTGACAAAGAAGACCAAAACATACAGCCAGAAGAAGTCAACAAAGTCAAAGAGCCTACAA
This sequence comes from Phalanger gymnotis, assembly GCA_028646595.1. Classification (NCBI taxonomy): domain Eukaryota; kingdom Metazoa; phylum Chordata; class Mammalia; order Diprotodontia; family Phalangeridae; genus Phalanger; species Phalanger gymnotis. The sequence continues at coordinate 723,318,088 of CM053622.1, read as the reverse complement.
CAAAAGCCTCCAAGAAAAACGTGAACTGGTCTCAGGCCATGGAAGAGCTCAAAAAGGATTTGGAAAAGCAAGTTAGAGAAGTAGAGGAAAAA
>CM053622.1:723260170-723317496 GCA_028646595.1 Phalanger gymnotis | reverse complement strand
AGGGGGAATGAGTGAATCTTGCTCTCATCAGATATGACCTGAGGAGGGAATACCATACAGACTCAATTGAGTATCTTACCCACAGAAAAAAGGAGGAAGAAGATAAAAAAGGGGGGATGATAGAAGGGAGGGCAGATGGGGGTGGAGGTAATCAAAAACAAACACTTTTGAAAGGGAACAGGGTCAAGGGGGAAAATTCAATAAGGGGGGATAGGTTAGGAAGGAGCAAAATATAGTTAGTCTTTCACAACATGAGTATTTTGGAAGGGTTATACATAATGATACGCGTGTGGCCTATGTTGAATTGCTTGACTTAGTAGGGAGAGTGGGTGGGAAGGGAAGAGGGGAGAGAATTTGGAACTCAAAGTTTTAAAAACAGATGTTCAAAAACAAAAAAAAAAAGTGTTTGCATGCAACTAGAAAATAAGATACACAGGCAATGGGGCGTAGAAATTTATCTTGCCCTACAAGAAAAGAAGGGAAAAGGGGATGGGAGGGGAGTGGGTGACAGAAGGGAGGGCAGACTGGGGAACAGGGCAATCAGAATATATGCCATCTTGGAGTGGGGGGAGGGTAGAAATGAGAAAAGTTGTAATTCAAACTCTTGTGAAAATCAATGCTGAAAACTAAATATATTAAATAAAAAAAGAGGAAAAAACAAAAACAAAAACAAAAAAACAAAATAGTCCAGAAGATAGATCTTTGGAATTGAGAGGCCAGTCTTTGGTAACCATTGCATTGCAACACACCATAGTGGGATGGTAATTTTAAATTTTTTCTCTTAGTTTTCCCATCTATAAAATGAGAGTAATGCTTGAACATCTCTGCCCTTGTGGGAATGTTGTCATCATAAGACAACAATTATAAAAGTACCTTCAGTGCTTAGGAGCTGTTATAATGTACTGTCATTCTTTTCAAAAGTACAAACTTAGGGGACTTTGTTTTATAGAGTTAGTTGGTTCAGCTTCATGATGTCCTATGGTAAGAGACTAGACTACTGACCTTTGTTTTCCCCAAATTTTATAATCTGTGTAATTAAATATTCATACAAATAAAAGGATAATCTGCTGCTCTCAGAAGCCTCTCACCACTGCCAATCTAGTATACTCTAAACATTTTACATTTTTTTCCTCATCTAACAATATTCTTCTTGTTGATGTTCTTAATTTTTTTCAAAGTCATAAAATTTTGTTTCCTGTTTTTCTATATGTGTCCTCTTTTTTCCCCTTTTGGTCAGATCTAGCTTTCGTCATTCTCATTTCAGTCCATTTTTACTAGCTTTATCCTAACTTTTCAAAGTTGAAGTAATTCTTGAGTGGTTGAACTACACTTTTTGATATAATTTTTAAAAAACCCATGACATACTCTGTTCTTGTATTCATGTATGGAAATATTTGTTGCTTCTGTATATTTTCAATTTTGTTTCAGTATTGTTTTCCAGCTTTTCAAAAAATTGCAAATGCCGGCTTTTTTTTTTTCCAGTTTCCTAGTTTTGGATCACTTTCTCTCAACTCTTCATTCCATTCCTCCATTCCTGACCTTCTTTCTGTTGTTCTCCTATTCCGCTAAGCCCTGAAACACTAGCTAGTTGATGACTATTCTTTCACTTGAATAGTTCCATTTATTCAGAACTCCTCCTCCCTCTGATCCATTTCCTCCTTTTTAAAAGGTTGACAAACAGCTATCCTTTTCTGATTTGTGAACTCAGTATTTCAAGGTGGCATGTTACAGATGACGTATTTAAATATTTCTAAAGTACAGGGGAATTCAAATCCTGGATATCACATGCTTGGAATCATCATTTGTTAGTATCCAAATTTCATTTTCCATCTCATTTTAAGTAATTTCCTTTTGATTGATTTTGTACATTTTTGTTGGTGTAGATGGGTTCAATTTCCTTTTGTTTGTTGTTAACAAAAGCTTCCATAGCATTCATGCAAAAATAATCATGGATTGGGCTGATGGATTAGAAATTGAATGAGAGGAGAAAATAGAAATACCCCTGTCATTTGATTGTTCAATCAACATAAACACCTTCAATACTGGATCTCTTGTCAGGCTAAATAGCAGCTTAAGGGACACTGTACAGATTTTATTCCCCCTGCATTTTTTCTTAGGGAATAGCTCATGAAATCTTTTAGCTTAGTCTTCTGAGCATACAGATAGATACAGTGAAATAATAAGACACAAAATGGAAAATCCCTTCCGCTTGTCCTGGTGTTTTATAACATATGCGACCTCTCTGGGTGGTTTAAGCAGGTTAGGTGCATTCTATGAAAAGAGAGCTTTTAATGACAAAACTAATGTGATTATCTGAGTGAGAGTTAGGGGTATTGTGGACTGAGGGAAAGAAAATCTGTTAGAATAGTTGAATGTATCTGCTTAATCTTTTCTGTAGTGTGGATGGACTGTAATCTAAAGGGAAGAAACTAGCTTTTAAGAAAAACAGCTATCTTCTTTCCTTCTCTTCTTTCTAACTCTCCTCCCTACCCCCCTCCCATCTTATTCAAACACTTATTCTCAGATGTAAGACCACAGGAAGTTTTAAAAATAATTATTATTTTTGCTTTTCATGGCATATGTAGGAATAAGGATAGAACCCAAATATTTGTGGGCAAGGGAATATGCATTTATTAAATGCCTAATATATTCAAGGCACTGTGCTCAAGCACTGTACAAATATTATCTCTTTGATATTTGGGTGTAAAGTTGACTAGATTGTGTCTCAAGGTTAGAATTTTCCTTTCTTTTAACCTTTTTGGTTCCTTGTGATCAGGAGGTTAATAAAGTAGGCTTTTGAATGCTCTTCTTACCTCCATTTTCATAGCTGTAGAAGGAAGAGCAGCCTAAAAAGATCACCCATGTAAAGTGCTATAGAAATGCTAAGTGGTATTATAATTATTTGTAAAAGGAAGGTAAAATCAACTTAAGTCCAGTCATTTCCAATGGTGATGCCTGAAGCTTTTAGCACTCCCTTCACTACCTTGTATTGGTACTCTCCCTACTAGGAATAATCTCTCCTTTTTGAGTGTTTACCTAGGATATTGTGATACTTGGAATCTGTGTCCTCATTGGGTATGGGTCCTCCCTCCACCTCTACAGATTGCTACAACTTTGTGATACTGTTTGATTCTTGCCTCTAACTTTCTATACATCATCCATAAAGGGTCCAACTAACACATTCTGGTGGCATTTCTCAGTTTCTTTTATAATTTTATGTTTGAAGTTGTATTGTCAATTTATTCATTCATTTACTTTTTATAAATTTATTTTTTATTTTTAGTTTATAACATTCAGTTCCACAAGTTTTTGGCTTCCAAATTTTTTTCTCCCTCCCTCTCCTACCTCCTACTCGCCAAGACAGCATGTAATCCAATGTAGGTTCTACACATACCTTCACATTGAATTTATTTACATAATAGTCCAGTTGTAAAGAAGAATTATAAGCAATGGAATGAATCATGAGAAAGGAGAAATGAAACCAAAAAAGAAGGAAAAGGAAAGAGAGCAAATGTTTTCCCTCAATCTGCATTCAGACTCCATAATTCTTTCTCTGGATGTGCATAGCTTTTTCCATCATGAATCTTTTGGAGCTATCTTTGAACCTTGCCTTGATGAGAGGAGTCAAGTCTATCAAAGTTAGTCCTTATGGATACTGTGTGTCTGTAATTGTATGTAATGATCTCCTGGTTCTGCTCCCCTCACTCAGCATCAGTTCATATATGTCTTTCCAGGTTGTAATGAAGTGTGTCTGCTCCTCATTTCTTATAGCACAGTAGTATTCCATTACATTCATATACAACAATTTGTTTAGCCATTGTCCAATTGATGGGCATCCCCTTGACTTCCAATTCTTTGCCACCACAGAAAGAGCTGCTATAAATATTTTTGTACATATGGGTCCATTTCCCACTTTTGTGATCTCTTTGGGATACAGCCAATTTCACTTTATTACCCATTGAAATATATTGGCTTGAAAATATCTTAAATTAAAAGTATTGCTCCCAATATTCTTTTCAGTTGTTATTTTTTAATTGATGCTTTTTAAAAAAATACACTCTAGCAAGCACACAACTTGTAAAATGTATGCCTTCAAAACAGTTTTCCAAAACTGCCCTAAAAAAATGGCTGCGATGGAGATAGTATGTGTTACTTTCCATATTTCATTTACTGCTGGTTAATGGAAAAGAAGGATATAGACTTTAATTTGAATTATTTGATGTCTATATTGTCCATTATGTTTGATCTGAGTATTGTTCTATTTAGTCTTTTATTTTATTTATTTTTTATATTTTATATTATGTAGTATATACTTTTATTATTTATGTTACTGTGGTTATGTTGTATATTCTCTTAATATTTTTTCCTTTACACAGCATCACTTCATGTAATTCTTACCAAAATTCTTTGCATTCTTCATATTTGTTGTTTCTTATGGCATGATATCTATCATATGTCACAATTTGACCAAACAGCTGTTCTCCAATCATTGGACATATAATTGATTTTGCTTTTACAAATATTGTTATTTTATTTAATTTTTTGCACAGAGATCTTTCTTACTTTGTTACTTTCATTAACTTACTTGAGGCATAAACCCACTAGTGGGATTTCTAGGTCAATGGATGTGAAGTTTGTTCATTTGTTTTTTCCATAATCCAAATTGTTTTCCAGAATGGTTGGACAAATCGACAGCTCTACATTCACAGTGCCTGTCTTCCCACAATTTCTCCAGCATTAATTTTTTTCCTTCTTATTTTACTATTTCTGTCCATTTGAATCCAAAGTGTTACCTCTGGCTTATTTTAATTTGCGTTTCTCAGATTATTAATGATTTTGAACAGTTTTTCAGATGGTTGCTAATATGTTTTCCTGCTTTTGAAAACTTCATATTTGCTGACCATTTGCTATCCATTTGGTAAGGCCCCAAATAGCATAGACTTGTGTAATTTCTCTGTACATCTTAGAAATTAAACTTTTGTCATAGATACTTAGTGCAAATATTTTCCCTAGCCATATTTTTTTCTTTTTTTTTGATGCAATGGTTTTGTTTGGAAAAAAGCTTTTAAATTTTATATCATCAAAATCATCTCTTATTTTTGCCATCCTGCAACTTGTGTAGTAATTCCTTCCTATTCAAAGTTGTGAATGATATAACTTCCCATTTTCCTTTAATTTTTTAATGGTACAATTGTTTATATTTATATTCTCTCTTCACTTAGAATTTGTTGTGGAATATAGTGTAAGGTCCTTTGGTTCTTGTAATGTTTCAAGGATAACAGGAGAGCCCTTTGTTGGTTAGTACTTCTTCATTCTCATTCTCACTATACAACTAATTGACCTGCCTCATTTTCTAGTAATACATAACTTTAATGTCTTTTATATTACTTCTCAACATAATACCTCTTTCACTTAGTATACCTAGAACGACTCGGGAAAATAACCAAACAATCTAAGAAGTGAAAAAGCTTTCAAAATTAGCTTAATAGCTGAAGGGACACTTGAATTATTCATGAAGTTATATATTACTATATAGAAACTTCAACATAAGAGGTATATATAACAACTCGCATTTATATAGCACTTTATTACCAATTACCTAAATACCTTATTTCATTTGATTCTTACAACAACTCTGTGAGAAAGGTAGTGCAGATATCATTATCATCTATATTTTATGAATGAGGAAAGACCAAAGGAGAGGGTAAGGAACTTGACTAAGATCACGTAGCTAGAAAGTTAAAGGATCAGGACTTTAACCCAGGTCATCCAATTCAGAGTGAAGGACCCAGACAGTTGTATCCTATTTCCCTTTCCTTAGATGAACACTACCCAAGGAGCCCATTTTATCACAAGAGATTTCAAATTTGTTGTGAGGGCAAAGCTCTTCCTTGTACTTTTTAATGAGAAATGGAAGATTTAAGTATTCTATAAAATATGTGTATATATAAGCAAGGCTGCCTTCTCTCACAACACACAATTTCTTTGACGTTGTATCAGTAAGGCAGGATTCATGACGTTGAGGATGATCACGAACATGCCTGTATGGTTGAGAATCGCAAAGTACAGCTAGAAGGCAGAGGAAGTATAACAGTTATTTAGATTCCAGAGGATGAAATCCCAAGACCAGCTACTCCAGTTTGATATAGCAGTAATTATATTCCAAAACCAGTAAGCCCACCTCAATATAGCAACAAGGAAATTATAACACAGTATTACAGAGAGGAACCAAGCCGTCCTGCAATCTTCCCTCCTGCTAGGGCCTTCCTGTAAACAATCACTCGTGAATCCTAACTGTTCCCTCAGCACTCCCTTCTGCAGCTCTGTCGATGCTGGCTCTCTCAATGTCTGCTTCTAGAACCCTCTTGATGTCTGCTGCCTCAACGGCTTCTCAGTTCTGATGCTCTCGGTTCAATTCTGGTTCTCTCACACTCCGGGGGTCTCCCTGTATACAGTCGTAGCTGGCATCTGATTGGCTAAAACTCAGGTCTCTGATTGGCTGAATTCATGATTGACTAGAACTCAGTGCACATACCATTGGCTGTGGTTTTAGCTACTGCCCTCAGGTCCCTGAGGGCTTCATGCCCAAATCAGCTTAGTACCTGTTAAGTAGAGGCTTTAGGCCTACTTACAAACAAAGATATAATCAAGCTTTCCCACCTAGCCCCACCTGAGGCCTTTTGAATGGGTGGGGAAGATCTTTGATCACATAAATACTACAGACATTACTGTCAAGGCTTGAACACCCACCACTATAGAGAGCTGTCTTCCTTTTGAGGCAAATTATCTCACTGTTGGACAGCTTTTTCTTGTATGGAACTGTCACACTGTCATCTCCCCAACCATTCCTGAGTACCTTCCTCTTCCCCCATTCCCATTTATGATTCATTCTAGTTGTTCTTCTCCAGACTCTCCAGTTTTCCTTCTTAAATGGGACACCTAGCACTGGTCACACTATTTCAAACGTAGGCTTACGATCATAGACTACTGTGGTATTATTTATCCTCTGCTCCATTGTAGATATCATACTTTTACTAAAAAGTCTAAGATTTTGAAAGTTTGTTTAATTGGCTGGGTGAGTGGTTTTTTAATTACTCCATTTTGAGACAACTGAGCCAAGTGTTGTTCAGATTCAAAAAGTATATAGCTTAATTAGTAGTTGAACATTTGATAACTTCTGTGAGTAGTTACTAACTTTCAAATGCTACTGAAAAGCTCTGGTTGGCATTTTTCATGCCCAGACTTTCTTCTAAAGACACTGTGTAAAATATAAGGAGTTAGCATTATTACTCCAAATAAAGGAGATTTGCCAGAAAAATGAAAATCTGCCCAAAAAACTTTTTCATTTCCTTGTAGGATCAATTCTTATTTTATTATTGCATTCTCATTTGCATTCCAGAGCTGAATGGATCGTGCAACATTGATTTTAGTCAACTCCGTTTAATAGAATTTTAGCATTGTCATTGTTGCTTAGTCCTGTCTGACTCTTTGTGACTCCACTTGGAGTTTTCTTGGCAAAGATATGGGAGTGTTTGGCCGTTTCCTTTGCCAACTCATTTTACAGATGAGAAAACTGAGGTAAACAGGGTTAAGTGACTTGCCAGGGTCAGACAGCTAGTAAGTGTCGGAGGCCATATTTGAACTCAGCAAGATGAGTCTTCCTGACTTCAGGTCCAGCATTCTATTCACTGTGCCACCCAAGTGCCTCCTACTTTAGCATTGTACAGCACTTAAAAGTTTAAAGAACACAGAAGTGAATGGGACACAGCCCCTGTCCCCGAAGGGTTGGTGGAACCTTCCTATAATTTCCCTCAGCTTGTTGGATTTTCATAATTTTTCTGTTTTTGCTTTTCTTTCTTTAGTTTTTTTGAGACCTTTAGGTATGAGCAGGGGGTATTCAGGCTAAGCCTTAATGATACCTCATTTGGGGAGCTTAGTAGCTAATTTTTTTTTTTAAGGAAAGGCACAATTTTGCAATGTGCAAAATATGTCTTCTGTGCTTTTCCTCTAATCCCTTGCAGCACATTTTTTCTCCTCTCTTATTATACATCCCTAACTCAGACTTGCCTTTGCAAAACAGTTGACTGCAGATTTATCTCTTTTCCCTTCTTCTTTTCCAAAGTTCCCTATTATTTACTTCACTTTGCAAGAAGCTGTTCCTAGTCAGCTGCCATATTAGAAAGAGCTGAGAAACAAATTCATGTTGAGGTCTTCATAGCTTATAATAGCTTAATGTATTGCCCTCCTCATTATATTTTAATAGAGGTAATGTTTGTTCTATGATTCTGTGACCTTTATATCTTTTGTTTTTGCCTCACATTAATTTCCAAATATATTCTTCCTTTGGAGCCAATTTCTAGTTATAGCCCTCTTCTCTCCCCTTTCCAAAGAGTTATCTGTTATAACAGGGAATAAAAAAGGAGAGAAAAACTGCATTGTTGGTAAGCTAATCAATACATCAACTAAATTTGATAGAATGTTCAATGTTCCACACTCATTTTCCTCTACCAAAAAAATGAGAGAAATGCATCTTCTTTATGGGGCCAAACTTGATTATTTTAATCATACAACATTTTGTAGCATTACGCAGTTTCATTGTATCTTTTATATTGTCATAGTAATTTTGTTTATTATTTTCCTGGTTCTGTTCTTTTTTTTATCAGCTTATATAAATTTTTCCATGCTTCTCTGCATTCTTCATATATATATATTTGTGACCTTTAATGAAGGAATTCCAGGCATTTGTTATAGTAGGGGACATAGTTGTGGGGCAAGGGGCGTCTTTAATGTTCCTCAAATCACATCTAGTAAGCAAGTCCTCATATGTAAAGTTAGCTTTGTGGCTACTTATCAAAGTGGGAAGCTGAACTTTGTTTATTTTGGTAGCCTTAGCATCATAGAGAAATCTAGAACATAATAATAATAATAATAATAATAAATAATAATAATAATATGTTTTATCTTCATCAAAAGACACCATAGAATTAATGGCAAATTTTCCATATAGTTTACACAAAATTCAATTTTACATTCATATTTCTCTCTTTTTTGATAGTCTCCTTTTTAATCTCTTTAAAACAATAGGAGGTATGCAAATACTTGACAGATCCCAGTGCATCAGATAAAGTCTTGGTACAGAATATTTTCCAAGCAGTGAATATCTACTACAATTATTCTGGAGAAGCAAGCTGCCTGAATACCTCACAAACAGCAACAAGCAATCTTGGGATCCAGGGCTGGAGCTATCAGGTAAAGATATATAATTTTCCTATAAGAGGTCCTTCTTTAAATATCAGCCGCTATTAATTCTCAGTTCAAGATATTACAAGCTATGTTAATAACTTCACTTAATTTTTATCATTTCACTGCTCCTGGTTTTTACTTGAAGGCCTATTTGCAAAGTTTATCCAAGACAAAACCAAAGATAGTGATTTGGGTAAAGCAGGTCTTCTTTTGTCTTTGCTTTTCAGGCCTGCACTGAAATGGTAATGCCCATTTGTACTACTGGCATCAGTGATATGTTTGAACCTCAGGGGTGGGACTTTGCTGCATATTCTGATCAGTGTTTCCAAGAATGGGGTGTGAGACCTAGACTTTCATGGATTCCAACTATGTTTGGTGGTAAAAATATCAGTTCACACAGTAACATCATCTTCAGGTGAGTATATTCATGAACTACAGAGGCATTTTGGTCTAATAAGACATTAGTAAAACAGCTGAGAAAATATGCCTTGGAAAACACTAGTGAGCTGTGTAGTTTGGATTAGAAATCTTAGTTATCTTTTCCTATTCCTTGGAAGATAAAAGAGGCAGAAAATAAATATATTTTGTACTTCTTACCTCATTTGCTTACATAGCTTTACAGGGGCCAAATAGCATGTCACATCAAATCGAAGCATCATGTATTCCTCCCATTTTGTCTTAACAAGCTAAGCATTTGGGATGTGTTTATGTCAAAATCAATTGAGTGAAATGTATATATGAGCACGTATGTTGTGAATTTGGAATTTCTAAGTATTGCCTAGAACACTAGAGTTCCCAATAAAAGGTAAGAATTAAGCATATTTTCCCCACACACTTAGAGTCCGTGGCCTCCAGCAAATTTCCTTCTTTTTGTAAAGAATACACTATGAGGGACACACACAGACCCTCCAATTCAGGGTCTTTGTTCAAACTGCAAATTCATTTCTTTTTGAAACTTCATTAAACAAAAGTCAAAATTAGCTGTTGGGTCATAGCGAATAGCCGAGTCTTTTAAAAGTGAGAAGTATTGCCTTGAATTGGAGGATTACTCTGGGGCTTTCAGAGGCAGGCATTGGCTGGTTTCGCTAAAGAGCTGCTGTCTTCTTTTGCTCTTGCTGTCACTAGCTCAGCAGGGTTTCAACGCCAAACTAAAAACCTCATTACTTTGATGGAAAACTTACAGCTACATCTTGTTGAATTTCTTTAAATTGAGTTACTTGTCTTCATCATAATTCTGTAAAACTATACTATACTACCCAGCTTTATAAAGTGACAGTTGAGCAGATAAACCTGTTTTAGGGTATTTAAGGAGTGTAGGCCAGATTAGGGTGTTTGCAACTAGAAAAGCCTGAATGCAACCAAATGAATGAGAAAAGAAATAAGTGCCTAAACACAACACTGTGACATTCAGAGCTCATCTTTGTCCTTTCAGAGGCAGATACTTTGTCACCATCTTGTACCTTAGGAACCTACCTTCACTACAGCATCTGTCTGGTGGTTGTTTTTTCCATTATCTCCTCTTAAAGTGGTTGTATAGCATTTTAAGATCAATTGAATGATACATATATTCAACCAAAGTTCTTATAAGTATCTACTTATATGTAAAGTACATGGTCCTTGCCTTCAAGAAGCTAACAGTTTAGCAGGTTAACACTTCAAATTCCTCCTCAGGGATCTTTGTGGTGAGTATAAGTTTTATATTTCATTTGCTCCTGCCAAAAGGAAATCATAGTTGAATTGAAATGGAATCGTAGGACTTTGTATGATAGTTTCATGTAGGAAGTGCTGCATGCCCATCTCATTCTTTTTTAGTGCAAGCAGTACTGGTGATACTTATAATCAGCAAATATTCACTGCCTGCCAAGAGTGTATCAGTTACTGTGTTAAGTGCTGCTGGGACTACAAAGACAAAAATGAAACAGATCCTGCCTTTAAGGAGCTAGTATTCTATTGGAGGAAATGACATTTATGCAGAGGCAAATATAAAATATATTCAGATTAAGTACGTGGAGTAGGGAGGTGCCAGAACGGAGATCAGGGCAGCACTTTAGTAGAGTTTTGAAGGAAGTCAGAGATTCTGAGAGGTCGAATTAAAATGGAACTGCCTTCCCATTGTGAGAAGCAATCTCTTGTTAAAGGCATAGAGGCAGGAAGTGGGATGTTATGTATTATGAATGGCAAGGAGGCCATTTTGAATACCACAGAATGCATGTAGGGGAGGAATACCTAACAAGCCTGGAAATGTAAATTGGATCCCGATTGTTAAGAATTTGACATGTCAGACTGAGGAGAAGGCAGGAATAGGTATCTGAGAGGCAGTAGGCAGCCACTGGAGCTCTTTGAGCAGTGGAGTGATATGGCTAGACATGTTCTTTAAGAATATAACTTTGGCAGCTTGTGTAGAATGAATGGGATATGGGAAAGACTTGAAGAAGGGAAACCAATTAGGAGGCCATTCTAATAGTCCGGGAGAGAGGTGATGAGGACCTGAACTAGAGTGATGGCTGTGGAAACAAGGAGGATGGGTGTGAGAGATGTTATGAAATTAGAGTTGACAAGATTTGGTAAATGACTGGACATGTGGGGTGAGGGAGAGTTGGGATAACAGCTATGTTACAAACGTGATTGGTTAAAAGGATGGCAGTACCTTCAACAAAAATAGGGAAGTTTGGAAGAGGAGTAAGATTTGGGGGGTCGAGGAAAGATGAGTTCTATTTTGTACCTGTTGATTTGAAGTGCTTTGGGTAATCTGATTTGAAATTTTGAGTTGGAAGTTGGTAATGAAGACCTGGAACTCAGGAGAGAGACTAGGACTGGATATATGGATCCGAGTCATTTGCATAGAGATGATAACTGAGCCCACGAGAGCTCATGAGATCACCAAGAAAGAAAATATAGAGAAAGAAGACCTAAGAAGGAGCTTTGGGGGCACATCTACATTTAGGGAACTGAACATAGATGATGCTCAGCGAAGGACCCTGAAAAGAAAAAGGGAGAACCAAAAGAGAGTAGTGTTATAGAAACTAAGAAAAGAGAGTATCCAGAACTGGAAGGGTGGTCAACAGCCTCAGTCTCTGAGGAGAGATCAATAGGGATGAGAACTGAGAAAAAGCCATTAGAGCAATTATGAGATCATTGGTAACTTCAATTACCTACTGTAATTTTTTCCAGGAAGTCTTTCCCAACACTTCTTAATTCTAGTGCCTTCCCTCTTTTAATTATTTCCAGTTTATCCTGTATACGTCTTCTTTCTATATGATTCTTTGCTTCTTATCTTCCCTGTTAGATTGCGAGTTCCTTGCACTTAGCACAGTACCTGGTACGTAATAAGCACTTGAAAAATGCTTATTGACTGACTGACTGGAGAGAGCAATTTCAGTTAAATGATGGAGTCACAAGCTAGATTGTAAGGATTGCAGAAGTGAATAAGAAGATGAATGTAATGAGCATAGAGAGCTTTTTTTAGAAGTTTGTCTGTGAAAAGGAAGGTGAAATATAGGATGATAGCTTGAGGAAATGGTCAGGGAAAGCAAGGGTTTTTCAAGGATGGGGAAGACTAGCATATTTGTAGATGGCAGTCAAGAAGCCAGAAAACTGGGACAAAATGAAAATTAATTAAAGAGAGGGGATGGTTATGGGGACAATTTGCTGGAGAAAAGATAAAGGATACAAGTTAGAGGAGTCGACATCGGCAAGGAGAAGGGCCACCTCATCATCATTGAACGGAGTAGGGAAAGAAATAATAGAGCATAACGTCATGTTGAATAGAAGAGAAGAGAGAGCAAATGGTTAATGCTGAGAAAGAGAGGCTTCTCTATTGACAGGATAGAGAGAAGAGAGTATTTGGAATGGCTCCTGTGCATTAGTAGAGGATCAATTAAGGAGGAGTCAAAGGATTACCTTGTTGCAGTGAGATTGCAGTGAGATCCACTTGAGATTGTGTAGCATAGATTTGTAGTAGACTCAGTCAAAAGAGTTGTATGTCTTCCTCCAGAACCATTCAGAAATATGTGAGGAGGAGCAGAAAAGGTAGATGGTGGGATACAGGATAAAATAAATAACAAAATAAAATTTAAATGATTTGAAGAAGATAAGCTACTGTGTAACAAACAGAATGGCTCTACAAAGGTCCAAGACACATCACAATAATCTAATTTCCTTTTGTGTTAAAGTGGCAGCCTAGGTAGAATGACAGGATATAATCTAACTTGAACTTTTAAAAATTCTGTCCACAATGTATGTTATCTAGAGCACTACGCCGTCATATAAACACATGATCGACAAGCAGGTCAGGCTCAGGGAATTGTTATTAGTGGATTAGTCCACAGCAGAGGTTTGACAATGTGTGAACAGATACAGAAAAAAAGGTGCAATAGGTTTGAGAGAAGGGGATAGTATATAGTTGAACAGGTTAACAGTTGGGTCAGGATCAAGAAGGGAACAAAGTAAAGCAAGATGAGGGGTGGAGGGACTGACAGTCACAGTGAGAATGAATAAGTTTAGGAAGGAAGCACAGAGGGAGATAGAATACAATTTTTATGGAGGAATTCCAGAATTGTTGGATCATTGAAATGCAACACTTTGGGTGATGACAAAATAAAGGTTGTGACTGCGTCTTTGTGTAGCTAAACTGAATTTATGATGTAGGTCATGAGAGTTGAGTATATGAATGAATTGAGAGGTGAGGGTGATTGAGGAAACATCAACACATATGTCAAACAAAGTTCCTTAGTGTAAGAGTATTGGTTAGAGAGGAGAGAAAGACTGTGTGGCAGGTACTAAATTTTGAGGGAAAGGAGAAAGAAAGATCTGGAGGATAATAGATAACTTTCACGAGGATTTAGATGGGGTATTCTCTGGGCAAAATATCACTATACTCCCAAACTTTCCTGTGTTTTCCATAGACTTTGATGTTTTTAGTGTCTAAATAGTAGTCTAGGTTTAAAAAAAACACAGAAAGTATATTTTATGAAAACTTGCAGTAACTAAGCTCTTTGTAATACCTATTCTTGGTGTGGATATTACCCTAGGATCTTGAAAGATTCTTCTGTGCTCTTAAAACTCAAGTTTTGTTAGGCCCTACTAAGCTAGAGAGGCTTTAAGCATGATCTTTGTGATTAAGTGTATATGTGTATGTATAATTTATATCTGTGTATCTAGATAGATAAATCTATTTAGATATATAGATATTTATATATAGATATCTATAGATATATGTATATCTATTTCTATCAAGATATCTACACACAAACACACTTCATCACAAGGAAAACCTTTCTAAGTGATTTATCTTATCTTTGTCTGTGTTTCTGTAATTGGTGGCTGTCCTTTGTTCTTACAGAGGACCAAAATGACATCACTATGTGTGTCTTAACTGTGGCTGATCAGACCAATATGAGCTTGTAATGCTCTACCACAGGTCAGGCACAAAGAGTCCATGTGAACATTTGTGGTGGAGCCTCTAAATTTGTGCATCAAGCAAATTTCTTTTGAGCTACTTCAATTTCGCTTTGCTTATAGAGCACAGTGCCTTCTTCAATGTGTGTATACTGTGCTGGGTGGTCATTTGCCAGTTATTTCTCATGTCACACAATCAATTCCAAAGTTCTTCAGAGAGACATTCAGAGTATTATCTATCACCTAAGATCAGCCTTGCTACAATTAGAATGGTTGGGCCCAAGAAATTGTGGACTTCTTTTTGGGGTGGAGCTAGTGGTGATGAGGGCATAGCCATTCTCAAACACAACAAGTATTAGAACTGTTTTAATCTGCATGGGTAAAGACCCTCGCTGATGATATCAAGTGATCCTTGAACTATGTACAGTGATTTTTCTGTTAGGTAAGCACCAAGGTGAGTGTTAGCTTTTTTAATTGTCAATATCATGGTCCCATTTCAAATAACAAAGTTCTGTCTACTGCTGTGTAAGCTTAAGAGCTAATGAATTTGGCCTCTTATATTTCTCTATTGTTTTTGTCAACATTCTGATAGCTTGTGCATTAAATATAAAGCATTAGTTGAAAAGGATATAGGAAAAGCAAAAACCATTAAGTTTATCACTTAATGGGAACAGGATGATTACAAATGTATATCTCTGTTATAACTTTAGAATCATATGATTAAAAGATGGACATGAACTTGGATTTGGATTAGATAATCTTTCCCATTTTACAGATAATGAAACCGAGACTCTCAAAAGAGGTGAAATGACCTGCTAAGGTTCACATAGGTGAGGAATTTGAGCCAAAATCCTTGGACTCCAAATTGCGTGAACTTTTTCCTGGCATGTTGACTTGATATTATGATATTTATTATAGAACAGAAATTCTCTGTGGAGCAGGCCCTTCTTAGACTCCAGTTCAGAGTATCTCATTATTGCAGGGTTCCTTTGCTGCTTGGAACACTAACACTGCATTCTAGCAGCATTTACTGAGGGACAAAAACAAGTATGTATAAATGACCATGGGGAGATTCACAAGTTTTGTAAGATTTCTTCACATGAACAGTGCCATTTCTATTACTGCACCATTAATATTTCAAATGAAATAATCCCAGAAAAACAGTAAATGCTTTTTGTTCTTTAATATAAAGAAAGGTAGGATGGAAAGAAGACAGATGGAAAGACTGCAGCATGGTAGTAGAAAATTGGTACTTTTTTCATGGGTGTCAAAAAAGTATCTTTAAATTGGATGTAAAGTATAAAAAATCCAATGCAAATAGTTTAGTAGATCAATTAAAAGCTAACATTCATAATCATAGGAAGTGGTTTTTGTTCAACTCAAATGCTCTTCTCTTTGTGCTAAGGAGTACACATTCCCCAAAGGCAAAAGGGAAGCAACCTCGGGAATACTTTTCTGGAGCTCACAATTTTCTGTTTTCATTCTATGTGGGCCACAAGCTATAGGATATATTTTTTAAAGCATCTAAAGGAAAGGAGTATGAAAAGGTCCAATAGGATCATCATCATCATCATGATTTTAACTGTGTGTTTGGGGAACCAGATGGCCTCCTATCAGAGGATCATGGCACTGAAATGGCATGTGGAGAATGTATCTCTAGATTTGCTCTCACTTAGTTCCTGTGTTTGGTTACTACCCACTGGTTTCACAACCCATTCTGTGACTCGGCTTTAAGAAGAACACAGGATTTTTTTTTTAATTTGTTTTTCTTTCCCTTTGGATAGCTTAATAGGATGCCAAACATTTCTTTTTCACACATCTTGAAAGGAATACGTCACTTATGTCTATGTAGAGTCTCTAAATATAAATGAGAGAGGGGTTCCTTTTTGAACTGCCTCATTTGCCATCATTTCACAGGCCCAGTAACTGCTGCCAGTTATTCTGTTTAGCCGAATGATAGGAATCTTTACACAGGACAGCCAGATTCCCCCATGAAAGCAAATGCGTTTGTATATTTCTCTGTGATTGGCTTAGTTTTCACATGACTAGGACCAAGAAATCAAGTCCATGGACATCTTAGGTCTCTCAGCAACTCAAAACAGTGTTGCTAAGCCACTAGGTTGGTTCAGATGACCTTTTAAATCAAATGCAGTTTGCTTATTATGTTGCTTTTGGGATGGCCTTTTTGTTTTGCAAATAATGTAGTGTTTCCTATCTATGTTAGGTCAGTGAAATTAGAATGATGATAAAGGTTGCTTGTCAATTACAAGAATCCATCCCTGTAGATGTATAGCTTACTTTTCCATTTTTTAAAAATAATTGAAAACCAGAGCCCTTCTTTGTTTTAGAACTCTCTTTGGGTAATTGAAGGGGGCAGTTCGCTCTTTGTTTTATTCTGTTTTTGTGTGTGACAAAAGCAGAACAGTGCTCTTTTTTGGAGTTAGTCTTTCTTGTGTACTATTGAGTTACTAGTGAAAATTCCTTAGGGAACATGATAATAATTTAATGGAATTTGAAAATAACACTTTAAACACTCATTATTGCTAAGAGCTACTTGCATTTGCTAAGAGAAAGTAAAATGATTCCACACAGAAGTTCACTAGCTATATTTTTAACGTTAAGAACTTAATGTTTATCTAAAATAATTTTCAGAAAGTGATAGAGGTAGGGCTCAAATAACATGATTTGTGTTGATTTTTGCTTTTTACCTCTGAGTAATGTTATTGTCTGTCACCCATACATAGCAAAGTATCTATAATGAAGTTAAGTGAATTGTTTGTGACAACAGTGAGTTAGTGACTAAATGGTCTTTAAAAAGAATATAGGTCTGTATTCCATAGGGATGAGCAGTGTGGCTTTGTACATATAATTATCTTTATTTTGCATGATGGTAATACATACAAACTTAGGTACTTAAAAGATGATTTTAGTCATGAGATGTACATGTATAACAATATACACATATTGTAGGAATTACTTATGTGTCAATTTGACTTTGAAAATTTTATTTCAGGTTTGTTTGTAACACTGTCCATAAAAGAGGCATAATCTTTTTTTTAATAAAATTTTATTTTTTTCCAATTACATGTAAAGATAGTTTTCAGCATTCATTTTTTATAGTATTTTGAGTTCCAAATTTTTCTCCCTCCCTCCCTTCCCCCCTTCCCAAGACACCAAGCAATCAGATATAGATTGTAAATGTGCAATCATGTTAAACATATTTCTCCGTAAGTCATTTTGTGAAAAAAGAAATAGAACAAAAAAAAAAAACCACGAAGAAAAAAACCTCCCCAAAAGTGAAAATAGTATGCTTCAATCTGCATTCAGACTCCATAGTTCTTTCTCTGGATGTGGATAGCATTTCCCATCAGGAGTCTTTTGGAATCATCTTGGTCATTGTAGTGCTGAGAAGAGCTAAGGCTATCATAGTTGATCATCGAACAATGTTGCTAATACTGTGTACAATGTTTTGCTGGTTCTGCTCACTTCACTGAGCATCAGTTCATGTAAGTCTTTGCAGGTTTTTCTGAAATCTGCCTGCTCATCATTTCTTTTTTAAAAAAAATAATTTATTTATTTTTAGTTTTC
This sequence comes from Phalanger gymnotis, assembly GCA_028646595.1. NCBI lineage: Eukaryota > Metazoa > Chordata > Mammalia > Diprotodontia > Phalangeridae > Phalanger > Phalanger gymnotis. The sequence goes on along the minus strand of CM053622.1, from coordinate 723,299,268 downwards.
AACATTCACTTCCATAAGATTTTGAGGTCCAAATTTTCTTCCCATCTTGCCCCTCCACCACCCCAAGATAGCATGTAATTTGATATAGACTCTACATTTACATTCATATTGAACCTATTTTCACATTAGACAAGTTGTAAAGAAGAATAAGAACTAATGGGAGAAACCATGAGAAAGAAGAAACAAACAAAAAAAGAAAAAAAGAGAAAGAGAGAAAATAATATTCTTCAATTTATATTCAGACTCCATAGTTCTTTTTCTGGATGTGGGTAGTGTTTTCCATCATGAGTCCTTTGGAGTTGTCTTGGATCCTTGCATTGTTAAGAAGAGATTAAGTCTATGAAAGTTAGTCATTGCACATTGTGGCTGTTATTATGTACAATGTTCTCCTGGTTCTGTTCACTGCACTCAGCATCAGTTCATTCAAGTCTTTGCAGGTTTTTCTGAAGTCTGCCTGCTCATAATTTCTTACTTGCTTATCATTTCTTACAGCACAATAAGGATTCTGTCACAATCACATACCGTAGCTTGTTCAAGCCATTCCCCAATTGATGGGTATCCTCTCAATTTCCATTTCTTTGCCTCCACAAGAAGAGCTGCTGTAACTATTTTTGTACATGTAGGTCCTTTTCAAAGGGACATAATCTTATACGTATTTGAGAACACAGTAGAAAAGGTGCCATTGTCTCTTTACAAAGATTCCATCATCCAACAAGCATTTATTAAATACCTTTGCATGAAGGCATTGTATTAGGTGTAATTCAGGAGGATAGGTACTTTTTAGCTCTTTCAGTAATGATTTTAGCTGTGTGATACAGCTTGTGGCTGTACAGTAGAGACTTTTGCTATGTTAAGCTAACTATCTAATGTTGACGCTAAACTAATTGCCTTGGCCTCATTTGTACTACACTTTAACTAGTATATAACCATCCCAGAGTAATAATTCAATTATATTTCACAAACTTTATTTGAGATTGATCATAATATTTTCCCATAGAAGTTTAGCTATAACTCAGTTGCCTTAATGAAGAGACTAAAAAGAGCCTAGAAGCTTTCTTAGCCACTAAATACTTGATTTTCTTAACACATGGAAAGAGATGGCAGCTAAAAATAGCAATGGTTTAGAATATAAACTTTTTTGTAAAATCTTATGGTGAAGGATGGTTAAAAATGGGCCTCAGTTTCCTCAAATGTAAAATTATGGTACTAGATGGCCTCTAGGATTCTTTCCTGCTCTAATTCTATGATCCTAAGATTGTGTACATTTTCACATAATCAAACATTGAGAAGCACTAGGAGGAAAACAGGTTTAAAGTTGAAAAGTCAACTAAGCAACACCTTAGGAGAATGACTACATTAAAAGGACAGAATAAGAAAGAGGAACAAGTGATAATAGTTGGGAAAATTAGAAATAAATGAACGTTTGAATGTAAAAACATTTATGAAGCCTCTGTGGCAAGCACTGGGGATATAAGAGCAAAAGGAAGACAGTGCCTGCCTTCAAGGAGGTTATAATCTAATAGTGAAGGCCACATATACAGGGCATTCCATGAATCTTAGTGCAGTTTTTAGCTATTAAGACAAACATTTAGGATTCTTTTAAGCTATTAAAGCTTAAAACTGCACTAAGACTCATGGGACACTCTGTTTATGGGAAGGGCATTTGGGATAGTGAGAGGAGCCAAAGGGGAAACTGATTGACATTCTCTTTCTAGGAAATGGCAGTGTTGATTTGATAGCTATTTAAAAGCTGGCAGTGGAGGTGGGGTGGGAGGAGGGAGGCTATGTTAATGGTGGCAGGGATAGGGGTGCGTGCTAAGAAGACAGCTTTGGTGAAATGTGAAGCATGGCTGAGTCTGTCCAGATACAGTGGACTCTGAGTTTGCACTCATTAATTGGCTCAATCCTCAGGATAGGAGATATAAAGCTGAGGGGATTCATTTGCCAGGGATGTAGTCTCTGGAGATCCTAGTGTATTTCTCTAGCCAGGGAAGGAGAGAATCCTAAGGAGAAAGGGCTTGGTCAAAAGAAAGATCAAGGGGGAATAAGGTCTGAGAAAAACACACTGAACCTGGCAATTAGAAAGCCTTTAGCGGCTTTTAGTGTCTCCAATAGTCCTCAGGGGCAGATGTTACAGAGTACAAGGAACTCAGGATTGAGTAGGCAGTGAGGAAGTACAGGCAATGAGTAGAGACTTTGACTCAGAAAGTTTAATAGTTAATAGGAAAAGAGATGAGTTGGGACAATAATTTGAGGGGATAGTGGTGTCAAGAGAAAAAAATTGTGATAGAGAAAACTTTTTTTCAGGCATAGAAAAAGGAATTTATGAAGGAGAGATTGAAGATGCAACAGTAGAGATAAAAAATATTCATTTTTCTATTTGGCATTTAAAACTCTTTAGAACCTGGCCCCAACTTGCTCTTCTTTTTTTGTCTTATTACACATTACTACCTTTCACACCTAATGTGATCCAGTCAAACTGGCCTCTTACTTCCCTCATACTTGGCACACCATTTCCTGACTCTATGCCTTTGCCCCGGACTATCACTCACGTCTCCTGTGCACTCTTTTCTTTGCTTCTTAGAGTTCCTTCAGCTGAAAGGCTGCTTTCTTTATGAAGCCTTTCCTAATTTCTCCTCAGCAGCAGCAAGTGCCTTCCCTCCAAATTCCCCCCTATGCTATTTTGTATGTACTTTCATATGCAATGGAATATAAGCTTGAGGATGGACTGTTTCACTTTTATCTCCCCAGTGCCTAGCACAGTGCTTGGTACATGATAGATGCTTAATAAATGCTGTTAACTGACTGAAGAAGATGGGAGGGGCTGAGAACTAGGGGTATAAGTGGAAGAATTAATCTTGACCAGACTTAGAACTGACTTTTCCTCAGAAATAGGGGAATGTAAGCAGAAGATGGATGAAAACAACAGCTCTTTTGAGGTGAAGAGTAAATGAATTTCTGAGCAACAAGGAAGACCCAGATGAAGTTATGATCATAGTGTAGTTTTTTTTTTACCACAATACTTACTAGGTTCTTAATACCACTTTTCAAGATGTTAAACTAATTGTCTTTCCCTACTTCTTCCTGCAGCAATGGCGCCCTGGATCCTTGGTATGCAGGTGGAGTGAATGAGAACATCACAGATACTCTCATTTCAATAGTCATCCCAGATGGGGCCCATCACTTAGATCTACGTGCCAGGAATGCTGATGACCCTGAGTCAGTGCTGTTAGCCCGAACCATGGAAGTTGACTACATGAAGAAATGGATCACGCAGTTTCAGGGTCATCGCTGAAAAGTGACATGGATGCCATATAATAATGCCATGATTTTTTTCCCCCAAACATCACCCTCTGTACTTTTTCTGTGTATTCTTTTTCCATTACTAGATTGGGGACAAGAGAGGAAAAGTACCTGTAATAAAATTTCCTCAGCACGATTTTTATTTTGCAGGTGCTGGACTTCCATATTCCATGTCCATAAGGAGGTCCTTTTCAGTTTTTACAAATTGCCAAAAACTTAACTTGGCGTGTCCTCCCTGAATATCAGGGTTCCTGATTGTCTTAGGAAAAAGGAATGACTCTTCTGAGCGATAGCTTGATAGCTTTTGGTTCCTCACTGGTTAAGTTTTTCAAATCACTTTGGGGCTACTTGTCTCTTCTCACCAGAGAATTTTGTAAAAACAAACCAACAAACAAACCAAAAATGTTATTAAGGGCAGAGGGGTGATGAAAAAAATGATGCCTGCTGTTGTGAAAATCTTCTTAACAGGCTTTTATCAGGCCACATCTAGAACGTGGAAAACATTTCTCTTGTTCTAAAGTTGTTAACCAAGGATGTAAGTTGGGTTGTATTATTGTAAAGAAGGAATAGGGCTGGACCTTATACCTGTTTGTTTATATTAAAGGACATGCCAGCTGTCTTTTAACATGGCACATATTTAGTTTGGTTGGTTGTGTGATTTTTTTCTTTTATGTGTTTCTCAATTCTTGGCATCTTCTCTTAATTCTGGGATATTTGCCACAGTGGTTCTGCCAGAGAGAAATTTGGCTATTTTGTGCTCCGTTTCTCTTGGTTTCTTAGCTCAGTTTTGGGACACTTTTGATAGGCTCTGCTGGTTTAGAAAAAAAGATTCAACTTTGCCCACTATATTTTTGAGAGGCTTGTTTATATATGATTTGGCACCTGTAGAAGTTTCAATATAGACCTTAAAATTATGGATTAACTATTCAAAAGCGGTTACATTTACCTTTCCTTTTTTGTTGTTGGTTGGGGTGGTGTCACGAAAGCCCAGGGTATTGCAGCACACAGGGGCAGGTGCACAACAAGTTTCCTGTTTGGTATCCGAAAAGGCCAACTGAGCAATTCAGAGAGACAGCATTTTTGACATTAAAAAATGGCTGAGCTGTTCTTATTTTCAAGCTTTTGGCTTCTTTCATGCAGCACTTACACTGAAACCTTTCTTCATGAGAGCTTTTTTAGGATAGCAAATAGGGCCGGATCAAAACCTTTCAGGGGCAGAGAGGGACTCTCTTAACAGCTTCTACTTTGTTGAAAGACTTTTTCTCTTATTTCTGCTGTTCTCTTTCTTCAGGATTCTTGCCATTGCCCTGCCTTAGGAACAATGTCTGTTCTTTAAAAAATGTACTAATCACTTAAAAGCTTAATCATTTAAAAAGATTCTGGTTTACGGTTCTATCTCAGATACAAGGACAATTGTGTATGTGTGTGTGATCTAGGAATTATAGGAAGATGACTGTCCTTTTTTAGAAGCATTCAGTTCCACATCATATTGAATCATTTAGTTGGTGGTTTCATTTTAAATTCAGCACAATTTCGTGCCATGAGGATCTCATGACCAAAGTGTAATGAGTGCTGTTTTTTGTCACCCATGAGTAGTTATGTAATTCAGAGTTTATAAATTAAAGTTTTTCCCATAATGCATGTGTGAATGACCCAAGAGAATTTTCATTAAAATGTTCATTTTATACTATATATTATACCTATGTAGTATGTGTGTATATTATATGTAAACACATATAATGTATGTATATATGTATATGTAATAATATGTATACATATACACTCATGTATATATGTATACACATATATAAATGGGATTTTTAAGGAAAATTTTTACCTATTAACTACCTGAGAAAATTAGGCCTAAGAAAGTTTTCATTAAAACATACTCTCTTTCTTCTCTCTTCTCTCTCTCTCTCTCTCTCTTTCACACACACACACACACACACACACACACACACACACACACACACACACACGATTTTTTTTTTTTAATTTGCGTGGGGAAAGGCAGGGCAATTGGGGTTAAGTGACTTGTCCAATGTCATAGCTAGTATGTCAAGTGTCTGAGGCTAGATTTGAACCCAGGCACTACTGAGGCCAGGGCTGGTGCTCTACTGACTGTGCCACCTAGCTGCCCCGCACCCATGAATTTTAATGAAAATTAGGCCCAAGAAAGTTTTCGTTAAAAATCCTGCACATGCATACATACACACAATATATGTGTGTGTGTGTGTGCACGTACACAAACACACATACTTATCAAGCACAGTTTAAAACCATCCTTAGAACATTGTTATTTCAGCTGATATTGTTTGAATGTAGTGGCTTTTGGTGGTGGGGGAACCTCTAAATAATATTTTCCACAACCTGGTATTTTTGAGAGGCTGCTAGGCATCATGGATAGTGTTGGGCTTAGAATTAGGAAAAACCTGGGTGTGAATCCAGACTCAGATGATACTTAGTAATTGTGTCACCCTAACCAAGCCTCTCAGTTTCATTACCTAGATAAAATGGGGCTATTAATATCTGTAGCATTTATTTTTATGAGAAGCATGTGAAATATGTGTATAAAGAACCTTGAAGGGGGCAGCTAGGTGGTGCAGTGAGTAGAGCACCAGCCCTGGAGTCAGGAGTAGCTGAGTTCAAATCCTGCCTCAGACACTTGACACACTTACTAGCTGTGTGACCTTGGGCAAGTTATTTAACCCCAATTGTCCTGCCTTCTCCCCTCAAAAAAAGAACCTTGAAAAATCTTAAAATACTCATACCCAGTAAATATTATTTAATCCCTAATAATTTCATATGTTGTTAGACTTGGAAGGGACCTCACATTATAGAATGTTAGAGCACAGAATATAGACTGTTAGAGCAGAGAAGAACCTTAGATCCATCAATATACAGACTATTAGGACCTGGAACAGACTGTAACAGTGGAATGGGAACTTCGTGATCATTTCGTTGGACCACTGCATTTTATGTATGTAAACAGGCCAAAAGAGGTGAAGAAAGACTTTCCCGAGTTACACGTTAGTTTGAATTTTCCAGAAACAGATGAAAACATTGACTGAAATGCGGTTTAAATATACTACATTTAATGACAGTTTTACATTTAATAGTAGTTAAGATTTTCACAGTTACTTAGTTTTGCCGTCATTAAAAGTTTGTACTGATATAATGTAGTAACTACTTCTAGTTGACATATGCAATGCTGGGACTTTCAATGGGGAGAAGTCTTTGGAAGAAAAACTATATACTCTACAGAAGATGGGAAAAGTAGACTTTAAATCAGATTTGGCCTATCTGTTATCTTTTAAAGATTAAGAACATTGAGCAGCCTTTTTGCCGGGGGTGGGGGGGCTTGGAAATAAAATTCAATGAGAACTCTACATGTAGTACTTTAATAATTCAGTGGGTCTGTGTTCTTACTAACATGAATACTTAGTTGAGCAGTACAGATTATGACCCATGCATGCTTTTCAATCCTGTCAGATTCTTGTCTGTGTCCTTCCACAGATCTTGCATACAGAAGGCACTTACCATTTGTTGAATGAATGAATATCGTTTGCTTCAAATTAGATGCTATTTTTGTATAAAGTGATAGCTTAATTAGATTTTAGTATGAATTTCAGATTTTGTTCAATTGTATTGTTCCATCTGACAAATGTTTAATATGTACTTACTTGTGACCCTTGCACTGTGGTTGGTATTTGCAGGGGATCAAAAATAAATGTATAGCATGGTCCCTGCTATAAAGAGGCTTATATTCTTTTAGATAAATGAGTTTAGCTTGAAAAGAGGAAGACATGAAAAAAAATTAGAAAACAATGTGATTATAAATTAAAAGGCCATTGTTTTCTAATGACAAAACAAATTGGATAGTACAAGATTAATTTAAACCAAGGCCAATTTTCCTGATCCTTTGCACTCCAAATAGAAGCAGAAATTTTTAGCTAAATCTACTTTCTAGACGATTTTATTGGAGGGATATTCTGCTAACTGGCCAAATTTTCTTAGTAAAGGTTTTAGATCATAAATCATTATAAAAATAATTTCACCTTCACCAAACTTTTATTAAGCTCTGGGTTAGTTGTTAGATATAAAGATCAAAGGATGACAATCTATTTCTATAGTTTTTATCGCTGGAAAGAACTTTAGAGATCATTTGGGTCTTTCCCTAGAAGAGCCCTTGGTGGAGAAAACAGCATAATTCAGCCTTCTTTCCATTTTCCATTATCTTCTATATACTCCATATCATCTATATACTGCGTATTGTAATAACTTTATTTTTGACATCTATTATTGAGTCATACCTCTGTCTTCTCTTTCCTAGGCCAAAAAAAAATCCCAATTTCTAATTGTATGGGTGTTAAGTGTTCTTTAGTGTGATTCTTTCTACACCTTCCTTCCCCTGCTGTTTTCCACTTTTATCTTGTGTGTCCCATTCTTGACAAGAGTTCTCAGTCCATTGCTGTTCAGCCTTGGAGTAGGGGCAGTTGGGGGAGGGAACGAGAGAGAACTGCTTTCCCTTTACTGGTAATTTGCAAAATCTTTTAACTTGGTTTCCTGAATTTAGCAAGTAGGAATAGGGAAAACTGAAACGAGGAACAGAAAATCCCTTCCGTTTGTCTTGGTGTTTGATAATATATGCAACCTCTCTGGGTGGTTTAAGCGGTTTAGGTACTTTCTATAAAAGGGATCTTTTAATGACAAAACTAATGTGATTATCCAAGTGACTGTGAGAGGGGTATTGAAGGCTTAAAGAAAATCTGTTAGAATAGCTGAATGTATCTGCTTAATCCTTTCTCTAATGTGGGTGAACAATGCTCGGGGAAGCTATTGGTCTTTCTTTCCTGCAGTAAATGCTTGGTCTCCAGAGGTAGGGACTGTTTGCAGCACTTTATACCCTTAGCTTCACCTTCTAAAAGCACAAAAGCACAGGGAAAACCCAAAGGGACCCAAGAGCTTACAGAAAGACAGCTTCTCCTGTGATAGCCAAAGGCAAAACTTACTCTGGAGCAAATGCTTTCTCTGCCTCATCATCAGCTACTAGGAGATGAAATATCTCAGAAGCAATTGCCACAGATGTGACTAGACTGTTATCTGAAAAAAGCACTAGACCTAGCTCCTGCTAATGTTAGGTACTGGATGGATGGACGCATAATTCTTTGAAATTCAAAGGCTTAATTGCTAAGGAATGGTCATTTGTTCATCTTTTGTGAAAATTTTTTTTTTGTTCATCCTGTCCTACTCTGTGACCTATGGCCTTCCATATTTCTCTTTTGCTGAAAGTGAATATATCTAAATTCTCATTCTCACCACCTGCAAAAATTGCTGAAATGGCTGTTAGAATTTTACAATGTTAGCTAAGTCCCTTATCCCTAGGTTTTAAATATATTTCTTGAATACTTAGTGGGCTATTGCTAAGAGTGCACATTTTTTTTTTTGTCATGATTATAGAATGCTAGGTTCGAAAGGAATCATGAAGGACATTAATTAGTACTAATTCAAACTGTGAATTTCTTCTCATCTCCACCCTCCCTCACAAATGCTCACCTGGCTTCTACTGGAGCACCTACAGTGATGGGAACCCACTGTCTCCTGAGGCAGCCTATTAGATGGCTCTTATTGTTTCTTCTTGATTTTGAAAAGAAATGTACTCTCTCTTCCATGTGACAGCCCTTCAGATAACTGAGGATAGCTATCATGTCTTCCTCCCAAGTCTCTATATGTCTATGAAAGAAAAGGCTTGGATTGCATTGTCCAAGTCTGTACTCTGTAGGGTTCCATCCTTTCATCTTTCAATAATAATAATAATAGTTGGTTCATATAATGTTTTATGGCTTACCAAGTTCTTTCCCACAATAGTCCCATGAAGGCCCCATAGAGCATGTTTTTTGTTCAGCATGCCTTCCTGGTCATGCTCTAATTTCTTAATGTACCTCTTAATTTAGAGTTTGAAATTGACTACAGAGTTCTGGATTAAGTCTGACCAGGGAAGAGTATAGTAGGGCTAGCACCTTTCTTATCTGGATGCTGCATTCCTGGGATGTAAAGCTGAAGTTGGATTAGGTTTTTTGATAGTTATGTGACCCTGTTGTTTTCAGCCCATTACATCTCTCAGGTCTTTGAACTGCTCACTAGCCTGACTGCATCTTCTTCATATACTTGTGCTATTAACTCATTTAACCTAAAGCAGGCTTTAGCTTTCATCTTTATTAAATTGCAGCTGAGTCTGCAGAGGAGATAGCTTCAGATTCAAAGATAGCACCCCTTCTGTTTATACGTTCACTTCCTCTGCCAGATTTATTCCCCTCTGTCAGGTTAATATGTTCAATAATTTAAATGGGAGTGGCTACCACTTTGGATATGTTTAATGTGATAAAATGTATTTGAGGTTTGAATAGTTTGTTTCATGACACTGTATGAGTTTAGTGTAGGTAACAAGACTTATTTGGTCTGGGCTTGTGATTTTATGACTATAGGAAACAAGGTACAAATTCCCTTGTCCAATGAAGAGCAATTTGTCTGTTCCTTATAGTCTTGGAGAGTTATCTGGGGGGCAGCACTGAAAGGTTAAGTAATTTGCCCATAATCACATGGCTGTTAGGTATTAGAGGCAGATCTGGAACCTAGGTTTTCCTGATACCAAGGCCAGCCTTTTAACCATTTTGCTTCACTTGCCCCTTGTTAAGATATGCACCTAAATGAATAGGTTATTACTTGCCAGACTATACACTCCATGAGGTTAGTGATAGTTTTATCTTCTTCAGCCCCTACTATTATATTCTACTTATAGTAGATAGCTAACAATTCTTTGGGGCAGCTAAGTGGCAGGGGCAGCTAGGTGGTAGTGCCAGGTCTGAGTCAGGAAGATTCATCTTCATGAGTCCAAATGTGGTCTCACACTAACTGTGTGACCCTAGGCAAGTCACTTAACCCTGTTTGCCTCAGTTTCCTCATCTGTAAAATGAACGAGAGAAAGGGCAAACCACTCCAGTATCTTTGCCAAGAAAACCCCAAATGGGGTCACGAAGAGTCAGACCCAACTGAAAATGACTCAACAACAACAACAAATAATTGCTTGGTGAATGGTTTAATAATATCAATGTATTATATATTTGTGTATGCACACATATACACATGCATACTCATATTTACATATAGAGACATACATATACATCTGTGTGTATATGTATATATAGTGATTTATTGAACCTTACAAACTGAGAAGATATGAAGAGACTGCAGTCTGCACTGGCAGAGAAAATATCCATATTGATGAGGTTATGGGTTCATCTAAATATTGTAACTATATAATTATTGTTATGCAAGGAGATCGTACATCTACACGAAGGAAATCTCAGGCCCAGTGTCTCCCTACCTCCTTTGCCCTGTGTACCAACCAACACCAAAGAAGAGCCCATGGCTTTCTCTCTACTGGAGGAGGAAAAATGAAGTCAGCACTCTGTATGTAAAATAGACTAATAAATGTTGGTACAGCAGGAGGTGGGAGCAATAAAGTGAGCGGCCTGAGTTATAGTGGTAACCTGCTGAATTCCTAGGTCACAAAGTAATTTACAGACTGGTCCTAATGCCCTTCAGTAATTATTCAGACAGCCCAGACTCTGGGGCACAGAGCATCCTGCTGATTATGTTATTAATACCATCAACAAACAGCAGGATGTTGGTGTGAAGCAAAGAAATACAAAACAGGCAACCAAGCTGATGAACAAAACCAAAAGCAATATTAACTGGCTGTTTGTGTGGGTAACCAAAAAAAATATCCCAACAAAAAAACCCCCAGCCTGTGCAAATCAGTCCTTATCGCTGGTTGCCCCTTGTGGTACCAGTGCAGACTGCTTAGGAGGACGGCTTTGGGGGATGGGCTGGTGGAGAGGAAACAGAGCCATCCATGTCAACTAATTTATATCAAAGACTCTCCGCAATAGGCCCCATGGAGACAGATGGAAAATGGTTTCTAGGCCCCCCTCAGAATAATTTAAATTAACATCTAAGGAATAATGTCAGACCTTCTTTGACATAGTGTGGGAATAAGTGGCCCTAGCATTTTAACTGGATCAGAGAAATCGGTGGTGTCCACTAAGGGATTTAGTCAGCTGAGATCACAACCTTTGTTAACCCAGATGTACCTTTAAGGAGTTTGCCAATGGGAAAGGGTGTTATACTCAAAGCTTACCTTCTTTCTGCTTAAACAAATATACAAAGAAGACCTAGAAAATTTTGAAGTTTTTTTTTTTCCAGCAGTAAAGAGTATTACAAAAAATGAAATCGATTGTATTTTAACCAACAAAAGTGACTAGTTGCCAATGTATGAGTTATTTTTGAATCAGCTCTGGTGCTTAGTCAAACTTTTGTTCAAGCAAAGATGATAATACAAAATAAGAGTAAAGTGAGAACATATGGCATATAATTGAGACAACTCCAAATTGACTTCTGATGGGAAAAAATAGGAAATAGATAAAAGAATAGACATCAATACAGATTAACCTTGCCACTTGACACAACGAGACCAAAAGATCCTAGAAATCATTCCCCCTAGGAAACATTTGATCTCCTTACCAAGCATAGAAATTATAGCAACTAAGAGCAACACTTTTAGAATATAAACTCCTCCGTAGAATCTTTTGAATGGAGATGATGGAAGATATAGAAATTCTTGCCTCATAAACTAATAAGAAGCAGTAGAAAGAAAAACAAATTTATAGAAATGTTCGGTGAGAGGCCCAATTAACGCGGATAATTTTGAGAGCATTTAGGGATGACAGTCAGAAGGAGGAGAATAGATGATCTAGCATCTGTTCATTATAGAGTATACCTTTACTTGGTTGGTTATTGTCCCTTGTTCTTGAAAAAGACCAAAATGACATGACTATGCTAGAGTCAAGTTTCAATGTGTCCAACTGTGACTGATCAGATCAATATGAGCTCAGAATGCTCTACCACAGATTGGTCACTATTAGTCCATGTGAACATTTGGGTTGGATACTCTAAATTTGTGCATCTTGCATTTCCTTTGAGCTGTTTCAATTGTGCTTTGCTCATAGAGCACAACACCTTCTCTGATGTGGGCACCTCATGCTGAGCAGTCCTATGCCAGTGTCTCTTAAGTCACACGATCAATTCCAAAGTTCTTAGAGACCTTGAGAGTGTCCTTGTATTGCTTCTTCTGACCACCATGTGAACACTTACCCTGTGTGAGTTCTCCATAAGATAGTCTTTTTGGGAAGCATACATTTTGCATTTGAACAACACATCCAGCCCATTGGATTTGCACTCTCTGAAGCAGAGTTCGAATGCTTGGCAGTTTAGTTTGAGTAAGGGACCTCAGTGTCTGGTACCTTATCCTGTCTGGTGATCTTCAGAATTTTCCTAAGACAATTCGAATGGAAGTGATTCAGTTTCCTGGCATGGTGCTGGTAGACTGTCCAGGTTTCATAGGCATACAACGATGAGGTCAGCACCACAGTTCTGTAGAACTTCAGTTTGGTAGTCAGTCTAATGCCTTTTCTCTCCCATACTTTCCACTGGAGCCTCCCAAACTCTGAGCAATGCATGGGTCAACCTCATTATCAATGTGTACATCCCTGAAAAGTACACTACCAAGGTAAGTGAACTTATCCACAGCATTCGAAACTTCTCCATTTGCTGTGTAACCAGTGGTTCCATGAATGGATGGTATGGTGGTAGCTGATGGAACACCTATGTTTTCTTGGTGTCAATTGTTAGGCCAGAACCAGCAGAAGCAGCAGAAAATTGATCCATTCTTTGATGCATCTCAGCTTCAGAGGCTTCACTGAGTGTACAATCATCTGCAAACAAACACTCCTTCCACTTTAGTCTTGGTTTGAGGCCTTTTCACTTAGGGAATGGGACAAGAATGAGGAATCTAACAAGGGGACTAAGAAGGATTGGTCAGAGAGGTGGCATGAGAACCAGGAGAATGGGGTCACATACACATACACAAAACAAAATAGTATTCCAGAGGAAGAGTGACTATTGTCTCAAAAGCTACTTAAGGTTAAGAAGGGTGAGGACTGAGAAAAGGCTATTTGATTTAATAATTAAGATGTTGTTAATAATCTTGGAGAGAGCTGTTTTAGTCAAGTGGTACAGTTGGAAGCCAGATGGAAAAGGGTAGTAGATAAGTGAGTGAGAGGTGAGGAATGGAAGCTATGGATATAGATGCCTTTTTTTTTAGGAGTTTAGGTTTGAAAGTCAATAGATAGTCAATATACATTTAAGTACCTACTCCCTACCCTTAAGGGGCTTACAGTTTAATGAGGGAGCTAACAAGTATGTACAAACATGCTATGTACAAGATAAACAGGAAGTAAGAGAGGGAAGGAACTAGAATTAAGAAGGTTTGGGATAGGCATCCTATAGAGGATATTAGTTTAGTTGGAACTTAAAGAAGCTGATGAGGGAGATCATTCCAGATATGGGAGACAGTTGGAGAAACTACCTCCTGAGGGATGAAGTGTCTTATTTGTGGAATGTCCAAGAGGCCAGTGTTACCGAGTCAAAGCATATATGTAGAGAAGTAAGGGATAAGAAGACTGGAAAGGTGGGAGGGGGCAAGGCTATGAAGGGATATGAATGTGAAGTAGAGTATTTTGTATTTGATCCTGGAGGCAATGGCGAGCCATGGCAGTTTATTGAGTAGAGTGGTGACATAGCTGGACCTACATTTTAAGAAAATCACTTTAGGAGGGGAGGAGCCAAGATGGCAGAGAAAAGGCAGAAATTTGCTTGAGCTCTTTCAAATTCCTCTCCAGACAACTTTAAATAATGCCTCAAAATGGATTCTAGAGAGGCAGAACTCACAAAAGGACAAGGTGAAATGATTTTTTAGCCCAAGACAAGTTAAGAGGTTGGCAGGAAAGATCTGTCACTGGGGTGAGAGTGGAACATGGTCTAGTGCAGGCAATGCCCAGGCAGGACGGTAGCAGGCTGCACTTCAGCATCAGGTCTTAGGGGCTACTGAATAATTAGCAGCAGCTTACAGAGTTCTCAGCCCACAGATGATAAAGGGGATTGGATAACTGGTCAGAAAGAGATTACAGGCATCGTTTTACTGACACTGGGCACAGGACTCTGTTGCATTGCCCATACACAGATCTGGGTCACAGTCCCAGGACAAGGAGGAGCACTAACACACCAGAGCTTGTGGCCACAGAGGAGCAGGGACTCTAGTCATAGTTCTAGGGCATCGCTCAGACCAGAGTACAGGCCAGGAGAGTGGTGACCACATTTCTCCTTAGATCATACCACCTTGGAAGAGCTGGAAAAACTTGCAGGTCCCCAGAACTAACTGAACACAGCTGCACAAAAACAGGGAAGCCTGAGACAGTGCCACCTCTATCCCAGGAGCAGAGTCCAACTTTAACATCAAGTTAATCAAGAAATAGGCTAGAAAAAGTGAGCAAACAACAGCAAAAAAAAAAAAAAAAAAAAGAGAACCTGACCACATAAAGCTACAATGGTGACGGGGAAGATAAAAACACAAAAAGAAGAAGACAACAGAGTCAAAATTGTCATATCTAAAGCCTCAAAAAAAAAGGCTTTTAAAAATCAAATATAAGAGGTAGAGGAAAAAATGGGGGAAAAATGAGAATGATGCAAGAAAATCATGAAAAAAAGAGTCGACAGCTTGGTAAAGGAGGTACAAAAAATGCTGAAGAAAATAATACCTTAAAAAACAGAATAGGTCAAATGGTAAAAGAGGCACAAAAATCCACTGAAGACAGTTCTCTAAAAAGCAGAATTGACCAAATGGAAAAAGATATACAAAAATTCACTGAAGAGAACTCCTTTAAAAAGCAGACTTGGCCAAATGGAAGAGGAGGTACAAAAGCTCACTGAAAAACAAAATCAAAAGAATGAAAAATAGAAGAAAATGTGAAATATCTCATTGGAAAAGCAACTTACCTGGAAAATAGATTGAGGAGAGATAATTTAAGAATTATTGGACTGCCTGAAAGCCATTGTCCAAAAAAAAAAGAACCTAGACATTATCTTTCTATCAAGGAAAACTGCCCTGGTTTTCTAGACCAGAGGGTAAAATAGAAGTTGAAGGAATCCACTCATTGCTTTCTGAAAGAGATCTAAAAATAAAATTTGGGACATTAAAGTCCTAAAGGTGGTGTTTGAACTGACCCACCCAATTCTGGAGAGCAATTTGGAAATGCACAAAGGGCTATAAAGCCATTTTGACCTTTTGATCCAGCAATACCACTACTAGGTCTGTCTCCCAAAGAGATAGTAAAAAAAGAAGAAAAACAAGGAAAAGGTCTATATGTACAAGAATATTTATAGCAGCTCTTTTTGTGGTGGCCAAGAATTGGAAATTGAGGGGATGCCCATCAATTGGGGAATGGTTGTATATGACTGTAATTGGATACTATTCTGAAACATAGGCTGTCATTAAAACTCCACTCTCCGTCTCCTACTGTCCCTATTCTCATTCTTTTTGACCCAAACCCTGTAATGTCCAATTCTCAAGCTACCCACACCTTCCAGTTTGCTCTGTGGAATGCCTGCTCCATTGTAAGAAACTTACATTGATCTTAAATACTTTCCTTCCATCTTCTGACTTTCACTCACATCTAACTCCCTCCTGATGAAATGACACAGCCTCCCTAGCTTCTTTTTCCAGCAAAGGTTGCATTTTCACTCATCCTCCCATTCACTGGTCATAGTGGGGGAATTGGAATATTTTTTGCTCTCCATTTCCACATCCATACTCTCTACCACCACCACCCAGTGACCTCTCTTTCTCTGAGGTTCATTCAATCAATTTCTTTTTTTTTTAATTTTTGTTTTTTTTTTTTGTTTTTGGCAGGGCAGTTGGGGTTAAGTGACTTGCCGAAGGTCACACAGCTAGTACATGTGTCAAGTGTCTGAGGTCGGATTTCAACTCAGGTCCTCCTGACTCCAGGGCTGGTGCTCTACTCACTGCACCACCTAGCTGCCCCAATTGATTTCTTAAATCACCCAATCAAAATTTGGTAGGATGCTTCCTCAGGATACTCATTGCCTTCGCTCAATGAGCTGGCTTACAATCTTTCCTCCTTAACTCCTGCTCTCAAGCTGGGAGACTTCACTCATATCGATACTCTTTCAAACATCTAATCTCATAATTTCTCAATTTACTCATTTCAAATGAACTACTCTTCTATGTCACCTCAGCTACACACAAAGATGGTCTTGATCTCCCTACCACCCACAAATGTTCCACTTCCATGTATTTGAACTTTGAAATCTTCTTTGATCACAATTCCACCTCTCCTTCTGCCTTGCCATCATAAACCCTGTTTTTCGTCCTCTTGGCAGCATCATATTTCTTGACCGTTCATTTCTTTCCCAGGCCATCACCCCTGAACTATTTCCACTCACCTCCTTTGCCCATCTTGACTCCTTTGTGAACCACTTCAACTACACTGTCCTTTTACCTCAAGTCCCTTGCTCTTTTATGGTATTATCAATCTTGCTCTAGTTAACCTCAACCTTGGATTATTTCTACTACAGGCTGAATGAAGCTAAAGGAAATCACAAAACTGTGTTGAGTGGGTCCACTGCAAATTTATGTTATATAAACTCAACTCTACTCTCAGTATGGCAAGGCAATCCTCTTATACCTCCCTAAATTAACTCATTATCCCACTCATCACAGTGGCTTCTTCCCTCTTCAAACCTCCTATGGTTCCTCCTCCCCCACCCTCTCAGCTGTCTTACATTTCCTTGAAAAAAGTTAGGCCATTTGTTGAGAAGTCCATCTTCTTCCTTCTGCTTAAATCATCCAAATGCATTCTTCCACTCTCTTCTTTTTCACTCCTGTCTCACATGAAGAGGTACCCTTCTCCTTTCCAAGGCAAACCTCTCTACATGAGCAAGTGATAGGGATAAATGTAAAGTCTTATAGTGGGGCATAAAAAAATTTACTTCATAAATACAAGATACAGGATACCTAGTTAGACTAAAGTTCTGAAAAAAAAGATCTAGGGGTTTTAGTGGGCTTGCAAGGTCAATATGAGACAGTATTGTGCTGTGACAGCCAAAAAAGCTAATGCGATCTGGGGCTGCATTAAGAGGTACACAGCTTCCAGAAATATGGAGGTGAGAGTTCCAACATAATCTCTCCTCATCATACCTTACCTGTAGCATTTCAGTACTGGGTACCAGAGCTTAAGAAAGACGTTGATAAGCTGCAGTGTCCAAAGGAGGGCATCGAGCATAGGGAAGGGCTTAGAGTCCATGTCAAATAAGGATCATCTGAAGGAACAAGAGATATTTAGCCTGAAGAAAAGAAGATTTGGGTGGGAATGTGAGAACTGTCCTTAAGTATGTGAAAGGCTGTAATGTGGAAGGGGATTAGGCTTCTTCTATTTGACTCCAGAGGGAAGAACCAGAAACAGTGAGGGGAGGGTGCAAAGAGGCCAATTTGGGCTTGTCAGGAAAAGCTTGCTAATAATTAGAGCTCCCCCCAAATAGAATGTAGGCAGCACAGTAGATGGAGTGCTGGGCCAAGAGTCAGGAAGGCCTGAATTCAAATCTGGTTTCTGACATTTCCTAGCTATGTGACTCTGGGCAAGTCACCCTATTTGCCTCAGTTTCCTCATGTGTAAAATGAGCTGGAGAAGGAAATAGCAAATCACTCTAGTTTCTTTGCCAAGAAATACCCAAAAGGAGTCATGAAGAGTCAGACACAACTGAAATGACTCAACAACAACAAAATAGAATGTGCTACCTTGGGAGACTGGATGACCATATGTAAGATATGTTATGATAGACATTCCTTTTGGATTGGACAATATATGAACACTAGCATTTATAGAGCAATTTAAAGTTTGAAAAGTCCTTTATGAATCTCATGTTATCCTCACAATAATCCTGGAAGAGAGGTGCTATGATCATCCCCATTTTACAGATGAAGAAAATGAGGCAAACAGGTTAAGTGACTTTCCCAGGGTCACACAGCTAGTAAATGTCTGAAGCTGAATTTGAAGGTTTTGTTAGCTCCAGGTCCAGAGCTCTATTTAGTATATCACCCAGCTGCCTCTAGTTTCTCATCCCTGAGGTTACGGATAGGGAAACACCAATTAACGATGAGACTGGAAGCGTATAGCCCCCAGTAAAAGATTTCAGATATAATGAATGCTCTGAAATATTCACACTGGCAGGTCGAGTCCTCAGAAGGGATCTCCTACTTTCCCATTTAGGATGTGAAGGGTTAGCTCTGAAGGGTTGGGCAGGGGGTTCTCTAATACTACATAGTTCATGAGCCCCCACTGATATGCTTCTTCAATGGTTATCCATTGGTATCAATTAACCAGCCTGACTTAATTAGTTTTTGGAAAAAATATTTATTAAAATAAAAATAGTTGGTACAAATATCATCCCCAAAGTATGGTACTCACTGTTGCAAAGCAAATACAGAGCAGGGGGTAAATGAGAATAAGCTTAGAGAGATTACGTGGCAATGGAGTATAATTCACAACTCCTGGTCATTGGAGGTCCTTTTTTCACCTTTTGTGGAGCTCTGTATGAAGTTTCCTTTTTTTGGATTCCTTGAAGAATCCTAAAGCTTTTCTTTAATGTGCCAATTTTTCCCTGGTTCCAGAGGCAGATACTGCTCTCACATATTCTAGAGTCATGATGCATGGGAATTCCAAGTGTCCTAGACCTTTTGAAGGTCTTCCTTCAGTTGGAGTTGGGGAGATAGCATTGGAGATAGAGGATCTTCTCTGTTTATCTCCGAGTGACTCCCTCTCAGGTGAAACAAGGGATAGAATGCTGGACCTGGAGTCAGGAACACCTGAGTTCAAATCCAGACTCAGACGCTATGGGTGTGAACCAAGGATCATCACACAACTGTCTTCAACCTCAGCTTCTTCATCTGTAAAATGGGGATTATATAACCATTTACTTCACAGGGTAATGGTGAGGATAAAATGAGAGATTTGTAAAGCACTCAGCAATCCTTAAAACACTATGTACATGCCTATTATTATTAAGGATGGAATCCAAACTGACTTACTTTTTCATATAAGTATCATAAGGCACTGATTGACTGAACTCTCTAGCCAGTTCCAATATACATTTTGTTCAGAGTCATTTTGTTCCATCCAGTGACTGGAAGTATTTCATTCCTTTCTACCTTGATTAAGCAGATTGTTCATGCTTAAATTCCCCTTGATTTATTCTTAGAGGTGTTCTCATCCAACAATGGTATCCTTAGGACTTGATCATTTTGTTAGTTAAGTGGAGAGGGTATTGATTCAAGCCATCCCTATTATGGCTGCTTCTATAGAAGGTGCAGGGCAGAAAGGAAGTAAGCATTAAAGGAATAGACAACCTGTTGGATAAAGGAAGAAGAAATCAGAAAACATTTTTTTGAACTGTATCACTACTCCTCGGGGTTGTTCTGAGAAAAGTCCTTTGTAAAACTTAAGGAACTATAATAAATGTAAGTAATTGTGATTTTATTATAATTTTATTTCATTATAATTTATTATAATAGCCTTGTTGTCTTTTGCCTTTTAGGGTTCATTGATTTCACAGAATCGTTTCTCTTAGATCTGGAAGAGATCTCAAAAG
This sequence comes from Phalanger gymnotis, assembly GCA_028646595.1. NCBI lineage: Eukaryota > Metazoa > Chordata > Mammalia > Diprotodontia > Phalangeridae > Phalanger > Phalanger gymnotis. The sequence goes on along the minus strand of CM053622.1, from coordinate 723,279,345 downwards.
ATCATCAGCTTAATTATTATCATTACCTCTTATAACATTTACTTTTTCTTGAAGAAAAGAAAATGCTTTATAACAAATTGGCATCATCAAGTAAAAGAAATTGCCATATTGACCTATAAAGAGTTGTAAATGCCAAACAATTGACTTTATGTTTGATCCTCGAGGTAATAGGGAGCCGACTGAATGAGAGAGGGGGGAGGAGGGAGAGAGAGAAGGAGGAGGAGAGGAGAGAGAGAGAGGGAGAGGGAGAGGGAGAGGGAGGGAGAGAGAGAGAGAGAGAGAGAGAGAGAGAGAGAGAGAGAGAGAGAGAGAGAGAGAGAGAGGTGAGGGGAGAGGGGGAGAGGAGAGAGACACCCCTATGATTTAGGAAAATCACTTTGTTAGCTAAGTGGATAGATTCCAGTGGACAGAGACTTGACATAATGAGACCGATTAGAAGACTATTGCAGTAGTTTAAGCAATCAGTGATGAAACCCTGAGCTAAGGTGGTGATTGCGTGAGTGGAAAGATGAAATATAGGAGATTGTAGATGTACTTATTCTGCTTTTAGGCAGGTCTGATTTAATTGCTATTTTGTAGATAAAGCAATAATAGTGGAGATAAATTGTGATTTGTGCTGGACCATATGAAGTAATTAAATATTTGTTGATTTTGATTGGCCAAGATCATACACTTAGTGAATGGAAGGAGGAGAAGACTCAGACTCATCGAGCCCCTGGTGCTCTTACCTCCTCTGATAGCTCCCATTTCTGTTTGGGGATATTTAACTTTGCCTTTGTGGTTTCACTGAGTACATGAACATAGCAGATGCTTATAAAGGTCTTGTTCTTTCTCACCAGACTACTTTTCCTTACCTATAGAGCTAATCATTTCACTCCTCTGCTCAAGAAGCTTCAGCAGGTCCCCATTGCTTGCCAAGTAAAGTTCAACCTCCTTTGATGGGCATTCAAGGCCCTCCAGAATGTGGGGCTACTCTCCCTTTTCAGCCTTATTTCACATTAATCTCCTCCATATTCCCTGTGCTTCAGCCAAACAGAAACACTCTTTGTTCCCCAAATACTCTCTGAGCTTTCCTACCTTTGTGCCTTGTTCTTATGGTTTCCTGTGCTTGCAGTAACCTCTACCCTGTCTTTGTCTATTAATTTTTACCTATCTTTTCAAGCTTATTTATTATATTATTATTATATCTATTGTTACCTAACCACTTTGTTTTTTTCTTAATTTTAAAAAAAATTTAATTTTTCTGTTTAGTATTTTATTTTTCCTCAGTTACATGTAAAAACAATTTTTAATATTTGTTTTTAAAATTTTTAGTTCCAAATTCTCTTCCTTCTTTACCCCTCCCACCTCCCTTCATTGAGGAGGCAAACAATTGGACATAGGTCATAGATGTATAGTCATGCAAAACATTTCCATAACAGTCACATTGTAAAAGAAAACAGACAAAAAAAAGCTTTGAGAAAAATAAAGCAAATAGAAGTACACTTCAATCTGTATTCAGAAACCATCAGTTCTTTCTCTGGGGATGGATAGCATTTTTCATCATAAGTCCTTCAGAGTTGTCATGGATCATTGTATTGCTGAAAATAGCTAAGCCAGGGGTGGGGAACCTGCGGCCTCAAGGCCACATGTGGCCCTCTAGGTCTTCAAGTGTGCCCCTTTGACTGAATCCAAGTGGAATCAGCCACACTTGAGGACCCAGAGGGCCACGTGTGGCCTTGAGGCCCCAGGTTCCCCACCCCTGAGCTAAGCTATTCACAGCTGATCATCTTACAATATTGCTGTTACTTTGTACACAGTATATTTCACTTTGCATCAGCTCATGTAAGCCTTTCTAGGTTTTTCTGAAAGCATCCTGCTCATCGTTTCTTGTAGCACAATAGTATTTCATCATAATCACATACCACAATTTGTCCAATCATTCCCCAATTGATGGACATCTCCTTAATATCCAATTATTTGTCACCAGAAAATTGCTTACTTTTTGTTGTTTATCTCTTTGGGGATAGAGACCTCGTCGTGGTATTGCTAGGTCAAAGGGTATGCATGATTTTATAGCCCTTTCAGCATAGTTCCAAATTGCTCTAAAGAATAGTAGAATCAGTTCACAACTTCACCAACAGTGCATTAATGTCTCATTTTTCTCACATCCCCTCCAATATTCGTCATTTACCTTTTTTGTCCTATTAGTCCATCTGATAGATATGAGATAGTACCTCAGAATTGTTTTAATTTGCATTTCTTAAATCGATAGTGTGTTTGAGCATTTTTTCATATGGCTATAGTTAGCTTTGATTACTTCATTTGAAAACTTCATATCTTTTGATCACATATCAATTGGAGGAGTGGCTTTTATTTATACAAATTTGACTCAGCACTCTATGTGTTTGAGAAATGAGGCCTTTATCAGAGAAACTTGCTTCACAAATTTTTTCGCAGTTACTATTGCTAACTATTTCTCTCCAACATATTTCCAACCCCTGTTTATTCTATTCTCTCTCTCCTTTCACTCCATCCCTCCTCAAAAGTGTTTTGCTTCTGACTACCCCCTCCCCCAATCTGCCCTCTCTTCTATATTCCCTTCCCCCTTTTCTTATCCCCTTCCCCTCCTACTTTCCTGTGGAGAAAGACAGAGTTCTATACCTAACTGAGCACGTATATTATTCCTCCTTTGAGCCAATTCTGATGAGACTAAGGACACTCACTCGCCGTCATCTCCTCCCTCTTCCCCTCCATTGTAAAAGCTTTTTCTTGCCTCTTTTATCTCACCACTTTGTTCTGCACCTCTCTAATAAATTTATATTATATATTAAAGTTTCCTTTATATGTATCTTATCCCAGCTCCTTAAGCATAACATTTGACTTATTTAAATTTTGCATTTTGCCAAGCCTAATGATATGTATACAATAGACTTTAAATAAATTTTCATTGAATGGAATTAATGTCTACAAAAAAAGATAGGGGATTTGTTCCTACTCCCCTACTAGGTGAAGGCTGACTTTTGGCTTCTCTCCTTGAATGAGGCCTTGGGCCTATAACCCTCAAAAGTTCCTCAGGATGTAGAAATTTCCGATGAATTCTCAAATACAGATGCCCAACAAGAGTGATTAGGAAGGTTATGGAGGCCACACTCTTCCTGGCTACGGTGGGAAGAAGAGGAATTGAATAACCTGAAGATTTCAAGGTAGGCAGAAACTCACTTTTTGAGGGATTGCTTGTGGTGGTGATGGAGTCAAAAGGAGAACCAGTCATGAAAAGACACAATCGTTGAATCCGAGATTTAGAAGGGGCATCATCGAGTTAGCCTGGAGAGGTAGAGGGTTAGAGTGAAATATTTAGAGGACTTGGATTCAAATCCTAGTTCTTCTAATTACTATCTGTGTAGTAGAAATGAATGAATAATGAATGATGAATGAATGCAAAAGCATTTATTAAGTCTTTAGTACTGTGCTAAGTGCTGGGTGTACAAAAACAAAAGAGTTCTTTCTTCAAAGAGCTTATATTTTAAGAAGGAAGGACAACTAATATAAGGAAGAGACTGTGGCTAGGGGAGGGTGTGAATGTCACTTATCCTCTCTTGGCCTGGGTTTCCTTATCTTTACAATGAAAGAGGTTAGACTAGATAACGTTCTAAAGTCCCTTCCAGCTCTTAATCTATGATCTTATGATCTAGCAAAAGCTTAACCTGATGCTGGACTCTCACCTACAAGTGGCCCCCCCACTTCACACACGAAAGGATCCAGTGATGAAAGACCCACATGCCCTTGTGCAGCAGCCCAGTCTACATTTGAACCATTGTGATTGATAGGAAAATCTTTGTATTGAGCCATAAAAATGATAAATCACTGTTTGGGGCTTATCTGAGTCAGTAAGTGACTCATTCAGAAATACACAGCTAGAAAGTGTCAGTGGTCATAGTGGAACTCGGGTCTTCTGGACTCCAAGGTCAACATTCTATCTGTTATGTCAGCCTGCTTTAGGTACAATTACTATCTGCATTCTACAGGTGATAAACTTGACCATTTAGCAAACATCTATTAAGAGCTTATTGTATGCAATCATTGTGCTAGATACCATAAGAAATAAAAAATTAAAAGAAGGCAATTGCAGCCTCCTAGTAGCTTACAATACGTTAAGGAGAAAAGATACATATTAAGGAGACTGCGATACAATATGTACTGAAGTTCTTTCACTTCAAATTTTAATCTTTTCCCACTAAACCATGTTGCTTTTCTGAGCTTTCATTCATAGCTCTTAGTTTTACTTTCTGGGGCCAAGCAAAATATGTTTAAACCTTTTTCCATAGGACAATCCTTAAAGTATTTCAAGAAAGAAACTATTTCTCCAGAGTTTTCTCTTATCCAGACTAAATATTCCTATTTCATTTAAACAATATGTGTCTAAGTTTAATTCTGCCACATTTATTTGATGTTTCTAATTTGTTTGATTTTTAAAAACTTTACAAACTTTATAGATGTTTTTTAGTAGAGCAGCAGATTACTTTCCATTTGTTAAAAAATGCTTTCCAATTTTTTGTTGTTTCTTTAAAAAAGTTTTTGTCTGCTTTCTTGGAAGAAGACTCAGGATGATGGCCGAATTTATAGACTGTCCACATGGATCCTACATTTATAAGAACAGAAGCGTGGCATAGTTTATAGCCTCCTCACAGTTCTGGTCATCCGTCTCTGGACAAATTCCAGCCTGTCAATGTCCTTCCTGAAATGTAATTTAAGGATAAGAACTAAGCATAATACTCCAGATGGGTCTGACCAAGCAGAATACATACAGACTTCCTGCTCTGGATGCCCTCCAATACTCTAACGGATCTGTGAGCTATTATGAGTACTCCTTGCAACTATGTAAACCCAAATGCCCATGCTTGCTCATCCTGAGAGACTCTAGTTCATCCTATAAGTATACTATAGGGAGTCTATCCAATATAGGGAATCCACCCAACAGGATTTCAGTGAACCATGTGGATTCTTACCATGTGCTCCACTTTGGTTAGACAATTGAAAGGCTCACTGAGCTCCCAGTTATCTCCACTGTCATGTCCGATACTTTCCTCTCCCACCATGATAGCCAGCCTAGGCTGCCTCTTCTCTCACAAGAAACTCCAAATTTCTATAGAAACAATTGGCTTGCTAGACAAGGTAGCTTTGAGAAAAGTTTAGCATATATTGAGTGCAGTTGTGTGACTGACTTGCTTCAGAACACAGAAATTTAACCCAGCTGAAAAATCTTCATTTTCCAGGATAATTCATGTTTCTTCTCTTTGGTACCATACGGAGTTGGGAGTTGGTACTTTCTTCCCTCCTCACTGCCTTATTTTACCTTGCAGGGAGCCAAGAAAGGAAGGGGGTGGTCATAACTAGATCCCATAAAGATAACTTGGGAAGGGAGATGGACAGAGGGGCTGCCCATAAACACTCTGAAAGTACCACCTGCCTTCCTGCCTTTATTTTCTTTCTTCAAAGGATTTGGATCACTAGAGGCCCCTTTTTGGCTCTGCTAATGTTTGGCCTGAATGGTAGTGAGTCATTGTCCTGGCTCAGGGTGCAGGCACACACACAAGGTTTCTTTAAGCAGTGCCAATGGAGGGAGGCATTTTTAAAATGTTTGGTAGGCAGGCAGAAAGACCACTAAAGAAGAAGCTGGTTTCCCTGTTAGAGCTTTGATGGCTACAATATCTCCAGAGCCCCCCTTACCTATACCCCTCGCCCCTCTCTGCTGATTAAGTTTACATTTTCTTGGACTTCTTCCACCAACTGGATTTGAATCCTACTGGACAAGTCATTTAATGTCTCGGAGCATCAGCTTTCTCACCTACTAAAGGATGTACAAAGAATAAATACATTCTACTGTATATTTCATAGGAGTGCCAGAAAGAAAGCATCTTAAACACCTTGAAGAGTTATAGAAATGCTCGTTGTTAGATTATCATTGGAAGTAGGCTCTCAGATTTCTTCTGTGAACAAAGTAATCACATTTGAGATTTTCTTTGGGGGTTCTGAAGCTAGATGAAAGAACAAGACATAATAAGTATACGTGTGTGTGTGTGTGTGTGTGTGTGTGTGTGTAAATACATATGTATATACTACACTGTTTTGGATATAAGTTTTGCTTTCCTTCTGCCAATCTGTCTTGTATAAACCCTGCATGGTTTATAATTGCTGCTATTTTTCAGCATATGCCTACATATATTTTCCCTTTCAAAATGATCTGGGGGAGAGGAGCGAGGAGGAAATCATATATTTGGAGCAATTATAGTATTTCTAAAATGCAGTCCCACTGCAAAAGGATTGCATCGCTGAAATATTTTCCCCTATTTCCTTTTGTTTTTCTGCACAGATGTGGGAGATGATATTCCATCTGTCCAGGAAAAAATTTAAAAGCCAGTTTTATCAGTATTCTCCAAGTGTCCAATAGAAATGCAAATTACCCTGGGACATCAACCAGCTTGTTTTTTTTTTTTAAACTGGCCAGAATGTTAACAGATCATTCTTCTGAGATCTTGTTTTATCTCCATTTCTTCCATCTTCTCCCTTTCCCAAAGTTTGAAGGGAGGTTACTTTAGAGGTTTAGAAATATCCTACATTTCCCTTCTATCAGAAAATTTTCACATGGGCTTTGCAAACTTGTTTTTTTTTTTAATATTTTGATAATGATATCGATATAATTGATTTCCTTTTTAGTCTTATGTATTTTATTTTATACATTTAAAAACATTATTCTGAAGAGTCTGTAGGCTTCACTAGACTGCCAAAAATTCTATTAAAAAAAGATTAATGGCTCCTGCCTCAGAGATTAGATCCATTTACTTGATTTATATTGTTCAGTAACATTTTCAAAGTTTTTTTTCTCATTCCGAACAGAAAATATAGTTTGGTTAGCCATACTCAGCCAAAGGCTTAGCATACGTGTCTTTGAATCTGCTTCAAGGGTGGCACAAAGCACACCTCAGCTGCCACCTCCCAAGTGAGACCTTTCGTTCTCCCGTTTGTTATTGCTTTCTCCCAACTTTGCATATCCTTTGTATTTTCTTGTCTGTGGACATGGATCACTCCAGTAAAAGGTAAGCTCCTTGAGGGTAGGGATGATATTGTTTTTCTTTTGTTTCCCTAGTGCCCAGAACAGTGCCATGCACACAGCAGACATTTAATTAATGTTTGTTGGCTTGAACCTGCCAGTCACTTCTCTTTTGCACAGGATTGAGCTGCTTAGGTAAAGGGAATAAAATTATGTACCAAACGAGATCCTGGCTACAAATTATAGGCCATGCTTAGAGGGATCTTGATGACTGTCTTAAGTTTCTTGATACTTCTGTACCAAATACTTTGGCTTCAGGTTTACCAATAACTTGAAATGGTATAAATTTTTGTTAAGCCAATGATAAGAGCATGAACTATCATTTTTATTGGCTTATAATTATTATTTTATATTTATATTATAATATTATATATTAGATGATCATATTAATGCATAATTAATATATTAATACACCATAATATATTTAACTATAATTAACTATACTTATATATTATAATTATTATTATACTATTATATCGTTATTATTTGATTACTGTGTTCATCGAAGGAATATGCTAGAAAGAACACTGAATTGGGAATCAGTTGACTTGGATTCTAGAACTGATTGTACCCCATAAATAGTGACCCTTGGGAAAATTACTTAATCTTTCTTGGTCTCAGTGCCCTCATCTGTTAAACTGAGAAGATCTAAGTGATCTCTAAGTTTTATTCATTCTTGATCAATGCAACAAATATTGAGTCCTCACTCTGTGTAAGACACTGAACTAGGTAGAGAGAAGATTAATATACTGTCATGGTATGAGTTTTCTGTCCTATTAGAATGTAAGCAGAGATTAACTTGCTTTTCTATTTCTAATCCCCAGTGCTTAGAATGTTTTGCACATAGTAAGTTCTTCATACATGCTTTTTCATTCACTTGTTCATTTATTCATCCATCCATTCATGGTTGTTAACATTTCAAGCAAGATAGCCAGGATGGTGAGGGTACTAAAGTTATGTTGTAGTGATAATTATCACAGGAAACAGAAGACTTACAGGGAGACAGGATAGCTATTTTTAAACATCTGAAGAATTGTCAAGTGGGAATAGAAGTTATAATCCAAAAGAAATCTCTCATCTCTCCCCTTTTTTCTAGTTATGGTGGCCCATGAACACGGCTACCAGCCTAGTTCATGCTCTCATCACACACCCTCTTACCTGGTTTATGACAATGGCTTCCTAACGGCTCTTCCCTCCTCAAGGCTCTCTTCTTTCCAGCCTGTCCTCTACACAGCTGCCAAAATGATATTCCTAAAGCAGAGGTCTGTTCATGTTACTCCCCTATGCAGTATAAACCAATGCCTTTATTACTTCTAGGATCAAATACCAACTACTCTGCTTGGCATTTAAATCCTTTTCCAATTTGACCCCAAAGTACCCTGCCAGACACTATTTCCCTTCTGGCTATGTAATTCCTGTGGTTCGACACATTTCAATAGCTTCTAAAATTCTCTCTAGCGTTAGTTATAAGCTCTGTTTAGTTTTTAAAGCCCTTCATAACTTGTCCTTAATCTATCTTTTCAACCTATGCGTTACTCCCCTTCCAGCATTCTAAATCCTTTCAGACCGGCAGCCTTCTTGCTTAAAGCTTGATCCTACAGTGGCCAGAGTGCTGGACCTGCAGTTTGGAAGACCTCATTTCAAATTCAGCCTTAGATACTTACTAGCTCTGTGACTCTGGTCAAGTCACTTAATCTCTATTTGTCTCAATTTCCTCAACTGTAAAATGGGGATAATAATAGCACCTACTTCCCAGGGTGGTTGTGAGGATCAAATAAGATATTTGTAAGGCCCTTTGTAAACCTTAAAGCATAATGTAAATGCTAGTGATTGTTACTACTCACACACGACATTCCCCCTACCATTTCTAGACATTTGCAATAGCTGCCCCCTAAGCCTAGAATATGCAACTACCTTCCCTCCATCTTTTAGAATCTATTGTTTCCTTCAAAACTCTGCTCAAGCGATACCTTCTGTGTTAAGCCTTTCCTATGCCATCAACTGCTAGTACCCTTGCCCTAAATATTTTACCTTATATTCGTCTTAAATATATTTTATATATGTTGTCTCCCTTGATGGAATGCAAGCTTCTTGGAGGTGGGGGTTGTTTTATTTTTGTCAGTTTCACTAGCGTCAAGTGATGCCTGACCCATACAAAACACTTAATGTATGCTTATTAGTTGATTGGTTCATGCATTCTGTGGTCTAGCCAGACTGGAATTCTTGCCCTTAGTCACTTACAACACTCCATCTCTCATCTTCATGCTTTTGTACCTGGTGTCCCCTGTGTTTGGCACTCATTCTCTCCTCATCTCTGTCTCTTAGAAGTCAAATTTCTTTCAAAGTGTAGCTCAGGTACAACCTTTGACATAAGCTTTTTTTCCTGATCTTCCACCCCACCCTGGTTACTAGTGCCTCCCCTAAAAAATTACCTTGTTTTTATTTTGTGTATACTTCTTTATGAAACAATAGAATGTCAGTTCCCTGATGTCAGATTCTGTTTCACTTTTGTCTTTGTCTCCAGGCCCTACCATAGTGCCTGACACATGGTAAATGTTTGCTGATTGGTTGGTTGATGGACGCTCCCTAGAGGAGAAAAAGATGGAAGTAGCAGAATGGACAGATTTCAGCCTGGAAAACTTTCGAACAGTTAGAGATATCCCAAAGAGGACTAAACTTCTTTGAGAGGGGTAAGTTTCCTTTTGGTAGAGGCTGAATGATTCCTTGTCAACAATGTCATAAATTTCTCTTCTATTATGAATTTAACTAGAAGTACATTCCAACTCAGATTCTGTAGTTCTAGGGGAGATAAGACACATACCTGAATAACTCTTTCTTAGACAAATGACCACTTCGAGTTCTAAAATTCCATCACTCAGTTCTTTGACTTGTATCTAGGCAACAGCAATTCAATTCAATAAACATTTATTAGGTGCCTACTATGCGCCAGTCAATGTGTTAAGTGCTAGGGATTCCAATAAGAAAAAGAAAGCTAGTCCCTTCCTCAAGGACCTTATCATCTAATGGAAGAAGCAACACAAAAGGAAACTGGAAAGGGGTGAGGAGAGGGAACACACCAGGAGGCATCTTGTTCCATAGGGTTGAAACCAAGCAGAGCTACAGATGGAGAGTGGAGTTAGCTAGAAGTCCAATTTCTGGCCACAATCTTTGGAAGTCGTAGAGATTGTGGCATGATACAACGAAAATCTTTTAAACCACTGTAGCTTAGAATAGGCTGCCTTGGAAGGTAGTAGGTTCCCTATCATTGAAATTTTTCAAGTTGAGGCTAGATGATTATTTTTCAGGGATACTGCAGAAGGGAGTCCTCAGAGTTCCTTCTTATTTTTGAGATTCTGTCATTTTCTGAGCTTAAAACCTGGATTTTTGTTTGAGAAAAATCCGGGTCAATCTCTCTAAATAGAATGGATCTGTCCAGTGGTCCATAGACTATTTCCTGAATATGAGAGGCAACATATGGTGGTGTGATGATCCATTCCACTGTGGGTCTTTGCAAAGATTTCCCCACGGACTAGCACACTATTTGAACTACCTCCTGGCCCTGTGCCCTGCAACTAGCCAGAGCTGAAGCAGCTACTGTGCCTCATTGGGGAGAAAGAAATTTCTTGTAAAATCCCAGATTCCCCAGGAACAATGTCCTCTTTTATTTTCCAGCTTTGGAATCAAGCCTGGCTGCCCAAGTCAACAAAGGGAGGAAAGAATCATTGAACCAGCCTAACACAGAAGAAAAACAAAACAAAACAAAAAAAACTGACCATGTCTGTCTTTGAAGTCTCCTCTATGTTCTTTGGAAAACTTGGGATTATTGGTGGAATTTTTCTCCCTTTCTCCTTTCCTTCTTACCCCCACTTTTTCTTCTTCCCCAGCAAATGAGAGGGATGAGTATAGAGGAAAGTTTCTTTTAAACACAGCAGAAGTCATTAATTAAGTATCCCATTCATTTTTCCAGACACTTGCTCATCAATCAGATTTCTTATTAGCATTCTGATGACCTGGCTGACCCTGAGTCCCTGTACTGTCTGCCTGATGAAATGGAGAATCAGACCACACACCAGAAAAAAAAGAGAGAAGGAGGGGGTGGGGATAGAAAAAGAGAGATCTGGAGCAGGCAAACCCAATTCCTAATTTTTTTTTTTGCCCAAGACTATAAGAAAAGGAGGAAGAAAAAGGGAGGAGGAGGGGGAGAAAGGGAATAAGGATGGGGAAAGAATAGGAGGAAGAAGAGAATGAGAGGAGAACCAGGGAGAGAAAGAAGAAGAGGAAGAGGAAAAGAAAATAAGTTTGTTTGTGGATGGTACATTCTCCTAAGCAGGTTGGTCCAGAGATCCCCAGAGCCAATAAAACTTCAGGAGGACATTGCCATTAATCCTATTTACATAGTGGAGCAGGCTTTATCCATGCCCATGATCTATAGCCACCCCTCCTCCCCCAAACTATGGGCTAGAACAGCAGCTAGGACACCTGCCAACAGTCTGAGCCAAGACAAGAGTTAGACACTCCCCCCTGCCCATGCCAGTGATTGGCCATGAATGAAGCAATTTGGACGAAATAGGAAATAGCCCCCAACCTTCCCATAGAAAGAGAAAAAAAGAGGTGGTATGTGTATGTGAGGGGAAAGGGGAATTTTTGTTGGGGTGATTGGGGGCAGAGGGAATTGAGATTAGGTTTTTGAGTCTTCAGTTTGTCACATGCCCTATTAACTCATTCAATTCTTCTGCTACCCCATATGAATTTCCAGCTACCAGGATGGTTCTCCAAGAAGCATATGATCAATATTATCAATCATTTTATATTTACAGAATCACAGATATTAAACTGAAAGGGAGCTTAGAGATAAACTGGTTCAGTCCCCTCATTTTTCAGGTGAGGGAACTAAGGCCCAAAGAGGTTAGGTGACTTGCCCAAAGGTACACAGCAGTGTGACAGTAAATGGCAAAAGAGAAGATTTGAACCCCAGTCATTTGATTCCAAATCCGGCTTACTTTTCACAGCCCCACATTACTTCATGCCACCTCTCTAGTCATATGTTATTCTGAAGGTGTTTATTTTCAAATCATACCCAGGAGGAAAGTGAGTGGGAAGTATGTTTCCATTTTACAGATAGAGAAACTGAAGCATAATGAGACTGTGGAAGGAAATATGACAGTGGAATGAGCACTAAAACTGGAGTTAGAGTACTTGGGTTCGAGTTCTAGTTTTGTCACTTATTAGTATTGTGACCTTGAATAAGTAGAGGAGGTTGTATGGCACAGTGGAACCACTGACTCTGGAGGCAAAGGGTCTAGGTTCAAATCTTATCTTATATGCGTACTATCTGTGTGAAGGAGGGAGTCTAAACCCTTGAGATTATGATTAAAAAACAACTTCATAACAAGAACTAAATATGGAACTAGATAACTCTAGTATCTCTTCCCCTTTAACCTCTTCCAAGAGAGATTTTGATTCCTACCAGGAAGCAAAGGAGGTGGTTAGGTTCAGAGGATGGCCACTCTGCTCTCTTCAGAGAGATAGAGTACCAGGTTGGAGCCATATTTATCTACTCCCTTAAATCTAGGAGATATAATTTTAGATTCAAGACGGCCTCCTGATCACCATCGCTTAATGAGGAAGGCATGCCCCAAGCTATTTACCAAAGACTTGATTTCTTCCAACCAAATACAAGTTCTGCAATGAACAGGCATAATGGATAGTGAATAAACCCATTCGTTCAAGTTACTATTAAAACAGGAATCAGATTAAGTATACACATATGAATACATGCCATTGAGTACACAAGGGGAATGAACTTTCCCACTGGGAGTGAGATTATCTCAGGCGAACCAAGAGAGAATCCCAGTTCTCACCCAAGGGGAAAATTGCTCAAAGTCTTGAGTTTAGTGAACTAAGGACAGGGACATGAGATGGAGTCATTGGCTCTTGTACAGTCGATTTCTTCTCTGAGTCTTTCTCTCTCTGAAGAAAGTGTGAAACTGTATGTCTTTTCTCTTGAAGCTGGAAGCTGGAAGACCAGGTTTTCTCTTCTCCCAGGCTCTCACCAACTCCACTTCTCACGTAGGTGTGGAACATTGAGTACAATCTCCACCAATCAGTAAAGTCTAATGCAAATGAACTTGGGGTTGCAGTTTACATCTGTAATATTGTTGTCATTTCATAAATTATTTTCCTAGTCCTGTTTGCTTTGCTCTACTTTAGTTCATAGAAGTCATCCTAGTTTCCTCGGAAATTGTTCGTCATTTTTTAATGGCTTCCGATGAACTCTTGGTACAGCCCCTAGGTGATCTAGAAGGGAAGAGGTGGATAAGGTAAGGGTAGGTGAATAATATTTCAATCCACAATAACACTCCATTAGGTTCCTATGTATTTGAAATTTTTAAAAATTCATTTTATTTTTAATTTATGGAATAAAACAATCATTTCTATAACATAGTATAATAAAAAGGTGATTACACACGAAACTGCAAATCTGTTATGTACAACTCGCTATTCCTTTTAAATATATAGTAAGGCTATCATGTAAATTTCTTTTTTCCCTTTTTTTCTTCCCTCCCCCCACCCTGGCCTAGAGATGGCTACCATTTGACACAAATAGGTGTGTGTGTGTAAAATTATTCTATACATCTATTTATCCGTTCTTCGTGTGCAGATAGCGTCTTCATACATCCTTTTTTGGTTGGTTTTCTTTTGGAGGGGGGAAGGTAGAGTAATTGGGGTTAAGGAACTTGTCCAAAGTCACACAGCTAGCAAGTGTGTTAAGTGTCTGAATCCGCATTTGAATTCAGGTCCTCCTGACTCTAGGGCAGATGCTCTACTCACCGTGCCACCTAACTGCCCCTTATGTCCTTTATTTTTAATTTGTGTATTTATAATAGTCAAAATGACTTAGTCATTCAAAGTTGTTCTTAAAACTATATTGCTGTTACTGCATACAACATTCTCCTGGCTCTGCTTACTTTGCTCTTCATCATTTCATATAAGTGTTTCCATGCCTTTCTAAGATCATGGAGCTCATCATTTTTTATAGCACAGTAGTATTCCATCATAACCATATTCCGAACTTGTTCAGCCATTCTCCAATTGATGGGCATCTCTGCAATTTCCGGTTCTTTGCCACCACAAAGAGAGCTGCTATAAACATCTCATTCACATTCAAAGTTATAATTACTGTTTGTGAATTTCCCTCCATCCTATTTTATTCACTATTTTCTTTCTCAGCCTTTTTATCCTATCCCTGCTTCCTTATCTTCTCCCCTCACTTTCCCACTCCCCACCCCACCCACCCCTCCAAGAATCCCCCCACACCCTCTCACCCCACCCTCCTCAATCCCAATCTACATATCCCTCTAAAAGTCCCTTTTCCACTCTCTCCCCGAGTTTCCTCACCTTTCTACAAGTTCAGAAGTTTTCTAAACCCTTCCAGATGTACTTGTTTCCTCTTCAACTCAGATGAGAATCAGGTTCCAATATCCCCAGCCCTCCATCTCCACCTGCTTCCTCTGTGTTTCATGCCCCACATGGCTCTCTTTTGCCTTTTCCTATCCAATTTTGTTTTTTAGAATCACCCCATCATACCCAACTTAGCCCCAACCATTCTTTCAAACTACCTTGGTAATGATGACAATTTTAAGAATACTGATAACATTTTTGTATATATAGTAAATAAACAGTTTGACCTTAATGAGTGCCTTATAATTGTCTTTAATGTTTTCCTCATATTTCTTCTGGATCTTTATATTGAATTTTCCATTGAGTTCTCATCTTTTTGTTATAAATACTTGAAAGTCAGTTCATCAAATATCCATTTTTTTCATTCAGTCTTATACTCAACTTTGTTGGATAAGTTATTTTCTGATGAAACTGCAGCTCTTTTGTTCTTTGAAATATAATGTTCTAAGACCCATGGTCTTTTAGAGTAGAAGCTGCTAGGTCTTCTGAAATCCTGATTGTATTTCTGCAGTATTTAAAAGCTTTTTTTTTTCTTGTTGCTTCCAATATTTTATCCTTAACCTGGGAGTTTTGACTATGGCTATGACATTCTTGTAAGTTTTCCTCCTGGAATCTCTTTCAAGTGGTGAATGGTTGATTTTTTTTTCTATTTCTACTTTACCCTCTTGTTCTAGAACTTCAGGGCAAATTTCCTTAATAATTTCTTGTAATATTGTATTCATATTCTTTTTTGATCATAACTTTCAGGTAGTTGGACAATTCTTATATTGTCTCTCCTTGATCTGTTCTCCAGATCACTTGTTTTTCAATGAGATGTTTCAGATTTTCTTCTAGTTTTATTATTTCTTGGTGTCTTATAATGTCATTTGATCCCTTTTGCCCAATTCTAGTTTTCAAGGAGTTACTTTCTTCCTTAAGATTTTGTATCTTTTTCTAATTGGTTGAACTTTTTCCCATAATTTTTTTGGATTGCTTTTTTTCCCCAATTTTTCCTCGATTTCTCTTATATGATTTTTGAAGTCCTTTTTAAATTCTTCCAAGAACTCCTTTTGGGCTTGTGACCATTTGATGTTACTCTTTGAGGTAGGAGTGGCTTTTTTTAACCTCATCTTCTTCCTCTGAATATGAACCCAGATCTTCTTTTACATTAAAGTAGCTATCTATCTCGAGGGGTACTCTGGGAAGATGACAGAACAGGTCAGAAATTTCCAGGCTCTCTAGATTTCCTCCACAAATAGACAGAAAACTGCAATGAAATGAACATAAAGAAGCAAAAATAAGAGGGGAGGGGCTAAAGCAGTTGTTCTCCTAAGATAACTTGAGAGGACCTCAGAAAAGACAGGACCTCTAGGGGCTGAGATTTGGCCTGAATGAAGCATAGACAGGTACCACCACTAAATCAGTAAACAGTAGGCCCTCAGGGTAGCTCCTGAGGGAGGAGAACTAGGCCTCAACAAATTTCACCTCCCAAACTTTGACCTCATAAACTATCATCCATTCTAAGGAACAGCAGAGGCTGAGAGGGGGCAAGAATGAAGGACACCCCTCCCCAGCTGTTTCCAGAAGCCAAGCCTGCAGGTGCTGACCAGAAGTGATCCCTGGCTGTGGCTGTGAGCAAGAGGAGGGAGCACGTGTCCAGTGAGTGCTGCGGGATGCAGGGACTGCATGCCTGGGGACCCTAACTGTGGCTTAGGAGAGGAGAGAAATCTCTGAGGTTGAGCACGCAGAAAGAATTCAGAATTAAAACTCGATGCTGCTGCTGCTGCTAACAACAACAATTATTATTATAAATATAATTATAACAAGCTGCTAAAATAAAATAAAATAACATGAATAAGCAAAGGAAAAAGATACTACATTTGTTTTACCTTACTTTAACTTGATCCTCTTTGCTTCTCAACAATGCTTTCATTTATTTCACTCAATCAATCCACAAGCACTTATTAAGTGCTGGTTATGTGCCAGGCGCTAGGGATAGAAAAATTTAAAAGAAACATTCCCTGCCCTCAAGGAACTTACGATGGGGAGAGACAGTATGCACAGGTTTAAATATACAAGAGAAAAAAAATGTATAAAGCAAATAAAAGGAAGCTTGGGGACATCTTTCTCCACGTAGGCTTTTTCAAACCTTATCCATTCTCTCTAAGTCTGAAGTCTCACCTCTTTCTCTAAATGCCTCCTCCACAAGCTACGCCTCATCTCAATTTTCTCTACTAAACAAAATGGTTTTCACACTGAGAAGACTAAATACAAAATGATTAGTAAGGAACTGATACCAGAGATAAAAGAGGTAATGATAGAAAAACACTGATTTGCCTTCAATGAATTCACTAGCAGACCCAGATGATCTATTTCCCAGTATAACTGTCTCCAAAGTAGGGGCTATTGTCCCCTCAGGGGGTATGGAATGATCCCAAAGGTTGTATGATCAACCAATAGGATATCCTCTCCTGATATCCATCACAACCACTCCTACTCTTATCCCTCAACACGCCCCCCTTCTCCCTCTTCCCCTGCCTTCCTCTGCTATTCAGGCTCTCATCTTTCCCCCATCCTTGGCTCTTCAGGGAAGAGTCTAACTGCTATTGCTACATCTATAGCAACAGTCATGCAGATGCCTTCAGGAAGATTCACTTCCTCCTAGCTTATCTACTTCCACCTCGTGCCAGAAGCCTCTCAGCAGGCAGGCTCTTTAAGAGCCCTGTCTCCTATCCCATTTTAAATTTTGATGGGACAGACACACAGGATGAGCTCTTGACTCATTTATTGATAAAACTGAATTTTTGTGAAATAAGTAATATGTCCGAATGGCAGAAGGGGGTCACTTTTTGACCAGGCTTATAGACCTGTATTTAGTTCTGATGTTACTTGATATCTGTCAGTGCAAAGGACAATGCAATTCCTCTAGGCTATATAATTTTAATGAAAACTTGTTAAATATTATTGAAAATATCTCTTGATGTGACATTATCATTAATATGTTTGCAGAGTAACAACTTTTCCCTAACATTGGTTTCTGCAATAAGACATACACATGTAATGATATGAGCATCTGTACCTATATCTGTTGCTTTATTAACTTGTATTATAAAATATCAGGATTTTAGTTTCTTAATTAATCAATAGAGGCAATTTTCCAAGAGCTCTCTTTTCTCTCATACTCTTTACCCCAAAACTCCTTGACATAACCCTCCATCCTTCTCTCTTCCTCACCTTAATCTTTACTGAGAAAATAGAGACCAAATGGAGACATGTATTCCTTCTTCTTAACCCTTTTTATTTTATTTAATATATTTAGTTTTCAGCATTGATTTTCACAAGAGGTTGAATTACAAATTTTCTCCCGATTTCTACCCTCTCCCCACTCCAAGATGGCATATATTCTGGTTGCCCTGTTCCCCAGTCTGCCCTCCCTTCTGTCACCTCACTCCCCTCCCATCCCCTTTTCCCTTCCTTTCTTGTAGGACAAGATAAATTTCTATGCCCCATTGACTGTGTATCTTATTTTCTAGTTGCACGCAAAAACTTTTTTGTTTGTTTTTGAACATCTGTTTTCAAAACTTTGACTTCCAAATTCTCTCCCCTCTTCCCTTCCCACCCACCCTTCCTAAGAAATCAAGCAATTCAACATGGGCCACATGCGTATCGTTATGTATAACCCTTCCACAATACTCATGTTGTGAAAGACTAACTATATATTGCTCCTTCCTAACCTATCCCCCCCTTATTGAATTTTCTCCCTTGACTCTGTCCCTTTTTGAAAATGTTTGTTTTTGGTTACCTCCACCCCCATCTGCCCTCCCTTCCATCATCCCCCCCCCCTTTTTAAACTTTTTCCTCCTTTCCTGTGGGGTAAGATACCCAATTGAGTGTGTATGGTATTCCCTCCTCAGGTCAAATATGATGAGAGCAAGATTCGCTGATTCCCCCTCACCTGCTTTCTCTTCTCTTCCTACAGAACTGCTTTTTCTTGCCACTTTTTGCCAGATAATTTACCCCATTCTATCTCTCCCTATCTCCTTCTCTCAATATCTTCCTCTCTCAACCCTTAATTTGATTTTATTTCTTTTAGATATCTTCCCTTCGTCTTCAAGTCACCCTGTGCCCCCCCCCTCTCTATATATACACACACACATATATATACACATACATACATACTCACATATATATATATACATAAACATATATATATATATATGCATATTCCCTTCAGCTACCCTAATACTGAGGTCTCATGAATCATACACATCATCTTTCCATGTTGGAATGTAAAGTGTTCAACTTTAGTAAGTCCCTTACAATTTCTTTTTCTTGTTCTTTGCTTGATTACTGTTTCATGCTTCTCTTGATTCTTGTGTTTGAAAGTCAAATTTTCTATCCAGCTCTGGTCTTTTCACTGAGAAAGCTTGAAAGTCCTCTGTTTTATTGAAAGTCCCTATTTTGCCTTGGAGCATGATACTCAGTTTTGCTGGGTAGGTGATTCTTGGTTTTAATCCTAGCTCCATTGACCTCCAGAATATCATATTCCAAGCCCTTCAATCTCTTAATGTAGAAGCTGCTAGATCTTGGGTTATTCTGATTGTGTTTCCACAATACTCAAAATTGTTTCTTTCTGGCTGCTTGC
>CM053622.1:723203527-723259670 GCA_028646595.1 Phalanger gymnotis | reverse complement strand
AGTCAGCTTACTTGACCCTTGAGTTTTTCAGCGGGGTATGACTGCTTGTAGACTAAAGAGTTCTATGTTCCGTGCTTGGGCGGATGCACTGCCACACCAGCACTCCTCCTTCCCCAAGAACCCCCAACCTGGACTGGACTTAGATCTTCAGCAGGCTCTGCACTCCTGCTCTGATCAGCCACTTAATGCCTCCCACCAGGTGGGCCTGGGGCCAGAAGCAACTGCAGCTGTAGTTCTGTAGCTGCCCCACCTCCGCTACCCCAGGGGTGGTGGCCAAACTGCAAACTCCTTGTCCCCAGCAGCTTTTCCCACTAACCTTCTCTGTTGTCTTTGGTGTTTGTGGGTTGAGAAGTCTGATAACTGCCACAGCTCACTGATTCAGGGCGCTAGGGCATGCTCAGCCCGGCTCCTGGTCTGGTTGGTCTGCGCCACCCAAGCTGGGCTCTGCTCCGCACCCCTCTGCTCCCAGCTCCATGCAGGATAGACCTTATCCAGAGACCATCCAGGCTGTCCTGGGCTGGAGCCCTACTTCCCTCTGCTATTTTGTGGGTTCTGCAGCTCTAGAATTGGTTCGGAGCCATTTTTTATAGGTTTTTGGAGGGACTTGGCGGGGTGCTCACACTAGTCCCTGCTTTCCAGCTGCCATCTTGGCTCCACTCCCCTGTATTCCTTCTTCACTCTTCATCTCAAAATCCCTGGACTTCATCCCCACTCTTTCTCCCTTTATTTATCATTAAATACATGTATATGTATGTATATCTACACACATATATCCATACCTATAGCATATATCTTTCTATATCCACATAAATCTACATATCTCTCTATCTACCTGCCTACATACTTAATTTTATATAGAGAAAATGGCAGAGTGTATATTTTGAAACTCCATCAGTGACAATTCACTTAGTGTAATGGAAAAGATATTGGACTTGGAGTCACAAGAGACCTTAGTTCAAATCTCACCTCTAACACTAGCTGGCTGACTATGGGAAAATCAGTTGTTCTTTCTGAGCCTTAGTTTCCTCATCTGTAAAATGGGGGTTATGATATTTGTAGTATTTACATCATAAGGTCGTTATAAGGAACAAATGAGATAACATATGCAATGGTTTCCAAAAGTAAAGATCTAAAGAAAGGGCTTCAGATATATGAACAATTCTCCTTCCTACTGCATTATTTGCAAATGGAACAATATGCTTCGCATATTATTTGACAAGCATTATTTTTACCATATTAGTATCTGTTTATGTATTTTTTGGAGGCAGTTGGGATCAAGTGACTTGCCCAGGGTCACACAGCTAGTAAGTATTTGAGGTCGGATTTGAACTCAGGTCCTCCTGACTCCGGGGCCGGTGCACTACTCACTATGCTACCTGGTTGCCCCTTATCTGGTTATGTAAAAGAAATTGAAAAACCTCAATACCTGGAGGTAGCATATTTTTCTGATTAAATGAGAGACTTTTTTCTTAATTCCGTTAACAACTTTCTGTTATTCAGGCAATCCTTTTGTTATCATAGATATCAGTTTTGAAAATGTTTATTTCTATTTATTAAAAGCATCTTATTTTCTATAGAAAAAAATTTCATCTTGCTAAAGAATTCTACTTGTGCACCTTCAAGATGTCATAATTGATCAGGTTTCGTTATATGCAGCTACTGTATCCAGACAAAACAAATACAGTTTTTTTTTTTACAAATACAGAGGTTATTTCATCTCCATGAGTAATAATACTTGTGAATCCCTGTTACAGATAGAGTTGATGGTATTTTCTGTATTTGTGTTTGTGTGCGTTTTAACTTTGTACTTCCATATTTCTGCTATTGAAATTGTCTCCTTTCTTTGCTTATACTAGTTTTATCTGCTCCAGTGGATTTTCTCTTCAAACCACCTATATATTATCCATCACAAAAAGGATATTATTTTACTCAAAAGTCAGAGATAATAAGAAATTTAAGACACAACTTTTTAAAACTTGAAACAATAATCTATAATTTTTCCAAATTATTTTCCCCTCAATGAATCAGTTTCTTATACCATACACATCAAAATGAATGACATTGAGAAATATAATAGACATTATAGTACTTTTAACTTCCACAAACACTGTTTAACTTTGAGTTTATATGTTTCCTGCTCAAATTCAGCATGTAACACAATACTGTTGGATACTGTTGGTGTCATAAGCCTACACTGACTAATGGTGATGATGACAGATTATGCCTCCCCTGAGATCCCACACCTGACAACTCATATTTAATCTCATTTATGCATATTATGTTAACTAACCACTGTGATTCATTCTCTATCAGCTAGAGCAAATTCACCATATTGTCTTACTTTTGTCGACTCTGATATGAATGTTGTTTTTGCTGGAAAAAAGTGGTTGAATTTTTGTGGGAATTATATTTTAAATATTCAATAACTTTAGTCATATTCGTTTGTTCCTTCACCTCTTGAGGATTTCGTCCCATCCTTCACATCACATAGTTTGGGAAACTGATATAGAGAAATCACTTTGCAGACTTTAAAGTACTTTACAGATCTCATCATCATCTGTCTTGCTGGCATGCCTACATTTTAGACTTCAAGAATTCTGACAAACAAGGTGTTATAGCTGCACTGAGTGAAGTCAGCATTTCAAAGAACTGCTTATAACTCACTTGCAGAAAGATAAAAAGGAAATATTTATTTCAGTTTCCATGTTTTCAATTTTCCCATTTTTTTTCAGAGCCACATGAATAACCTTCTACAAATGAATAATTCATCTTCAGGCAAGAGAGGACAATAAATCCTCCACTCTTAGAAATCATGGGGGAATTAATTGTTTTGAATGGCCGAGTGAGGATCAAATGAGATAATGAATTTAAAACATGCTACAATCATAAAGTATTATTAAATACAAACTATTACTATCTTTTTGTGTGTTTGTGACTGGAATTTCTCCAGTCAGACTGCAATCTTCTTGAAGGCAGTCCTTCAAGATTCTGCTAACACTTCCACTAAGACTTCCCTGATTTCTCTAGTCAGGCATGTTGTTCTTTTCTTTTCTTTCCTTAGAACTCTCAAAGAAAAATTTTGGAGGTTATCTGTCTTGTGAACTTGTTTTCCATTTTTTATCATAGTTATTTGTGTACCTTTGAATCTTCCTTCCTTGACTGCAAACTCCTAGAAAGTGGATAGATTCCTGGCCCTGAAGTCAGGAAAACACAAGTTCGAACCTGACTCAGGCACTTACTAGCTGCGTGTCCCTAGGCAAGTCACTTAATCCTGTTTGCCTCAGTTTCCTCACCAGTAAAACAAGCTGGCAAAGGAAACCACCCTAATATCTTTGCCAGGAAAACTCCACGTGGGGTCATGAAGACTTGAACGTGACTGAAACAACTGAACAGCAGAAGACAAAGGTGTTTTGTTTTCACAGAATCACAGGTGCTCATATTTGAAAAGGTTGTACCTAGCACAACTCATACCTGAAAAAGAATCCAATCCCCTCCACGCCACAAAGGGTCATATAGTTTTTGCTTGAAGATCTGTAATTAGGGGACCCCACGACCTTCCAAATTAGCTTACTGTACTTATGGATGGCTTTAGTTGTTAGGAAGATTTTCCTTGCATCCTGCTTAAATTTGCCTCTTTGTAACTTTCTCTCATTGCTAGTTATTTATTTTGGGATCTCCCGCATTGCCTGTTGTAGTGTATTGTCTACATTTGGTGCCTAATAAATGTGTGTCACTGAAGGTTACTGAAATATCTGTTTCTCACACAGTATCTTTCTTGAACATAGGAAATAATTCATTAATATATATATGTGGGTCTATCTTAAATGACTTACTATTTCTGTACTGATTCTCATGTCACTAAAAAATGTTCCATCCAGGTAGCAGGATTCATTAGTACCTCAATAATAGTAGCTAGTATTTATATATCTCTTTAAAGTTTGCAAAACCCTTAGCATACGTTTTCTTATTTGATCTTTACAAAAGCCCTGTGAGGTAGGTGTTATTATTATCCTTATTTTATAAATGAAGAAGCTGGGGCTGAGAAAGGTTGCGTGACTTGTCTAGGGTTACATAGCTAGTAAGTGTCGGAGGCTGGATTTGAATTCAGGTCTTCCTGACTCCAGGTCCATTACTCTAACCTGTACCTTATGTCTCTGGTAAACCGAAGGCTTAGGTAAGTGATCGCGTAGAGACAAAGGTAAGTATTCCTCCTTGTAGAATACAGGGTTCTATCAGCATACAAAGAAATTCGAGGAAATGTAGGTCAATAGTTTGGGGCCAGCCCTTATCAAAGTCAATCTTCAGGAAATGTTTAAGGCAATATATAAAAAAATAGTGAAAGTTCCACTGGTGTTGGTGATCATTTAAGGTTAGCCATTTAAAAAATGTTTTATTGAAACTTTTTTTTTGTAACATTGTAATTTTCCCAAACTATGCCTTCGATAGAATGCTCTCTGGAGAAACAGGTGCAACAAAGAAAAATGGTTATGGTGAGCCATATTCTTGTGGCATATAAGTCAGAAGGATCTGGGGTCAGAAGATCCCTGGGTTTAAATCCCAGCTGTGTTATTTACTATTGTGTGAATTTGGGCAAGTCATCTTCCCTTTCCGGGCTTCAGTTACCTTATCTACAAAATGAGATAATTGGAGTAGATCATCTATAAGCTCTCTTTTAGCTCAAAGTCCTTTGATTTTATAAGATGAAAGTTGGTGGATGATTTATGTACGCTAGCATATTGGGAGAAGGAACCATTTCAATTTCAACTCAACTTGACAGACTTCTTTTAGGAGCCAATGTGCAAAGTAAAACTACGACAATTTCAAAGGATCAGATTTCATTCTTATTTTCCTCCATAGAACCACAGAATACTAAAGATGTAAGGGATATTAATACTCATCTAATACAACTTCCTTATTTTAAAAAGGAGGCAATTGAAGTCCAGAGAGGGGAAATTATTTGTCTAGGGTCACATAGAAATTAAATAGCAGAAAAGGAACTAGAAACCAGGACTTCTGACTCCTAGTCTATTATTTATTTGACCCATTTTCATAGTTTGCGTCTCTGTATTTGTCAAAAAAACATCTCACCCGGTCTTGGATGTCACTACTATTCTCATTGGAAGATATTCAGATTTCCCAGCTCTATTAGGTGTCAGGTTTCTCTCTTCATTACTTTCTTTGTTTTTCAACTGGTTAGGGGAAGGTGACAAGGATCTAAACTTGGAGTCAGAAAACACAGGTTTGAATCCCAGCTGAGCAACCTACTAGCATGATCCATGGCTCAGGGGAGGCCCTTTCCTAAGTTCATCCTCATTCATCCTGGGTGTGACTTGACCCCAAAGAGAGGGCATCAGAATTTTCTCAGTCTCTCTGACTTGTGATAGAGCAGAACTTGGAACTCCAGGGAATTCTCTGGATCCCCATTTGTGTAACTCATGTTCAGGGTCTCTGCAAGAAGGATTAAGCAGGTTTTATCCTTAAAAACTTAGTATTCCAAATAGATATCAGGTATAGGACAGATATTTAATACCTTAAACACAAAAGAAATGCTTAAAACAGAAGACTCAGAAATGTACATTGACATTAATACCTAAAATATAAAACAATAATGCATTATAAGGTAAAGGCACTTTCTGGGAGTGTGAATAAATATTTCAGTTTTGCCTCTACTCTGTACTCTCCAAATGTCTCAGAAGGTCCAGATCTTCTAGCTAGCCAGGCATCATTCTTTAGTCCTTTTGGGTCTAATAATCAATACAGTTAAAGGAATTACCTCTTTTTGGGGAGCTGGCACCAGTTCAGGAAGCTGGGGTCTCTTGAACTTACTGGCTTACCACCATGGATGGAAACAGCCATCTCTCAAGGATTGGTGGTTCCTGATTGTAGACTTGTGTTCCAGGAAGAGCATGAAGTCAGAAGGGGACATCGGGGTGACCTAGACAAACACATTAACCTCTCTGGGCCTCAGTTTCCTCATTTGTAAGTTGAAGGGGTTGGACTAGAAGGCCTCTGAGTTTCCTTCCAAGTCTAGATGTATAAAACTATTATCTTATGGTAATTGCTGTATGGAGGATGGGGAGCAGGGGAGAGAAATCTCTTCTCCTTTTCACTGGAAGTCTCATGACTGGGAGAGCTGGTAGAGTCGCAAAGCCATGTGCTCCAAATAAAGCGATACCTCCCTACAGCTTTCCATATACCCCACTGAAGACAGTTGGCAGAGTGGAGGGGGGAGAGGGTTGAGGGAGATGAGAGATTCTTCAACGGCCAATCATTTTTGATGAAATCCAAGTCATGGAGCCCAATCAGGAATTGTTAGATCATATACATCCTTTAGCAAGGGTCCAGAGCACATATTCTCCCAGAAAGGTGCCAGAGTGTATACCTAGATCTATGGGAAGTACCCCTGTTCACTTTTGTTACATTACTTTTGTGACTTTAGGCAAATCGCTTAAGCCTCAGTTTCCTCATTTGAAAAATGAGTGTAATGCTGAGTTGAGAATTACTACACTTGGGTCAAATTCAGTTGGTGGCACCGGTGCATGGTTGACATGGAGGACAATCCAATTTTGGGCATAGTCTTACAGCAGCCCATTCTTTCCTCTCCACTCCCCATTCCCCCAGAAGAGCCCGGCTCTTGCCCCTAAGAAGGTTGTTGGAGTTATGTGCCACAGTTATAGGACCTTGGGGTTGGTGGCCCAGGAGTGGACATGCTCTGTGGCAGTATGGCCCTCCCTGTGTGAGACTGCGAGGCAAGGCCTTGAGATAGTGGTCAACATGGGGAGTAAGTATGTCTCTCTGATGTTGTTGACTTGGGTTGAAGTCCTATTTGCTCCATGAAATATGCATTTAAGACAATGATATCTGCATGACTTGACTCATAAAGACATTGTGAGGATTGAATAAGACAAATTTATAAAGGATGCTGTAACCATAAAATTAAGTGTAAACTCTTATTTTTACAATTCATTTGTTGAATAATGAAAACTAATTAAGCACTTAACTGTGCACAGAGTAATGTGGTCTGTATGAGTGGAGATTATAATAATAATGATGATGATAAAAATAGCTTTTATGTAGAACTTTACAAATATCTCATTCTTATGGCAAACCTGGGAGGTAGGTGCTATTATTATCCACATTTCATAGATGAGAAAACTGAGTTTATTTGATAGAGTTTATGTGACTTGTCCAAGGCCTCCTACCTAGTAAGTGACCGAGGCTGGATTTGAACTCCATTTTTCCAGTACTCTATACTGTACCCCCTAGCTACCTCAGAGATTAAACACAAAGACTATATTTAACTAGCATCCGATACTGTGGCTGCTATCTGGGTCCTGTTCAAAGGGAAGGCTGAGGAGCTAGATTTATCCTAGGTGGATTTACCAGGGTGAATTCTCTGGTGGTTTGTACATGGAGAAAGAGAGAGAGAGAGAGAGAGAGAGAGAGAGAGAGAGAGAGAGAGACAGACAGACAGACAGAGAGAGACAGAAAGAGAGAGAGAGAGAGAAAGTGACGAAGAGACACAGAGGCACAGAGACAGAGACAGAGAAACAGAGACAGACACAGAGAGACAGAGACAGCAGATAGACAGAGACAGAGAGACATAGACATAGACAGATACAGAGACATAGAGAGAAAGAGAGACAGAGAGAAACAGAGAATGCACTCTCTGTTCTTAGAGTCAGCTATTTTCTGTCCTCTTTTCTGAGATCTAGTAACTGGACTTGTTAGCAATGTATATATTGATTTGTGGGTTTATCTAATCAGAAATTAGCTTTTAAGTGCCCCCTCCAACCTACAGTTAGGAAGAGAACTAGGAGGCAGGAGAGGAGTGGTTAGAGAAGCAGGAAAGCGATGTCGCCAAAGAAAAGGGAGGAAAGAGTATTCAGTAAAAGGGGGACAATCAACAGTTCAGGAGGAGAACTGGGGGAAGACTGTTGGATTGGGTGAGGAGGTGCTTACTGGGAAACTTTTGACAGAGCAGCCTTGGGAGAGCAGAGGAGGTAGAAGTTTCATATGATTTATTTCTCCGGCTAGATATCCACTGCACTATACCGATTTTCTTTAGTAATCCAAGGGCCCCTTGAAACCCCTCTTGGTGTTCAATAATTCATAGTTATCTTTGTGCTTCTCTCAACATTTCTATTCATTCCCAAGTGGACTCTGAATGTCGACCAGGGAAAATGTCAGCTATTTCTCTCATGATGTCATTTTGGCGGTCATTGCAGATGGGAAGCAGCTGCCCAGTGTCGTGTTGGTGGTGGACGTGAATGTGAGGCACAGGTTATAAATGGAGGCTGCTTCCTTCTATGCCTAGCCTGGAAATGATGCTCTCATTGGATTTGCTACTCTTGTTTCTTTTCACATAGGACTGGAAATTGCTGGAAGAGTCTCGTGCCCTTTCCCCTCCCTGGTGGGAAAGGTGGGAGGGAACTGCCAGAATTGAGGGCCCATTGGAAATGGTGATTAGATGCCTGCTTTCAAAGCCTGCATAAATTAAATTCCCCATATATGCAAAAAATGTAAACAGAGGAGTTGGTCCAGCAGTATCTCTTATCTTCCTGCTGCCTGTTTACATTGGCTGGGAGATAATCACCATGGCTAACAGTGATCAGAGGCAGCCAATTTTTCATCTCAGACCATTCTCACCATCAATTGTTTTGTCAAATTAAAAACCCTATGAGAATATCAAATTGTCCTAGGTTCTGTCAGTTGGAGGGTATTTCTTTGTTAGCCACAGCCCCCTTGTTGCCTTCAACCCCAACACTCCCTCTCCCCTAATCTTTTCAGCCATTCCCCCCATGCCTTACAGAGCTTCACAGATGAGTTCAGGGAGCTGTTTGTTTAAGGCAGTGTTGGTAACTGGTGGTGGAAAGGCCAGTTGGTAAATTCTGCTTCATTTAGGTCTTGGGAAGGCTACTCATGGCAACTCAGACATTATTTCCTGAAGAATACCCAGTGTAAGTTCAGCACCATACTTCCCTGTGCCATTGAGAGTCAGATTCAATCAATCAATCAGTTCAGTAGAGTATTTCCTAGATGACTGCTTTGTACAGAGGACTGTGGTAGGTAGGTAATATGTATAGATCACTGGGGGAGCAATAAAGTTTAGATAAGCTATAGTCGGTGTGTTGGCAAATGTCTATAATCCTGGTTGCTGAAGGAGGTGAAACTGTATCAAATGAATTCAGCAATTGTGAGTTGCAGTAGGGCTAAAGCCAACTGGGTGTCCACCTTAAGTCTGGCACAAATGTGGTGAGCCCCCAGGAGCAGAGAGCTACTAGACTGCCTAAGGAAGGGCAAACCAGCTCAGCTTGAAAAAGTAGAGCGAATGAAAGGTTCTCTGCTGGTTATTATTGGGATTGGGCCTGTGAAGGGCCACTGTACTTCTGACCTGGGCAAGATAGGGAGACCCAATCTCAAAAAACCAACAAAAACTAAAATATAGTACCTGCTCTTATATCAATTACATTCAGGTAAGGCACCAATATAAATACGTAGAAGACAAAATATTTCATGATAGATTCATTATAGAGGAAGAGAAAAATGCTCTGTGAATCCTGAGGGGGAAGATTCTTGTTGTTGTGAGTTCTTTATAAAAGAATTAGGCATTTGAATTAGGGTTTAAAGTAAGCATTCTTAGCCTTTTTTGGATCACGGGCCCCTTTGCCAGTCTGGTGACACCTATGGGCCACTTCTCAGAACAATGCAAATGCATGCAGTAAAATATATAGGATTGCAAAAAAAAAAAAATCAGTTCCATTGAAATAGTTATCAAAATATACTTTTTAAAAAGTTCACACACCCTACGTTTCAAGAATAGGTAAGAATTTAACAGCTGAAGAGGAGGAGGCAAGGCATTCCCAAAATAGGTGGCATTGAGATTAGAAAAGATGAAGCAGAGTATTTTGGGAAAGGCAGAAAGTATCCATTTCACTTGGAGTATATAGCATAGAATCTTTGGAAGGTAGCAATGTAAAATAAGGTGGGAAATGAAGGGTGGTGCCAGTTTGTGGAGGGCTGTATAATGAGAATTGTTTTCCCTCTCCATGCTTAATAGAGATAGTATCTTTAGGAAATCTGCAACTTGCCTATCCTAGTTGTGATGGGTAGCAGCCTAGGGCGATCTGAATAATTCTACCTATCTGGCCCCAGGAAGATTCTAGGGTAGTGAGAGAGAGATGGGAAGAAATGTGAATTCTTCGTCAAGTACTTACACTAGTTAGGGGAGAGAGAAACATACTCTGAGACAGGCGTCACACAGACAGAGGACACCAGGCTTGGAAGACACCATATTTGAATGTAGTAAAGATGACTTGTTGTTGGTTGTTGTGTTTGTCCTTCATTTTTGAAGAGGACTATGACATCAGGGAGATGATGACATGACTTGCAGTTGACTTTGATTTGAGTGAGGGAGAGCTGTGCAAGGTCACCAACCTCACTTTTTCCTCCAGAGCCATCTGGCCCAGATTCATGAGGACAACTGGAAATGGCCCAGGATGCAATGGTAAAGATAACTGAGAGCTACTTGGAGATGAAAGGGGTCCTGATCCTTAGGTAAATTTTTTAAAACCAGAGGTTTGAATTCTAGCTCTGCTATATACTATTCCCACCTGTGTGATCTTGGACACTCACTTAATCTCTCTGGGTCCATGTTTACTCATCTCTAAAGAGGAGGGAGTTGAGACCTCTGAGGTCCATTCCAGGTTTAAATTTATGTTTCTCAATTGAGGGAGACCAAGGCAAGAGGGAGAAATAAAAAAAAAATCTGGTATTTTTAGAATGGTGACAAAAGGAGAGGTGTGTTTCTTGCC
This sequence comes from Phalanger gymnotis, assembly GCA_028646595.1. Classification (NCBI taxonomy): domain Eukaryota; kingdom Metazoa; phylum Chordata; class Mammalia; order Diprotodontia; family Phalangeridae; genus Phalanger; species Phalanger gymnotis. The sequence goes on along the minus strand of CM053622.1, from coordinate 723,248,856 downwards.
AAGACAAGGAAGCTTTTTCATATTTCTTTCTGCAGGACTGGGTAGCTCCCATGACAGAGAAATGTTTTTTTTTTTTTTTTGTTATTTTTTTTTTCCAAAAAGAGCCACATTTGAGAGGCCACACTGAATAGAGCAGTCAGTAAAGCAGGGTAGAATAATGTTGATGTAACTTGCTCCATCTTTGAAAAACTACAGGAGGACCCCCTATGAGAGCTTGACACATATTAAAAACAATAAATTCTTTTCGTTTATTCATGCATTCATGGCTTGATGTCACCTGATGGGAACTGTGCAGAATGACAACAGGAGCCAATCTTAGAAACCAAAAAGAAGATGTGTGTTGAGAATTTGACCTTCTACATTATTAGGAGTAATTGTTACACAGTTCTCTGGGAAGAGATTATTTATTAAGATATATTTATTTTCCATGAGCTATGTGGTGGGTTCTGTTTTTTCCAACTGTCAATAAAACTTATATTCTTTGAGCTTTGGGAAATGTGTGCTTCTGAGGGGGTGTTGGTGACAAAACATCAGGTAGTGTCATATTGTAAGTTTCCTAGATTTTCTGAATGGAAACCATAAGCTAGAGTTTCCCCAAAAGTATACCTGGACCTTTTGTGTTATGTGAGAGCACTAGGCCTGAAGTTAAGAAGACTTGAACTCAAATCTGGGTTTGACCCTGGGTAAGACATTTCACCTCTGTCTGTCTCAGCTCCCTTAACTGTAAAGCAGGGATAATAATAGTGCCTATATCCTGAAGTTGTTGTAAGGATCAAATAAGATAATATTTGTAAAACATTTTGCAAACCCTTAATTGCTATATAAATACTAGCAATTGTGATGATGATGTGAGAGCCTTAGATACAAAAGTTATATAGACAGAGAGCTTCAAACTTTATGTGATGGAACACATTATTTCCTGTTGCTTAACTTCCCATCTACCCCCTCCGCCTCCCCCACTTTCCCCTTTTAGGACATGAGTCCCTGTTATTAGTTGCCATGGCCATTCCCTTGTTATCATTCACTCACACTATTGACCTACCTGCTGCTACATATAATATAAAAGTTGGAAGGGAGGACATTTGTCCCACTTTTATCATTATCTCTCTAATTGTTTGGTCCATAGTAAGAACTTAACCTCTATATCTCAGAGCTTCATTTTGACGCCAGGTATTAAAGGAAACAATCAATTTACATCTCACATTCGTTCTTAGAATGGATGAAAAGAATTTCCTGAAGTTGCAGCCAATAGAGTGTGATTGGGTTCCACTGGGAACCTGCTTTACTTTGGATGGCAGCAGCTGGGTCATGAGCTGAGGGGATCCACAGTAAAGGAATGCTGACAACAAAAATGTTGTCAAAACACATTGAGACTCTGTGCTACAAGCGGGAATTCTGGTGCATTGGCAGAGGAGGACGGGAGAGACCACAAAGCCAAGGGATCAGGGCGGAGTTAAGACAGGGAGGGACTTATCTGTGAGAGAGAGCCATAATTTGGATCCTGTCTTCTTTTTCTCTGAATTTCACCCACTGCCTAGAATGTGGTAGACACCTAATAATTGTTTGTCGAATCTAACTGAATTAGAGTTTTTATTTCCCTATAAACTCATAGAGAGAGACAGTAATCTGACTGCCTGGGTACAGTCACTATAATTGGGCCTTCCTCTTACTAAAAGAGAGAATCAATCAACAACACATAAAGTACCTATCATGTGCAAGATATTTTGTGCTTATTATTCAGTGGTTTTTCAGTTATGTCTGATTCTTTGTTACCCTTTTGGGGTTTTCTTGGCAAAGACACTGGAGAGGTTTGCCATTTCTTTCCCCAGTTCATTTCACAGATAAGGAAACTGAGGCAAACAGGGTTAAGTGACTTGCCCAGGGACACACAGCTAGCAAGTATCTGTGGCCATATTTGAACTCGTGTCTTCCTAACTCCAGGCCCGGTACTCTGCTCCATTGTGTTCTTTACAGGTGTTCAATAAATGAATGTTTTGAAGATTATCTTGTAGTCAGAAACAAATTAAAGAATCACAGAATTCCATAGTTGGAAAGGAACTCAGCCATCTAGGCCAAAAGAGAGTTGACATTCCAGGCCTGTGGTTCTGTGTCTGCGTACTCACTGCCCCCTATGCCTGGAATGCACTCCCTCCTAACTGCTCCCAGTCCACATCTCTCACATCTCTGGTTTCCTTCAACCCTCAGCTCAGGAACCACCTTCTACATGAAACCCTTCCTGATTCTTGGAGCTGCTCGTGCCCTCCTCAAAACTACCTTAAATTCATTTTGCATATGGTGTATATATACCTATATTTGTACACGTCCTTCCTGTTAGAATGTAAACTGAGGTAGAAGAGAGACTATACTCTCCAGGTTCTGAAATTTACTTTAGGGCAGTAAAAATTATTTATAGGTTCATAGGCAGACACAACAAAGAACGGCATTGCTAGAATCTTCTAAGGGAAGAATGATAGTTGTGGTGATGGTGGCAGGAGGACCTGAAAGTGGCAGCATCCTGGGAAAAAAGAATATACCAGCTCCTCCCCTTGGCCCTATGGAGATAAATTACCAAGAGATGGAGCGAGGGGCATATTGCATATTTTCAGGGCAGAGATTTTAATTTTTGACTTTACTTCCCAGTGCTTAGCACAGTGCCTGGCACATAGTTGCCACCTGATAAATACCAGTTGATTGATTGATATGATTGTCCAGTATTTGCTTGAAGACTTCCCTTAGAGGCAGCCCATTACATCAGAGATAGAGTTTCCTTGTATCTAGCCCAAATGTAACCTTTGATGCTTCCTTCACTCCTAGTTTTACTCTCCGAGCCCAAATGGAACACATCAAATTTTTCTTCCATAAGAAAGGTTTTTAAGTCTTTGAAGACAGCTACCACATCCTCCCAGAGCCTTATCTTTTCCAGACTCTAGCTCCTTTAGTCAGCCGTCATGTGGCAAGGGTTGAGGTCCTTAACTGTCTTTGCTGCTTTCCTCTGAATGAATTCTCTTTAGCATAACTGGAGTCTTCTCTAGGAATCCTTTCTTGAGCACCCCAGCCCAAAGGATTTTCCTCTTTCCCCAGAAATCCTACAGCACTGACCACTTACTACCTTGTATTTCTATCTATCTTTGGATGTGTGTTTGCTAGGCTGCTAGGTTCTAAGCTCCTGGAGGGTAGAAATAGTATTTTTGTATCCCTCTAGGCATCTGGCACTTAGGAACAACTCAATAAATATTAGTTATTACTAATCTTCTGATATAAGACAATCATCCCCAACCTCTTTGAATATCAGGATCTTTTTTAATATATAAAAAAATTAAATGAACTCTCATGTGATGGTTGTATTATTAGCATCAACAGATGCTAACAATACAACTATACAATACAAAAAATATACAATGAGAAAAAGCTACTGGATTCAATAGCATTTTAAATGAATTTAAATTATATTACCTTACAAGAGCTTGCTGAGAGACAGCCTTGGTATTATGGATAAGGAAACATACTCAGAAAATGGATGGAAATAGTGTGTGGAGGTAGTTGGGTGGCAGAACAAGAAGTATCCTGGGACAGCAGGGGCTTTGTCTCAGGTGCTGACATTTGAGATGTGCTTGCTTCCCAGCCCTACTGCCTCTGCCTCCTTGACAGATTACCATACTGAAGGGTCTTCCAAGTCAAGGGGTCTGTGGCATTGCAGAAGTCCACAATGGGCTAGAGAGATAGGAGGGATCAGTAGGGAAGACAGTAAGAGCCAGCCATGACTCCATTTCCCACCCCCTAGAAACTACAACCTAGGCCTTCACAGACCGTGTTCTACTCTACTTTCCCTTTCCACTATTCCTTCCAGAATCTTCCTCTATTGTTGAATTCCCTAGCTTTCTTCTCATATTGTTTTTTGGTTCTGGTGTTCTCTGAAACATGGCTTTGTCCTGGAATCGCTCCATCTCTTGATATTTTATCCCTATAGGGCCAAGGGGAGGAGCTGGTATATTCCTTGCTTCCAGGATGCTGCCACTTTCAGGTCTTCCTGCCACCATCACCACAACTATCATTCTTCCCTTAGAAGGTTCTAGCAATGCCGTTCTTTGTTGTGTCCGCCTGTGGACCTACAAATGATTTTTAGTGCCATAAAATAAGTTCAGAACCTGGAGAGTAAAGTCTCTCTTCTGCCTCAGTCCTGGCCTTCTTTAAATCCCCTCGCCCCTCACTTCCTCAAACTCCCTGACTCCCATGACCCTGGTGTCTGATCTATCTTAGCCTTGCGAAGAATAATCACACCTAAGACTTTCTGCTCCTACTCCCCTCACCTCCAGTTCAACTGAATTTTCTGCACCTGATGACATACCTATTTGCATTTCTGCCAGGCGGTAGTGCTAACAATTGGCTGTAATGCCTTGGCCCTTTTGGTGTTTCCCTTCTGGCACTAATATAAAAACTCGTGAAATAATTTTGAAATGGAGTACACAAATTGAGACGCCTTCTTTTATCAGACAACAAAACTCCTGGCAAGTCACTTCATCTCTCTGGGCCACAATTTACTCATCTATAAAACTAAAAGTTTGGATTCTAAAGTTCCTTCCAGCTCTATATCTTACAATTTTATGATTCTTCATGTCCTGAAAATATGGCCCTATAAGCACACCACGCCTATTTTAAAACGATTCCTTAAAATGGTGTGGATCGATAGATCTCTTAGAGAACAAAGAAAGAGAATTGGAGTGGCATGAAAGATTTCAGGGAAGAAGGGAAACAGGACATGTATTTTAAAATGTGGTAATGTAAACTAACTTCTTTTTTTTTTTTTTGAGGGGGAGCAGGGAGGCTAATTGCAGGCAAGAAGAAATGCTCATAAAATGGTTCTTTCTGCATTGAGAGGAGTCGGTTTGTACACTGTTGCTAAGTTCCGGATTGTTTTGGGGCCGTTTTTTGTGTTTCTGTGTCAGTCTTTTCTGTGGGTCCCTTTCAGTAACAGGGCGATATTGGCCGGCAGATAATTAGATCAGTGCCATCCCTTTCCCTGTCCTTTCTTCCTCTGGGGACCATTTACATGAGAATGGCAGTCTGGACTCCTCTTTTTTCCCCTTTAACAAACCCCAACTTCCCCCCTCAAGGCGGTCACTTGGGGACTCACCCACAAACAGGGCAGGCCCTCCCCTCCATTTGTGGGTGGTTTGCATCCGCTGCAGTCATGATCAGGGGGGCTGTTATTGAACGTGCGTTTCATGTATTGAGGGAAACCGAATGGGCAGCCGAGCTTCTCTGTTCCCATTCAGGCTTTTCAGAGATGGCTCGTCGTGATCCGGAGGATGTGGGTTTGCATTCTTTGGGGTTAATCAGGATGCAAAGTTGGCTCAAAACATACTTCTGGGAGGCCTGTTGGGGATACACATCAGAAAACGATCCTTTGTCAGGCCTTGGGTCCTGGTTTTTTGGTTTGGGAAATCTGGACATTGGATGTATTCTATCTTTTAAATGACTGCAGCAAATACAATGATGATGGCAATCATGATAATAGCTAGCATTTATATAGGTCTTTAAGGTTTTAAAAATACTTTACATTTATTATCTCATTTGATCCTTGCTATTATCATCCCCATTTTAAAGATGAAGAAACTGAGGCTGAGGTTGATTCGCCCAGGGTCACAAAGTCAGTCAGACACTAAGGCAGGATTTCAGCTAGGTTTGTCCTTTACCCACTATGCCAGCTAACTGTCATATTCTCCAAAGGCTTCTTCTTGAATGTGGGGTTCAGTTTATAGTGGGAAGAATGCTGGAGGTAGAATCTGGAGGTTTGGATGAGTCCCACTAGCCTAAGGACTGTGGACAAATGACTTGACTTTTCTAAGCCTCTGTTCTTAAATCTGTAAATGAGCATTAGGATACTTGTACTATCAACCTCAAGGGATTAGGATTAAAGTCCTTTGCAAACCTTAAAATACTATAGAAATATGGGTGACTGTCATACTTATCATCCTCGTCAGAGAAGCTCAAACAAGAGAGAGTAAGGAAAATCCGTCGTAATACAGTGGAAATAGCTCTGGGTCTGGAGTCAGGGCATCTGGGTTCAGATCCTTCCTCTGACATTCGCTGTGTTCATGACCTTGCTCAAGTCATGTAATCTCCCTCTGACTCATTTTCTTTGATTGTAAAATGAGGGGTTGGATTAGATGTCCTCTGAGGTCCCTTACAGCTCTTTATGATCTTATAATCCCCAAAGCACTACATATGATACACTGAAAAGAACATGGGCTCTAGAATAAAAGGACCCGAGTTCAAATCTCACCCCATATTTGATGTTTACTACTTGTGTGTGACCTTTAACAAGTCTCTTGACTTAGAGGAGCTTCAGGTTCCTTATCCGGAAAACAGGCAAAATGATAGCACCAACCTTATAAGGTTGTTGTGAGCACCAAATTAGACAATGCATGCAATCAATTAATCTATAAGCATTGATTAAGAGACTGGGATATACCAGGTACTGGGCTAAGCTCTAGTAAAACCCCCCAAAACCAAAACCCAGTCCCAGCCTTCAAAAAGCTTACATTCTAATTGGGGGGTGGTGGTGGTAAGATAACATTTAAATAAATAGTACATAGAAGATGACATACGGGTCCAGTAGAGAACTGGCCAGTAAGCCCAGTCTTTATGACTGTGCAGAGTGCTACGTTGATGGAATCTCCATGTGGACTTTGGAGAATGTAACTGCAACTGGCTCTGGTCTGTAAACCACAAGGTGGTTGGATGGCTGTGAAGCCAGAACTAGGGGTGCATTCAAGAGACATCAGTTAACCATAACCTGTGCCTCCTCTTAGTTTTACTTCTTCTTGACCAATAACATGCTGGATGAAAAAAGAGAAGCAATGAAGTGAGTAAAGAGACCTTAAGCCCTTCTCATCCAAGGCTGGAATATGGCACATGAATATAGACTTGGGTTCTTTGCCTTCGTAGTTGTTATTGTATTTTTTTTTTTGGTAAGGGAGAATGGGGAACAGCTAAGTGGCTCAGTGGATAGAGTGCTAGGCCTGGAATCATTAGGAGGACCTGAGTTCAAATCCAACCTTAGACCCTTATTCGATGTATGACCCTGGGTAAATCACTTAACCCTGTTTGCCTCTGTTTCCTTAACTGTAAAATGAGCTGGAGAAGGAAAGGGCAAACCAATTCAGTATCTTTGCCAAGAAAACCCTAAAGTGGGTCACAAAGAATCAGTTGTGACTGAAATCACTGAACAAAAAGAATAGAAGTTCCAACTTTGTGAGTTTTGAAAAGTCAGTAAAGGGAGCCTATTGGAGTTCTAGGACTGGGAGTCCAAAGCACTATTTACAGAAAGCCAGTCTAGTTTATGGCCCTCAGAAGTGAGGAGCGACCTTAGGAATCCAGAGCAGTAGGAGCTGAGACAGATGCTCATCCAGTAGTGATGCCATATTTGGATGTGAACTTAGTGGGACCAATGTTATGTAGAAACTTCATCAAACATGAGCCCACTCCTCCTAGGGACCAGGTGGTAAAGGAGAGAGTGTGTCTCTCAAGTGTTGAGTGAGGAAATGTTTGTACTTCTGTTCTCTCTATATCTTAAAATACCACTTTTTATAAGCTAATTGATGCTAATTAGATAAATGGAATGGGTGCTAGTCACTGGTGGCTACTAGTGGGAGTGAAACATGAGAATAGGGGCTTGAGTGAATGTCATTCATCCTCAATGCCTCAGTGGCACCTGAGGAGGTGACGTAGCCAGCTGTACTCTGGGGTAGTGAGGTGAAAGTACTTCCTACATATATCAGATTGTCTGGGAAAGGCCTCCTGGAGGAGATGAGATTTGAATGAAAACCTGAAGGAAACTTGGGAAACTAAAAGGCGGAGATGAAGAGGGAGAGCAGGGTGGCAGCAAGTATCAGGCAAGTCAAACTACCCCCTACCAACCACTGCCTTGAAAACCATCTTCACTTGAGCCCTCATGGAGATGGCCCAGTACTCTGAGCCCAAGAACAATTGGACTAGCAGCTTATTGTCCACAGGACAATATTATTATCCCACATCCTGGGAAGCAATCCCTGTGGAGATGCAGCCTGGCAACTGCTCCTGCAGGTGCTACAGACATAGCTGCTCAAGAACCCAAAAAAGAAAGGTCTTTTCACCAAAGTCCTTGGCACTGTCAGATGGTTCAGCACCAGAAATGGACGCGATTTTATTCGTGGAAATTGCATTAAAGAAGAATTGTTGCCTGCTTTGCTGTTGATCCCTAAGGACCATGGGATCTTTCCATCTGACTCACAGCCGAAAACTTCCATTTGTGTTGCCTCTGCCATTAGAATGTGAACACCTCAAGAGCAGCACCTTTTGCCTTTCCATTTGTGTCTTTGGGGCTTAGCACCTTGTAAATGCTTTTATTAAATGCTTTATTTATTTCGTTATTCACTAGAGGCATGAGGCATGGGATACAACAATTATGAAGGCACAGATGGGAGGTGGAGTGTAGCATGTAAGAAACAGCAAATAGGCCAGTATGGCTAGATTGAATGTACTTTGCTAACCATAAAGCATTATTTAAAGATTATCTGTTATGATTATTGTCGCTCATTCTTTAAGATTCAATTTATATAGCTTCTTTCTGATTTTCTTACTGGGAAGTGGCCTTTCCCTCATCTGATGTTAGAATGTTTCTCTTGTGCTCTTATTTTCTATCTTGCATCATAGTTATTTGTTCACATTTCTGCTTGCCAGATTAGATGGTAAACCTCTTGAAGGTAGGAACTGTGTCGTTATCTTTTTATTTCTTCTATGGTGTCTATAACAGTATCTCAGAAATAGAGGATTCTTAATAAATGTTGGTTGAATAAATGACAGCCTTCACTTAATGTGTGCTTTGAAGGCATCCCGTACTGGCCAAGGCAAGACTGATCTTAAATAGAGTTGCCTTGAGACAGCAAAATGCATATTTTGGTAAAGAATACCCAGGAGTAAAGTGGGAAGGAAAGTGAATAACAAAGGCCAGACTGGGAGAGAAGTATGGGATAGCAGAAGGGGCTTGAGAGTAGACTCCAAAGAGGAACGGATCTTATGCTGAGGGGCCTGGGAGTTTAAGGGCTTCTAATCATGGAATTAAGGGATAGCAGCATAATGGGAGGACTGGAAAAGAGGGCCCAGTTCATGAAGCATATGTACGCATCTGCTGCCTAGTTTTAGTGTTTAGAGCATGCACAGATTCTCTGCTTGCTTCCAGTACCATGTGGTAATTTTGGGAAGCCAGTTTCCAACCATGAGAGATTTAAAGGTTGGTATGTGAAGATGACATGTTTTCTAACTGGCTGCAGAGCTAGAAGAACTGATGACTCAGGAGCTGTTGAGCCCCACCTGAGTGTGCGTGTAAAAGGGACCACCAGCCCATTTCTCCGTCCCTATTTAAAAAACTCATTAACAAATATGTGTAGTCAAACAAAACAAATTCCCTCATTGGCCATGTCATATACACATAAATAAGAATATATATGTATGTATATATGTATATATACATGCATACGTATATGTATATGTGTGTGCATATGTATATATATAATATATGTATATATTGTGACTGTTACATTGTATTGTATTATGCTTTTGAAGTTGCATAAACAACATTATCGGTACAGGTCTGGTATTACTCTTTGTCACTGCCTGTTGAAATCCTTCTTTTCCTTTGAGGCCCAGCTCAGATGCCAGCTCTTCCGTGTAGCCCTTCCCTCATTCCCCAAGCTGAAAATAATCTCTTCCATGTCTAATTTTCCTAGAGCACTTTGTCTGGATCCCTTCTTTGTCCCATTAGACTCTAGCTTCAGTGTATTTATGTAGGTGCCATATCCCCCTCTTAAATCATAAGCTCCTTGAGGGAAGAGACTGCCTTTTTTTTCATCTTTGTGTTCCCAGCACTAAGCAGAGTGCCCGGCACATAGTAGGCACTTAATAAATGCTTGCTGAATTGCATTGATGGGAAAAAAATCCAAAAGTAGGCCAGTATTAGTATTCTATCTATGGAGACTCCTACTGTCCTCCAAATGGCCTATATTCTAATTTACAATTAGACTTAAACTGAATATTGAACTAATCTGGTTGGAGTTTTAAGAAAGTAGAATTTGAAGTTTGTTTTGGTGGAAATAAATATTCTCAAGGAGTTGCACAAGGAATAGATGATACTATGCTGCAGGTATATATGTTGCCGTACCCCATCAGAACGTAAACTCTTTGAGGGAAGGAGTTGTCTTTCTTTCTTACTTTTGAACCCCTAGTGCTTAGTACATGATAAGTGCTTAATAAATGCTCCATCATTCATTCATAATATCAATAGATATATATGGTCCATATAGTTCCTCTGTTTTTAGCAAAACATTTGGTTATATTTCATAAGCTAGTCTTGTGCAAAAGATAGAGAATTTTAGACTAGATGGCAGTACAGTTAGAAGGATTTGGACTAGGTTAAATTGTGCAAAAGTAAAATGGGCCACCTCAGGAGGCAGTGGGTACATCTCATTGGAGTTCTGCAAGCCCCTGTTACGACTGGCCATTCAAAAAGGAAACCCTGGGAAGTTATCACATGTAGGACTTTTAGCCCTGATGAAAAAATGTTAAGTCTGGTGGCATGGTGGTTTATACTGGTCTATTTAGGACTAACTCCTGAATCATTAATAGGGTGCTTTGGGCAGAAAATGGTTAAAACAAAGACATCACCCTTCTCTCTCTGTCTCTCATCTCTCTCCTCCTCACATATATGTATATATGTGTGTATATGTATATGTATACGCACCCACACCCACATCATACTAGTGACTTCATCAGTGTAGGAAGTTCATATTGCCTAGGGCACTGAGTGGTCAAGTTGCCCAGAGTTTCATGACTAGTATACCTAAGAGGCAACATTTGAACCCAGGCCACTCCACTATGCTGTACTGCTGCTTCTCTTAAAAATTGTCCCAATAATCATAATACACAATGAAAATAGTAATTTTTCACTCGTACAAAAGAGTATTTTGACAATAGCTTGAAATTGTATAATGAAGCTTCATTAAAAATTAATATGGTCAGTGTGAATTCCAGATTAATAGTTAATGGAGGGGAAAACTAAATTGTCTGGAAAGAAAATCATATCTTTACTTAAGTGTTGCCATGAAAAAAAATCAGAGCTTGGAGAAAAATGGGCCTGAAAGATGTTATTCCATTTCTTATTCCTCCTTTAAAAGAAGGCATGCTACCTTTGACTTACATTCCTGTAGAGTTTTAAGGTTTGCAAAGTGATTTGTACACATCAAGCCTGTGAGGTATGGAATGCGAACATTAGAAAGACTTTTTCCAGACAAGGAAATGGAGGCACAGGGAGGTTTAGACGTGCTTAGTATCACTAGTGCAACTGAAATATGCGATAAAGAGAAACTGAGGTAGCAAAGATCTGAGCACACTCCATTTATTAGCAATACTAGCAATTGCCAATAAGTGGAACCCAAGGCTCCTCAGTAACCAAGGACCCCACGGAGAGTTTAGAGAGCTTTCTTATGGTCGATAAAGAGGACCTGAGACAAATCACAAAATCTTGAGTAGCATGGGTGTTATCTATTCCTGATTGGTCGGTGCAGAGGGTGCAAGTGGTGTCAGTTTGCCACAAGGTGGGCTAACACATCTTGGGATACCTTGAACAAGGACAAGAATAGGGAAATTATGTTAAGAACAGGAAACCTATTTCTGGGAATGGGGAACTGAAAAATTGTACAATCTCTGAGTATTAAACACTCCATTTCTCTGATTAGCTAGACATTTCAAAGGTTTATTGATCAATAGGCTATTAACAACCTCAGTATCTGAGTTTAGCATCATGTGGGAAGTCTCTGATTTTCTGAGTCCAAACGAAGAATTAACTCATATAAAAAAGAACTTTGACTCACACAGAAAAGGTGAAATCTTATAAATCAAGAGGCTTAGGCTCATAGGAGTGGGGAAGTTAAACTCTAACAAATTACTAATACAAGCTAGTTTAATGAAGCTTAATAATTCACAGCAGTCCTCAGCTAAAAGTCGAGTCTGATAATGTTGATTAAACACAATTCCCCAAGTGCATTTTTCATCACACAGCTAGTACATGTTAGAGCAGGGAATCAAACCCAGATTTTTTGTCTCTTAGTCACTGGACTTTCATTGTGCTGTTTTTCAAGTCCCCCAAAGATGTGATTTCACCATTCTTGGCTGGCTTCCTTTAAGACTCAGCTCAAGTACCATCTCCTCCTGAAGGCCTTTTGTATCTCCTCTTCTCACCCCAGCTGCTAGGGTCTTCCTCTCTCAGATCACCTTTAATCTACTCTGTATTTATCTCCTTCTGTGCTTTGATTTATTTATGTTGTCTTCTCTATTAGAAGGTAAGGTCAGGACCTAGCACAGTACTTGGTACACAGTAAGCCCTTAATAAATGCTTGCTTGTTAGTTTATTGATTGATTAGTATAAGTTTCATGAGGATGAAAATAAAAAAGGTCCTGACTATGGCAGGGAAAATGAAGTTCATGGAAGATACAGGTAGAATAAATAATATGGGTGTGTCGAATGAAATGAACCATCACAACAGAAAAGCCTTGGTTAAGAACAACCAAATCCTTTTCAAACATTTTCAGTTTAAAGGACCATTGATGCTATCGATGATTTGGTTCAGTCAGCAAATACTTATTAAGTGCACTGTACTTAATATGTATATTTTTGGTATAGTGGATAGAGCACTGGGTCTGGACTTGGGAAGACATGACTTCAAATCTGACCTCAGATACTTCCTAGCTGTGTGACCCTGGGCAAGTCACTTAACCTCTCTGTTGCCTCAGTTTCCTCTATGTGAAATGGAGATAATAATACCTACTTCATAATGTTGTTTGTGAGGACCAAACGAGATAATAATTATAAAGGGCTTAGCATAGTGCCCCACACATAGTAAGTACTATATTAATATTAGCTATTGTCTATCTATGGGAAGCTAGGTGGTACAGTGGGTAGAGCGCCAGGCCTAGAGTCAGGAAGACTCATCTTTCTGAGTTCAAATATGACCTCAGACACTTACTAGCTGTGTGACCTTAGGCAAATTACTTAATCCTATTTGCCTCAGTTTCCTCATTTGTAAAGTGAGCTGGAGAAGGAAGTGGCAAACCACTTCAGCATTTCTGCCAAGAAAACCCCAAACGAGTTCACGAAGAGCTGGATATGACTGAACAATTCTCTCTCTCTCTCTCCCTCTCTCTCTCTCTCTGTCTCTCTCTCTCTCTCTCTCTCCCTCCCTCCCTCCACTCTCTCTCCATTCCTTCACTTCCCGCGGTGTAAATTATGCCGTCCAGAGACAAAAATTGACTTTAGCTTTATGGACAAGAAGAACCTTTTGATAGGAGTTAAAAGTTCATTCACTTAATCGCCAACCAATGTTCTTGGCTGAGTGCCTAACCTAGCTGTTGTGCACTTCACCCAACGCCAGAGGGAGCTCCTGGAAAATGCCAAGCTCTCTGATTTTCACAGAGCAACTGCCTTCATCCCCTTGCTATGCTTCTTTGTGGGCGGCAATGCCTGTCCCGTTAGTCTAAGGAAGAGGTGTCAAACATGGGGCCAGCTGGCGGCATGTGGTCCACAACACTCCCCAATGTGGTCCAAACCAGATTAAAATGTGGTTCCCATCTGATTTTAATGTATTGGTGTATCAGTAAATAAAGAAATATGTAAATGTGTGTAATCTTCTTAGTTAACATGTGACTTGTAGGAATCTTTATGTATGGCTAAGTGGTCCCATTTCTGTTTAAGTTTGACTCCAATGGTCTAAGGCATCAGTTCTCAAACTGTCTTCCTAGGGAGCCTTTAAGATTCCAAGACCTTTTGGGGAGGGTCGTGAGGTCAATACTATTTTCATAATAAAACCAGCATGGCTTAACTTCTAATATGGTACACTGATAGATATAACCCACAAAAATAAATTGACAAGCACTACAAATTGGGACTTGATTTTTTTGTTTTGTTGATTGCCTAGCCTTAAGAAATGATGGAGAAAATGTCATTAATACAGATTAAACTTACATGTCACAATTAAAAAATAAATAGAAATCTACTTGTTAAACATTTACCAATGTACCTCCGGCTTGAATCAAGGTGGTGGCTATATGAAAAGAGAAAATGAGTTAGAGGCAGAAGCAGCAAGATCAAATACGTGGGTGGAGAGAGAGTATAGAATCAGGGATAACAATTAGACTATAGACCTAGGGGACTAGAAGAACTGTGGTTTCCTTGTCAGAAATATGAAACTTTGGTAGAGGGAAAGGTTTGGGGAAAAAGATATAAAGTTGTTTTGTACAGCAGAGGCGATATAGGCCAGGATAGAGGGCTGGACTTGAAGTCAGGAAGACATGAGTTCAAATTCTGCCTCAAACTAGCTGTGTGACCTTAGGCAAGTCACTTCACCTATTGGGCCCGGATCTCCTCATTTGTAAAATGAAAGAGTTAGACTCAATGACCTAAAAATGCCTTTCAGCTCTATGATCCCATATTAAATTTGTTCTGTCTCAGGGATATCCAGTTTGAAATGTCCATTAGCAGTAGGTAACGTGGAGCTGGGTGCTCGTGAGAGAGACTTGGACTGAATGTGTAGATCTGTGAGTCGTCAGCAAAGAAACGATCATAAACCCATTGGAGCTACTGAGGTCACCGAGAGAGGGTAGAGAGAGAAGAGAAGGCTCATGACAGAGTCTTGGGGATCACTCACATTGGGGGGAATGTGTGTCTAATACCAATGATGATCCAACAAAGAAGACTGATATGTCTTAATAAATTAGTCAATTAGCATTTATTATGTCTCTGCTATGTGTTGGCACTATGCCAGAGACTTGGGATACACTGAATATGGAAAAAGTGCCTGCCCAATTAGGGGAAGTAGCATATACACATAGAAGTCTACAGGAAATTTCTACAAAGTAAATACAGATTATTTTTTTTTGGTGGAGGAGGCACTAGCGTCTGGTGGTGATAGGGGCATGAAGAAAGGTTTCATATAAATGGTAGGGCTTAAGCTGAATCCTGACAGAAACAAGGGGATCCAAGAAGGAGAGGTGAAGATGGTGTGCAAATACATGGAAGTGGGAGATGTAATATTGTGCAGGAATAAGGGCAAGAAGGCCACTTTGGCTGGCCTATAGAGTGTATGACAGACAATTATAAGGGATTAATGGGTAATAAATCAGGAAAGGAAGGCTGAAGCTTATTGGTGAAGGGCTTTACATGCCAGTGGAGTTTGTTTTCAATTCTAGAGGCAATAGGGATCCACTGGAGCTTATTAGCTATGTTTGGAGAAGGATGGGTTGTGTGGTGATGTTGAGTAATGATATCTTCTCTTAATAATTGAGACAATAATTTGCCCCAGTAGATGGTAATCATTCAGTCAGCAAGCATTTATTAGGTACCTACAATGTACCTGGCAATGTGTTAGGTAATAGGGATACAAGTACTAAAACTGAAACACAGGGAGTTTATATTTTAATAGGGAAGATAAGTATATCTGTATATATCTGTATATATATACATATAAATGTATATATGTGTGTTTGCATATGTATACATATATGTACACATATACATATATAATATAAAGAGAATAAATACAAATCTACATGGAACAGTTAAGTAATAATAGCTTTATATAGTGCTTTAAGGTTTGCAAACAATGACTGTGTGAGGTAGGACTATTATTATCCCCATTTTGTAGATGAGGAAACTGAGGCTGAGCAGTTAAGTGACTCACCTGCCCACGTTCACATAGCTAGTAAGCATCCAAGGTATGACTTGAACTCAGGTCTCCCTGACTCCAAATCTTACCCACTGCACTGGTAGGAGAAGCATTAGCATTTGAGTGAATCAGGGAGGGCCTTTGCATAGGAGGTGGTGTTTGAGCAAGTATCTCAAAAGAAAAGAGGGATTTTATGAGAGCATTCTGGGAAAGTCAGCAAAAGCAAGGAGCTGGGAGACGCAGGTGTCATTGGTGAGGAACAGAGAGAAGACCAATTGTGTTGGTAGCAGAATGCTAGAGGGAGAGGGATGTTCAATTGGTCTGGAAAGATAGGCTGGGGTCAGGTTGTTAAGCGCTTTCAAAGCTAAACAGAAGAATTTAGTAAGATCCTATCAGTAATAGGGAGCCACGGGAGGTAATTAAATAGGATAGCGACATGTTCTGATCCAAGCACAGGGAAAATCCCCTTGGCAGTTGTGTGGAATAGGGACTGATTTGGGGAGACACAGGAAGTGAGGCCAGTTAGGAGGCTGAGGCAATAATCTTGGTAAGAGATGATAAGGACCTGAATTAAGGCGGTTGTTATGTGAGTAGAAAGAAGGGGTCAGATGCCAGAGTTGTTCTGGAGGTAGAAACAGCAAGATTAAGCTCCTTAAGAATTAGGCCTGTTTCGTTTCTCCTCTGTGTCTCCCCAGGACAAGCAAGGGGTCTTGCACATTGTAGGTAGACGAATATTTGTGGTAATCTTGGATTGAATTTATATCAAGCTCTTTTTAATTTTTTTCTAATTAACAATCATTTATTTACTCTCTTTCCCAATTGTGATAGGCCTCCTATCTGCCTGGATTCCTTTCTCCTCTGGTAATAGGGATTAACTTTCCTTGAAAGGTGTCATAGACTTCCTTGGACATGATTGGATTTTTCCTTCCTTGATGCAGCTTTCTGGTGACCTAAGGACATAAAAAGCCCCATGCACATGGATAGGGGTCCCTCCTACTATGGAGACACAAGCCAGCAGGCTGCTTACCAGATACATTTTAATACCGAGAAAAGGGGAAGGGGCCTGTCTCAGAGCCACTGTATTCTTGTTGCATATCTTTACCATATTAGGGCAAAGTAAACCTCCTTTTATTAACTGTTCAATGATTTGTGAGTGTCTGATTTCATCCCAAAATTGAAGCTGAATTAACAAGGTGCTGGTGTTAGTCCCTAATACTACCCTTTCTCTCAATTTAAAAAGAAAGAAAAAGAAATTGTAACAAATATGCACAACCAAACCAAAAGAAGTCCTGCATTCTTCATATACAAAAAAGTGTTTCATTTGGTGCCCTGAGTCTATTAGCTCTCTGTCAGGAGACGTACTTCATGCTTTGTCATCAGTCCCTTAGAATCATATTTAGTCATTGCATTGAACAGAATTCTTAAGTCTTTCAAAGTTGTTTGCCTTTACAATGTTGTTCTTATTTGTAAAAAATGTGTTCTCCTGGTTCTGCTCATATTACTCTGAATCAGTTCATACAAGTCTTCTTTGAAAAAGACCATCCCTTTTGTCATTTCTTACAGCACAATAGCATTCCGTTTCATTCATGTACTATAATTTGTCCCGTCATTCCCTAATTGATGGGCACTTTCTTAGTTACCAGTCCTTTGCCATCACAAAAAGAGAAGTTACAAACATTTTTGTACAAATGAGTCCTTTTTCTCCTTTCATTGATTCAAGCATTTTTTGAACTTTAAATCAACGCTATGTAGATATCCACTATGACTGTTCCTCCTGCTTTTGATATTTCTTCTGGCTAGATTACATTGTGGAGGGATACATCTAAAAGAAGAATAGTCGCTGGAAACTTCCAAAGTGGTCCTGCATGAAAGAGTGTGACTGACCATGACTAGTTATATTTAAAAAGAAAAAAAGGAAAGGGAAAGTCTCACACATTTCTCCTAGTTGCATTTCAGAGTCAGATTTTTGGAGAATGCCTTTTTTTTCTCTCCTTTAAGCCAGACAAACTGTCTCCTAGCCTGCAGGATAAATTTATGCCTTCCAGTCCTGAAGTAATTTCTTTTGGATGTCTTTAGTCAAAAAAAAAAAGACAACAAACACAAAAACATCACCCACCATCACCACACAACTCTACTTGTCGAGAAGCCTGGAAATCTCACGCACCGTCATGAGGGACCTTCCTGTATATTTGAGACTTTTTTTTTAAACTGAGCTTCAATAAAAATGAAGATTTTTTTTCTTTTAGGTCAACATTTCTTCTGGCAGACTGAGCCTGAAGTGCACTTTATTTCCTTTCGATTTAACGGCTCCAGCAGCTTTTCCAGTTAAATCGACTGTTCATTATTGAGCCCCATTTATGAAGGGCTGTGCAGTGCAGTTTAATGAATCCCTGGCACAAAGCTCCCTTTCAGGGGAGGAAAAGAATAGCGGCCTATTTAGGTCCCGTAGGGCTGTATGTCAAAGGCGGTCTATAATGCTTGTCAGGGAAGGGCAGAAATTCCCACTGATATAAGAATGTGCAAGAAATCAACTTTCACAACCAATGAGCAGATTAAGACACGATCAGGAAATGAGACTGTAGGTTTAGAACAGTGACACCTGTTTGAGCAGAGTAGTTTTCCCATAACTTGATCATGGTTAGACCGGAGAGCAAAGGAGGGACTGGGTGGGGGGATGGGCAGGAGGGGAAAAACAGAAACCCAACAACAACAGGACAATCTACCAGAGTACCCATGAGGTTTTCCTTCTTTTGGGACTGTGCTGCACAGAGAAGAAAAAAGTGAATTCACTTTTTAGCCATCTAGATCAGAGGCAGTCTGGTCTAGTGGGAGAACCTGGAATTCTGAATCGGTCTTGTCACTTACAAATTGTGGGACCAGAGGAAACGAATTTCAGTTTTCTGATTTGTGGTTTCCTCTTTTGTAAAATGAGAGTATTAGTCTAGATCAGGGGGTGTTAACCTGGTTTCTGTGGATTTTTTAAAAAAATATTTTCGATAACTGTTTTAGTATAATTGGTTTCCTTTGTAATACCATGCATTTGATTTTATGCATCTGAACACATTACTTTGAGAAGAGATCTATATGCTTCCTCCAGACTGTGAGAGAGGTCCATGACACACAAAAAATTAAGAATCCTTGGATTAGTTGATTTCTGGGTTCCTTTCCAGCTCTGACATTCTACAGTCTCTTCTAGCTCTGATACCATGTACAATCAATCAATAAAAAGTATTATTAAGTGCCTATTATGTGCCAAGTAGTGTGCTAGTCCTTGGGAATGAAGGTATAATGAATGAAACAATCCCTACTCATAAGTACTTTATGGATTCTAGCATTCTAGCTTTAGTATTCTGTCCCCTTCCAGCTTTAGTATTCTGTGTTTCAAAGTCCCTTGTAGCCAGAACATTCTAAGTTCTGTGATTAAGCATTGTGTTGTAGATTTACTTCCACTGGTAACAGATTCACTTCTATGGCACTCTTTACTGCTTCTCTTCCCTTCATTTCCCTCCCTTGGCTTGCCTAGGGCTGGCCATAACCTATCCAGGATGCAAAGACTGCTCATATAGCTTGAATGAGGTGAGATTCACCAACTGTCTTCTTTCTGGTGGGATGGAAGACCACCATACCTTAACATCTGTCCTGCCACTGTGCCTAAGATCCTTTAGGCCTTGCCTTCTGTTTTGCTTCTACACCCTCCAGAATTCCTGCCCTGCCATCTGACCTACTGACCCTTCCATCTGACCGGCAGCTGAACTTTCTCTTGTATGTTGTCTCCCCCAATTAGAGGGTGAGCTTCTTGACAGCAGGGACTGTCTTGCTTTTTTTTCTTTTGTACCTTGTTGCTTAGTGCAGTATTTGGCACATAATGATTACTTTAAAATGCTTTTTCATACATTCCTCCAACTCCAAAACTCTACAACTGTGGGTAATCTATGCTAAAGAAACCTATAGGCCTTTTTGGCATGTATACACTGATTCCAACCTAACATGTAAGTAGATATAAATAATGCAAGTAGAATATTTCTTGATGATGCTCCTTCACCAGAACCTTCCTTTTGTTATCTGGCTTTGAACCATGCTTTGTGTTACTATGAATGCCAGCCAAATCAAACTACTCCCTGTCACTTGTTCTTATTCCAGCTCTCATTATATAGGGACAAGTATGGAAAAAGGGGCTTCTCTTCTGTGGGCCTCAGTTTCCTCATCTGCAAAATGAGAGGATAGGGTTAGATAACCTCTGTGATCCCTTCCAGATTTAAATCTGTACAGTGGCAGTTTGGTTGGGATACACAGGAAAGGAAGTGCAGACCTATTAATAGAAATCAGTCAATCAGCAAATGTTTACTAAGCACCTACTATATATATGAGACACTGTTCCAGGTGCTATGCTGATGAAGAAAAAAACAAGAACCACTTTACTGTCAACCCTTACATGCTAACAGAAATGAGAAATCCAGCATTATAACCTTTGGCATTGGGAAAAAGAAACAGATGAAAAGTATAAATTTCCCAGATATTGCATGATATGCAACTAGAAGGGCAGCCTATTAATCTAGTTCACCCACCCGATATTTCTTGGACAAATACTATGAATAGTCAATGATCTGGGCCTAGAACCAAGAAGTAGAAGGAGATTCAGTTAGATCCTAACTGGGAAGCTTCAGTGCTTTCAATGATATGGGTTGTCACTACAAAATGAGGAGCCTTGAACAGTGATAATTTCCAATGATGGCCATTGATATGGACATGAATCATGGAACAACTACAGTTGCAGAACAAATCAGGCCAGAGATGGGGAATGGACTTGTGATTTCCCTGATTCAGAGAATTTCTTAGTGAAGAAACTCCTTCAAGGGAGGTGGACACTATCTCTCTGAAAAGTTAGTTCTTGGCAATTGCCCAGGGCACTAAGAAGTTAAATGACTCACCCAGGATCACTGAGTCAGTTGGTGTCAAAAGTAGGATTTGAACCAGGACCTTCTTACTCTGAAGCCAGCGCTCTCTACACTAAACCACCCTGCCTCTTGGAAGAATTTGTTTCAACAATCCAGCTAGCAGCTTCTGTGGGGGTATGAGATCCATCCACAGCCAGCACCCAGAAAGCTGCTAGCGGCACAGGTTCTTTTGATCTGCTTAACTAAGGAAAGCAAGGTGAAGGGGTTGACAAGCTTACTTTAATTCAGCGTACAAATATCATCCACTTAGCTCAGGTGAAAAAGACCAGCACACTGAACTTCAGAACAAAATACAAACAGATTACAAACATGGACAGACAGACCTTGTCTGATTCAAATCCCAATACATAGTTACCAGAGTTCAACAAAGTCTCAGCATCCAGGTTACAAGCTGGAGGGCTCCTTAGCTATACCTGCCCAGAGTCTCCTCATCAACACGATCTCAAGGGCCCTACACAAATGCCTCTGTTCTCCCTTCTTATAGGGCTTCAGAGTCATCAAATGTCATCTGAATGATCAGAATTGAGGCTGCTATGATTGGTTCTTGACTTAGCCCCTCCCCTTAGGACCCTAGGAGGTTCACATCCACATAGGTCAGGTTAACACCTAATAGGGCATGGCTCTGGAGTTAGCACCTCCCCTTAGCCAGCCCCACCTTGGGCCCCACCCCAGTCACCAATCCACACCCACATAGGTTCCACACCTAATAGGGGTTTGGGCCTGGGGCTTAGCACCTAGTAAGGCTCAATGAAATACAATGAATTACTCAAAACAAAAGCCAAACTCTTCAAGGGCACTAAGTGCTAAGGAGCCCATTTTGCTTACCAACAGAGAGGGATAATAACTCACCATGTAACAAGAAGGTGAATGGTGAACAAAAGTTATAGCATGTTAGCTCAATGATTTGCATGCATGAAACCTGAAGGATTTCCTTAGACATTGGAGAAGAGAAAACTTGGGAAAGTTGAAAGAGAGGAAATATGTGAAATATGTGAAAAGCTGTGAAGTGGAAGAGGAATTACATTTATTCTGTGTATTGCTAGAGGTCAGAATGGTGAGCAAGATGATAGAACTAATCATTCAATCAGTCAGTCAACAAGCATTTAGTAATGATCTCACTTATGTCTTTGTATCCCCAGTGCTTAGAGTAGTACCTGGCATATAACAGGTGATTCATAAATATTCATTTTAAAAAAACGGTGCTAGCTAATGGCAGGGAAGATGTGAAACCCCAAATGAAGCAATCATTTCTCTCCAAGAGTTTACATTCTTTTGGGGGAGACTATGCACACACATTATACATAAATTATATATTATATCATATATCATGTAATATAGAATCACATATTACAGTTATCTCTTCCACATCGCAACTTTACCCATCACAGTTTAGATGTGTTGTGCGTTGGCATAAGAAATTGGATGGGAATTTTGGGGGAGTTTTGTGGAAACCAGAGATGACACATGAAGGCTAGCAGATGACACAGGAAAAGTTTAGAAACTCAGAAATGCATAAAATAGATGTATAATATTGCATAATATCAACATATTTTTATCTTTTAATACCATAATAATTCAGATTTTTTTCTGGTAGGAAGGGAGGGCCAAAAAATTTTACACAGATTTTCCATATTTCGGGAGTGCCATGCCCCTAACCCCTGCGATGTGGAAGGGATAATTGTATATATAATATATATACAGTATAATTATCTCTATAAATATATGTAATTATGTGCATAATTATATATAAAATAAATGCAGTATAATTTGCTGGGGAGTGGGGAGAAGTACTAGTAACTGGAGTTGGGGGGGGGGGAACAGGAAAGGATTTATGTATGAGGTGGCCCTTGAGCTCAGGCTTCAGAGAAGCTAGGTGCTTTAAGAAGTGGAGAGAGGAGGAAGTATATTCTAGGCATGAGAGGGACAGAATGGAAAAAACCACCAGAGATGAAATACTAACAATAACTAGCATTTATATTTTACTTTAAAGTTTGCAAAGTGCTTTACATATATTGCCTCACAATCACCCAGAGGCAGGTCATATTTTTTCTCTCCATTTTACAGATCAGGAAACTGAGACTGAGAAAAATTAAATAACAGGGTCACAGAGCTAATAAGTAATTGAGGCAAAATTGGAACTCACATTTTCCTGACTTTGGTCTAGCACTCTCCCTGCTGTGTCACCTAGCTAGTTGCTTTATAATATGGAATCTCATGTTTGAGTAGCAGGTAGAAAATCAATTTGACTGGACCATGGGCTGTGTAAAGGGGAGTAATGTGTAATAAGCCTGGAAATGGCAATGGGGAGCAAGGAGTATACCAACTAAGCTCATTGTTGTGCACTTAGTAGGCATTTAATAAATGTTAATTAATTTGCCTTGAAAGATAGTTCTGTTTGTTAGGGAGTTCTTATATTGATCTATAATCTGCCTCTGTATAATTTTCTTCATAAAAGCAGCTAGGTGGGGCAGTGGAATCTGAGTTCAAATTTTGCCTCAGACACTTCCCAGCCCTGTGACCCTGGTCAAGTCACTTAACCTGAGTTAAAGCTGGAATATGCACATTTAATTAATCTAGTGAGTCTAAATCATTAGGGGTAAATGTAGAATCTTATGTTTGGTTTTCAAAAATTAAGTTCCTGATTCAATGATGTTGGAAATATGATTAAGCAAGCAGTTTATCTGAACAAGATCTGGAGTTTTTAATGGTCTGCAAAGCACAATAGAAGTCAGGACTGTGAGGCAGCAAAGAAAGCTAATGCAACAGAATGAATTTCCTTCCATTCATGTTAGATCTCGTCCTCCCTTGCCCTTCCATATGGAGACCTGTTCCTTCCTATTCCTGCACTCAAATTCTGTATCCCTAATCATATTTTCTAGTTCTGGATATACCTTCTCTCACACAAAGAATCAATCAATTAATAAACAGATCTTATATGCCTGCTAGGTTCCAGGTGCTGTGCTAAGCACTGAAATCAAGAGGAGTAAGCATACGTCTTGCTTCCCATTGCCATTTCCAAGCCCTTCTTCTGCCATCATCACTCAGCAACCTCTCTTCCTTGAGAATCACCCCATCCAGATATGTCACCCTATGTAGATCCTGGTGACAGTTACATAATGACATCCAGATCATTCTTCCTTTTTCATGGAGTGTAGTACTTATAGTCTTCTTTTCCACCCCAAGCTTTGTCCTTTTACTTGGAAACATCAGTACATACATTGAGTATTTCCTCAAGCACCTACATCATCAACCATCTGAACTCCCATGATCTTCCCTTTCACTCTATCTTATTCAAACACAAGGATGCTCATGTCTTCGATCTTATTATCACATATAAGCATCACAAACTGGAACCCTGAAATTCCTCTCTGTGACCATACTCTACCAATTTTTTCTTCTTCTTCTTCTTCTTCTTCTTCTTCTTCTTCTTCTCCTTCTCCTTCTTCTTTTCTTCTCCTTCTTCTTCTTTTCTTCTTTTTCTTCTCTTCTTTTCTCTTCTTTTTCTTCTCTTCTTCTTCTTCTTCTTCTGCTCTTCTTCTTCTTCTTCTTCTTCTTCTTCCTTCTCCTCCTCCTCCTCCTTTTTCTCCTCCTCTTCCTCCTCCTCCTCTTCCTCCTCCTCCTCTTCCTCCTCCTCCTCTTCCTTCTTCTTCTCTCTGTCTTCTTCTTCTTCTTCCTTTTCTTCTTTTCTCTCTCTCTCTCTCTCTCTCTCTCTCTCTCTCTCTCTCTCTCTCTCTCTCCCTCCCTCTCTCTCTCCTTATGGAGACTCCAATGTGTATTTCTCTTGGTATTTTCCCAGATCATCACTTCTTTTCTGGCTTTACTTTCTTCCTTTCCCATATTTGACCCCATAGGTAAGTGGTGAGTAGGGATAACTTAATTTTTTTTCTTATTTGTATCCCCAATACACAGCACATTGCTTGGTACATAGTAGGAGATTAACAAATGCTTGTTGATTGATTGGTTTAAGTGTACATTGTTGTCTAATCTTGAATCTTCTTTTCCCCTTGTCCTACAGCAGCTCATGCCTCGCCAATCTCTGACTCTGTATTACTCTCACTTACCATCTTCTTTCTTCTTTCCCACTCGCATGCTGTTGAACGGTGCTGGAGGAACTCAAATAGTCACCCTGACTGGGTCCGTTACAAATTTTGGTAATCTCATCTCAGCCAGACCCTCACGGCCACTATGTTGCTACATGTTAGCTTCCCATACCATTTCCCGATAGTCGTTGTATAGTAGTGTTATTGCAATATATAGAGACATGTATGGCTTTCTTCCTGGTAGATTATGAGCTCCTTGGGAACAGAGGACCATGTTTTAATTATTGTGGATCTCTTCTAGTGCTTAACACAGTAGTTGCTTAATAAATTTTTGTTGAAGGATACTTTGGATGTGTCCTAGGTCCTTGTCATGTAATATTAATGATACCAGCAACAACTAGCATTTATATAAGCACTTTAAGGTTTGCAAAGCACTTTACATGGTTTATTTTGTGTGACCCTCACAACAAGTAGTTGAGGTAGTTACTATTATCATACCCATTTTATAGATGAGAAAACTGAGGTTGAGAGAGGATAAGTGACTTACCCAGGATCATAGAGCTAGTTTAGTATCTGAGTTAAGATCTGAACTCAGATCTTCCTGACTCTATGTCCATTGCTCCATTTATACCTACCTGTGCATATTTATTGAAACCTCCCACCCCCTTAGATTGTAAATTCCTTGAGGACATAATCTGTATTTGCCTTTGGAGAAGGAGCCATTAAAATGTAAGCTCTTTGAGAAAGGGGCCATTTGACTTTCTGTTTGTACCCCCAGTGCTTATCGAAATGCTTTTTCCATAGTATGTCATCTCAGTCAGTTGTTTTCACTTGTATCTGACCCTTTGTGGCTCTGTTTGGGGTTTTCTTGGCAAAGATACTGCAGTGGTTTGCCATTTCCCTCTCCAGCTCATTTTAAAGATGAGGAAACTGAGGCAAACAGGGTTAAGTGACTTGCCCAGGGTCACACAGAAAGTCAGTGTCTGAGGCCAGATTTAAACTCATGAAAATGAGTCTTCCTGACTCCGGGCCCTGTGCTCTAGCTACTGCGTAGTAAATACTTCATTCCCCCATTCATCTTATTTCCGTTTTTTATGTACATTGCTGAACACAGTGGTATGCACATAGTAGATATTCAACAAATTTATGGTGAATTGAATTGAAAGACAGCTCTGCTTGTTAAGGATTTTTTATACTGAGACAGCATCTGCCTCAGTATAACTCTTATAACTCTCAGCTTATGTAGTGACAGTGGTAGAACGCTGGATTTGGAGTCAGGAAGAATTGACTTTGAATCCTGCCTGGGTGACCCTAGGCAAGTCACTTAATCCTTCTCAGGCTTGGTTTCCTTATTTATAAAGCAAGAATACAAATATCACCTACCCCACCGGGTCGCTGTGAAAGCCAAATGAGATAACATATGTAAAGTGCTATACAAATGCCATTATTGTTGTTGGCCCTAGTTCCTATCATATAGGAATCATAGGAACACAGATCTAGAGCGAGAAGGCACCAATCTCCCCATTTTACAGATGAGGAAACTGAGGCCCAGTGAGGTAAAGTGACTTGCCTGGGGAGTAAGTGTGTAAGCTGGGATTCAAACACACATCCCATGACTCCAGGTTCAGTAATTTCCGTACTGGGCCAAGCTACCTTCTATTTCTGTCTTCTTAGACCACCTAGAATATTTACATAAAGAGACTGTGAACAGTCAGGTATTTTCTAGGAGAGAACAAAAATTTATTTTCCTCCAGCTAAAGTTTTAATTTAAAAAAGAGTCCAAGTAGTATGTATTTTAAAGTAGTATGATTTTAAACGTCCAGTTGAGCTGTTTTCAAGAGTCAACAAGGAATATACCAAGCACAGTTTCAAAAAGCTATCTGGTACTTTCGAAGACAAGGTAGTCTAAGGCTTTATTTATTTATTTTTTCACTGTAAGATACTTTGCAGGGTGGAGGGAGGATAAGGTTTGACATCACCTGATCTTGAAAATGTGCATGCATTCATTTCTCCTTTTGAGGTGACCAGCTGGGTTAGCTGGAGAAAGAACATGCAACGTTTAATGCAATTATGCTGGAGTCTTAATCTCCAGATCTTGTGCATGGTATGTAAATCCAGCTGCTGAGCTCAAATGAATGCACACTTTTGATGGCATGCTGGGCCATTGTTTTAATCCTAGACAATTTTTAGGGTACATGAAAATTTTCCAACAAACCTTAGCTGAGCTCCTTAAGCTGGACGGAATCCAACCTCATATAATAGGATCTAGGATCTAAGTGGTTTTCTCTGATATACGGGATATTCAGGCACTCGGGATGCAATGTTACCCGACTCATTAAACCCTTTGTTGTCTTAGGTGGGGGGGTTGGGCCTGTACATCTGGGCTAAAGCAATTCTTAGATTCAGAGATTCTTGAATTCCAGTGTGGGATGTGAAATTGCTTCACACTGATTTGTGAACTTTCAAAGTTTAGCTGTGAGGCTTAAGCCATATAAGCATCTCGGTGGGGCAATGGAGAGAGTGCTGGACCTGATCTTAGGAAGATGTGAGCTCAAATCCGTAGCAGTCCTCAGATACTTACTAGCTGTGTGACCCTGAGCAAGTCACTTGACTTCCGTCTGCCTCAGTGTCTTCATCTGTAAAATGTAGATAGTAACAATAGCACCGACCTTCAGGATTGTTGTGAGGATAAAGTGAGGTACCATTTGTAAAACATTTTGCAAATCTCAATGTGCTTTGTAAATGTTAGTCATAGTACGCTAGCTATTATTACAAGTTATCTGGATGAACAGAAGTTAAGGTGACTTTGCACAGCCCTTCCTCACTTGGAAATGCAATTCACTCGCAAATCAAGATGTCATCCTCCCGACATCTTCGAGAATCAAGGACGAACAGCAACAACATCTCTATGGGATTGTCTGGATAAAATCTTTTAGAATAAAAGAGTTAGGCTAAGCTCTTTGCTTTTTGGGAAAGAGGGAATAATGAAAGCTATATCTCTCATATAGTAAAATAGTAATATAATAAAATAGTAATAATAGCTCAAGTTTATGCGGAGTTTTAGGGTTACCCTGAGAATCAGTGTGGTGTAGTGGTTAGGGAGCTGACGTTGGAGTCGGGAAAACCTCAGACCCTAAGAATGTCACAAATGCTTTCTGAACATTAGACAACTTCTTATGATTTACATACCAAACATTAGGTGAGTTGTGCTACCTTCCTGGGTGGGGAAAACAGTCCTAGTAGGTAGGTAGGTAGGTGGTAAGCAACAGAGCTGGATTCAAACCTAGATCCTTTGACTCTAAATTCTATGCCCTTCCTTCTCTGGAGGGCTTCCTTCTTCCATGGGGCTTCTTCTCCTTGGAAATTGCCATTCATGTGCCTCAACTCTTGTCTCTTGGTCCTTTTGCTTTCTAGTTTCTTGAATCAAAGTCCCTCAAATGGCTTAGGCCACTATGTGGCTCAGCTGACCTCTCCTCATATAAGTGCACCTGAGCTATATGCTTCCACTTCCTCTCTCTCCTTCCTCCCCTCCCCCCCATATTGTTTTTGTCCCAGTTAGAAATATTTCTACTAATGCCTCTGAACAAAGAGACAGATAGAGGACTGGCCTCAAAGCCAGAAAGAAATGAATTAAAGCCTCATCTATGATACTTATTGGCTGTGTGAACTAGGGCAAATCATTTAACCTCTCAATAATCTAGGTGACTCTCTAAGATTATAAATTGCAGAGAAGGTATCAGTTGCATTGGGAGAGGGCATTTCCTCACCAGGCAGAAGAAATCACAGGCTTAGTCCCTATTTCTAAGGCTCTGAATATAAGATCTGTCATTTCTGTCTTGAAGCCTTTCTATGCTATTTGTACAGAGTTTCCATATCTGTAAAATGGGCTGGAGAAGGAAATGGCAAACTACTCTAGTATCTTTGCCAAGAAAATCCCAAATGGAGTCTCAAAGAATTGGACATGACTGAAATGATCGTATAACACCAACAACAGTGAACTATGGGTGTGACCTTTAGAACCTCCCCTGTAGTGAGACCAATGGGTAATCAAGGGACATTGATTGATGCCTAAAGAATGTTAAACAACCTAGAGGAATGCTCTCAGAATGTTGGGTAGATCCTCTATGGAATATTGATAAGAGGACCTAGAAAAGAATAAGTCAGGTAAGGAAGAAGGACTGGATAGGCTGTGACTGATACCATTGGAAGGGATCACTGCACTTAAGAGATCACAGATCCATGGAGGTCAGGATGGCTAACAGGTGGTAGGACACTGATGTAGTGAGAGGAAGTCTTCTAGCCCAATGGGTAGATCATATGGAGTCAATCAGTTAATAAGCAATTACTAAATTTCTACTATGTGCCAGGTGCTGTGCTAAGCACTGAGGTTACAAAAAAAGAGCAAAAAGCAGTCCCTGTTCTCCAGAGTTCACAGTTTGATGGGGGAGACAACAGGTAAACAGTCATGTACAAACAAGACATATACGGGATGAACAGAGGTAGTTTCAGAGGGAAGGAACCTTATAGATGTGCTCCATGAGTTATTGTGGCCAAAAATACTCTTCATTTTGCAGATGGCATTATGGGCGATTTCTCTGAACCAAGCTAGACTGGTTCTTGGATAACAGACACAGAACCTATCATTTCTTTAGCTTCGAAACCCTTTCGACTTAGTGGGACCTGCCAGAGCATATGTGCCCCTGAGAGCCCGAGGTTGCCTCCAGCTATGATGTGGTATTGGGGGAAGAAGTTAGGTGAAAAACCACACTAGACAGTCTGTGTTTATTTCCTTTGATAGGTTCTCATAAATCATTTTTTCTGGCCTTTTTCTTGTCCTTTGTCGTAACATCACAGAACTGGAGAGTTGGAGGAATCATGTAGGCCAGTGCCTAGATGTATGGTTTCCACTTAGATTAAAGGAGTATAAACAACCCTACTAACAGAATCTTAGTAGTAGTAATAATATCTGACTCAAGAAGTATTTAAAGATTTGTGAAACATATTTTTGCATCTTTAAAAATGTTTAATATGTATCATATCTTCCTTTCACTGTAATCACTTGTTTTACATCATCTGGCATTGAGTTCACAAATTTTTTGCCATAAATTCTTTATTCATCCTGAAACCACAGATCACACCAGCTATTAAATGTGCCTCTTCCTCCTCCCCCCACCAAGTTCAGCTTTGATTATAATGTAGGTTTTCTTTTTTAAAAGAAGCCGGTGGTAGGCAGTGGTAAAGAATTGGATAATGGGGAGGGGGATAATGGAAAGAGTATTAGCAACAGAAGTGCAGAGGACAATGGTGGTGAGAGTCGTATCACAGAGGACAGGACAGTCCTACAGTGCGAAGTGAGGGTGGCTTCAGTAGTTAGAAGACAGTCCAGCTGCTTTTGAACTTGCTTTGAAAAAGGGTGAGAGGATGCAGCCCTCCCATCCCCACCTCCGACCTATCTGCACTGCTGGAATAGTTGGGAGGGCAAGATGGCAAGTGTGGGTGAGGGAGACAAGGGTCTGTGGGGATAGGGAGCCAGATCCTTCTGCTAGACATAGGGTGGTGGAAGACCATAAAGCACCAGGACAGTTGTCTTCTCGAGGCAGTCTCTGGAACACATCGGGAAGGAAAGAAGCTGTCTTGGGGAGGAAGTTTGAACCCCCTAAATGGTGGTACCCAGTGGCTCCTCTTTCTGGCAGGGCTCTTAGAGCAAGTATCCAATTGGTCTGTTGATCCAAAGTAGGGAGGGAAGAATATGAAAGGAGGGAGGAGACCAGAGAAAGTCTAGGTCACTAAGCAGGGAGAGCATGTCTGTTTCATTGAGAGTGTTGTATCATGGAGCTTTGAGTAGTAGAGGGTACCCACAAAGTCACAGGTTGTTTGGGAAACTGAAAAGGAAAAATATAAATACCCGTAAAGGAGTCTCAGAAACAACCAACGCTGACCCAATTGTTAAAAGTAATTTATAACAGATTCATCTAAGTTACAAGCATAAAATAATATGCATATTTATATGTATGTAACACTTCAGACTTTCCTTAGATTAAATTTGTTATTGTTATCTTTTGTGTTTACATTACTTTCATTTCTGGATGTATTTCTTCCTCTCCCCTACACCACAAGCACATGGTGTGGCTAGGGAACTGAATTTGGAGTCAGGAAGACAAGGTTCAGTTGTGCTTCTGACATTTATTGTATGACCCTGAGCAAGTCACTTAACTTCTCAGGGCTTTAGTTTCTGGTCTGCAAAATAAGGGGATTCTACTTGGTGGCCTCTAAGGTACCACCAAGTTCTAAATCAGGAGATCCTATGATAAGCCATCCCTTGTAACAAAGAATTTAAAAATGAAGAATAAGAAAAGTTCAGCAAAATAAACCAATGTATCAGCTGAGAGGAGACAAAGTTGTATCTACTTGCTAATGATATTATAGTATCATATTAATATCATATTAATATCATCAGCTATTACCAGAGAGTCATCAAAGAAAAAATTAACAGTATAATAGGGAGTTTGGATTGGTCAGTAAGAGAGAGTCCAGTCCTTACAAGGCTGTGCAGAATGCTCTCTATGTGGATTTCAGAGCATGTGCAGCTATTAGTTCCAATTTGCATAACACATTAAGAAGAAGAGCCTTTTGATTGAGTATTAACACTCCTAAAAGGCACTAATTGGATGATTTGGCCTCTCTTTCCTGCCTGACTGCATTTGAGCGAGGAAAGAAGGCCTACCGTAAGGAGGGAGGAGAGACAGACAGACAGGCAGACAGAGAGACAGAGAGAGGTAGAGAGACAAAGAAAGAGAGGAGAGGAGAGGAGAGGAGAGAGAGAGAGGGAGAGAGAGAGAGACAGAGAGAGACAGAGAGACAGAGAGAGACAGAAACAGAGAGAGAAAAGAGAGAGAGGAGGGAGGGAGGGAGAGGGAGAGAGCACAAGTGGCAGTGGGCCACCACAAATATATGGTTTCTTTTATATCTAGTTTTCCTTTCCTGGGTGAAGTGGTGTTGGAGGCACAACAGACTAGGCTGAGACCTTGGGAGCTTCAGAAAGCTGGGAAAGCAAGCAGGTCCAGGAGCTGTGTCCATGACAGATTTTATGGACAACTGAGTCTGGTGAGGAGAAAAGCCTGAAGTGACTTGCTTGATGCAGAAGAGAAGTGGATGTGAACATGGTGATGTGATTGCTATGTAGAAAATGCTTTCAGTTTGATCCCATTCTTCCTAGGGACTATGGTAGCATAGAGGAAAGTGTGCCCCTGGATGCTGAGGAGGGAGGAAGCTGTAGCTTTTCAGTAAATATCCCACTAAAAAAAAAGCTAATTGATTTTAACTGTGTAAATGATGCTGGGGTATTAATTACTGAAGGGTTTTAATGATAGGGGGCATAACTAACTATAATTATTGAGTAATATTGGGGAGAACACACTAGAATGGGGGCTTGAGCTGATAGCAATTGAAAGATACAATTGAACCCATAAGGATACCCCTAGAACCCTGAAGGGAAGATGTAGTTAGGCCTGTTCTGGGAGATCTAACTCCTTAGTGTGAAAAGGGGTTGGGATAAGGATTCCCAGAGCTTAGAAGAGCTACAATAACTTTAGGAAAGTAGTAGCATACAAAATTAATCCACAATAATAATAAAAAACCATTTTTATATAGCAATAACAAAATCCAGGAGGAGGTAACAGAAAAGACGTCCCACTCAAAATGACCAGGAAATGCATAAAATATGCATTGTCTGTCTACAAAGCCATACTCAAACTTTATGTAAATATTATTATAAAATATTCATTAAATAAATGAATAATTCCACATAATTGGGCTATACCATATTTAAAAAATGACAATGCCATTTAGATTAATTTACAGATTAATACTCTACCAATCAAATGTTTGAGGGAATACTTTTTAGAGTTTAAAAAATAATAAAATTTCATTTGGAGGAATAAAATGCCTAGAAATTCAGGGTAAATAATAGAGTAGAAATAAAGAAAGTACAACATTTCTAGACCTCACAACATGCTATGAAATAGTACTTATCAAAACCATTTGTCATTGGTTAAAAAATAGAAAAGTAGTTTGGTGGAATAAACTAGACAAATAAGACTCAGAAACAATTAAACCAAATAATTCAGTGTTTCATAAGCCCAAGAACATAAACTACTTGGAGGAAGAGCTTTCTATTTGACAAAAACTGCTGAGAAAACTAGAAAACAGTTTGGCAAAAATTAAGTTTAGATGGTCATTTTATAAAACATATAGCAAATTAGTTTGATATGTGACCTGAATATTACAAGTCACACTATAAAAAATAATTGAAGGGAACTAGGTCAAGTGCTTTTTTTTTTTTTTTACCACAATGGCTGCTGAGGAGATTCTTAACAAACAAAGAATAAGAAGATAAAATAAGTAATATTGATTGCATGAAATTGAAAAGATTTTACATTAATAAAATTAATGTGACTAAGATAAGACAAAAATACCCCCAAATTAGTGTGACTATGATAAGACCAAAAAAAACCCTTAGTATAAATATCTCTGATAAGTTTGTTATTCAAGATATAAAAGTCATTAAAACATGTATAATATCAAGATCCATTACCTAATGGAAAAGTGGTCAAAGAATATAGACAGATAGTTCTGAAAAGAAAAAAGGAAATTATTAGCAACCATATGAAAGATTACTTTAAATAATTTTTAATTATAGAAATACAATCAAAATAACTGATATTTTAACTAATGTTCAGCAAATTAGCAAAGATGATGAAAGATAGAAATAGCCAATGTTAGAGGGGCTGCAGAAATATAGGCATACTAATCCAGTGTTGGTGAAATTGTGAATTGGTCCATTTTGGAAATTAATTTGGAGTTGGGCTAAACCTTTTTTATTAAAATGTCTGTCTCCTTTGACCCCAACATCCCATTGTTAGGTACAAACCCCAAGGAAGTTAGATAGTCCCATGTATACCAAAAATACATACAGCAGCATTCTTTGTAGTAGCAAAGAATTGAAAACAAAGTAGATGCCTATATATTGGGAATGGGCAAACAAATTATGGTATAGAAGGCTAATGATATAATACTGTATTATAAGAAACAGTGAATGTGAAGAATTCTGAGAAGCATGGAAAGAAACAAATTGTTGCAAACTAAAGAATTTATCTGGGTGGTTCAGTGAATAGATCCTGGAGCCTGGAATCAGCAGTAAGACCTGAGTTCAAATGTGATCTCAGATACTTACTGGATGTGTGACTCTGGGCAAATCACTTAACCCTCTTGCCTCAGTTCCTCACCTGTAAAATGAGCTGGAGAAGAAAATGGCAAACCACTCCAATATTTTTGCCAAGAAGACCCCAAATGGGGTCAGGACATGACTGAAATGACTGAACAACAAAAAATAAGCAGACCCAAGAGAACAACATACAAAATGACTACAATAATGTGGATGGGCAGAAAAAAACGAAGCTAATTATGATATTTAATTATGATGTGCAAGCTTGGCCCAAGGAAAGAGATTATGAAATTCACTTCTATCCCTTCTTTGAAGAGGAGAGATATGGAACATCAGATACAGTTTTGATTTTTCCAAGTGCTTAAAGATAAATGATTTTATTCAATATCCTGACAATAACCTCGTGGGAAAAGAGGCTCTTAGATGTGAAATGACTGACACAAAGTCACACAATTTCTTTCTGACAAAGCTAGGACTGGTATCCTTGTCTCCTGATTCCCTGGCCTAGGGCCTTCTAGTCAGAGACAGGCAATCCTTCTCAATAGACCAGGAGTTTTTAACCTGGGGTTCATGAACTTGTTTAATATTTCGATAATAGATTTTCAATATAACAGATTTCTTTTGTGATCGTTTGTATTTTATGCCTTGAAAATTTTTAGAGGTCCCTGGGATTCACCAGACTGCCAAAGAGGCCCATGAAAAGAGTTAAGAAATCTTGGAAAAAACCAATTCACACAGTCTTCTTGCCTTCCCCTGCCCCTGAAGCACATAAGTTCTAGAAATAAACCTTCAAGCAGTATATTAGTGCAGTGGAATGAGTATTGGACTTAAAGTTGCCCAGTCAGGACTCCAGTCTTGGCTTTTTAATTTCTCTGTGACGTTGGGCAAGTGACTTCATCTTTCTAAGACTCAGAAACTTCCATTGTCCAATGGAGTACCGAATAGGGTTATTTCGAGGAAAGTGATTTGTTTTCTTTTTATTTCCTTTTCATTTTTATTTTGGAGGGGGGAAGGCAAGGCAATTGGGGTTAAGTGACTTGCCCAAGGTCACATAGCTAGTGTCAAGTGTCTGAGGATGGATTTGAACTCAGGTCCTTCTGACTCCAGGGCAGGTGCTCTATTCATTTCTCTGCCTAGCTGCCCCAGGAAAGTGATTGGTAAACCTGTAAAAGTGCTTTATATTATTCTGGTTTTGGGGGGGGGGGCAGGAAGAACAAAAGACTGGAATCTCAGGCTTTGGGAGAGTCAGTGTGGTTTCAAAAGACCTGAGTTAGAACCATATACTAGCTGTGTGACCTTAGACAAGTTATTGCCCTTCTCTGGGCCTCAGTTTCTTCATTTATACAATGAGGGAGATCTAAGTTCTTTAAGGTCCTTCCTAGCTCTAAACTCTCTGATTATAAGATTCTCAGTCTTTTGTTTTCTCATGGAATTCATTTCGCTTTTCTGAGGAGACCCATAACTTAGGACTGTTTCTCCAAGGTTTACTATGTAAAGTACACTCTTAACTATGAACTGATGTGGCTCTTTCAGAAATAAGTCTAAAAAGGAAGTCTAAAGTCTAAAGTCTAAAAGGGCTCATATGGTGATTCCTCTCCCACAACTCACGGTCACCATTCACTGTCTTTTAGGGGATATTTTCCAGGTTGCAAAGGGGAAAATCAAATTGATAAGCTACAATTTGCTGCTACTGCCCTATGGAACTGCAAGAAAGAAGGCAGATTCCAGGTGGACATTTCGAAAATCCAAGTGTGAAAGAACAATGTGAAATCTCAATTCTCCAAAATGATTTTGGGAGGTGAATGCAGTCTCTTGGGCCCCTGTGGGGCTTGGTTCCTAAGGAAACTAATCCTCACTCTGCTCAGTGTTATGCATCACTGCTGTTGAAGAGCTTTGACTTGAAGGCTCTGTAAACAGCCCCCTGAGCAGGCTGGATCGGAAAGTCACTCTCTTTCCAATAGGAAGTGAAACATATTAATGTCACATCCACTCAACTGAGCATGCTCACTCAACAAGCAGGGGAAGGAGCTAATGGGCAGTCTCTTTATCTAAACTTAGGCAACCCTGGTATGATGTTATTGTGCAAAAGTAAGATGCATAGAGGTAGCTTAGGAAGGGTGAATTTTGTAATAAGGCCATTGGAAACTGAGGCTGGATTTATAGAAGCAAACTATCTATATAATTAAAACCATCAGGTATTTTGACTTATTATTATTATTATTATTCCTATCAGTATTAATATGAAAAGCAGCATGGTATAGTGGATAAACAGATAGCAGTCTTCGCTAAGACTAAGAGTTTTCACTTGTCAAATGGAGTACTTAACAGAGATGTTTTGCAGAAGGTTATTTGTCTTCTTCTAGAGTCTGGAAGACTTAGGTTCGAGACTTGCCTCTGACACATACTGGCCATGTAACCCTGGGTAATCACTCATCATCTCAGTGCTCCCAGGCAACTCTCTAAGACTGTAAGTTGCAAAGTGGGGATCTGCATTGGTAAAAGGAGTTTTCTTAGCAGGAATTTGCATCCTGCAAAAATATTACTAATAACACTTCCTTACATTAATATATATCTTGATGCTCATAAAGTTCTTCACAACAGCTATAAGATAGAATAAAAAATTTCAGTCCCATAGTATTTGACCTATGAAGCTCATCCCTTAGAACAACCTTGTGAGGTATGTAGTTTCAATATTGTTGACCACTTTTCACATGAGAGGGGTGTGTGCGTATATGTGTGTGTGTGTGTGTGTGTGTGTGTGTGTGTGTGTGTGTAGTGTAGTGTAGTGCATGGTGTAGTGCAGTGGTTCTCAAAGTAAGGTTTGAAGACCACTGGGAGTCCCTGGTCCTTAAGGTAAAAACTATTTTCATAATAATACTAAGACATTTTATTTTCTAATGCTGTATGTATTGATAGAGGTAGCCCACATTAAAAAGAAAAAAAAAAGCTTTTTGGAGAGATCCTCAATTTTTCTGAGTATAAAGAAATCTCGAGATCAAAAAGTTTGAGAACCCTTGGCATAGCAGATCAGGGGCACTGGCCATGGAGTTAAGCCAGGTCAAAGTTTATGTCTTCCCTCAGGCACACATTTATTAGGGCAAGTCATAACCTCTCAGTGCCTCAGACAACTCTCTAAGATTCTAGGTTGCATGATAGTTGCTGATCTGCATGAAGAGGGATTTCTCCAAATCAGAGTTTCTTGTATCAAAGAAATCACAGATTCTCCCCCACCCTCCCAGTTTGAATATTCATAGACCAGTGATGCCCTTGGTGTAGGGAACCCAGATGAAGAACTCCCTCTGCCAATGTAGATCAGTATCTTCTCTGTAACTTGTAGTCCATGAGTGGACTGGAAGGTTAAGTGACTGGTGCACCATCACCCAACCAATATGAGTCAAGAGGCAGGACTTGAACTCAAATCATCCTGACTCTACTGCTAACTCTCTTTGCTACACCATGCTCCCCCCAACCAGCTATCTCAGTTTTTGTTTGATTCTTACATTTTATTATAAAATCAAGACTCAAGGACTATCGTTTTATAATCATAGCTCCCTCAACCCTTCTCTCATACAGACTTACTTCTCTCCGTCTTTTTTGCTCTTGGAGACAGGCAAGTGAAGGTTGAGCATGATAGGGGTGGTGGGTGGTAGTCAGTAGTCCAATTGAGAGGAATTATAGAATCCTTAGAGTGGAGAAGTGTGAGATAAGATTAGAGAATTAGTGGTTCTGGATCATGGAGTTTCATAAATATCAAATGAATGAGTTTGGACTTGACAGTGTTAGGAATAGGGAGCCATTGAAGGGTCCTGAGAAGATGAGTGACATGACCAGATCTATGTAAGTGGAAATTATATGGTAGATGTGTGAAAGAAGAATTGGAGAGGGGAGAAAGTGGAGGTAGAGAGGGGGCTATTGGAACAATCCAGTCAGGTGATGATGGCAGAGTGGATGGAGATCTAGGACTGAGGTTAGGAAGCTCTGAGTTAAAATTCCCACTCTTACACTTCTGAGTATAACAGGGTTGATGAATGAAACCTCTGATTTACTGGACTATGCAGACCCTCCTCGACTTCCTCACCTCCAACAGAGCATGTATGCTTTGTGGGGAGGGACATATCCTCTAGCAGATTGCATAGTTTGGCCGATCACCCTTGTTACACTACAATGCTACAGTGATTAACAAGTAATATAACTTTTCTATGTGCTTCAAATAACTTTCTAGGAATAAATTCCTCATCGAGGAGTTGTTTGTGACCTCTGTGTGTACAGGAAGCTCCTTTCCCTATAGTTATTGACAAAGTCACAGATGTTTCATACATTATTGCTTATGGGAGGTGTGAATGAGAAACAGCAAAATCTATCGAGAGGGGATGCTGATGGACAGAAAATCTTTCAAACTAACCTAAAAAGGATTGAGTTGGATTCTATCCTGTTGGTTTCCGAGCTGTGGCAGGGACTACACGGCTAGGTACAGAGGCGTGTAGCAATGGATTCACTTGGGAATAAAGGCAGAGTTATGGCCGAAGTGCTGGGGTTAGGGCCAGAGGCCCGTGTCTCTCCATTCCAGGGCCAGTTGTGCTGCTCTGGAGCTAGCCTATTGCTGATCCTCTTCTCGGTTGGGGCCCTGGGCTGGGTGGACCACAGAGTTAGGTACAGCTGTTCTGGTTTGGGGAAAGGATAGAGGGGGAGAGAGTAGGAAAATTTCATGTTCAAAAATTAGAATGTATGTGTCTTGAAGATGCTCTTTGGCAGAGGTGAAGCAGAGCAAGGGATACTTAAGTAAGGCTAGGTTAAGGTAAACGGTAGGGGGTTAAGGGCGGGAGAAGAGGCGGAGACGAGGAGATTCCATTCCCTTTCCTTTCCCGTTGGGAGCTGTGCAGAGAAATTCCAGAGGAGTGGGAAACCAAAGGGTTAATACAAGGAGTAGGAGAGACAGGATAAGGGGTGGAGGGGGGGAGACTCAAACTAAACTAAAAGAAGGCGCTCTTGGCTCCTCCCCTTCTTCATAGTGTCAGCACGCATCTCCCTCTCACCCGCCCCCCTCGCTTGTTCCCTCCCTCCCCTCCCGTTTACAAGATCTAATGAGCTCCCCTGGGAGCTAGAGAAAAGATCCCGGCTTCGGAGCGCACCGAGAGCTCCAGTTTGCAGCGCTAGGCAGTCTCGGGAGCGGGAGCAAGGATCCTGCTGCGGCGAAGCCCATCCTGGACGGGGCGTGAGCTGAACTGAGGCCTGGGGAGTGGGAGAGTGGCTGTGGACGCCCAGGGGAGCAACCGCTTGGGGTCCAAGAAGCTCCCATTGGAAAGCGAAGTTCGGCGCCAACTAGGCTACTGAGATCCGGACAGAGAGAGTCGGAGCCGGGCCCGGGCAGCCGCGAAGATGGCTGTACAGGCGGCTATCCTTAGTCCCCATCACTTCATCCCTTTTTGCTTCCCTGGGTCTCCCGGGGCGCTAGGGATGGACTTTGGGGACCTGGACAAGGGCTGTTGCTACGAGGAGGACGAGGCCGGGGGCGCTGGGGTCGCCTTGCTTGGTGAAGCTGTGGCTGCCGAGGGAGCCGGCGGGGGGTGTGGCGGTGGGGACTTCAGAGAGGCAACGCGGGACCTGCTGAGCTTCATTGACTCGGCGTCCAGCAACATCAAGCTGGCTCTGGACAAGCCCGTCAAGTCCAAGCGGAAGGTGAACCATCGTAAATATCTCCAGAAGCAGATCAAACGCTGCACTGGCATGATGACCTCTTCTTCGGCCTCTGCCTCGGGCCCTGCACCTTCCGTCTCTCCGTCCCCTGGCCCCGCAGCTGCTGTCCCTGCTGGAGCTTCCGAGGCACCCCCGAAGCGACTGCCTGCTGCCTCCCCAGCAGCCCCGGGTCCCCAGGGTAAAGCGCCCCCGAGGCGGGAGGGCTCCCAGACGGCCGCCAGTCTGCAGAGCAAGAGCCTGGCTGCCCTCTTCGACTCTTTGCACCAGGTTCGAGGCAGCGGCGGTGAAAAAGGAGGAGCTGGAACCTTGGCTACGGCGGCTGGAGGAGGAGGTGGAGGCGGCGGTGTGGGAGCCGAAGGAGGCGGTCCACCTGTGGCCGCGGCTGGGGCCGGTGGGGGCAAGAAAGTCCCTTTGCGGAATCGCAATCTGCCTCCGTCCTTCTTCACTGAACCGTCTAGGGCGGGTGGTTGCGGCCCGTCGGGGGGCGGTGTGACCCTTCGCGAGCTGGAGAAAGGCAGCGAGGCGGTGGAGTTTTTCGAGCTATTGAGTCCCGATTACTGTGTGGGTGGAGAGGTTGGGGGGTTACTGCCCTCTGAGCCTCTCGACTTGTTCCCAGCTGCCGTGAGGGCCCCCCAGGAGCTGGAACACATCTTGTATGATCCGCACCCCACCGTGGTCGCAGGCTTGCTATACTCAGAGCCTTGGAGCACCCCGTGCCCCCCAGCCAAGAAGCCTGCCCCTTCTTCCAACCGCGGGGGCGGCAGCTTGACCTTGAACGAAACTTTGCGCCCCTTGTACCCTGGCACCTCAGACTCCGCTGCTTCCAGTCTGGGTTCCCCTGGGGGAGAGGACACCGCGGGCCACCTGACACCTTTCGCCCAGTTCTTCCCAGACTGTGCCCTGCCAACCCCACCTCCTCCCCACCAGATGCCTTACGAGTACGGGGTGGGGTACAGCCGTGTCGCTTATTCTGGACTTTAGAGATTGGATTCTGGGGAGAGGGGACCTCCCTGAGGGAGGAATCGTGTAACATGAACTCCCTTGTATGTACTCGTAACTCGGCCGTGGGCGAAAAGGCGCCGCTCTACCTTCTAAGCTAAAAGATCGATTAAAAAGTAGATGTGACAATGAAATTGACTTTTTTTTTTTTTGGGTGGGTGGGTGGGAGAAACTTTGGAAAGGAAATGTGAAAAGAGTGATAATCGTCTACATTCACCCCATTCCAAAGGGGAGGGGGGAGAAATAGCATACAAATAAGTTAGATATTTCTTGTAAAACAAATTGCAAGTACATACAGTTAGAGTTTGTAGGCAGAGAGGGGGAGGGCCTTAAATTTTTACCTACCCCTTCCAGGTTTTCAGAAACCTAGGGTCAGTTCAGTTGTATTTAACTCCTTTCCTTTCCCGATTTAGTGCACTGGTCTATGTATATGTGTGGTGGTGGTTTTTACCTCAAGTGGACTATGAATTTCAAGATATTAGAACAATAATAAAAAGAAATATTTTATTTCTTGGAGTGTTTTCCTAGATGGTAGTTTTACATGTTATGCCTAGTATTGATTAGAGCAGATGTTTTACCAGATAAAGAAAGTCTCATGGTCACAGAGTTCCTTCTGTTTTGGGTCTCACTGTTTCCTGCCATTGTATTTTATCTATTACTGGTTTCTCTGTTTTTTTGTCCTCTCTTTCTCTCATTCTTCCCTGTAGCAGTTTCTATTTTCACTCCTTTATTTCTCTTGCCCCTTCTTTCCTTCCTTGCTTCCTTCCTTCATCCCTTCCTTCCTTCATCCCTCCCTTCTTCCCTCCCTCCCTCCCTTCCTCCCTTCCTTCCTTCCTTGCTTCCTTCCTTCTTTCCTTGCTTTCTTCCTTCCTTCCTTTCCTGCTTGCCTTCCTGCCTTCCTTCTTTCCTTCCTCCTTTTCCTCCATTCTTCGTTTCTATTCCCTATTTTCTGTAATGACAGCCATTTCTTTCATGCTATGACCTTTCCTTATACAATTCTATTTGTTTTTTTTTCTTCATCTTATCCTGCTTTCTCTGTGGATCCCTTTCTGTGACTACTATTTCCCTTATTAATTTGCTCTTCTTTTATACTCCTTTCCTTTCTTTCTGTGTCTTCCTCCTAGCTCTGCTTTGAGCTCAGACCTCCTTTGGAAATTTCTCTGAACCACATCCACCCAAACTCTAACACTGGTAGGCAGGTAGGTGGTAGTAGGTGGTCTTATGTTTAGCTATAAAAAGGTGGCTCCATCTTGACCCTGCAGCTTTAGTAGTCAGAAGAATTAGGGTAGTTCCTATTTCCAAGAAGAGGCTAGAGTATAGATGCCTGCCTTCTGATGGAAGATTTGGGGAGTGTTGTTATTTGCCATGGAAGTATTCTGCTGGGCAGCATTCAGTTTTCCCAAATTGGGCACCAGCAGGGCTTTTCGGTTGGCAGAAGAAGGGCAGAGTTATGGTTTCAAAGTTAGGAGTAGAACAATAGTGGTGCCTAGCTGGCTGCCTGGTGAGCTCTGTGGTTCCCAGAAGCAACTAAGGCCATTAAGTAAAGATAATATAGATGTTACTGTTTGACATGACATATGACAATATGTCTTTAAAGATGGGCTAGACCAATGGTAATAAAATCACATGACATGAAGTTAAAGCAATTTGTTGAAGTGGCAAATCTAAACATTCTCCATTGGTATTTGTATTGATTAAAATCATAGGAATATTTTTGGGAAGAGACATGTTAAATGGAGTCAACCAGTATTTGTTAACCATCTACTATATGCCAGGCACTGTGCTAAGTGCTGGGGAATACAAAGAAAGGCAACCCCCTCCAAGACCCCTTAAACTGTCTCTGTTCTCTCTGAATTCACAGTTTAATTGGGTAGACAACATGCAAACACCTATGTTGGAACAAACTACACAAGATAAATGGTAGATAGTCAATAAAGGAAAGGCACTAACAATTAGCCAGTGAAAATGTAGTCAGGATGGAGTGTCTTGTGTGAGCAACATCAAGGAGGCCAGTGTCACTGGATCCCAGTGTATGTGACAGGGCATAACATGTAAGAAGACTGGAAAGGTAGGGAGGGGCTGGGTTATGAAAGGCTTTAAAAGCCAAACAGAGGATTTTACTTTTGATCCTGGAGGCAATAGGGAGCCACTGGAGTTTATTGAATGGGAGAGAGGTGACATGGTCAGATCTGTTCTTTAGATTTAGATCTAATTTAATGGCTGGGTGGAGGATAGGGTAGAGTGGGGAGAAACTTGAGGCAGGGTGACCAGTTCAAAGGTCACTGCAATAGTCCAGGTGTGAGAGGATGAGGGACTGCACTAGGGTGGTGGAAACAAACCGGGCACATACAATTAAAAGGAACAGCAAAAGTAATTTTAAATTCTATTCCCAAATCCCAAACTTCTGAAACAGACAATGCATGTTCAGAATGTTGGATAAGGGTTGCTGCTCCAAATTCCTTCATCAGAAGAACATAGATATACTCTCTGTAGTACTGCAGCAGACCATTCAAGCAAAGTGATTTCTATTGGATTTCTTTCAGGAAGATCTTGGAAAGCTGAGGGGATGCAGAGGGATTCAATGATATTATCCAATAATCATTTGACTAATGTAAAAAAAAATTCAGCATGAATAAAGTTGCGCATAAGGAGCCTAAGAGTCTAGAGGGTGATTCTGAAGGCTCTGGGGAGACACAATGTTGTGACTTTTTATTTCCCTCTCATTGTCTCCTTGAAAGCTTGCTTCAGGGCAAAAGGCAAAACAGTATCTCTCCTCCCATGACTTCCAAGTTTTGGGCATTGATTTTGAACTGGGTAATTGGGATTTGAATTCTGGCTGTGCCAATAATGAGCTTCATGTCCTTAAGCTAGTCATTTCTCATGTCTAGGAATGCTTCCTCATCTGTAAATGAGGTGAATTACACTAGATAATCCTTATGGTTCCTTCCAGCTTTAATCCCAAGATTGTTCTTGATACATGTGCAAGTTTCCCCCTTTTCTTCTTCACTGAGTTGCTGTCACCACCACTGTGACAGATTCAATGGGTGACCTTGAGCAAATCATTTTCCCACTGTATGCTTTGGTTTTCTCTCCGAAAATGACAGTTAAATTCAATAAACATTTAAATCTTGATAAATGAGCACAATGCTACACCCCGGGGATATAGATAATATAACAGCTGGCATTTACATAGGGCTTTTAGGTTTGCAAAGTGCTTTACAAATATTATTTCATTTGATCTTAATAACAAATCTGGGAGACAGGCGCTATTATTATCATCCCCATTTTATGGATGAAGAAACAGGCAGCAGAGATTAAGTCACTAGTCCACAGATAGAAGTATCTGAGGCTAGATTTGAACTCAGGACTTCCTGACTCCAGGTCTACCACTCTGCTCAGACTTCCACCAACTTCTTCTAGATATACACATCCCCTTCTTTTCAAGGAGTTTTTAAGATGGGAGTGGTGGTGGAGGGTGGAGGCAAATATGAAAATTGCCATGTTGTAAGAGAGAGATCAGGAGAGTTCCATAAAAGTGCTGGGAGGAATTTGAAGAGAGACATCATTTTCATCTGGAGAATCCAGGGAAGCTTCATTAAATAGGTGGAACCCAAGTTAGACTTGGAAGAAAGGGAGGGACTTCAATAGATGGAAATGGAAAAATAAACTCCAGGCACTGGACTGGGGACAATATGAAAAAAAGTCATGGCTATAGGAAAGAGCAGGATGAACACAGAGTGAAGAGGAGTCCAGTTAAACTAGGAGAGACGATATAAAGGGTAGTAGTAGGAGACAAGGCCAGGCAGTTTGGATGGAAACAATTTGTGGAGGTCCTTGAATGCCAGGGCTAGGGGTACAGAATTTGTTTAGAGACAATGGGAAGCGAAGTGGGGCAATGACCTTTGATGGTCTCTAAAGTCTCTTTCAGCAATAACATTCTATAACTTTGAGATTTAATTCAGCGGAGAAGGA
Source organism: Phalanger gymnotis (assembly GCA_028646595.1). Lineage (NCBI taxonomy): Eukaryota > Metazoa > Chordata > Mammalia > Diprotodontia > Phalangeridae > Phalanger > Phalanger gymnotis. Next base: position 723,204,221 of record CM053622.1, on the reverse strand, counting down.
AGTGCATATGCTTTTTAGTTTTCTCCCAGAGGAATATTGAAGGGCCTCGATAGTTTTCTGGGAGTATGGCCGTGAGGTGATTGGTAGTTTAACGGTTTTGGCTACAAGTTAATTGTATCATCGGGATTATTGATCTAGAACTGAAAAGGACATCAAACAAAAAGACTTCAGACTTCCAGTATTAACTCTTCATTTTACAGATGAGGAAACTGAGGCACATAGGTAATAAGTGCCAGAGACAGGCTATGAAACTAGGGCCTGTGGCCCCAGACCCAGAGTTTTCCCATTCCACCAAACTGCCTCCCTCAAACACAAATCTAGATTTGGAAAAATCTTTAAAGATCTCTAAGTCCAACCTTTTCATTTTGAGGTGAGGAAATAGGCTCAGAAAGGTAAAGTGATTTGCCAGTGGTAGTTACAGATGCCCCAGTCATTAAGAAATAAAAAAGCCTTCCCTTGACCTTTGCATATCACCCAGCTATTGTCTCATCTCTCTCATCTCCATTACCAAACCACTGGAAAAAGTTTTCTAGGGGGGCGGAGCCAAGATGGCTACCAGAAAGCAGTAACTGGCGTGAACTCCCCACCAAATCCCTCCAAAAACCTATAAAAAAATGGCTCTGAACCAATTCTAGAGCTGCAGAACCCACAAAGTGGCAGAGGGAAGCAGGGCCCCACCCCAGGACAGCCTGGA
>CM053622.1:723147400-723203027 GCA_028646595.1 Phalanger gymnotis | reverse complement strand
GGGCCAGAAGCAACTGCAGCTGTAGTTCTGTAGCCGCCCCACCTCTGCTGCCCCTGGGGTGTGGCCAAACCGCAAACTCCTTCCACTCCCCTCAGCTTTTCCCACTAACCTTCTCTGTTGTCTTTGGTGTTTGTGAGTTGAGAAGTCTGGTAACTTCTGCAGCTCACTGATTCGGGGCGCTAGGGCACACTCTGCCTGGCTCCTGGTCTGGTTGGTCTGCGCCACCCATGCTAGGCTCTGCTCCCAGCTCCGTGCGGGATGGACCTTACCCAGAGACCATCCAGGCTGTTCTGGGCTAGAGCCCTGCTTCCCTCCACTATTTTGTGGGTTCTGCAGTTCTTCTCTGTTGTCTTTGGTGTTTGTTTTTGTATCTTTTTGAAAAGGAAAAAAGTAGTTTTATATATTTAGGTATATATCTATATATGCATATAATGTATAAATACACATAAAAATAAAATTTTCATATGTATGTACATATGTGTATGCATATACAAATACTATACACACATACACACAGACATATACAAATGACTTGTGAATTTGGAATAAATATGGAATAAAAATGTAGCCTAGTCTTGAAACCACAATAATACACAAAATTATGCTGTGAAGCTCAAAGAAGGGAGCAGAAAATGAGCCATGGATTTCTTTGTCTCTTTTTCGGATAGTGTTCAATGAGACAGAACTCATTGTGAATTAGTGATGGAGTAGATACTTTCTTCTCAATATTTTAAAGGTTGATGGAAGCACTGGCCAAGACAATGTTCTTCCTCCAACAATAAACTGGAATCTGTGACTAAAAGTTCTCTTTAGATCACTTGGATTGTAAAGGAAGAGCACATAATTTGCCTTTTACCATGGAAGACAAAAACCAAAACCAAAAAGTCAGGTCTGGAAGCTGCAGATTGTATATGCTGGCAGACGTTACCTGAATTTTATGTTTTCTTCTCTGGGAACGGATTGGGCGAGGCCTCCAAACAGATCTGAAAGGACAGGGTGGGCGTAAGGTTGGCAGGCAGGTGATCTTTGCTTTCTGTTAGTCAGAGGATGGACACACAGGGCTTGGAGTGAAGAAATTTGTCCAGAGATAGATCTCTTAATCAATTCATCTCACAACAACAGAGTTTCTAAAGCACGACCGGGTTTGAACTGGCCTGGAGAAATGCAGAACAAACTTGAACGGCTTCCCAGAACTCAGACAGAACCTGAATCACCTTGGCTCAGTTCCTGGGTCATGTGGAGCTGCCAGAACATTGTAAGAAAAGGCATTGTGGGCACACACAATCGAGACAGGAAACAGGAAGTACTGGGACACCAATAATGGCCCCTTTACTGAAGGATGCCAAGTCTTTACATTTGCAACTATGTTTTTGCATAACAGTTGTATGCAAAGGACAAGTAACCCAAATGATGTCTCTATATTTATAGGCTTCAATGATTCAATTAGTGTGAGTGTTCCCTCTACTAAAGCAGCTCACACCCCATCCATGCAAAAAAAACCTCACTGCCTAGAGGCCAACCTTGTGTTGACAGGTCCTTTTAGAAGTACCGAGACTGGTCCTTGTACAAATTATAGAACAAGTCATTGCCAGGATAATACTCAAAACGTTTCTAGTCTGGTAGGATTTATCAGACCGTGGATTCCACTGGCAGGGCTTTTGAGAATCTGGTCACTTTCCCCCCTCAAGGAACCATTAGAAAAAGGATTTATGTATATACATACACAAACATACATAAAATACACACACATTTTTTTTGGGGGGGGGTCTAGACTTGTGTTTTCATTGGTGCAGGAACATTCTATGTACCTCTGCAGATGGCAGCTTTTCTTCATCTTAGAGGAGTTCCTGGAGGCACTGAGAAGTTGAATGATTTGCCCAGGGTTACACATTCAGGATGTCTCAGAGGCAGAATTTGAACCCAGGTGTTCCTGATTCCCAGACCAGCATGATCTATCCATTATGCTCTGCTGCCTCTTTATTATATATGCAAGCCCATCTGCAATTTATGTGATTGGGCATGTTGAACTTGGAAGAGAAGACTGAGGAACACTCTCACTATCCTCAAATATTTGGAGACCTGTTGTGGGAAAGAGAGAGAAGATGCTTTTTGTGGCTTGTTAGCATGACTTTTCTTCTGCACGAATGCTTATTTTAAATATATTTCTGGAGGCTTATGAGACTGGAATCTTTTAGCTTTGGGCCACAGTGCTTCTTGGAAGATTGTATTCCACTTGAACAAATCTTCCTTTGAAAATCATTACTCTTTTAATTTGACTTTATGAACATTTGTTGCTTCTTTCCATTTATAAATTTAGATAGCTACTCAAAAGTTCTTTCGGTAACTTCTTCAAGGATGAGCCTAATTTACAATGGAACACTTGTGGCTGCCTGCTAGAGGCTGTGTGTACTACCAAATCGGTGGTGGTGGGGGGAGACAGAGAGAGACAGAGAGAGAGAGAGAGAGAGAGAGACAGAGAGACAGAGAGAGAGACAGAGAGAGACAGAAACAGAGAGACACAGAGAGAGACACAAAGAGAGAGAGAGGTGGGGGGAGAGAGAGAGAGAGACAGAGAGACAGAGAGACAGAGAGAGAGGAAGGCGGGGGTGGGGTGGGGGGTGGTGGTGTGGGGTGTGGGAGGAATAAATGCTAATCAAAATTGCCTCTACTTTGCATCTACTTTGCAGTATGTGGGCTTGTGTCTACGCATGTACGCACACACACCCAGAGGCAGAGTGTAGTAGAGAGGTATTATCTGACTTAAGAATCAAGAAATAAGTTCACCTCTTGACTCAGACACTTATTAGCTGTTTGACCCTGGGCAGGTCACATGACCTTCCTGTGCATCCCTTTCCTCATCTGTAAAATGAGCAGGCTGGACTTGGTAGCCTCTAAGTTTCTTTCTGACTCATGATTCATATACACACAAATGTATATCTGCATGTGTGTGTTTGCATATGTACATTATGTATATACACACATCCATGCACATTGTATATTTATGCTGTAGAACTGGAAAAGTAGGTACTCCTTCCTTACTCTGCTACAGTAGGGGTGTATGTAAATGTCCTTGTTCTGATATGTCTCTTTCTCTTTCAGCCTGACTTTATGGACATTTGCATCTTCTTTCCAAGTTTAGATAGCTGCTCAAAAAATCATTCAGTATTTTCTTCAAGCACCAGCCTAATTGATGATTGAATACTTGTGGCTGCCTGCTAGAGACTGTGCTTTACCAAGTTTGTCTCTAGGCATTAAAGAATGACATTACATAAATTTTTCTGGTTTCTAGTTTCTTTTAATACTATTTAAATTTTTTTTTGTAAAGCTCAATTCCAGAATTATCAATATAATCCATATGTTTTTATAATAATCAAGGGGTATGGGAGTCAGCCCTTATCGCCAATCGGGTGAAGGCTGTCCCTTTAAGAGACTGCGTGTGAATACCCCTCCCCACAACATACAAACATAGGAGTGGAAGAATGTTGCACAAATAAGAAAAAAAGTACTGAATAGTGGAAGCTATGAAATAAATCTGAGCCTCTTACTGTTGAGGAAGGAGTTGGTTTTCTTCCAAGCAATGATGACTGAGGTCCCAGGAGTCTTCAAGTGAGGAAGGAGTCAGAGAGAAAAGAGCCAAATGGAGGTGACTGGTGTCTTTTTTGTCGAGGAGGGCTGAGATAGATGTTTGGTGGCCCAAGAGACCTCTTATGTTAGCAGTGAGGAAACTGAGGCTCTGGTCTCCTGTTTTCCATTCCAGGACCCTTTCTACCATACCACACTCCTCTTTTCCTTTACAGGGTGACTGCAGGATTGGCCAAATTTGTCAGTCCTTCTTTCCCTTTTATTCAACATAATATTGAATTTCATACCCTCTAAGTATAGACCAGATTTTCTCAACATTATCCCTAAACTCATATTAAGTTCTCAAATGATGCACACACACACACACACACACACACACACACACACACACACACACACACACACACACACACACACACCCCTTCCCTAATTGCTGTTCCAAGAGGGAAAGAAATTGGAGGGACTCAAAAATGTACATAAGAATGCTTCTTAGGAAAAAGAACATTGGACTTAAGAGTCAGAAAACCTGGGATCATGTCCAAATTCCAACTGTCACTAACTGGTTGACTGTGTTAAGTCACTTTATGTCTCTGTATTTCAATAGTATCATCTCTAAAATGAGTGGGACAAGATGATCTCTAAAGTGCCTCCTAGCTCCAAATTCCTGTGATTCTAGGCCTCCCAACCATCTTAACTATGTGGTCCAGTCACACCTATAAGCCTCACCTGGTTCACTGTTCTTACCCAGTTTCTCTTTGTATGCTGCTGAGTGGTATCTGCCAGTTGCTTCAAAAGAAATGGTGATCCTGTTTGCACTACTTCCTATCCTCAAATACCCCATTACCACATTTCCAGGCAGAAGAGTTAGTCTGGTTGGTGTTCTCAGTACTCCTGGCATGGACAAGGGACATAGCCTACGGGGGACAGGACATAGTGTCCGGAGTGACAACAGCTCTACCCCCTGCTTCACACCTCACTACACTTGTTTCTTCCAACTATATTGCAGGAATAAAGGCAGTAAAGGCTAGTGTAAGTCATTAAAGTCCACTTGTTTTCTAACACTTTTTTTTCTCTAGCTCAATGTTTCTGTCTGTCCTGTCTCTTCTATATTTGTTGGTGATCTAATTTTTGACCACTCTGGACCTTGATTTCTCATTTGAACTTGGGGTCTTCTGCTCTACAATTTGAGATTTGTTCATCTGGCTCTGACTTAATGCTTACTTAATGTATGTTCTTAATGACATATACTGACCACTCTATGACCAGTCTCATTCTCAACAATTCTGTTTAGTTCAACAAGCATTTATTAAGCTCCTACTATGTATTAGGCATTATATTAAGCACTGGAAAGTGTATGGAATTTGGAGTCAGAGGACCTGTGTTCAAATTTCCAGCTCTGCATTACCCACTTGTGTGACCTAGGGCAAGCTCCTTAATCTCTTAGGGACTCAGTTTCCTCATCTGTAAAATTAGGAGGCTGGACTAGATGACCTCTGAGGTCCCTTCCAGCTCTAAACTTGTGCCGCTTTTGATATGAGCAAAACAAGGGCTTCCCTGGTGCATGTGGCCTAAGAGCCATGACACCTCTGATCTAGCCTTAAAACCTCCAGTAAAGGGGAAATCAATATGTTTAGGTAACTCATTCAACTTTTGGAGAAATTAACTGTTAAAAAGTTTTTCCTCACATTGTGTCAAAGTCTTCCTGAAATTTCCACTCATTGTTTCCAGTTCTGCCCTTGGGGATCAAACGGAACAAGTCTGATGCCTTTTCCAGATTATAGTCCTGAGAAAGCTTGAATACAGGATTATGTCATCACTAAATCTTCCCTAGGCAAAACATCTCTGTTTCCTTTAACTGAGCCTGTTCTCTAGTCAGGGCTGTGCTGGAGCCAGTTTATACCAGTTCCTGAAAGCTGATCGTTAAATTTTTAGTGTGAACATTTACATCTCAGAAATCAACAAATGCTATCCAAAATCAAGGCTTGATTTATTGTTCTGTTGATTATCTAGGCTTGAGAAAATGATGGAGAAAGCATTAATGAAACAGATTAAATTGAAAAAAAATGTGGCCAGTGTCCCCAAAAAGCTGACTGTTAAATATTTACCAGCACACTCTTGTCTCTAGTCCTCTAAATGTTCTGGCTGTTTTCTTCCGGACACGTTGAAATTTATCAAGGCTCTTCTTAAAATGTGGTGCCCCAAATGTAACAAAATACACTGAATTTGGAGTCAGAAATCCTTGAATCTAATTCCCAAGTCCACCATTGATCGAATCAGTAAACTGTTCTGTGCCTCAATTTCTCCACCTGTAAAACAAGCATAATAAAGTCTATATTGCCTGCTTTGCAGAGTTGTTAAGAGGATCAAATAAGAAAGTATAAATTAAGGTGCTTTACAAAGCATGATTCTAAATCATTATTCCTGTCCCTGTTTAGTAGATGAAGCAATGAAGGCACAGTGAGGTCAGCTAACTCATCTAAAGGGTTGCTCAGAGTGTCAGTGGCAAGGCTCTGGGGCTGGAACCTGCTTTTTTGGATTCTCAGTCCAGTGCCCCTGGGCTGGGAGGGCTAGGCTTCCAGTTGACTGGCTGAGCAGCCCTTTTCACAGAGCTGACTTTCCTTTTCTTTTTGGACTGTTCTGGCATAGGCTGAAGCGAGACCAGGCCTTTTCTTTGGAGGAGGCCTCGGAGGGAAAAGGCCATTAATAGTTCTGCTCAAATGACTGGAAAATCCTATTCTACCGTTTCAATGAAGTCACCTCACCTTCCCAGCACACTTCAGTGACCCAGACCAAAGACCCACAGAGTCTCCTAGTGGCGAAATGAGGAAATGACACATTTTATTCTTCAGGTTTGTGTCCTGATGGGAAAGGTCAAATCTGTTGTTTTGGAATCACTTGGCAGATCAGGATTTATGTGTTCAGACAAGCTGGATCTTTTTTCTCCCGATTAGAAGATTTTCTTTTGACATGAATGAAGCAAAAGCATCTGTAGGTGATATGTAATAACAGGCTGAAAACAACAACCAGTCAGGCAACATAAAAATGTATGTAGAATGTCATTGGTTGACTTCATTTTTCTACGAGGAAAGAATGGGGATATAGACTTTCTTGAAGTCACTTTCAACTCTGAATAATATGATTTATTCATGGAGGGAAAGGAAATGATGGGGGAGACAGAGGAATGATTAATTCATATAATCATATAATAGTTACTCTGTGGGCAAAGCAAGACAATAAATGATTATTAAGTGCTTCCAATGTGCCAGGCACTGTGAGAAGAGCTGCATATACAAATATAAACTAAAGGAAAGACAGTTCTTTCCCTCAAGGAGCTTACATTCTAGTGGGAGAAGACAACACATAAAAGGTAGCTGAAAAGGTAGTGGAGGAGGGAAGTATTTATGAGGTGCGTGGTTTTTAAGTTCAAAAAGCCAGCCTGGGTCTCTGAACAAAATGAAAGCCTTTGGAGTAACTCAGTGAGAGAACGGGGCCAGCCTGGCAGACATTCCAGGATAAGAAGGACTTCTGTGGGTATTCTAGGGTCAGCAGTCCCCAGGTGCTGGAGTAACCCCAGGGTGAGAATAGCAGAGGCATAGTATTGAAGTCAGAACCTCTGCGGAGGAAGAAATGTAGTAGTGTAGTAGGATAGTGTAGTAGAAAGGGCTCTCTTTGTTTTTCCTTCTCTCTTCTTTTTACCTGGTGATCTCATCAGCTTCCATGGATTCAATGATCACCTGTAAGTTAATGATTCTCAATTCTACTTATCCAGCCCTAACCTCTTTGCCTGACCTCCAGTCTCACACCTCCAGCTGTCTATTGAACGCCTTGGTCTGAATGTTCAGTATCTTAAACTCAAATGTTCAAAACTGAATGCATTGTGATTAAACTCCTTGAAAAGACTGTCTTCATAAACAGATGCTTCCACTTTCTTTCCTTTCACTCTTTTCTTAATTTCCTGTAATCTGGCTTCTGACCTCATCATTCAGCCAGAACTGCCCTCTCCAAAGTTGCCAATGATCTCCTGGTTGCCAAATCCAATGGCCTTTTCTCCATCCTCTTGATCTCCATCCTGCTTGATCTCTCTGCAGCCTTTGATGCCCTCAATCACTTTTTTTCTCCTTGATGCTCTCTTCTCTCTTGGCTTTCCTGCCATCTATCTAATTGCTCCTTCTCAGTCTCCTTTGCTGGATCCTCGTCCGGGTCAGGTCCTTTAACTGAGTGTGCCTTACAGGACTCTGTCCTGGTCCCTTTTTCTTCTCTCTATACTACTTCACTTGGTGATCTTATCGGCTCCCATATATTTAATGATCCAATAAGCTTAATAATCATCTATGCTGATGATTCTCAGATCTACCTGTCCAGCCTTAACTTCTCTGCTGACCTCTAGTTTTGCATCTGTAACTGCCTTTCAGATATCTTCAACTGGATTTCTAGCAGTAGAATTCCTCCTGCCCCTCAGGATCTCAACCTAACATTAGCATCCTTGATTCCTCATTTCCTCTTGCCCTTTATATCCAGTCTATTACCAAGACCTGTTGATTTTACCTTTATTGCATCTCTTGTACATGCCTTCTTCTCTCCTCCAACACTGGTAGCACCTTGGTACAGGGCCTTTTCACTGCATGCCTGGATAACTGCAATAGTCTGCCAGTTGGTCTCACTATCACAAGTATCTCCCCACTGCAGTCCATTCTTTACTCAGCTGTCAAAGTGATCTTCCTAAAGCACAAGTCTGACCGTGTTTCCCCTCCCTCTCCCTCGTTCAGTAAATTCCAGAGACTCTTTGTCACCTCCAGGATGAAATATAAAATCCTCTGGCCTTCAGAGCCCTTCATAGTCTCCCCTCCCCCACAATTTTCCAGTTTTTATACACCTTATAGTACCCCACGTACTCCTTGATCCAGTGATGGTGGCCTCCTTGCTATTCCTCAAACAAGAAACTCTTACCTCTCCACTGGGCATTTTCACCAGGTGACCCCCATGCCTGAAATGTTCTAGCTCCTTATTTCAGCTGCCTGGTTTCAGTGGCTTCCTTTACTTTCCAGCTATAATCCTACCATCTACAGGAAGCCTTCCTGGTCCTCCTTAATTTTAGTGTATTCTCTCCGTTGGTTATTTACAATTTATCTTGTATGTAGCTCTTTCAACCGTGTTTGCATGTTTTCTCTCCTATTAGAATGTGAGCTCCTTGAGAACAGGGACTGTCTTTTGCTTTTCCTTGTCTCCCTAGTGCCTAGTACATAGTAGGTGCTTAATAAATACTTAATGTCTGACTCACTGACCAGTAGGTGACTGTTCTTGGTTGCTGATTGATGCTGATTGAGAAACCAGTTAGCCACTGACGGTAACTCTAGATCATGCTGGACTTGTATTTTTCCCTCACTTCTGTATTGTTGCAGCACAAGATATGGGAAGTGACTTGCCCATAGTCATGCAGCTAGTTGGTGGCAAAATTTGTACCAGAATGCAAGACTCCTGATATCTATTTCACTGTTCTTGACCATAGCCTACTTTGTGGTCCTTTTACAGACAAGTGAGGGCTTGGCCAAATTTCCTATCCATGAAGGTAATGGTGAAGAATGGTGGACCTAGAGTCAGGGAAAGTTGAGTTGAGATCCTGTCTTTGATAGTTACTAGTTGTGTGGCCATGGACAAATCACTAGCCCCTCTAAGGCTCAGTTCCATCAAAAGTCAGATGGGAATAATGCTTTTTTGTATTTCCCTTCCAGGGCTGTGAGGGTCAAAAGAAATTTTATATACACATATATACTATACATACATGTATGTATTCATATATATACATACATGTGTATGTATATAGGATGTCTCAATAGTTTTAGTGCATTTTAAAACTTTAATTGCATTATGCATGTCTATATGTATGCATATGCATGCATACATACACCATATATGTGTGTGTGTGTGTGTGTGTGTGTGTGGTATTGTTGTTGTTATTATCCAGTTGTTTCAATTGTGTCTGACTCTTCATGATGCCATTTGGGTTTTCTTGGCAAAGAGACTTGAGTGGTTTGTCATTCCTTTCTCCAGCTCATTTTATAGGTGAGGGACTGATGTCACACAGCTAGTCGGTGTCTGAGGCTGGATTTGAACTCATGAAGATTGATCTTCCTGACTCCAGGCCTAGCATTCTATCCACTGTGCCACCTAGCTCCCTCTATTAGTAGAAGTGGTAGACCTTTAAAGAATTTAAGAAGTATGGGTCTAGTATGGAAGGAGGGAAACCAACTCTGGGCACTACCAAGTCATAAACTCAGCAAAGTATGAATGCAGAGTGATAAGGGACATATGGAGGCCACCATGATCTAAATAAATGTGGGAGAAAAGAGAGATGAAGAGGAGAGAAAAGAAAAAGATCTAAGCGTGTTGGTTGGTGTAGTGAATAGAGTTCCTGGCCTGGAGTCAGGAAGACCTGAGTTCAAATCCAGCCTCTGACAGCTACTAGTTGTGTGACCCTGAGCAAGTCCCTTAACCCAATTTGCCTCAGTTAATCACCTGTAAAATGATCTAGAAAAGGAGATGGAAAAACTAGTCTATTATCTTTGCCAAAAAACACCAAATGGAGTCTGAAAAATGACTGAACAGCGGCAAATGTTCAAGATGAGTCAAGATAATGATATGGTAGCAAACACAACCACATCCACACACATAAAAACTAATGGAAACTTTAGGTTGCACAAAGGGAGACATAATAGTCAGGAAAAGGAAAATGATGAATGGGAGAACATCCAGAGGGAAGCAACTGTAATGGAAAGGATTCACATTCATACTGTATGATGATTAGTTGAAATAATTGGGGACACTTAGCTAGAAGAGGAGTAGACTCCCATTCTATGGGAGACTAGCACCCATTCTCTGAGTCAGAAGGGAAAAAGACATGAAACTTTTTGGTCACTGTAGAAATCTTTATATTTGGGACACTGAGTTTGAGATTTACATCAGAAATCATTGGAACCAATGGTTTCAAGCATTTCTGTTTTGCTTTTTTCCTTTTCCTCTGTATTCCCAGTATAATCCTTGGCACATACTGGATGCTTAATAAATATTTATTGAGTGATATTTGGATAAATGTTTCTTCTAAAATATTGTGAGTTGTGCGCCAGCCAAGTAGGGACTTGGTCTCCGTATATTGTATCAGATCATTCATAATCTTAGGTTTCCTGGGTGGTAACATACAAGCTAATAGGAAAAAGAAAATCTATACTTCCTCTACCCTTGTCTTCAACGTCACTGTGGGAACCTCTGATTCAAGGGATACGTATTTATTTATGAACATTTTCATTCATTCAACAAGAATGTATTGAATCTGTCTCTGATAAAGGCCTCATTTCTAAAATACATAGAAAACTGAGTCAAATTTACAAGAATACAAGTCATTCCCCAATTGATAAATGGTCAAAGGATATGAACAGGAAGTTTTCAGAGGAAGAAATTAAAGCTATCTATAGTCATAAGAAAAAATGCTCCAAATCACTATTAGAGAAATGCAAATAAAAACTTATCTGAGTTACCACATCACACCTGTCAGATTGGCTAATATGACAAAACAGGAAAATGATAAATGTTGGAGAAGATATGGGAAAATTAGAATACTAGTTCATTGTTGGTGGAGTTGTGAACTAATCCAATCATTCTGGAGAGCAGTTGGTGGAGTTGTGAACTAATCCAATCATTCTGGAGAGCAATTTGGAACTATGCCAAAGGGTATAAAAATGCACATACCCTTTGACTCAGCAATACCACTTCTATGGCTGTATCTCAAAGGGATCATAAAAATGGGAAAAGGACCCACAAGTACAAAAATATTTATAGCACCTCTTTTTGTGGTGGCCAAGAACTGGAAACTGAGAGGATGCCCATCAACTGGAGAAAAGCTGAACAAATTGTGGTATATGAATGTGCTCGAATATTATTGTGCTACAAAAATGATGAACAAGTGGACTTCAGAAAAACCTGGAAAGACTTGTACGAACTGATGCTGAATGAAGTGAGCAGAACCAGGAGAACATTGTACACAGTAACAACCACAATGTGTGGATGATTGACTTTCATAGACTTAGCTCTTCTCAGCAATGCAAGGACCTAAAACAATTCCAAGAGTCATGATGGAAAATGCCATCCACATCCAGAAAAAAAAATATGGAGTCTGAATGCAAATTGAAGCAGACTATTTTCTTTTTTTGTTATATTTTGTTTTATGTTTTTCTCTCTCATGATCACTCCTATTTGTTTTAATTCTTCTATACATCATGACTAGTGTGAAAATATGTTTAATAGGAATGTATATGTAGAACCTATATTGGATTACATGCTGTCTTGGGTAGGGAGAGGGAAGGGGAGGGAGAAAATTTAAAACTTATGGAAGTGAACGTTGAAAACTAAAAATGGATAAGTTAACTTAATTGAAAAAAAGAATGTACTAAATCCATGTATAAAGAATTAAAAATAAAAAAGGAAAACAAAAAAACAATTTAGGCTTACATGGAAATATTTGAAGGCAGTAACTGTCCTATTCTTTTTATCTTTAAGTGTCCACAACAGAGTCTTGCATGTAGTTGGTTTTCCATACATGCTGGTTTAATGTATGTATGAATGAATGAATGGGAATGTCCCATTCAATGTCCTTTCGGAGTTGGGAGATTGTTCACATCTGGGGTGGGCAATGAGAATAAAAATACGATTTGTTCTAACTTTTAGTTTTATGGATCCCTTAAGTTGGGAGGGAAGGGATGGAAGCGAAAATAAGGCTGTGGATCACTTGTGGTAAGACGCAATTGAGCCAGATTATCCCAATAGCATTTCTGGATGAAACTGGAGGGACACCAAATGGATGAAAAATGGAAACAAATGTGCCATCATTTTTATAGTCATCTAATTTCATTCACAACAGTGGCACCATGCACATTTGATGTCCAATACATATTAGAGAAGGAAATGGCCATGGCAATTCAGAAAATGAAGATGAGTTGAGCAGATGGATGAGAACCAGTCAGCATACAATGAAGAAATCTGTACAAGAGGCATCGCCTCTCTGATGTTGTGGTCTCCTTCAAGAAAGAAGGACAAACGACAACAACAACCAACAAGAGATGAATTCTCTCCGAAGGCATTGAGGTATATATTTTCACGATACCTGAAAGAAGGAAAGATATCTAATTAGAAAAATTATTTATGACAATAATTATTTTAAAGAGTTAGATATCAGTAACCTACCAACAACATATTCAGATCTTCCCATCTCAGTATGATCTATACCCACACATTTGTGACATCTTTGTTGAAAGGAAAATAAATAATCAGGAGGCCTTTAAAAGCAATTTTTAAGCAGACCAAATTGTTGTAGTTACTCAGTTGACTAAAAGGTACAATATTATATACCACGATATATTCCAAATATATAAATGACTTAAACATAAAAGAACACATCATAAAAAATTGGAGGAAATGGGTAGAAGTACCTTTAACAACCAAGACTGGTGGGGTAGGGATGGGAGGGAAGAATTCTTAACCAAACGAGGGATAGAGATGATTGTAAAATGCATAATGTTAATTATATGAAGATGAAAAGCTTTTATTAAAATAAAATCAATGCAGCTGGGATAAGAAGAAAATTGTCATCTGGGAAAAATATCTGTACCAAATGCATGTTGGATGAAAGTCTGATATTAAAGATATGAAGGGAATAAAACACAAATAAACAAAACCTAGCCATTATAAAATAGTCAAAACATTCTTAAAGAAATTGACAATTATTAATAACTATATACAATATTGTTCCAAATTGCTAATAATAAGTGAATTGCAAATTAAAACAGAAAACAACTCTGAATTTCTGCCTCCCATCCAGCAATTTGTCAAAGATGACAAAAGGTGGAAATAGTTTATGTTGGAGGGACTGTGAGAATATGGGCATACTCAGACACAGTTGTTGAGGGTACAAATTAATCCACACGTTCTAGAAAACAATGTGGAATTATGTAAAAAAATCATTTCACTGTTACTATCCTTTGCTCCAGAGGTCCTATTTTTAGGCTACATAGATGAGAAACAAAAGAAAGAAGGAAAGATCCCATGTCTACCAAAATATTCATAGGAAGTAAAGAAGGAAGGTAGCTGAGTGGCATGGTGAATAGCATGCTGGGCTTGGAATCAGGAAGACCTGAGGTCAAATCCAGCCTCAGCCTCTAGTTATGTAATCCTGGGCAAATCACTTAACCATTGCCTGAAATTGCTCAACTGTAAAATGCTGATACTGATGGCATCTACTTCCCAGGGCTGTTGTGAGGAACCAATGAAATAATATTTGTAAAGTGCTTAGTGCAGTGTCTGGAACATGGTAGGTACTCAATAAATGGTTATTTCCTTCCTTCCTTCCTTCCTTCCTTCCTTCCTTCCTTCCTTCCTTCCTTCCTTCCTTCCTTCCTTCCTTCCTTCTTTCTTTCCTTCCTTCTTTCCTCTTTCCTTCCTTCCTTCTTCTCTTCCCTCTTTTTTTCCTTTCCCTCCTTGGGAATGGGGTTTGGGTACCAGGATGCCTAAGGAGAAGAGAACTGATCCAGGTCAGAAGTGGAGCCGATAAAAACTCCTATGCCTTTCAGTGGTGAGGTTGGGTTAGTGAGCGCTACTGCACTTCCTGCATGGATAACATAGAAAGAGCCAGTCTTCTGCCCCTCTGCCCTCCCTCTGCCTCCTCCAAAGTTAATCCTATGCAATTATAGTGACCAGTCTTGGTCCCAAAGAAGAAATAAAAAAGTTTATCACCCTCCTCTTCTTAGAAAGGCAAGTGACCCTAAGTGTGGAGTGTTGCTTATTTAGGCAGATAGTTGATATGCCGGTTGGATTTGCTTAACAAAATTTCCCCTTGTTATTAGGGAAGGCTCACTGGGAGAGGGGAGGAAGGGGAAGACTATATCTGGAAATGACTATGATTTGGTAACAAATGGCATCAATACATTTTTTAAAGGGAAAGGAGTAAATAACGTTAGATCCCGCTGTGTTCAATATTTGCGATTATAAAGGTGAAACATTTTCTCTGTAGAGTGAAATACAGCCTGAAATGCTTTTTCCTAATGAAAAGTCTCCTAAGCATATGTGAAAATCATATTATATTCCTTGATAGAGTCAATCTCAGAGCTAATTGTTCAATGGTCCTCTGATGATCACCATCAAGTGAGCCATAAATCAAGGAGATGAGTTTGCTGAATATGCCTGTTTATGTCCTGGAGGACGCCCTTTATAGAATCCAACCAGAAGCGGGACTCCTGGTCAACATGCTCCAAATACCCCTCTTTGCAGATGACATCAAGCTGATTGCATTAAGCTCCTGAACACCACAAGGCTTCCTTAATGAGGCAGTGTGGGGTGGTGGGGAGAGAACTATCCTTGGAACCAGAAAGGCCTGGATTCAAGTCCCACCTCTATCCATATACTGGATGTGTGATTTTGGGAAAGTTACTTGTCCTCTTGGGGATCTAGGCAATTCTCTAAGGTGCTGACCTACATTGGTAGAGGAAGTTTCCTAATCTGGAAGTTCCCAATATCAATGAAATTGGGAGGGCGGGGAGGGGATTACTCCCTGTCCTATTCAATGGAATTCAAGACTACTAGAGATTTGCCTAACAATGAGTGGGAAAATCAAAATGGATAAAGAATATCTATTGCTCACCATCTGACATGCGATTGTATGGGTAGCCCATTGAATTCATAAGATCATACATTTAGAATTGGAAGGGTCCCTGGAGGCCACATCTAATTCAACCTTCTCATTTTACAGATGAGGAAACTGAGGCCCAGAGGAGTTAAAGTTAACTTAGATCCAAGTCCACGTTCATTATCCTTTCCACTGTACCATGCTGATCTCTGGTAAACCCATCTAAGGTTGGAAGAACGTCAAATCTCCTGAAATGTTGAGGTATTTTTGCACAGCTCTCCTCTATATTGGGTATTTGATGTGATTAGAAGAATGTCTTTTTGTCTCACAATCTCTCCCCACCCCACCCCATCCCACTCAATCACTTCCTACTACTCCTGCCTCCCCTGGCCTTGCTGTAGTGTGGAGAATTGTTTGTTTGGGCATTGGCAGAATCAGTGATGGGGCCACGTTAGCCTCAGCTTCTCCCATGTTGCTGGACTAATCTGATATAAAGCCTGAATTTGGGCAAGGCAGCTGAACCCTAGAATAAACAAGGGAGGGTACCAGACATCACATTCCCTTCACTGATAATGAAGCAGGTTGATACAGCATATCAGAGAACAAGCCCAGGAACTGTATATAGTTTAGGGTTTAGGCTAGCAGCTTGGCATGACGTAACCAAGACAAGACAAAAGGCAGGTACTGGAGTTCAGGTAAAATTTGTTGTTCGAGGGTAGGCAAAACAGGATGTGAGAGTGGAAGCGGACTGAGGGAAGAACAATGGCTATCAATAGCATTCTTTTTTTTGGAGTGGGGAAGGCAGGGCAATTGACGTTAAGTGACTTGCCCAAGGTCACACAGCTAGTAAGTGTGTCAAATGTCTGAGGCTGGATTTGAACTCAGGTCCTCCTGATTCCAGGGCAGGTGCTCTACTCATTGCACCACCTTGCTGCCCCCAATGGCATTCTTTTATTCAGGAAGAGTGGCATTGACTGTATTTCTCCCATTTCCTATATCCTGTGATTCTGGGACAGAAATTCCTACAGTATTCCCTCTTTTAGGTTAATAGATTTAAGGTCTTTGCTGAAGAACCAATATTGGGAGGGTTTACACATTAACCCGTTGTCATCCAGAAGCACTTTGGCTGTAAACATATGTAACAGTGGCACCCACTGCCTGAAGGCCAGGTATGTCACATTTCTCCTTTTCCCCATGGGGTGTCTCTTATCTCTCCCATTGACTTTGTTGTGTAGAAAATAACAGCGACACGAGACCTGGGTTCAAGGTAAATTTAAGTGTGGATTTATTGGGCAAGTGTGCGACTACCTGGAGCATGCACTCAAATCAGGCAGCCTTGAACGGAGAGCCTACAATGCTTATAAAGGCAAAAACCACAATTACACAATTAGGGAGGGTCGCTGGCAGAAGCAATGACTTTTGGACATGATGGTCTTTTTATTTCTCACGCAGACTGTTGATGTCAGGGGCAACCGGGTGGCTCAGCGGATAGAATGCTGGGCCTCAAGTCAGGACCCTGGAAGCAAGGCTTTTGCAAGCTCTGAGCCAGGGGTAGACATCCACAGCAACAGAAGTTTTTAATCCATCCTGGAGCCGAGATAATGAGCACTTGGCTGTTGGGATTTGTCACCAGCAGCAAGCACAGGGCTAATAGTATAATGAGGGTTAGAGAGACAGAGATGTTCCGCTGGGGACTTTGAATGGACACTAATGATAGGTTTGTTGATGTGGCCAGTCTTCCCTGCTTGCTGCTCTACCCATTCAAGTTCCAGAGAGGGTGTATGTGATTGGAATTGAACTGACATTTGGCTGCTATTCCTCCTCGGAGCAATGAAAGGACTATACTGATTAGCTCCCTTCTCTTGTACCTATAGCAAGAAGACGCTTTACAGAAGATTTTCTCTGTTTATGGAAGTTATTTCTATTTTGTATTTTGAATCCTACAAATTGTGACTAGTCATAATTAAATGTATGCTAGGTGGCACAGAGAATAGAGTGCCAGGCCTAGAGTCACGAAGATCTGAGTTCAAGTCCAGCCTCAGACACTAACTGCGTGAACTTGGACAAGTCACTTAACCTTGCTTGTCTTTGTTTCCTCATCTGTAAAATGAGCTGGAGAAGGAAATGGCAAACTACTCTAGTATCTTTGCCAAGGAAACCCTAAATGGGGTCATGAAAAGTTGGACATGACTGAAAACAACTGAACATAATTAATTAAATTGTGACACATAGCTATTAATTAGTTGCATTTAGGGGGAGCAAAATGGGAGATGCCAATAACTAGTTTGACGTACCCAGAACTAAATATATCATGTGTTTGTATCTCTTCCAGAATATTGGGATTTTCTTTCCCTACATGAGGGTTGGGTCAATTGATATGAGAATCTTATGCTTTCGATTTCATTAATAACAATAACAAGTTCCTACATAGTATCGACAAATGAGCTGTCTAACTTAGGATTATGCACTCCTGGGTTAGACTGGCAAGTGTCTCAGGGAAGCTCCTGGAGTAGAGTCAGGGATCCCAAGATGGGAGGGTGGGCATATGAAAGAGGTCTTCCTTATCTTTCTACTAATTTATTTATTTATTTTTAGTTTTCAACATTCATTTTCACAAGATTTTGAGTTACAAATTTTCTCTCCATCTCTACCCTCCCCCTCACCCCAAGATGGCATGTGTTCTGATTGCCCCTTTCCCCATTCTGACCTCTCTTCTACCACCTCACTCCCCCACCCGCCTTATCTCCTTCCCCCTTAATTTCTTGTATGGCCAGAGATATTTCTATACCCCATTGCCTGTGTATCTTATTTCCTAGCTGCATGTAAAACCAATTTTCAACATTTGTTTTTAGGACTTTGAGTTCCAAATTCTCTCCCTTCTTCCCTCCCCACCCACCCTCCTTGATAAGGCAAGCAATTCAATATAGGTTATACATGTAGCATTATGCAAAACACTTCCGTAATAGTCATGTTGTGAAAGACTCTATTTCCCTCCATGCTATCCCATCCCCCCATTTTCTCACTTCTCTCCTTTGATCCCTGACAGAAGAGTTTCTTCCTCAAAGCTTGAGTTAGGTATATACAGGACTTTGTAAAAGTAAGCCAGTGATATAAAGGCAAATAATAAAGATGTGGCGTTCTGGAACTTAGTTTGAGGCATTTTGGTAGAGATGAAGAAGGAATAATGGCTCTCATCATCATGGGGATGGAAGAAGGGGGAAAAGTACCTTAGTAAATAAGAAATCTTAGATTTTTGGGAGGTAAGGGCAATTATAATTATACTTTACTCTTAGAGCTTATCCCCCATAGCCATTAGCTACAGCTTTATGGGTCAAAAAGTATACCCTATGACCTAGAGAGGTTTCTTCCATAAGGATATTTAATGTATCACATACATAATTTATCTCATGGAAAATGCACAAGATACAAAGCCACACAGAAATAAATCCAAACAACAGAAACCACTTAGAAATTCCATTGTGCTCATTATGTTGTTATTCAGTTGTTTCTCACTTTGTGACTCCATTTGAGGTTTTGTTGGCAAAAATACTGGAGTGGTTTGCTATTTCCTTCTCCATCTTATTTTACAGAAGAGGAAACTGAGGCAGAGTTAAATGACTTGCTTAGGGTTGCATAGCTGGTATCTGAGGCCAAATTTGGATTCAGGAAGGGGAGTCTTCCTGACTTTAGGCCTGGAACTCTATCCACTGCGCCACCTAACTGCCCTGTGTTCATTATAACCTGTTTGTTATACTCTTCCTGGAAATTAAAGACAACTCTGTGGGACTCCTGAATAGATATTTTACATTTGCCTTAGATCTGCACTGTCTGAACTCATAATATCTGAGTCTCTTGGTCAGCCTTTCTTTTCTCTTTCTTTCTTTTTTCATGTTTAATATTAATATTTGATTATTTCCAATTACATGTAAAAACAAATTTTTATTGCCACAAAGGATAACATGCCACGTTTAATTATTTTTCTGTTGTGAGGTATAACTCGATCATATTTTTAAAAAATTTATTTATTTTATTCTGAACTTAAGAAATAAAATGAGCATTTCAATAACATAGTAGAATAGAAAAAAGATGATTACACATAAAACTGCAAATCTATTATGTATATCTTACTTTCTAAATACCTTTAAAATATAATAAAGTACCTTTATATATAAATATAACAAATTAAATGTAAATAATACAATTATAAATATATATTTCAACATATATTTATTTAGATTTATATATTATTTATTTTCATAACAGATTTTATTTTATAATATATGTATATATTATTTAGATATATTTATTATGATATATTCATATTATACTTATGATATATAAATATAATATAAATAAAATATCTTTTAAATATATATTAAAGTTATCATATAACTTTCTCTTTTTTTCTTCTACCCTAGAGATGGCTACCATTAGACATAAATTTGTGCATGTGCGCATACATATATATGTATATGTATAAAATCACTTTCATTTTAAAAAAATTTTGACTTCCAAATTCTCTCCTTTCCTCCTTTCCCTAGCCCCTTCCTGAGACAGAAAGCAATTTGATATCAGTTATACATGTACAGTCATGTAAAACATTTTCATATTAGTCATGTTGTGAAAGAAAATACAGACAAAAAAAAAACCTTAGGGAAAAAATTGTATGCTTCAATCTGCATTCAGACTCTGTTAGTTCTTTCCTTGGATGTGGATAGCATTTTTCATAAGTCCTTTGGGATTGCTTTGGATCATTGTATTACTGAGAATAGCTAAGTCATTTGCAGCAGATCATCATACAATATTGTTGTTACTGTGTATGATGTTCTACTGGTTGTGCTCACTTCACTTTGCATCAGTTCATATAAGTCTTTCCAGGTTTTTTTTCTGAAAGCATCCTGCTCATCATTTCTTATAGTCAATAGTATTTCATCATAATCATATACTGCAACTTGTTCAGCCATCCCCTAATTGATGGGCATCCCCTCAATTTCCAATTCTTTGCCACCACAAAAAAAGAGCTATTGCAAATATCTTTGTATAAATAGAAGAACCTTTTCCATCTTCTTTGATCTCTTTGGGATAACAGACCTAGTAGTGGTATTCCTGGGTCAAAAGGTACACACAGTTTTATCTACCTATCTGTCCATCTATCATCTTGTTACTTATTTTTAGTTTTCAACATTCGCTTATATAAGATTTTTAGTTCTAAATTTTCTCCCCTTCTTTCCCCTCTCCCCTCCCCAAGACAGCATGCGATCTGATATAGGCTATATACGTACAATCATATTAAGCATATTTCCACATTAAGGATGTTGTAAAGAAGAATCAGAACCAAAAGCAAATGCCATAAGAAAGAAAAAACAAAAAAGAAAAAAGAGAAAATAGTATGCTTCAATCTGCATTCAGATTCCATAGTTCTTTCTCTGGATGTGGATAGAATTTTCTATCATGACTCTTGGCATTGTCTTACATCATTGCATTGCTGAGAAGAGCTAAGTCTATCAAAGTTGGTCATCACGCCATGTTGCTATTACACTGGACAATGTTCTCCTGGTTCTGCTCACTTCACTCAGCATCAGTTCATGTAAGTCTTTCCATGTTTTCCTGAAATCCACCTGCTCATAATTTCTTTTCCTTTTTAAAATTAATTTATTTATTTTTAGTTCTCCACATTCACTTCCATAAGCTTTTGAGTTCTAAATTTTCTCCCCTCTCCCCTCCCCCCCAAGAAGGCATGCAATTTGATATAGGCTCTACATACACATTCATATTACACATATTTTCACATTAATCATGTTGTAGAGAAGAATTAGAACCAATGAGAGGAACCAGGAGAAAGAAGAAACAAAACAAAACAAAAGAAAAAAAAGAGAGAAAATAGTATGCTTCAATCTGCATTCAGATTCCATAGTTCTTTCTCTGGATGTGGATAGCATTTTCCATCATGACTCTTGGCATTGTCTTACATCATTGCATTGCTGAGAAGAGCTAAGTCTATCAAAGTTGGTCATCACGCCATGTTGCTGTTACACTGGACAATGTTCTCCTGGTTCTTCTCACTTCACTCATCATCAGTTCATATAAGTCTTTCCAGTTTTTTCTGGTCTACCTGCTCATCATTTCTCATGGAACAATAGTATTCCATTATATTCATATACCACAACTTGTTTAGCCATTCCCCAATTGATGGGCATCCTCTCAATTTCCAGTTCTTGGCCACCACAAAAAGAGCTGCTATAAATATTTTTGTACATGTGGTTCTTTCCCCCATTTTTATGATCTCTTTCGGATCCAGACCTAGTACTGGTATTGCTGGATCAAAGGGTATGCACAGTTTAATAGCTTTTTTTGTGCATAGTTCCAAATTGCTCTCCAGAATGGTTTGATCAGTTCACAACTCCACCAACAGTGCTTAGCATCAATATATGGCTTTTCTTAAGTCAATAGAATGATCCAGCAGTGGTCATCTTCTCTGAGAAGTGTGATGTTAAAGAAATCTCCCTCTCTTTGGTTAGCTGATTCCTGAATCCTGTGAGGAAGCTGCCAAGGTTGAGTCCATTTCTTAGCGTGGCTAGTTGCCTTCATGTACTCAGATAAAGAAACCAAAGCAATGTAAAATAGCCAAGGGTTCAGGATGTAGTTTCAGACCTCGCTAAGCAAGTATATGGCTCCCATAGCTATGTGTTTATGCTACAAGCCACCATTATTGTTGGGGTTGGGAGAGAGGAGAATAGTTCCATCCTTGTCCCCTTATTGGGAGTTTAAGGGAAAGAAAAGCATGGACAATGAGAAAAGGGTTCATAGGAGAAGAGCAGGGTCCTTTCTCCTCAACTCTTCTTGTACTATGGATTGGAGGTAGACAGAAAAAGGAGGTTCCTTGACAAGAGTTGATTCTCCTTGATTTTTAGTCACTAATCAACTTTGAGGCATCTAGGTGGTATAGTAGTTAGAGTCCTGTACTTGGAGTCAAGTCTGTGGGAGTTTGAATCCTGCCTCAAATGCTTCTTAGCTGTGTGAGCCTGGGCTGCCCTTTCCTTATCGGTAAAATGGGGATAATAATACCTGCTTTCTATAGTTGTTTTGAGAACCAAATGAGATAATATCTGTAAAGTACTTTGCTAACGTTAAAGTACTTCATAAATATTACATTGTAAATATTGTTATGTGCCAATTATTATTAATAATAATTATTACCCGGCTGCTTGGAGAAGTGAGGGGTGGGAGAAAGCGGTACCTTCTGATATAAAAGACATTTAGAGGAGGAGTTTCCTAAAATTAATTCAACATATCAATTAAACTATAATTTTAGCAATGGATTTTGTTAACACTCAATAGATGCACAATTGAGCTCTTTGAGATGAAGATAGTCGTGACTTTTAAAATCAAGTAGGATTCAAAATTACCTTGGGATTCTAAGAAATGACTTGATTGTCAGATAAAATGGGCTAGAAAAATTAAATCCAGATTCTATTAATACTTCTCCAATATTAATATTCATAGTCATTGCCCTGCTTTAGAACTACCACTCTTTTACTACCCCACATCACAAGACAAATCCATTCCTTAAAAAAAGTTTTAAAAGTTTCAAAGACATTCCTAAAATATTATTTTATATTATTTTGTTGAAGGGGATTTGAAGTTATACATTTCCATCCTTTTCTTTAGTAGCAGGAAAAATTAACTGCTCATATCAATACTTAGTGAGTTTCTAAGAGGCTGATGGGGTTGGAGAATCTTTTTGGATCTTGGATATCAAACTACATGGGATGTAACTCTCAGAGCGGGGTGGCGGGGCATAGCACAATTAATCATCCACCTTTGTGAATCCCTCCTCCTTTTCTAAAGACAAATAAAAATTACAATCACTGATAATGAAGGGATTTTTAAAATAAAAGGGATTTTAAAATAAAATAAAAATTAAATAATAAAATAAAATAAAATAAAAATTAAAATAAAAGTATTTTGAGAATTTCTGTTAATTCATTTTGACATTTTCCAAATACCCCCTCACTCAGCAGGGTATTGAGGAAATAGATAATAGGTATTTTCCAAAGAGAGAAATACAAGAAGATACCTCCCAGGAGCACCTCCTCCCAGAGTCAAATGAGATAATATTTGTAAAGGGCTTAGTAGTCCACCTGGCACACAGTATGTACTTAATCAATGTTTGTTTCCTCTTCCCTCTAATCTTTTCCTTCTTTTCTTCCTCCCTCATTTTCTCTTCCTTCCTTCCTTCCTCCCTCCCCTCCTCCTCTCCTTCCACCCCTCCTCCCTCCCTTCCTCCCTCCCTCCTTTCCTTCTTTCCTTCCTTCCTTCCTTCCTCCCTCCCTTCCTTTTTTCTTTCCTTCCTTCTTTGCTTCTGTCCTTCCTTTTTTCCTTCCTTCTTCCCTCCTTCCCTCCTTCTTTTTTTCCTTCTTTCTTTCTTTCCTTCCTTCCTTCCTCTCTTCCTCCCTCCCTCCCTTCCTTCCTCCTTCCCTCCCTCTCTCCCTTCCTTCCTTCTTTGCTTCTGTCCTTCCTTCCTTCCTCTCTTCCTCCCTCCCTCTCTCCTTCCCTCCCTCCTTTCCTTCCTTTTTTTTCCTTCCTTCTTTGCTTCTGTCCTTCCTTTTTTCCTTCCTTCTTCCCTCCTTCCTTTCTTCCTTCTGTCCTTCCTGCCTTTCTTCCTTCCTTCCTTCCTTTTCTTTCCTTCCCATTTTAAGTGGAAAGAGTGCTGGATTTAGAGGTAGAGGAATTGTGTTTGAATTCCAACGCCATTACTTACAGCCCATGTGACATTTGGCAAGTCATAGTAAAAGGAGGGCATTGGATTATGTGGCCTCTGAGGTCCTTTCCAGGTTTACATCTATGATCCTCTCATGAAGAAATTTTGCAGCCTTTGTGATGGGATGAATCCCAAGCACATCACAATTTTTAATTTATGAAATGCTTTAATGAATCTATAACCCTGCAAGGTATGGGGTGTAGTTATTTTTACTTCTACTTTACAGCTTAGGGAATTAGATATCAAGGAGGGTAAGAACCTTGCCCAGAGTCATGCATCCAGTCAAAGGCAGGGAAGGAAATTGAACCCAGAATTTTGTTTTTTTTTTGCAGGGGGGAAGGCAGGACAATTGGGGTTAAGTGACTTGCCCAAGGTCACACAGCAAGTAAATGTGTCAAGTGTCTGAGGCCGGATTTGAACTCAGGTCCTCCTGACTCCAGGGCTGGTGCACTACTCACTGTGCTACCTAGCTGCTCCTGAACCCAGAATTTTGGACATGGAGTCCAGGGCACTTTTCTTTCATACTATGCTAAGTTCGAAAGGGTTCCGAATGTGATTTTTAATGTCAGCTGGGAGAAGGAGGTGGAGGAGTGAAGGCATCCTTGGCCTAAGAAAGATTTCAGGGTTTTGGGCAAGGAGGTCAGGAACTTCCAGTGTTGTCGTAACTGGAGAGCAGGCAGCAGTACAAGTGTCTCCCCAGGCTGGTCAATAGGCTGCCCTCTATCACGATGGGTGGAGCACCAAGGGGAGAGTGCCCAGGTCAGTTCTGCAGGAGGGCTAGCCACAGTGGGAGGGAAAAAGGTGCCGGTTATAGAAAACCAAGTGGGAGCAGAGAGAAGGGAAAGTGTGAGGCATAGTTGAAAGCTTGAAGCCAGGGCAGCCAGCTAGTCAACAAGCATTTATTAAGTACCCACTAAGCTTTGGAGATACAAAGAAAGGAAAAAAAATAGTCCTTGCTCTTTTAGGGACTTAGAGCCTAATGTTAATGTGCAACATTCAAATATCTAGTGCACTAGTTGTCAGTGTGGTCTCTGAGATTCTTTCAGGGGGTCTGTGATATCAAAACTATTTCCACAATAATACCAGTGCGTTTTAATTTCTAATATGATAAATATTGCTAGATATAACCCATATAAACAAAAGCTTTATTGGAAGGAATAATTCTTAAAAGTTTTCAGGGGTCAGAGATTTAAAAGTTCGACAACTGCTGAGCTAGTGTATAGAGAACTATCTTCAGAGTCAGGAAAACCTGAGTTCAAGGCCCAGCCCTGACAGCCCTGACATCTCCTGATTGTGTGACCCTGGACAAATTACCTTAGCTGCTGGACAAATCATTTAGCCTCTCAGGCTTCTTGGGCAGACAGGAAAAGGTAGCCAGAGGGAGTGGATATAGAAGAGTCCTGATTTGTTTGGAAACTTCTTGAGGATGTGATCTGCCTTTGTCCTAAAGTTTTTATCTCACACACCCCCAGTTTGGCACTCTGGATGTCTTAAGCATTCAAGAAATGATCCTTTCTAGGATCTAAGAGGTCTCTGAGGATCCTTCTCTGAAGTGCATTCTGTGATTCCTTCGGAGGGACAAAGAAAAACTTTGCCCACTTAATAATTTTGCCCAGGGCAGCCCATTTACTCCTATCAAGGAGAGGACCTGTTTAAGAGGCATCTCTAGGCAGAAAAGTCCACATTTATCCTTACGGACTCTGCTCAACACAGGACAAGAAGGATTCAGTAAAGTTACTTTCCTGGGCATGGACATCATTGGCTGGGAAATGACTGTTGCTTCAGCCATCAGTTCATTAAAGAAAAAAAAAAGGAGAGAAGGCCCGGGCACTGGGAAGTCTTGGCCCTTCTCTTTGTATCTATCTCTGAAGCAGAAGCCTTGGGACAGCTATTTCCATGCAGCTTTGATGGAAATAATTCCATTATGGACTGCGTTTCAATTGGCTTTTTATCCTTTAATTAAAACATTCTTCTGGATAATCAAAATACATGTGCTGGAATGAAATGTTTTACAAGTTTTCCTTTAATAAATCCCATTGGGATTCCACTGAAGCTTAATTAGTCCTCTTAATTGGTGTGTAGTGCACCAGGAGGCCCAAGCCAACTGCTGATGGTGAATTGTCCTCACTTTGTTAATGGCTACTTTCTCTGGTTTTTTGGCAGGTTTTACTGACGGAGCCAGATGGTGGCTGGGCCATCTTCCGAGTGGCATGTGTAACACTCATAGAATAAAAACATGCATCTACAGCAAGAAGTTTAACTACCTCCTTGGAAGGTGGCTACCTGGATCAAAGGGAAGGAGAGGGTGAATGTGTTTATTCTTTTCAATTTTGTAGCTTCTGTGATAGAATAGGTCACTTCAAAGATCTGGGTTCATGTCCTGCCTCTGACTCTTACTTGCTGTGTGACGGTATTTAAATCTCCTAACCTCTTAGTACCCCCAGACATCCCTCTAAGACTATAGGTCATGATTCAATTCAATTCAACAAATATATTACATGTTTCCTGCCCTGAGCCAGACACTCTACTAGGTTCTTGCAATATTAACACAACAAACAAACAAATAAAACCCTCAGTCCTTGCTCTCAACAGCTTGTAGAAATTAGTGAATTCCTTTCCTCCTCTTCCCCTCTTCTTCCCCCAAGACTGTTAACTATTATCACTCATGGTCTTTAGCTTGGACAGATAACAGGTTTCCTAAAAAAGTATATGATGGAAAATGTCTTTGGTAAAGACAGATAAAATCAGAGAGATGTAGCAGAAAGAGCCTTGGATTTGGAGACAGGAGATGGAGTTCAAGTCTTGGCTCCACTGTTTACTTAATATGTGACCATAGGAAGGTCATTTTCCTTTTTTGGAATTTGGAGTCCTCATCTGTAAAATAAGGAGGCTGGAATAGATGTCCTCTGAGGTACCTTTTCAGCTCTAAACCTATGAGCCTATGAAATGCCCCCAGGCTATTCTGAAACCTTTGGTAGCATGGCTGCTAATTGCTGGAGAAGCAAGGGAACTGGTAGGTAATCCTTGGGCTAATTCACTCCCAATCTCTTTCATCAGTAACCAAAGCTGCTAACCAATGGACAACACATTTTCTCATCTCAGAAGGTCAGGTATGAGTCTGTGGCAGTCCAGCTCAGCTACTTACTAGTTCTGTGATCCTGAGTTGACAAAACAACAAACATTTATTTAGTGGCTAAGTGATAGGCACTAGGGGGCATAATGATTCAGGACAAGAGAGGGATATTTAGTAGGAAGGATACAACACATCCGTAAAGAAGGACGTTACAGGGTAGACTGAAGAGGGCAAAGGGGAGATCCGAAGTTCTCTTGGAAATTGTGAGGTTGGTGAGATTACTCTCAAGTGATGGAGATTAAGTAAGTAAAGGTTCATGGAGGAGGTGGCACCTGAGATAGACCATGAAGGAAGAGGAAGATTTTAACAGATGGAGATGAGGAGGGAAGGAATTCAAGGCAGAGTCTAGGCAGAAGTATACTGGCAAATGTTTTCTCTATCACTTTCTTAAATCTAGACAATTAGTGAAACAACAAATCAAGCTCTGTAGCATTTGCCAATATCTGAGGCATAAATGTGGATGCTGAAAATTTAAGTCAACTCTCCTGAGCTGAATTGGTACCAGAAAACACCTGCCTACAGGCAAGGACAGGACAAGATCAGAGAATAATTAATTATCCAGATTCACTGGAACCTAGGAGTACATGGAGCAAGAGTAAGATGGAAGAGTAGGTAGATCCCAACTGTGGAGGGCCTTTAATGTCAGGATGAATTTCTATTTCATCCTAGAGGCAATAGGGAGCCACTACAGGGTTTTGAGCAGAGGAATGTCATGGTTAAGCTTGTGCACGAGGGAGATTGTTTTGAAATCAGTCTGAAGGATAAAGCAGAGCAGGGCTCTTAACCATTTTTTGTCTGCCATGGCCTCCTTTGGCTATCAGTCTGGTGAAGCCTCAGAATAATAGTTTTAAATGCATGAAATAAAATTCCCAGAATTACAAAGGAAACTCTGTAATCATATTGGAAAAGAGGTCCCAAAATATTTTTGTAAAAAAGTTAAGAGACTCCAAGTTAAGGCTCTCTGAGAGATGTGAAATAAACAAACAAAAAATCCTGGCTCTGCTATTGACTTACTATTTAACCTTGGGCAAATTTTCCCCCTCTCTGGGACTCAGTGTCCTCAACTGCAAAAGGGGCAGGGGTTAAGGTTAGATGTCTTCTAAGTTCCTTTTCAGTTCTAAGTCCTATGAAATACTCTGGGGATGTTCTGCAGTCTTCATTAGCCTGGTTGCTGAGCATTTGGAGGAACGAGTGAATCCTAGCAGGGATGGCAGAGGTCATCCAATCCAGCCCCTACCTGAAGTCCAAGCCCCAAGTTCTACAATATCCCTAACAAGTGGCCTTGGCCAACCTGCCTCCACTCACATCTATTTACCATTTTATCATTTCCTATGGTTTAACTTCCATTTTCTTACTGAAACCTCACCATAACCCTGGATGGTAGGCAGGACCCATATTATCTCCATTTTGGGGGACAACCAGGTGCCATAGTGAATAGAGTGCTGGGAGTAGAGTTAGGAAGACCAAAGTTCAAATCCTGCCTGAGACACTTACTGTCTATGTGATCTTGGACAAGTCACTTACTCTCTGTTTACTTCAGTTTCCTCATCTGCAGAATAGAGGTAATAATAGCACCTGCCTCCCAGGGTTGTTGTGAGGATCAAATGAGATTAAAAAAAGCTTAGCATAGGGCCTGGCACATAGTAGATGTTATATAAAGGCCATCTATTATTATTATTATTATTATTATCATCATCATTATTATTAATTATAAAGTACTTAGCACAGTACCTGGCACATAGTGATCATAATATAAATGTTAGTTATTATTATTATATGAGGAAATTAAACTTCAGAGAAATGAAGTGCTTGCTGGACCCCATTTAACCCCACATAAGAAAAAGCAACAGAACCTGGACCTTCTGGGTTCCATCGGTCTTTCCCCTGCTCTGGGCCAATTTTATGCTTTCCTGGGTCAGAGAAAGGACACCTCCAATACCTCAGGCCAAGCTAGCCCAGCAAACTACAGCCCTGTGCTCAGGTCATGCTAAACCACTGTAACTTTGTAAAAGGAGATGGCAGGCAGGAAGCTCCGTGATGACTCGTTGACTTTCAGGATGTCACATGACTAAACCCTTAGGGCCATCCAAGTAGTGACAGAGCAACAGATCACTTATGCCAACATAGATCAATAACAGGAGTTGAAAGGTATGAGGAAATGGACTAATATCTAAAAGCCCCCTGAGTAAAGCAAAGGAGGCAAGAAGGCTCAATCAATCAGAGTCATGATGATGAGGAAACAATTCACAGGGTGTGAGTGGAGCAGGACAACAGATCCTGGAACAAATTCTTCCCTGAGAGTTAATCTGGGCACCAGATGAGGATGGGCACCATGTGTATTGCATATTCATTGGGTGTTAGTGGCTTTACTGATGGATTTGAATTCACCACTGGGAGATGTGCTGTTCATTTCCTAGGAACAGTATTTATTTGGCATCTTCTCTGTGTCCAACACCGGGCTGAGCTGGGCACAACCTATTGTCAAAAGTGGCAATATTGTTGCCTCAGAAGAGGGGCGTAAAAGATGAGAGTGACAGAAAAGGAAGCATGATGGTCATCAGCAAACAGGTATTTATTTAATGCTTTGTGCCAGGAACTGTTAACTAGGCAAGTGGTAGCAATACAAAGAAAGGTAAAAAGACTTTTCTGCCCTCAAGGAGATTTCATTCAAGTAGGGGAGACATAAATGAACAGGTATGATATACAACATGCAAACAGCGTACATGGAGGATAATTTTAGAGTGCAATACCTTTGCGGAGGGCAGAGGGGATGTTACTGGGAAAGGCCTGCCAGAGAGGGTGTTTGAGTTGAATCTTAAAGTAAATTAAGGACTAATTAATTCTAAGAGGTGGAAGCAAGGAGGGAGACCATTCATGGAATGAAGAACAGTCTGAGGGACAAAAGATGTCTAACTTGATGGGGTACAATGGTACCCCCAAGGTATCAAAAAGAACCAGCATGTTGGGGAGTTACTCTTTGGAGGATTTACAGAAAGGCAAGGATGCATATTCTACAAGGTGAGAAAGGGTGTGTGAAATGTGTGCGGGGGGAGGTGAGATCATAGATCACCTAAGTCTCCGAGTAAATATTAAGAGATGGCCCCAAGCCTCAAGAAAGGCTCCATAAATCTTTTTGGGAAGACAAGACATGTAAACAGGAAGTTGTGAAATGGCAATTCAAGGCAATATAGGATGAAGTTTCAAAATGAGTAATGTGGATGATAAATCCTTGCATGAGGCAGGGACTAAGATAGGACCTTTGTCTTGATTTCGTATTGTCCCGAGCAGTGGCAGGCTCTTGTCTGCTGCTGTGGTCTATGTAGTAATTGCCACTGTTATGGCTGCCGTGGTTGATGCTGAGTGGAGCTATCATGGCTTAAGGATTAGATTAGGTGAAGATTCTTGAATAATAGTTAATACGGTATTATTCTACTATTTAGAATTCATGATAATTTCATGGGGACTTCTTCTACCAGCCTTTCTATGATGGAGTGGATATCAACAGGGAATTACAACTTCATGAAACTTAGGTGAAAACTAGGTTTATTACAAGAGAAATGAACATGCATGTGGAACCCCAAAGAGTTCACAATACATACCGACCTTTGTGTATTTATGATAGCAGGACAAGGGGAAGAAGGAGGAAATGAAAATTTCCACCAAAAGGGATGTGGCAAGAGAGAGGAAAAGTGCGGTAAAGTTGGGAAAAAGACAAAACCCTTCCCAGAGAGGAGGGGCAAGGTGACAGCAAAAGCATATTCTTTTCTGTTGGGAATGGCTAGACTATGAAGCTAGGATGGTCTGATTATCTACAAGGCTCCTGGCTAACTGAGCAGTTTCTCAGCCTAGTGCAGACTGATTGGTGCCTGTCTTGACTTCTCACAGGGAGTCCAGGCCTGGGATGCAAACAACAAATTATGTCAGCTGGGGATGGGGTAGGGCTTTGTCCTAGACATAGTCAGGGCCTCTTGCATGCTCTGGGTCCAGTGTTTCTGGAAAATATGACAACTCAAAAAGACAATTTCAGGAGAACCCCTTAATGTTCCTTAAAGTTAGAGGGAGTTTCCTGGGGACCTAGATGCTAAGTGGTTCGCCCGGACTGACCTATAGCTTCCATCATACTAGCTCTTCATTCTGAAGTTCATGCTAGATCTGGAATTCACATATTAGAAGTAATCTCTGCCCCCTCAGCCTCTCCCTCTCAGAACCTCCAATTAAGGGAGGTGCCCAGGCCATCCATGTCTCTCTCCTTTCTACTGTACTCCAGACTTTCTCCACTATGCCCACCTCTCCTGTCAGCTACCTTTCCCTTCCTTCCCAACAGCCTCTTTTTATGTGTTGTCTACCCCCACTAGAACGTAAGCTCATTGAGGGCAGGGGCTGTCTTTCTTTCTACTTGTATTTATATTCTTGGAGTTTAGTACTGGGCATATAGTAGGCGCTTAATAAATGCTTGTTGACTGATTGCTGAGAGTAACACACAGCTATTAATCACCAGAAGTGAAATTTTAACTTAGCTTTTCTCAATTCTGAATCTAGCATTGTATCTACAATGCTATGCTGCCTCTATAACATTGTATTTAACAGGAATAAAACTTTGAATTTCACAGCTTCTATTAAAACTCACCTCCCAAATTACTGAGCAACTAAAACTCTTTCCTCCCTTTCTTTTACTCTTATTTGACTTGGTTTCTGGTTTCCTTCTTTTGTTCTATCTCTTTCTCCTTGGTCTATTTCTTTCTTCCATTTCTCTCTCTCTCTCTCTCTCTCTCTCTCTCTCTCTCTCTCTCTCTCTCTCTCTCTCTCTCTCTCTTTCTCTTCCTTCATTAAAGACTATTTTGTTGTCTTTCTCCATCTTTCTCTTGGCTGCCTGTATGGAGAGGAAGTTGGTGATATATGAAATTTTAAAATAACCAAAGGAAGGAGTTTAAAGGCTGCAAAGATGCTCTGTGGAGAGGATTCATGGAAAGACACGGACAGAAGATACTTAGATAGAAAAGGTTATTTGTTGTTTGCTCCAGAAGAGAGAGGACCCACTCTTGTTATATCCACCGGGGAATTCAAATTCTATTAATTAAAGTTTTTATGCTTCCTGTTTATGATTTTAAAAGCAGATAGAGTGTTTTCTAATTCCCTGTGTAAGAAAAAAAACAACCCTATACCCAAATTAACTTGTTTTTTATCTACATCTCTTTATTGATCATTTTTGTTTGGGTCAATGGCTTCAAAAGAAAAATGTTTTTACTTGTCAGAAACTATCAGTCATCATTATTATCACATGGTGCAATAATAGCTTTAATACAACTGCTAAGTGTTATGTTGTTGGGGCAGTTAGGTGACACAGTGGATAGCGTGCTGGGCCTGGAGTGAAGAAGATTCATCTTTCTGAGTTTAAAACTAGCCTCAGACACTTCCTATCTGTGTGACTCTGGATGTCACTCAATTCAGTTTGCCTCAGTTCTTCATATGTAAAATGAACCAGAGAAAGAAAGGGCAAACCAGCACTCCAAATGGGGTCACAAAGCGTTTATATAGAGTATTAAGGTTTGCCAAGCGCTTCACAAACACTTTCTCGTTTGATCTTCACAATAACTGAGGGAAGTAGGTGCTATTATTCTCCTTAGACAAGGAAACTGAGGCAGACAGGGGTTAACTGACTTGCCCAGAGTCACACAGCTAGCAAGTATCTGAGGCTGGATTTGAATTCAAGTCTTCTTAACTCTAGGTTCAATGCTGAATCCTCTGCATCACCTAACTGTTGAGGAAGGAAACTGTTTCTGGAGTCAGGGGACCTGGGTTCAAATCATAACTCCAATGTCATTTCCCTTTTCTGAACCTTAATCTCCTCATCTGTAAAATGGGCATAATGATGCTTGCACTATCTATTTCACAAGGTTGCCATGAGGAAAATCCTTTGTAAGCCTTAAACTGATTGAGAAATATGATTTATTTTTATAATTTGTGGGATTCATGACCAGTTCTCATCAGTGTAGGGGACTTCTGGATGAGAAAACACTCCTTTACCACTATAGGTTAACTTTTTCTTCAACCTACAGTTTTTGAGAGTTTCCTAGCATATTTGGCCAGGGTCACAAAGTCAGTATGGGTTAGAAATAGGATGCGAACTTCCTGGCTTTTAGGCCAGGTCTTCATGCAACGCCACATGTTAATTATCAACAATATCTTCAATGTTCATGGCATTGCTGTGGGTGCCATGGGGTATAGCCTTAGTCCCAAGATGCGAGAAGTGAGAAGGGTCCCCTAACTTTTTGGCCCACCTATGCTTGTTTATCTATCAAGATACTCTGGTTACCCAAAATAAATATGTCTTGGCTCCTCCCCGAAATGTACACCTTCCCCTCACACAGCTTTCTTCTTTCTTTCCTTTCCTCTGTTAGAACTTTGCCTTAAGTGGCTATTGTTCTAGGCGTTTGGGGACTCCTGGGAAGGAGTTAGCTGGAAGCTCCTCTCTTCCTTCTCTCCTTTCTTCCCACCTTGTGAGGTACCAAGGGAGAGACATTAAGAACAATCTGGTGTGTACTATTCAGCATGGCACTTCTAGAGCCTAAAGAATTAGGGTAGGTAAGAAGCTCCCAACAATAGCTTATCGGCTAATTGCATGTCTTAATTGCATAACAGCAGATAACAGGTGATAAAACTCTGAAGCCCCAAAGTTTCCATTAACATCTGCTTCCAAATCCTCACTATTTGTCTTGTCTTTGTCTCTTTTTGCTGCCTCCTTCCAGAGGAGAAGCACACAGTTTGCTTTCTTAGCATACTAAGAACGAACAATCCTTTTGGTGCTGAACCAGAAAAGAGGAAGAGGAGGAGGGGTGGGTGAAAGCATATTCCCAAGTTCTTGTATCTGTTGTCACTGACTGGCTAGGCCTGATGCTGATTGAATTGTTGATGCTGGCAGAAAAAGGGAAAGGCAGTTTCTTCTTCCCACTGTGGTAAATTCCAGTTTGTTAATTTATTTTTATAGTTTGCATTTCTATAGCACTCAATGGTTTATAAAGTATTTGTTTCACAACAGCCCTATGAGCAGGGGGTAGGTAGTGCAATGATTACCACACTCATTTTACAGATGAGAAAATTCTGGCTGTGAATTGATAATTTTGTATAAAGACCTATAATGGCAGCAACATCAAGGAAGAAGTGTGGCTAATATGCTGCCATAAGTTTGCTGCATTGACATTGCCAGTGGTGACAAGCTGTCCTCCACCAGCTCTTTTGACTGTTTCCTTCACTGTGATCTCTGGTGCTCATTCCCTTCCCTCTACCTTCTTCCCTTTCCCAACCTGATTACTCCTGCCTGGCACTTAAGATTTGCCAGATGCCAGCAAACTCTTTGATGAGACCTCAGAATTTTGTCTCTTTTCTTTCCTCACAGGTTGGACCCCTTCCAGTAGAATCTCTTCCATTGGATCTGTTAATAGCTTTCCATCACCAGCTTGTGTTGGCATAATAGTAATTAAGGTGAGACTTTTTGCTGTTGACTTTTAATGATTTTGGCCTTTGTTTGAATGGGGCAGATAAAGTAGGATGTTTTTGTATTTCTCAGCACTGAGACAATTGAGAGTCATTGATTGATTTCTATCTGATGTGATATTGGGGGTGGGGAACTTTTCCACACCCAGCCTGGGTGAGGTCGGGGCCCTCAGGGCCCTCACCAGGATATGTAAGTGCAGAGGTTGGCTTTCTCTCTCTGAGCTCTTCCACACGGTAGGAGTGGCGTGTGACTCTGGGCTAGCTATTGTAATGAGCTCCCTCGCTGAACACTCAGATGTTGATAACTATGAATTACATTTGGTCTGTAATTCGGAATGCTGTTTTTTTCCCCTGAACTAGGTAAATGATATTCGTATGCTGGATTAAAGTAAGATTGTTAACCCCTTAATGTTGCTTTCCTTAGTAAAATAGATCAAAAGGACCTGGACTTGCAGCATTTTGTGAGCTGGTTGTTGTTGGTTTACACCCCCACGGCAGCTGCTAGCCAGATTGTTGATACAGTTGGCTCTATCACCAGAGCTGGGTCTTCTGACTACACCCTTCTGTTTCCTCACAATTATTTCTGAGTTCTTTCATGTCCAAAATCCCTGCACAAATCCTCCCCCAACATCCCGAAACCCTCTTTATTGTGTTTTTGGTTATGTTAGAGATGA
Organism: Phalanger gymnotis; assembly: GCA_028646595.1. NCBI lineage: Eukaryota > Metazoa > Chordata > Mammalia > Diprotodontia > Phalangeridae > Phalanger > Phalanger gymnotis. The sequence goes on along the minus strand of CM053622.1, from coordinate 723,167,721 downwards.
ATGTAAATTTGGCTCCTAATCTAAAGGAGTGTGAGATCTAAAAGGACAGAGGAAGAGGGGACACACACACAGGAGGCAGATATAAAAGCACCGCTCTCGCTTAACCCCGAAATGGTATACTTCTTTGAAAAATCATGATGTGGTGTAGAGATGGCATGTCAGAAGACTTGTTTTCAAATTCTTAGTGCTCCACCTCCAAAGCCTTAATCTCAAGATGTGGGCAGTGAGAAGGGCCCCCAAAGACTTTGCCTTTCAGAGGCTCAGTTTCCACATCTGTAAAATGGGACTACTCTGATGCTTGCTCTAACTTCCTTATGGAGTGGTCATGAGAACAGGTTTTTTTGTTTTGTTTTGTTTTTTTAGATTGCAAGGCATTTATTAATAAAACTTCCATCCTTCTCACTGTTTCATACACTTATCCAGGAGCATGGTCTCCACCGGAACATTAGGGTCCAATTCTTCAGAATGTAGCTGGCTGTTTCTGTCAGAACTTTCAGTGGCAATGGAGAGGAGTGACTAATTGGTACTTTCACTCACCATGGTGATTAGCTGTAAAATCCCTTCCTTGCTGCTCTTCTAGTTCGATTTCATTTTGTTGGGATAATTTATTCTTGGGTCAGACAGAGCTGTCGTCCATAGTAGTTCAGGCCCCGGAAGAGACATGAAAGCCTTTAGTTCCGGCTTCCCCTGGGACTCCGGGAGAAGTACTTGATCTCAGGCCCAAGTCCCAGAGTTAAGTGTTCCTCTCACCTCCGAAGATAAAGCTAACTGACTAGAGAGGAATCAAAAGAAATTTAAAAACCCCAAAGACTAAACAAACATGTCGAAGGAGGGGTAACCCACAGCAGAGGGTTGAGCTGACAGGCTGGTGGCCAGCTTAGATCTAATAATGAGATTTTGTGATGCTGTGATGAAAAAGGGGTGATAGGCTTAGAAACTGTAAGAGAGGGACAGCTGCCTTGATCTTGCCTAACTCATAGGGCTAGAGGGGCAATCAAAAGAGGTAATGGATGTAAAATTTTTTTGGAAGGCACATCGTGCTATAAATACAGAAGTATTTTTATTTATTCTGTTCAACAAATATTTCTGCAGAGCATTGGGTTAGGTGATAGAGCTATATATATATACATATATACATACACATATATACATACAGACACATATAATACACACAATACATATATATATATACACATGCACATAAACATATACATATACACACACATATATACAAACACATATAATACACAGAATACATATATATACATACACACATACACATAGACATAAACATATACATACATATACACACATATCTCAGCAAAGACCACAACCTCTTTGGGCTCTATGTAAAATATGCCACATGTACAATTCTGTAAGACAAATACTCATGGCCCTTAATCATAAGGACCTTATACTCCAGAAAGGGGGGAATATAATGTGGACAAAAATAATGATAACAATAACTTTCATTCCCAGAGTGCAAGAATTACCATCCCCATTTAAAAAGAGCAGTAGAGGTGCTGTAAGACAGGCAGAAATAGCACTATGGGGATTAGTAGGAGTGAACCCTCCAGCTGGGGGTAAGTGGAACAGCCTTCATAGAGGAGGGGGCATTTGGATTAAAATCAAATCAGTAAATATTCATGGTTGGAAGGGACATCTGGTATTTATTTGGTCTTTCCATTGAGGTTAAAAGAAACAACCTTAAAATGAAATCTAAGTGGGGAGAGAGTAGATAGTAAAAGCTTTAAGGTAACCTCATTTGATCTTCACAACAACCTTGTGAGATAGGGGCTGTTAAAATCCCCATTTTCTAGATGAGGAAACAGGTTGAGAGAGATTACATTACTTGCCCAGAATCAGACGGCTAAGTAAGTGTATTGAGATAGGATTTGAATTTAGGTCTTCTTGATTTTAAGTTCAGCATTCTAACTACTGTGGCACCTGGTTGTCTAGGGCTTTGAAGTCCTAGATTTGAATTTGAGATCTGCCACTTGCTAGGTGGTTAGCACTTGCTATATAGGTGAGTATCCTACACTTCCTTTTTGGACTGAGGCATTAATAGAAGAAGAGGCAGATTGGCCAGTAATTCTGAAAGCAATAGGCCTTTGTTATAGGAGTGTTTTTGATTCACACAAAGGAGGGCATGAAGCCCCAAATGAAACACCCAGGGCAGGGGTGAGGAGCCTGCAGCCTCACTTGAGGACCCAGGAGGCTACATGTGGCCTTGAGGCCACAGGTTCCCCACTCCTGACCCGGAGTCATGTGTAAGGGAGCTGGAGAAAGGAAAAGAAGTTCAGGTCAACAGAGGCACAACCAGATCTCAGTCATGGAGGAGATGAAGATAATACTGTGACTCAGCTTTGGAAGGGTATATAGCCCTTGGAGGCAATGATCATAGGACCACAGCAGTTAGAGGAAGGGGGTTAGTGATCCTGCATGAAGCTGTCCTCTGGAGCTGGTGTGTAAGTCATGCTAGGCTTTTGTTGTGCTTCCTAGTTCCAGGTGGGGAAGCTTGGGATCTGTCCTCCACACATTTGGGGAGCTTAGCTACCTTTAAATGGGCCTAGGTTTTATAAGCAAGGGGTGGAGACTTTAGCACATGCCTCTGATTACCTACCTCTGATGTTGCAGGCATGGAGATGCCAGACTACTGCATGAGCCTGGAAGTTTCTAGTATAGAATATTCTCACTTGGAAAATTCCAGAAAAAGAATATAAGATGCCAGATTGGAGGAGGGAGCTTGTATAGAGCTCAGATAACTAAATTGTCCCAGAGGGGCCTTATGAATCTGAGGCTTCCTTAAACCACGGGTTTTTTTTTTTCTAAACCACTATGGCAAACTTCTTGTCTTTTTTGCCTTAGTTTCCTCATATGTAAAATTAAGAGGTTGGGATAGAAGATATTCTATTCTATGATTCAGTGATGTTTTGTCAATTTACTCCATCTATTTTGATATCAGTTTCCTCATTTATAAAACTTTGTCTAAGTTTCCTTCTAGTTCTAAAGTTCTAGGAATCTCTTCTCCATAGTGTCCAGGACCCTTAGGCTTCTCTCAGACTTTTCAGGATTCTCCCAAAGTAACCCTTCACATAGTGCTCTGTACTCCAAACTTTTTTTCTTCTATCAAAACTTATTCATTCACTTGCTAGACAATAAGTTCCATGAGAGTCAGGCCCTCGTCTTTAAAGAACTTTGTATTTGCCCCAGCACTAAGCATAGATAGTGCCTTGAACATAGTAGGGCCTTATAAATATTGATTAAATATTGAATGAATCATTCATTCCATTCCCATAAGCATTCTTTTTCCATTAAATAACCATGGTTAATAGATAGTTCATTTCCTCCTAATGTGATAGCTCTCCTATAGCAAACGGTCTATTATATCAAATTGCTTTTTACCTATATGTGAATAATTTGGGTATACAAGGGGCCTAAGCCTTATGCATATTGACCCAGAGCCCCTGTTGTTACGGAGAGATCATTGCTTTGCTGGGATTAGAAGCTCAGTCAAGGTGGGATCATCTTGAATGCTGTCCTATGTGAAGGGGGAGAAGAAGTTACTTTCTGTGACACAGTTTTTCCCCCCAAACTATTATTTTTGTCATTTTTTTTTGCAAAATATAATTAGTTGAATGTATAACATCTACAATGAATGCCACCAACCTTCATGGACCTGAAATTGCTCAATTTTCAGAAATCAATACAATTTTATAAAATCAGTATATGCATCTGACTCTCTTGTCTATCGGATCCTATTTCATCAAGTCCAGATTCATCAGCCTTGTCTTAAAGATGGCCCATCATTCATTTGCTCATTGAATAAAAACTTTTTAAGCATTTGCTGTTTTTAAGTTGACAGCACCTTGGTTTAGTGGATAGTGGCCCAGCCTTGGGGTCTAGAAGATCTAGGTTCGAATCCTGCCTTTGATACATGCTAGCTATGTGATTCGGACAGCTTAGGTGGTGATGTGGATAGAATTACAGGGCCTAGAGTCAAGAAGGCCTGAGTTCAACTCTGGCCTCAGACACTAGCTGTGGGACCCTGGACCAGTCACTTAACCTTGTTTGCCTCAGTTTCCTCATGAGCTGGAGAAGGGAATGGCAAATCACTCTGGTATATTTGGCAAGAAAACCCCAAATGAGGTCACAAAGAAACAGACATGACTGAACAATAATAAAAAATGTGATTCTAGATAAGTCATTTAACTTTTAAGTATTTTAGGCAACTCTCTAAGAGTATATATTATACACATATAGGTGAAGAGACTTTTCACAATGGGAGTTCTCTATTGTGATGAAATTACAGGTCTAGGTCTGTGTGTGTATATATCTGTATATCTGTACATATATGTGTTTATGTGAGTACAAATAAAGCGCATATGTAGAGATATGTAGGGTCCTATTTTGGGAGAACTCTAAAACCTTTGAACTGACTGAAAGACCTCCCTGGGCCCTGTTCTAACTTTAGTTTTCTCATCTGTAAAATGGGGAGAATAACCACTTACTTCACAGAGGGATTAGAATGAGTGAATGAAAAAGCATTTCATAAGTGTTGATTATGTACAAACCGCTGTGATACAGGCTGGGAATACAAATAGAAGATGAAAACAGTCCTTCTCTCAAGGAGCTTACATTCCAATGGGGACGGCAACGTAGATGAAAGGTTTCAGCGGCAAGTCACATGGAAGAGTCCCAGTCTTTAGAGTGCCTCAGCAAAGCTTATGTTAATATGATTCTTTGGTATTATCTCCACTGATATATAGCACCGTATCAGTTTCTGATGTTGAATTATTTGACAACACCATGGATTTTGGTGGCAGGGACTTTCTCTTCTGGGTCTTCAGTAGCTAGGAGCAATTGCCAGGCTGCATCTCTGCAGGGTTTGCTCCCCAGGGTGACAGCTGCAGGCACTCATTGCTATTCCCAAGGCTCTTGGGTTCACAGTCCCGTGCTGTTTCCATCTGGGTCAGAGGGGAGATGGTGGCCAAGGTGGTGGTGGTGGTGGTTTGACTTGCTCGGTACGTGCTTCCTCCTGTGTCTCCTTCAGGGTGTTCTGCTGCTTCAGCGAGGCTGGTTGCCTGCCCTGTGAGTAGTAGTTGGTGTAGATGGCTGGCTTCTCCACGGGAATTGATTCTTGCAGACGGATGGTCCGGAGAGTGCCAGCACTCCCAAGACTCTTGTTTTATAACAGAATTGATATGGTATATAAAAACACTTTAACCTTAAAACACTATATAAGTGTCAGTTATTCTCCCCCCCCTTGGCCCTCCCCACGAAACAATGGTTTGTATTGCAAACTTAAGGTGGACACAACAGACCAACAAAAAAGACAACACTGCATATGTACTCTGTGACCAGCAGATGGCACTGTAGCCTAAGTGCTAAATAGCTTAGCCTGGCATAGGGAATCCAGGGGCTCATTTATTCTGAAAGAGGTGGAGAAACTAGGGTATTTCTTTTTAGAAAGGGAAAAAGAGAACTGGATAAGAAAATCAGTGAAAAAGAAACTCTTTTTGAGGGTATTTTCAGTGGGAACTGCAAGACGGCGGTGACGGTGAAGGAAGGGAAGGCTACCTTGCTTTCTTTACAGAGCTATTATGAGAATAAAGCGAGATAACGTGTGTGAAAGCACGTTGTAACCCACAAGACATTAGACAAATGTAAGGCATTGTCATTATTTATTCAGCAAACATCTGCATGTGGATTGTCCACCTATGTGGACGCCTCCGTGTTTCAGCATTAGAGGAGATAATAATTCGTCAGCCCTTTAAGGGATAAACGGGTCTGGGTATTCCCTTCCTCAGTGCAGATTGAAACCCGTCTAATAATAATAATGACCAGAGAACTTCAAATTGAAATCATCTTATCTTAGAAACAATCTAATACAGCTCCCTCATTTTACAGAAGAGAGAGAAACTGAGCTCCCACACCTGGAATGCCCTCTGTCTTCATTTCCACCTCCTGGCTCCCTTCAAGTCCGAGCTAAAATCCCACTTCCTACAGGAAGCCTTTCCTGAACTCCCTTAATCTTAGGGCCTTCCTTCTGCTAATTATTTTCCCCTGGATATAGCGTTTGTATATAGATGTTTGCATATTGTATCCCCTATCAGACTTTGAGCTCTTTTGTTATAACAAGCAAAGAATCTCAGATTTAGGAAAGATATTATCCATTCTAACCTCTAACCTCTAACCTGCATGAATCTCCTGGACAGCACACCTGACAACAGATCATCCAAGCTAAACAATTTTTGTGATAGGGGATTTCTTTCTTTAGAAAACAGCCCATTTCATTTTTGAACAGTTCTATCTCTAATAGATTGTGCTTTGTGTGAAGACCAGAGCTGTCACTAGAAATTTTTTCTCTTTGAGAAAACCTAGAGAAGTGTGTGTGTGTGTGTGTGTGTGTGTGTGTGTGTGTGTGTATGGAGGATTGATAGTTCAGAGTAACAGCCTTCAGGTGTAGTTATGATTGGTGTAGATCGGTCCAGCTCTCACTCCACTGGGGACTGGAGGCAGGGAAGATAGCCTAGGAAAGGGATTGCATGAAAGGGTTATGGAGGGTGGGGAGAGGGGACAGGATGTGTGTAACAACAATGTGGCTTGCAGCTGCTGCTGAGGTTTAAGGCCCAACAAGACCAGCAACAAGAACTGCCAGCACAGGTTCTTTGATCTGCTTTTCTAAAGAAAGCAACTTTAAGGGGTTAACAATCTCACTTTAATCAAACATACATATATAATTCACTTAGTTAAGGGGGAAAAGCCAGCACCCTGAACTTCAGAGCACACACAAACAGGAATTACAGAGACAATATAAGCAGATCAACATTTCTGTCTAGCCAAATCACAATATACATATTTATCAGAGAAGCACAAATATCTGGGTTTTCCAAAGCCGGGAGCTCCTTAATGGCTACCCAGAATCTCCACGCCAACACTCTTCCAGTGAGTGAAAGCCCCAAAGAAAGTGCTAACCTCTGAGTTTATATACTCTCCTTAGGGCCCAAAGGCTTCATACCTAATCAGCAAAAGGGTATGGACCTGGGGCTTTGCACCTAGTAAGACTTAATCAAAGGCACTTGATTTAGCTTTCTAAAAGAGAAAACAGTAAAAAAGTCCCACCTTAATTACCAATACCGTGTGTTAAGTGGCCTGAAGGCCATTTGGCAGTATAAAACATGGGAGTATAAAACAACAGAGCACCATGGAATGAAGTATGAGGATGGTCATCTATGACTGCAAACAGGAAGTTTACTCCCTCCTCCCCCCACAGACATGGGCACCCTGAGACAAAATACTCTTCACTCTGTGTTAATTATGACTGTTTGAGCCTAAATCTGTCTACCTTAAATCATTATTAGCTAAAACTTGTGGGTGAGGATGGGGTGGGGGGAGAGGGTCAAAGGGACATAGCCTAGGTCCCTTTCCAGACCTAAATTGTAGCTATGAAATAAACTCTGGCCATTGAATCCTGAATTAAAGAAAAAAAATGAGGCAACTATCTAGTGGGAATCAGGCAGAAAGCATGAGAAGAAACTTAAATGTAGATTTAATATGTGTTCTGGAAGGGAAACACTAGAAGTGCCAAGAGGGGAGTGAATAAATACAAAACATTAATAAATGCTAACTAAGTACCAGGCCCTCTACTAATGCTAAGGATACAAATTCAAGACTGAGATAGTCTCTGCTCTCGGGGAATAATAGTTTATTCTAAGAGAGGAACACAATACATATAAGGGTGGGATAGCCAGAGAAGGGTGTTTTGTTCTGGCCAGTAACAGGGATGGTGAGTTGGAACAATTGAGCATTGACTACCCTGTCCAGGAGCAATGGTGGCATTGATTTGATTAAGTTCCCAGAATAAGAGGTAGGACCTGTAGTGGTAGGAGGTTGGGTAAGGACCTGGGGGTGAAATAAAAAAAAAACGAATGAGCATTTGTAATTGGGGGCAGTCAAACATGAGGACCCCATCAGCTTGCTAACTTGGTGTCTCCATGTGGAGGATGCTGGGAGAATTGTGATGATGTGTGAGGAAAGAACAGCAGTAAGCAGCAAAGGAAGGCCGGGTGTTGGGAGAATTACTTAACCACTTGTATTAGGGCTATTGTATTGTGGCAAGGTGGACACCAGATGGCAGCATTGATTGCTCTGCCGGCCACCAGGGAACACAACATGGAGTGAGTCACCAGGTGATGGGGGGCAGGTTTAGCACACCCAAACAGAAGAAGTGTCTCTTTAAGTTTTAATTAGAACTTTGCCAGTTAAGACATCGTGGAGTTGATTTTTCTTTGTTTAAAGGGCTATCTGAACTGAACCTTCCCCTCCCTTTTTTTTTCCTGCTTGGTTCTTTTTGCCTTACTGTTTACTTCAATTTGGGGAGAATGAAGATTTAAGTGTTCAGAACATGAGAGCCTTCCTCCTGCCGGGTGTGACCTCCTTCTTCAGTGTATGTGCTCTCAATGACTCCCACTAGGTGTCACACCTCTCTATTAGTTTTATTAGTAATTATTCCTGGAGGGAGCAGTTTCCTTGGTAGACTGAATATAAACTACACTTTCCATACTTAAACGATTTATGCATGTTAAGACAGGTTTTTTTGCTAACCAAAATAAAGCGAAAGTATCAAACCCCAAACCCAACAATACCACCTTGGTGCCTCTGTACAAAACCTGAATGCGATCAATAATCTGTTATTTTTCAGTGCATATGTTTATTTCTGCTGTTCTCTTCCTCAGCCTCTCCTGGCATTGTCCTTATGTTGGTTAAGCCTTGGCTTGAAGCTCCTATAGCCAACCACTCCTGAGCATCTCAGTCCCTGGTGTAAGACTCAGCATGTATATACATATGCACATGCATATGTTGGCTGTTCTTCATTCTCAAAGAGGACCAAAATGGCACCACTATGTTAGAGTTAAGTTACAATGCATCTGGTAATGTTCTACCATGGGTTGGGCACAAATAGTCCAAGTGAACATTTGGGGTGGATTTTTCTAAATTTGCTCATCTTGTGTTTCTTTTGAGCTATTTCAAACACAGCACCTTCTTTGATGAGGGAATGCCATGCAGAATGGTCCTGTGTCAATGTCTCTCATGTCACACAATCAAACCTTGAGAGTGTCCTTGTATTTCTTCTTATGACCACCATGGGAGCACTTGCCCTGTGTGAGTTCTCCATAAAATAGTCTTTTAGGCAAGTGTATGTTTGGTATTTGAACAACGTGGCCAGCCCATCATGGTAGAGATATACATATGTATATGTATGTTTATATGTATATGCATACTTATACACACATAAACACACATGTATATATATATATATATATATATATATACACAAAACACCTACATACTTGCTTATATATTTTAGTTTCAGAGAAATTTCATTTTGGGGTATAGTCAATATTTAGACCAATCTAGGACTTTATTAGTAAAGAGTAAGGTTGAAGGTCCCTGGTGAATTTGGATGAGAAAGTTATTATGATAAAGATATAAAGGGAGGAAGAAGCAGTTAGCTTTGTATTTTTTCTGTCCAAAGTAATTCACTTCATTTCCATTTCATTCAATTCATTTCCACAGACACTTGTCGAATTAAAGAATTGGAGATGTTTAACCTAGAGAAGAGAAGACTGGCTGGTGCAGGTGGTGTGTGCATGATTGCTTTCTTGAAGTAATTGAAAGGCTGTCATGTGGTAGAGAGATTCTATTTGTTCTTTCTGGGTCCCAGGAGTAGAACTAGGACCAAATGGATGGAAATTAAGGCTATTGGCTTAACATAAAGGAAAAAAACCCAGCCTCCTAATAGCTTGGTGGTACAGTGGAGAACACTGATCCTGGAGTCAGGAAGACCTAAGTGTGACTCCTAACTCAGACATTTACTAGCTGTGGAACTGAAGAAGTCATGCCAGTTTCCTTATCTGTCAAGCGAGGATGATGGTACCGTCTATATCCCAGAGTTATTGTTGTAAGGTTAATATTTGCAAAGATACTTGAAAACTCTAAGGCCTCATAGAAATGTTAGCTATTATTAAGTTATCTGTCCTGCAGTGGAAATGGCTACTTTGGTCATGGTGGTTTCCAGTGGAGGCTAGATAACTATATATCATGGATATTGTTGAGGATTTATGAGTGGACATGAGCAAGAATCACACAGGATGAGAAGGTGGGGATGGGTTGGAATCTGTAGTGTTTGTTTTTGTATCCCCAGAGCTTAGCATGGCGTCTGGAACACAACGCTTAATAAATACTTGATAATACACCAGCTGAGAATATTCCTTGATGCACATAGAAATAATTTTCATAAAAATCTATATAGATGGCAGGTATTGATATTCTTCATGTTTCTTTTTTCCCAATATTAATAAGGTCCAATATCCCTCCCTCCACATTTGATATCTTCTCTTTCTTCAGGTACCTTGCAAATCAATTCCTCAGCAGTCTCATGAATGTCTCAATCCAGCATGGATCTTGTTTGTGTATACTTGGTTGTATCTGGCTGCCTTTTCCATCTTTGTTCCCTTAATGTTACTTCTTTCTGCTCTATCAACACCTCTGGTACTGTGATTCTAGAGCCCAAGTGTGGTGGATCTACTGTCTTTGATAGTAAAAAGGATGGTTAAATCTTTACAGATCTTTTCCATTTTTATTTAGTTTGTTCTCTTCTTCCTTTTCCATCCTTAAATGCCTTTGGAATGACTTTGTTTAGTTAGATCTCTTGCCAAGCTTTATTTAAGTTGGTTTTATACTTTACTACTTCTCTCTGGTGAGACTTTACTGGTCATAATCTTCTATCATTCTGCTGTCAAAGATTTGTACAAGTTTATATTTTAAACCAGCATTGCTTCTAGCTGCCATATTTCCCCATTTGGCAAGTAGGTCAGAGGTTTGCTGACTAAGGTACTTTTAAGTCTGTCTTGGTATTATTATGACAATTGATTTATGTAAGCTGAATTGCTATACCTACTCTGTGATATTGTCCACATTGTATCATAGTATGGAAAATAATTTTTACTTAATACAGTATAAAAGGTAAATAACAAGGAATTAAAATGAACAGCAGGTACTCCATCCCTGTTTCCTAAAATTACCTTCTCCCATGCCTCCAGTCCTGGGTAGGTGAGAGTCTACTCATCTCTGTTCCCCATTCTACATTATCAGTACAGCACTTAAAGCTAGGGGGAAAAGCTATAATGACTGGACTAGCTGATGAATGCTGAACTCTTGATGCCTGGGGCACTGCTGTCTTTTGGCATATAGACTTTAATTCTTCGTTATCCTGCATTTGCTATTTTCCGCACTGAAGCCCCAGTGTCCAACAGGTGCTACTACCCGAAACTACTAGCATCATACGGGTAAGGCAAAGCTGAGGTCAGAGTAAGATGCAGCCCAGGGAGAGCCCCCCAAACATGCTGTGTTGGGAAGCAAAATGGGCTCCTTAGCACTTAGTTCGACAAGTGCCCTTGAAGAGTTTGGCTTTTGTTTGCTTTGAGTGATTCAGCTATTTCATTGAATCTTGCTAAGTGCTAAGCCCCAGGCCCAAGATTTGGGTGTCCTTGGTGCCTCCTTGCCTCGGGGGAGGGCTTAGTTTAGACATGAGTTTGAGTGACATGTCTGGGACAGCAGAGGCTTTTAGACCAAGTATTATGTAACAGTAATTAAAGTGGGACTTTTGGCTTTTCTTCTCTTAAGTGCCTTTAATGATTCTGGCCTTCGTTTGAATGGGGCAGATAAAGTGGGATCTTTTTGTCTTGGAGTATTTCTCAGCACTGAGACAAGTAGGAATCATTGATTTGTATATGATGTGATCCTGGAGATGGAGAACTTTCCCAGACCCAGCCTGGGTGAGGTCAAAGCCTTCAGGGCTCCAAACTGGATATAACTGGGGAGAACTTGGCATTTGATTTTGGGGGCACACTCATGGAAGGAGTGTTGAGACTCTGGGCAAGCTGCAAACTGCCCACCAGCTTTGAAACCCAGATATTGGTACTGGTAACTACATATTATGATTTGAATCAGATAAGGTCTGTCTGTTGATGTTTGTAATTTGCTTGTATTTTGCTCTGAAGTTCAGTATGCTGGCTTTTTCCCCTGAACCAAGTGAATGATATTTGTGTGCTGAATTAAAGTAATCTTGCCGACCCCTTCACCTTGCTCTCCTTATTAAGGCAAATCAAAAGAACCTGTGTTTTTGCGGCGTGCTGGCAGCTTTCTGGGTGCTGGCTGTGGGTGGATCTTGCACCCCCACAGAAGCTGCTAGCCAGATTGTTAAAACACATGCATCTGTGTTTCTACACTCATGGCTCCAGCTTTGATATTCTGAATCTTGCACAGTGTGCAAGTGTGCTTGCACATTGTCTGGTACATAATAAATGCTAAATTAATCCTTATTGATCATCTGGTTGGCTGGACTAGGACACCTGATTTTCAGAGTCCTGCTTTTTGGTCAGATCTGTGGCATGAGTTGGTCTGGTGTGTACTTGAACGAACTTGATGCCAGATGACTAGCTTGTTAAACTCTAAGAGAACAACTCATTTAGTGGCTTTATGTCATTTAAATCCAATTCACGTACAAGTTAAGACATCACTCCATGATGTCATTGGTCTTCTTTGAAAAAGGTTGTACAACAACCACAACAACTATATGCCACGTATTGTACTAATCTTCGGAGATAGAAATACAAAATCAAGGCAATTCCTGCCCTCAAAGATCTTATGTTTTAATAGAGGACAACATCTAGAGGAAGAATGGTGGCCAGGGAGAAGTGTTTTGGTTAGGACAGCCATGGGAATGATGAGTGGAATCATAAGGAAATTTATTGATGCACCGTTTCCAGGAATGGTTGAATTGATTTAATTGCTGCTCCCAGAACAAGAGGGGAGTCATCACAGCAGGGATAGGGGTGATATGTGTTCAGTACAGAAGCTGGAAGATTGGTTTGGAGGTTGAGAATGTGTGCAGAGTCATGGAAAGAAGATGGCTAGAGTGCAGTATGTTGGACCTAGGTCTGTCCAGACATGGCGAATCTCACCAATCAGAAGAGTGTGACTAGAGTTGGAGGACCAGGCTAGAAGTGGTCCAAATGGTCTGCATAATTATGAAGTGTTTGTTGAATTGAATTTCAATGGTAGTGATAAGATAAACAAGACTTCAGGGCCACAGGCTGGTGAGTGGCAGAGCCTGGACTAGAACCCAGTTTAGCACTGTTTCCAATACAGTACAATTTGGGATAGAATGTCGAAAAGAGGGAAAATTAAGAGAGGAAAGAAAAGAATTATTTCTCAAATATTTCCTCAGGGCCCTAGATTCAGATTTATGGTACTGAAGGTAGGATTTTCTCTGTGTTTGTAAGATGTCACTCTAGGTATGACATTAAATGCATAGATCCCTGTAACTTGGGTGCATTGGACTTTCTTATTTATGTCCTTTTCTCTGCTTCTCTGCCTCAGCCCCTGTCATCCAATGGCAGCGGTGCTCTGTTCTTTCCCTATACCCTGGTGTGGAGAGTTGGTTGGCAGTCACACTTGGGGGCTCCTTGCCCAAGTACATGTATGCCAGCTTCATTCCAGTATGCTCTCAAACCTTTACCTCCCTTCCCTCTTAGATGTGGCCATCTGGCAGCCTCTTAAATCAATGTGGCCAGAACTAGGCCTTAGAAGTCAGCTTGGTACTCTTCATGCCACCCTGAGAGGGCTTAAGCTGTCCTTTTGATAAATTGATCCCAGGATCCCCAGGGTTGGTGAGGAAAATAAGGTCATACTGCAGTTACCAGCCAGAATTTGGAGTAGAATTTTACCTAGAATTCATTTTATTTCAGTGCCTGTGTGCCCTTGGTTAGGGGCCAACTTTAGAGGAGCAGAACTGGAGCTACTGAAGGTTTGTGTGCCATTTGGCAGAACTTTTGTGTGAAATGGCAAACTTGGATGATTTACTTAAACAGTGAACAAATACTGGGGATACTCACAACTCAACTGCCAAGCCACATTTACCTTTCTGATCCTGTTTTCCAGTGACAGCCTGGTATTATAGAAAGAACACTTCACCCAGGGGCAGAAGACTTGGGAAATTCTTTTATGTATGTGTCCTTTACCACTACCCTTGGTCTCATTGGGATATATGCCTAATAGTAGTATTTCTGGGTCAAATGGTATATAAATTTTAGATGTTTTTAGTATAGTTCTAAACTGTTTTCCAGAATTCTTGAACCAATTTGCAATTCATCAGTCATGTAGTAGTATGACTATTCTTGTATAAGCCTCTAACAATTGCTATTTTTCTTTGATTTTCATCCTTCCTTCCCTCCTTCGTTCCTTCTTTCTCTCTCTTCATTCCCTCCTTCGTTCCTTCCTTCTCTCTCTTCCTTCCCTCCTTCCTTCCTTCCTTCCTTCCTTCCTTCCTTCCTTCCTTCCTTCCTTCCTTCCTTCCTTTCTCTTTCTTTCTTTCTTTCTTTCTTTCTTTCTTTCTTTCTTTCTTTCTTTCTTTCTTTCTTTCTTTCTTTCTTTCTTTCTTTCTTTCTTTCTTTCTTTCTCATTCCTACTTTACTCCTCTCCTCTCCTCTCCTTTCTTCTTCTTCTTCTTCTTTTTTAGAGAATTTTATGTGACTATTAATAGTTTGTACTTCAGTTGAGAACTGCCTGTTGCTGACCTTTGACCATTTAGCTTTTGGAAAATGGCTCTTATTTTTGTGCTAGATAGAGTGCTGGGTATGGAATCAGGAAGACCTGAGTTCAAATCTTGCCTCAGATACTTACTACATCTGTGACCTTGGGCAAGTCACTTAGCTGCTATTTACCTCAATTTCCTTATCTGTAAAGTGGGAAAAGTAATAACACCTACCTCCCAGAGTTGTTGTGAGGATCAAACGAGACGGTATTTGTAAAAGCACTTATTATAGTGGCTGGCACATAGTAAGCACTATATAAATATTAGCTATTATATATATCTGTATTAATTTTATGTGTATTTTGGATATAAGCCTTTTATTAGAGAGATTTGCTGTGAAGATTTTTCCTAAATAGTTGTTTCTCTTTCAATTTTAACTGCAGTTATGTTTTTGCAAAAGGTTTTTAATTTTATATAATTGAAAGTGACTATTTCTGACGATCACTTATATCCCTTGTTTAGGTAAGAATTTTTCCCTTACCCGTATTGTAAAAGATATTTGTTTCCTTCTCCTCTAATTTGTTAAATAATATGACCTTTTATGTTTAGGTAATATATGTATTTGGAGTTTATTGTATAAAATAAGGTAAAATATTGGTTTAAATCTAAATTTAACTTTACTTTCCAGTTTCCCAAGCAGTTTTTGTCAAATAGGGGGTCTTTAGCCCATTAGTTATTATTCTTGGGTTTATCTAATGCAGTGTTATTATGTTTGATTATTTGTGGCTTTTATGAACCCAATCCATTCCCTCTATCAACTTGGTTATTTTTTGACCATTACCAGTATAGTTTTTGGTAACTACTTAATAGTACAATTTGAGATGGGAACTGTTAAGCCTCTTTGACCCCTCTCGCCTCTTTTAATGATTTTTCTATAGATTTTAATCTTTTGCCCCTCCAACTGAATTTTGTTATTATTTTGTTTGTTTCTATAAAGTAACCCTTTGGTATTTTGTTTGTTCTAGCCCTAAGTCTGTAAATTAACTTAAGTAATATAATAATTTTAAATTATATTTTCATGGCCCAACTATGTTCATCTAGTAGTAAGGCTTGGGGGCCATTCTGTAGGCAGGGTAGGCCATTAGAGCCTCCTAAGAGATACTTGACTCTCTCTACATTCTTGCCTAACTGGTCTACCTGTTGTTTCCTGTACGTGAAGTTCTGTTTCCCACCTCCTTGATCTTGCACAGGAAAGCCTCATGCCTGAATGCTCACCCTTATCACCTCTGTCTTTTTGAATACCTCCCTCCATTCATACCTTAGCTTAGGTGTTACCCCTTCCAGGAGGACTTTTGTTAGGATTTCCCCCTTCCCTGAAGTCACTTTGCGTTTGTTGTGTGTGTCTATGTACATATATATGTAATTTATATTATATAATATACATATATATGTGTGTGTATATAACTTTTCAATCTGCAGAAATGTTACTTGTGCCCAGTAGAAGGTAAGCACCTTGAATATAGAGATTATTTTAATTTTTATCTTTGTATTACCAGTTTCTAGCATGGCATCTGATGCATAGTAAGTGCTTAAAAATGCTTATTGAATTTATTAATTTTTTGATAATTTGCATTACTATTCCTTCCTAATTAGATGTATTTCTTTTTTTAAAAAAATAATCGTTCCTTTCTCATTTGTTGGTAGAGAACATGCTGGATTGGTGGCTGGAGTCATAAATACATAAATAGGATTTACTCCTCTCCGCTTTCCCCCAAACACTCACTGAATCTGGGGAGGGAAAGGGTTCCAGAGTTAAGACATACATTACAGTTTGAGAAAGGGGCATCTGGGGTGACAATGTCTATAGATTATGCTGAAACAATCTAAAAATTTTCTTCATTCGAAGTCTAGAAGTAATTTGGCAGTAGATTCTTTTTTTCAGAGTGGGTCTTCCTGGTGTTCCAGGGACGATGATTCAAGGAACCAGTGCATAATTGTGATAAGGTGACATTGCCTGCTTTGCTGAAGCGTCCTTGTGTGTTGGGGTTTGTTTTTTGTTGAAATGACAGTATGTACCTTGCTGAAATGTCTCTGTATATTTGGTAGCAGCAATTTTGTTGAAGTCAAATATAGCTTGGCTTAAATGTACTGCATGATAATGGTGAAGGGACACGATTCAGCTATCATTGTGAATTGCATGGGTCTTGCCATTTCTTACAGTTAAAATGTGGGCTAGAGTGAATTCAGTGATTGCAGGTGTGGGGCTCAAGCAGCTCTTGGCCCTCACTGAGGAGCTGGTTCTGGTGGGACTTTTGGACTATGATGATGATGTCATTTAAAGGATGTCACACCATGGTATGGATACTTTGGAGGAATTTCAGATACCCACTGGGGTATTTAGGATGATGCTGCAGTAGTTGACTGAAACCAAGGTCATTCTTAGATACTCAAAGAGATTGGAATCACAGAGGATACTTGGAAATTAGATCATAAGAGGCATCCAGGTGCCTTAGTGGATAGACCAGTGGGCTTGGAATCAGGAAGAACTGAGTTCGAATCTAGTCTCAGATACTTATTAGCTGTATGATCCTAGGCAAGTCACTTAACCTCTATTGGTCTCAGTTTTCTCATCTGCAAGATGGGGATAATAATCACATCTACCCCCCAGGGAACAAGAATCCATATATGATAGAATGATTCCCCAGCCTTTGCTTGAAGGTCTCTAGTGAAGGAGAACACACTATTTTCGAGGCAATCCATTAATTCCACTTTTGGATGGCTTTGAAAATTAGGAACTTTTTCCTCACATCAAGTTGAGAATGTTTTTTTCTCAGCTCCTTTTTCTCTCTCCCCATTGCTCCTAGCTCTACCCACTGGAAGAGGCCAAGTAGCAACAAAAAATTGTCAAAGTCCTACTATGTGCCAGGCACTATTCCAGGTGTAGGGGATTCAAATACAAAAATGAAACAGCTCCTATTTTCAAGGAGCTAACATTCACTCATTGGCTCCTGGGTGATGCACTGGATAGATCACTGAGTTGGAGTTAGGAAGTCCTGAATTAAAATGTCATCCAGGACTTTTATTAGCTGTGTGACCTTGCACAAGTCACTTAACTTTTCTTAGCCTCAGTTTCTGCAACTATAAAATGGGGGTAATGACTACCTCTCAGGATTGTTGTGAGCATAAAATGAGATAATATTTGTAAAACCCTTTGCAAAATTTAAATATCTCTATAAATTTCAGCTGCCATCATCATTGTCATCATTATCATGATAATAAATTAATTATACTCTATCTACTTGATACTCCTTCAAATGCTTAAAGATAGCTATTGGTTCAACTCAAAAAACACTTATTAAGGGTTGTCATGAGAAAACCAGTTTCATGTGGGTTAGGCCAGCCAACTCTTTATTTCCCACTAGGCTGCCCTTTTTTTGACTTCTCCATCATGTCTTTGTGGTGGGTAAATTTCCTCCAACCCTATTCCATCTGGACTCATCCTTCACCTGTCTTTTAACTCTTGTCTTCCTCATATGTAAGCTCTTTGAGGCCAGAGACCATCTTTCTTTTTGCTTGTATTTGTATTCCTAGTAATTAGAATGAGCCTGGCATAGTAAGCATTTAAGAAATGCTTGTTGACTGACTGACTTAGAGTTTGGCATAGTATATCTAGAACTAACCTCAGAATACATATTGTCTATGTGCCCTTGGGCGAGAGATTTAACCTCCAAATGACCCAGGTAAGTCTCTAAGTTTGTTCTGGTGGTGTTTTTGTTTGTCGTTTGTTTTCAAAGAGGACCAGTGACATCATGGGTGATGTCTTGACTCATGTGTAAATTGGATTTAAGTGAGGCAGAGTTGCACGAACTTGTCAGCTTCACTCTCTCTTCCAGAGTCATCAATGTGAAGCAGCAAGACAAGAGTCAAGATGACTAGTGATGGCCCAGGATATAGTAGACAACCTTAGCATCTTCAATGTTTGACCAAGCTTTAAAAGCTCCACAGCCACCTTCACGAACACTGGGACAAATTATTCTCACCCACCCATTCATCCAAGAGAAAGTCTTCACATGCTTGGGGTAAACATCTCCCTAACTCACCAATAGGTTTGAGGCTGCTCAGTTACTCTCAACCTATCTCAGCCCATCTGCTGAGATGATTTTACTAGTGTGGCCACTACCTGTGCTAGAGCTTCTTAGCCACAGGTGAGAGTTGGGTGCCAGGTGACAGCTAAACTGGATGAGCAGCTTGGTAAGCCCTCTATACACTTATAGGTTTATTAGGGGTCTGCTTTGGTAAGGGTTCCCTAACCAGAAGGTCCCCCACATCAATGAAATCACTGGCCTGTGTAAGACACTCTGCTCAGTGACGGAGGTACAAAGACAACCTTATATTCCACTTGGGAAGACAGAATGTGCACGTATGAATGAAGTCCCTAAATATCACTCCAAATTCCTTCAAATGATTCTCCTATCGTGCCACCCTGGTAGTCTGGAGAAAGAATCCTATATTTAACCAGAGTTCAAATCTTGACTACTGCTATTTGCTATTTTTGGGAAGTTGGGCAAAAGCTTAACCTCTCTGGGCCTTTGTTCCTCATCTTTAAAATGAAGGACTTGAATTATATGGCTTTTAAGGTCCCTTCCACCTCTAAATCTAGGATTTCTATGAACTGTCCTCCTCTGGCTGCTCTCCTACAATCCATTGATCTTTCTATATGTCCTTCACTTGGTAATATGAAAGTGAAGGACATTCCCTCTAAGATAACATTGACAATCCCTTTTGGGAAACAGCAGTTTTTCCCCTACCTGACAAGTCCTCACAGTGTCAGAGTTCTTGTCATTAATCCTTGTCGGTGAAGTCAATAACATCCACGAATACAGATCTCCTTTGTTTCAGGCTAATGTAGATAAATGAGTTTCCCATCCAACTATTGACTCTCTCCTTGCACCTCTGTACCTCAGCATTTTAGGTGTTTGATTAACATATGATCAAGACTTTAAAAAAATCAAAGAAATCAGGCCAAGGATCCATCTTTTCTTCTCCCTAGATTCCTAGCAAAATAACATTCGACTCGGAGGCAGATGATCTGCATTTCAGTCCTGGTCTGCTAACTAGTAGTGTTATTCTCTTAAAATAGCCAAGCCTTAACCTCTTCATCCAAATGAGAATAAATGGTGATAATTAGTTCCTTCCACTTAATTCTATGATTGGTGGGGGTGAAATGGCTTTTGGGGGCTGTCTTTGGAGTATGTGCGCTTGATTCCCGTCTGCTTCTAAGCCAAATGGCCGGTGTGAAAGCTTGGGGTTAGCTTCCTTCTGGCCAAGATGGCTCAGGGGTTTGCAATGAGAGATGTGAATACTTCTCTAATTGGCTGAAGCCAAAAGTACTAATGACTTAGGGGTGGCTTAGTCAAACCTCAGTGGGTATGCAAAAGGGACAGCATGCCTCTTGATTTCTTCCTTTTCTTTGCTCCTTCTCATAAAAGAAGACTACTTTGCACTGCTAATCTAAGAGCCAGTGGGATAAGGGCAGCAAGGACCCTGTCTCCCTCCTGGATGTGATCACAAGGCTGCCTCTCTCTTTTATATTCTTTCTTTCTTTCTTTCTTTCTTTCTTTCTTTCTTTCTTTCTTTCTTTCTTTCTTTCTTTCTTTCTTTCTTTCTTTCTTTCTTTCTTTCTTTCTTTCTTTCTTTCTTTCTTTCTTTCTTTCTTTCTTTC